>JAHHFK020003403.1:0-600000 GCA_024533555.2 Aedes koreicus
TCTACTACCTCGATTTCATCTTTGATGACTTGATGGAAGACGCGAACCGAGAATTAATTTTGGACACCTACTTTGAAAATCCGACGTGGTCAGGTTCAAACATAGCGAAATTGGCTAAATCAAGCGTTCTAACACATTTCGTGAGCAGTAGACTATCGATCGGTAGGATCATAGCAAGCGTCGTAGTGAAACTAAGGATCGTAATTTGTATTCGAAGGTGATGAGAATGATTAGGGCAAAACTAGGACTGTTTGATTGTTATATTGCTAAGAAATTCAATGCCAGCGAAAGCATCACCAGCTGGATTCGTCTGCGAGAAGGATTTTGATTTTTTTCGAGCCAGTAAGTAACCAAACTGGACTCTGATCCAGAATCTATTGAAGAATAGACACATTGTCCGGCAGTTGTACAATGAGGTTCGTACGAAATACGAAAGATGCATCCTCATGGACTCGGCGTGGCAACCTTGGGCGGTCAATAATGTTGCTTATGCTCCTAATTTATACAAGTTTATTCTACAAACTATTTTACACTAAAACTAATATCAGCATCAAGCAATTTGAAATTCCTAAAAAGCAATCTGTTCTAATCCACCTAAAATTACGATTGAATGATTTGGTGAAATCAGATTCTCTAGAAGCATTTCGAGCCTTCTGGCAACATTATGCTTCTATTGATTTCTAAGCTCATCTGTTTCATACTAACCGGGGGAGACTATACCCAATGATTTCATTATCTCCAATCCGCTCAACCAATTACAATGTCTGGGGATATAGTGGGTGGAATATTATAATTTCGATGAAACTTACGTCAAGGCAGACTTTAAACAGCTTCCTGGACAGGAATTTTATACGGCAACCGGACGGGGAAAGGTGGCAGATATTTTCAAGCACATTAAACTGTCAAAGTTCGCGAAGAAATATTTGGTGTGGCAGGCCATCTGTACCTGTGGCTTGAGGAGCAACGTTTACTTTGCGACCGGAACCAGGGAATTTATCTGAGCGACTGCCTACAAAAACGTCTACTGCCTTTCCTGAAGCGACACAATTGTTCCGTTCTATTTTGGCCGGATTTGGCATCTTGCCATTACGGAAAAAAGGCCATGGAGTGGTATGCTGCCAACAATGTTCAAGTGGTTCCCAAGGACAAGAATCCTCACAACACGCCAGAGCTCCGCCCAATCGAACAATATTGGGCCATCGTCAAGCGGAACCTTAAGAAGACCCAAAAAGCTGTTGTGAGCGAGAAACAACTCAAGGTAAACTGGCGTTCTGTGGCGAATAAAGTGGACAAGGAGACTGTGCAAAATCTTATGGCAGGTGTTAAACGAAAGACCCGGCAATTCGCATTCGGTAAAAAGGAAGCTTGACCAAATTTTGATCGGAACACCCTTTAACGGCCATAATATTCCATTACTGACACCAGGACCCCTGTGTTTGCCTTTAGTTTGGCCTGAGCTGGTAAAGCTCCCGCCGTCGTTCAGGTTGCCCAAGCCAACTCCGCCGTCCGTTAGTTCCCGGTCGTCGTAGGAGTACTAATGTCTAGAACTAGTAACGTCTCAAGCCTTGGGTCGAAGAAGTGGCCATTTTGTATGCCGTCTTGAGCCAACGCGGACGCCATTGTAAACGCGAATTGGCCTGACTTGGAGGAGTACGGAGGAGAGGAAGCGTTGGACTGAAAGCTGGAGGAGTATTGGTCTGGCTGTTTAGCCCGAAGACCTGGTACAGCGAAAAGCAGCGTAGGAGAAGCACTGGCGAAGTAGCGGAACGGGAAGAGGGGCCCCAAAGATAGGAGTGTGAGACAGAGTGAGTAAAGAGGTAGGAGATAAGAAGTAAAGAAGTGGGAGAAGTGGTTACCTGTGTGCAAATTTGTTATAAAGTGGGTGAATGTTCAGAAAAGTATTCCAGTGATTCCTTGGACGCGGTAGTGAAGCGCGCACGCCGACCCTGAGGCGATTGGAAAAAGAGATTTGATAACGACTTGTAACTTTGTTTAGCAGGTCAAATTTACTAAATGCGCAGTACTTTCCTATCACAGATTTCAAATGTGAGCAAGGGAGGTCTCATTTGCCACAGTGGACGATATAAAAGGGAAACATGTTCACAAATGTTCTCATTCGTTCGGCAGTGCTTAAACTGTGCGGAGCAGTAACGAGCCAGTATGGGATTGGCAGCTGGCGATGACATGTAACTTGGAGGGTGCACTGGCTTCATTCCGCAGTGCGGAGCGGCAAGAAGCCAATGTTGGATTTGGCAGCCGGCGGTGGCAAGTACCCTAGAGGGCGACCAACCATTGTTCATGTAGCTGATAGCTCAGCAGGCTGTTGCAAGCAAGCCGTTGGCTATTCCGGATATTCCAAATGAACATTCTTCACATTTTACACAGTCCAAAAAGTACTGTTATGAACAGTTATTCTGTTGTGTAAACGAATCGCGTTGGATCGTTTTAGCTCTAGGAACAAATAAGTTTTGAGAAACTTGAAAATGATAATAAGTGCAATTTAAATTCTTTGAAAATGAGAATAAATGCAATGCCTAATCGTTTTGATGCCAACCGTGTGCGCAAGTTTCGGAAGCGCGGTAAGATCGAACATATGGAAAATCCTCCAAGACGACCATGTACCGATGCCAAGCGAGCTCTTGGTTATCGAGCGAAACTGAAACCAGCTAGCGATAATGCGTTGCCAACTACTGGCTGGGACACTGGAGAAGGGCCTTCAACTCGAGGAGGGCAATTAAATCAAGTGGTTAACCAACTTGACAAAGTGCAAACACTGATTCACTATTTCCCCTCTACCCATAGGAAAGTTTAATGACAGTTCACAAAACCTTTTTCCCCCCATTTTCCTTCTAACATAACATTCAATAACATTCAATGTTTAAGTGACCTGTACAGAGATTATCATGATATAAGAATCTTTATCGTAACAATCGAATAACCGCATTTGAATCGCATTGTGCTTCCAGTATCATTAAATCTCACGATTGTTTTAATGCTGTTATTTTGATCAAAAAATGGGCAGTCACTTTTTGCGAACCTAAACATGCTATCGATATTACTAATGCGCAAAACATATTTTAATATGAGGTCATTTTCTCACTTATACGTGTATATTGAATCTGAATCAACTATTTTTTCTCCACCCATTGCAAATATTAACGATATTGCCCAAAATTCACGCTCATTCTTTTGTGAGATCTGAAAGTCAATATTTGAATGATCTGTCCTTAGAAGCATTATTGCCTCATATGGATTTCTGTTGAAATATTTCACAAAAACCCCTGTTGTCACTTTGTTAAATCTGACATGCGAACCACTTTTACACAAATGTTTTCCAGTTTCGCCAACTTTCTTGGTGGTAATCCTGGAATAGCACAGAAAAAAATAATTAATTTTAACAAGCGCGTAAAATTTTCCCTCGTTTAATTCCATGCCAAAGACAGCGTAAACAACAAAATTGTTTGCAATCTTTCATGCGCCATACAACAATCTTTGCAATCTTGTATACAACAGGCTAGATTCAGGCGTTATCTGGTTTAAATTTGCATGAAATGTCCCATTATTTTATGTGCATTAGATAACGCAAATAATTCAATGTTTCTTTTTATCTGTGAGTGCTCCACTTGTTCACGATGGCACGTCGATTTTCAACGAAAATCTTTCCCATCTCTCGAAATGCACGTGAAACTTTGCTGTGAGTTGTGTTCGGTTTGACGTTTGGGTGTAAACAATGAGAGGGAGCCGACACACTACCCGAATAGAAATGTACGTTCAAATGGCAGCGATGGAAATGTGTGCCCTTATTTTCTGGGACAGTCTATAGCGCCATTTCTCGCTCTTAGAAAAGAGAGGCATGTCTGAAAGCTAAACATAATTTTGGAATTTAAAGGTTGTACGGAATCAAATTGCACCACTTTTAAATGTCTGTAACTTTTTTACCCGCTGGGTATTTTCTATTGAAATTTTGGGTGGAATTAGTTCAATGTGTATTTTTTACGCTGTGTAAGTTTCACTAGCAGATGTGCAATCGTTGCAAAGATGGAGTCGGAAGAACAGCAGCGGCGCAAAGAAATTTTGCGAACGTACCTCGAAAATCCGGATCTTTCTCATCGTACTATCAGCAGGAAGCTGGGAATGGTACATTCTACGGTCTCGTGTTTCAAATCGGTACCACGAACGTTTGACCATCGATCGGAAAGAAAAAAGTGGCAAAAATGGATCTCGGTATAGTGTTAAGGATCATAAGCGAGTAGTTCAAGGTTTCAAGAGGAATCCCAACAGTTCAGTTCGAGATGTGGCGAAGAAACTGAATCTAACCAAAACATTCGTGCAAGATGTGAAAAAACGTGAAGGACTCACACGTTCAAAGTCCAAACCCAAGTAACATTGCCAAAACCATCCTGCTTTGTTAAGTTTTATTAAGGTTTTATCAAAGCCACTAGAAATCAATTTGGTTTTATTATGACACCAAGAGGTGCCAATAGGTTTTATATTTTAGTCAGGTTTATGGGAACCTTCACAGCTTGTTCAAAACGATCTTAATACTTCGTTTTCTGAAAATCCTTTTACTCCTATCAAAGGTTTTATTTCGACTTTATGAACTCATAAAATGCTGTTTAGAAATGCCGTTTTAGGACTCATTCATATTATCTTATTATGGTCAGCTGAAAAAGCATTTTAAAACCATTTTGCCTCCATGGAATGCATTAAACGGCAAATTGGCATTGAAGGAAGCCACCAAATAGCCAAATTGTTTTAAAGTAGTCATGGCGAAGATAACTTGGCTTTATGCCAGAATTGTGATTTTTTTCCAATCGCCATATTGAAATATAAGAAATAATTGAAATGTGGAAAAATAAATGCACCAAATTTTAAATGTAATGCAAATGAACTGTAGATCTGAAACCAATTTCTGCTCTTTTTTTTTTTGATAACCTTATTGAATTTCATCAATTTTCAAGAAATTCATGATTAATTTATTGTTTTAATTTTGTGTTTGATGTTGTAAACTCGCATAATTTCCAAGGCGCATTCGTTTTTGGCTCTTATCGTGCCAATATTTACCACAAAATTAAATGCGTATATGATTTGGAGCATGATACGCTGTAAAAAAAACTCAATTATTTTAGATATTTTGCTATCAAACAAAATTTCCCGCAATACCAGACCTTTTTCCTCAGATATGATTTACTGGCAAATGAATCAGAAGAGCAGAGAATCGAACAAAGCAGAACAACAAAAACCAACCACGATATCACAGTGAAGTTTGACAGCTGTGGCCATTTGACCGTATGCTGGTTTTCATGACAGCCAATAGGTTTTATGAAGGTTCTCAAGTGGTCATAGCATCTATCATTAGAACATTTTCAAAATCTGTATGGTCTTATAAAGGTTTTATTGAATTGTTTCCACAACCGTCTATAGAGTGGGCCACTTTGTACAAATTTTGGGTTTAAAGAAGCATAAAGGAGGTGTTGGTAGACAAAACAGTTTTGAATGGAGTTTAATCAACAAAGCCGGGAGGAATGCTATACGGCTGGAATAAAACTTAAATTGTTACTTGGGAAAGGCACCTAATCACGATGAACAACAGAATACGGTAGGTAAAACACGTGCACGGATGCTCTACAGCCAGATGTTGACGAAACCTCATTGCCTCGAAATGGATTATGAGACGTGTGGAAGACTTTTTGCGGCTTCCTGGCTGGTTTTTTTTTTTGCTTTTATAATTAATTTGGCTGTGGGGGGGGGGGAAAAAAAAGAGAGTGGTACTGGGAAAAAAAATATTTGGCAAGCAATTTGCTCGTGTGGAAAGCAGAGCACCCAATTCGTGACAACTGGAACGGTCAATGGGCAGGTGTACCTAAAGGAATGCCTCCAAAAGTGCCTACTTCCTCTTCTGAGGTCACACGATGGTCCTACGATTTTCTGGCCGGATTAAGCCTAGTGCCATTACTCGAAAGAGGTTTTGGAGTGGTACAAGGCTAAGGAGGTCAATTTCGTGCCGAAGCATCTCAACCCCCCGAACGCACCGGAACTGCGGCCAATTGAAAAGTACTGGGCCATTATGAAGCAGGCACTTCGGAAGCATCCTAAAGAAGTGAAATCGGAGGAAGATATGAAGAAAAAATGCATTCGTGCATTTGGATATGGAATTGAAATTGAATAAAACAAACATGGGAAATATTCATAACATGTTTTATTTTACTCCCTGAAAGTTTGAAGATGATTGGTTGAACGGGCGAATTTTGCCGAATATTTGTTTGTGTCGCAATTTGATTCCGAACACCCTTTAACTGCATTACAATACATCATTGGGCGATTACAAGCTCCGATAACGCACAGACCCTGACCAAACGAACAATCAAGTTGTTTCTTAAAAAGCAACAAATAGAATTTGATCAACAGGATGACATTATGGAAAGAGTTCACCTGAATTGTAGATCACAGCCGCAAAAATGTAACAAACGACTGCACTTTTAGTAGGTCAAAAATCGCCTTCCAACAAATATCTTTGGGTTCCAGATGGACGCCACCATGTTCAGTCTCCTCAGGTGGAACACCAGCGTCGCAGATGATTTGGCTTCCAATGCAGTTCCGGTTCAACACTGCTTCTCGAACGGTATTACTACGAAACACCAGGTTCGCTGGAAGCGCTCTTCGCACAGTCATTTCTGGTTCACTTCCAATCAAACAATCAATGTTTGATTTGAATATTTTGTATTGAATACTGAACAAAATGTTTGTTTTTGTGAAATCGACAGGTGAAAAAACACGTCAACTCACAAGTACGGCTTACTGCGATCTCTCGAAATTACTATTTACAGGATAAATTACAGCACTGTCCCTAAAATACAAGTGTTATCTGTGCTGAACGCAGTGCAGCACAATATCAATATCAGTACCCGAAAACTGCTAATTTATACCAGCACCTGATGTCAGTATCAACTGACATTTCATTCGCCTCAATAGAGAATTCCAACATGAGAAGACATGGAGCGGTGTATTTTTTGACATCTTATAGCAAGCAGTTATAGGTCGACAATTTAGAAATTTAGGAACTATTCAATCAGTATACTATTATAATTTAAATTTTATTTTCCAAGAAATGTCCATGTTCTATAATTTGTAAATTTTCCTACATCGTACAACAAACCGTTTTTAATTAAGTTTAACCTGGAAGAGGGGCGGGGCTGGTAATATGAAAGAACCCGGCCACCGTTCAGATTTCTTGGAGCTAACGAAAACCTGAATTACGTGCGAGAAGCACAATGGAATGGTGAAAGAGACATTACCGAAGTAACAATTCAACTGCGTTTCAGCTTTTTATGTTTTTTTGTGGGGTTGTTTTTCTTTTCCAACAGGGGTTTTTTTAGGGGGGGGGGAAAGAATTTTTTTTGGGGGTTTGCCCCCGGGTTAGGGAAGACTTTGTTAGCTTGTACATTGCATAATAAATTCCATGGAAAATACTTTTGTCGAAGCGTTATTCACAAAAGAGAATCGATCAAAAAAAAAAGGCCCTTTTCAAACGAATCCAAAAAAAAAGGGGGCTGTCTGCCTCCCCCCCCCAAAAAAAATTTAATTTTAACAAAAATTCAAAAAAAATAAATTTAGCGAATTCGTTTTTGATCCAGTTCCAAACTGGATCGGGTATCAAAATTGGATCGGCTTGTTGTGTGTTAAACGTCAGTGTGTTTGGTTTTATTTGTAACTCGTATCGGATTGGAGTTTGCACTGACAATAAGTTCGGGTATCGCAGGTTGGAACTAGTTCCAACCTAGGTTCAAAAACGAATTCGATAATAGTAAATCAATGATCCAAGATCCTAATTTTAATTCTAGCTTTTTCCCTGTGTTACATGCCTACACAGTTACAGTACACTAGTACTATGCTGAACTGAGGTTGACTTAAAAACAAATCGTTTAATATCGACTCAATATTCAATAATTATGTACCGACAATATGTGTTGGAAGGGCTTCCCTCTCGAAGATCATGGTTGTCACCTTGTCGTAGGTGAGAGGGCTAATCTCATGCAAAAGGCCAGCATGGGAGACCAAGAACATGATCAGCAGTGATAGTATCACACTATGCTCTCTTTAAATTGTCACGTCGTAGTACGTTTATTTGAAGGCACTGAAAAAGGTGTGATGCTGGCGGGTTTAATAGCAGTTTTTTCTTATACGAGGAGGGTAAGAATATACTAAAAATTTATAACATAAAATAAAGGGAGAAAAAGAAAAAATTTTTCTTTTTTTTGTTTGTTTTTTTTTTTTGTTTTTCTTTTTTTCTTATTGTCACTCATTAAACTTCAAATATACCTATACAGTTGGTATCATTAATAATCTTATTGTTCGCTTCATTATTGAAAAGGGTGAGTGTTTTGATCATGATTGTGAGCAACTAATAATAAGTCCTGATGTTTCAGGTGCAGACAATTAAAATATATATTATAATTTAAGTGTGGGGTCTATACTACAGCCGTGATCAAAGCACTAACTCTAACAACATATTATTAAGCTAGAAATCAGACCTTTCGAACTGAACAAAGGTCATCGAAAAGTGTTAATTAGGAGAGATGCTGACAAAGAATTAAAGGCTAAGGTTTTATGAAAAGAGTAGGACGCGGAGGGTCCGCTTAGGGAGTAGCCTTGAGGTCATAGAACAATTCTTCTCTATATCGGTTAGCTTTGCTTTAATAGTCTCTTGAATTAAAGGGATCCCTGTCGTGCTATAAACATGCATGCTAGATTGGGGGTTTGACCAGTAGTGAGATTATCAGGAGCTATGATCATTTTTTTTTACTGCCACGTCGTGGAACGTTTGTATAAAGATAATTTGAACAAAATTTTCGTAATACGAACAAATTAATTTTTAACCAGTTCGGCAGCGTCGGCAAGGTGAAGTGCGGTGTTGTGGAGAGTGTTGAAATTTTCGGGAAAAGTGCCCGATCTGGAACGAAAATCGCGGTTGAATCTTTCCGGGGAGGTCATTTCTCTTGGATGGCTTCTTTGCTGTCGTTCTCCTGTTGATTCTGGCTTTTTTGCGCGACCGACGTTTGGCGGCTGATCGATTCTCATTAGTACCGGAAGTTGTGCGCATCATTGTGTGATATCAGCTTTGAACTGGAATGAAAATACCCGTGGAAATATAGTGCCGTTCCAGTTGAAAACTAGCGACACTGGCGACAATCGATTTTACTTCAGTTCCATGTGTTGTAAGTTTTATAAAAAAAGATTGAAGTTTTGTGGTAAGTAAAATTCAAGCCAAAAAAAAAAAATATATATATATATTGTGAATCACTAAATACGCGTCAATCAAGCATTGCACATACGCTTGATTGAAAGTTTCAGTAAAGGGTGTCCACGATGAAATTGCCACACTATGAAATTGCTCTAACTTTTTAACCGTTGAGTAGAATTTAATGAAAATTTGGGTGGATTTAGTTCATAGTGCATTATTTACATCCTGCAAGTTTTAAAGTCCTGTGATCAAAACTCGCGGAAATGGAGTCGAAAGAACAGCTCGTGCGTGATAAAATCTTGCGCATTCATCACGAGAACAAGGATCTCTCGCATCGTTCCATCGCTAAAACGTTGGGAATCGCGAATTCCACGGTGTCGCGAGTGATTAAGCGGTTCGAGGAACGGTTGACCACCGATCGGAAGCCCAGAAGTGAAGGAAAAAGTATTCCGTACAACACCAAAAATCACAACCGCGTAGTTGGGGCCTTCAACCGAAATCCGAACGCCTCCGTTCGGGATGTGGCTAAGAAGCTGCACCTAAGCCGAAGTTTTGTCCAGAAGGCCAAAACTAAGGCTGGGCTTCGAACGTTCAAGGTACAAAAGGCCCCTAATCGCGACGAGAAGCAGAACAAGTCCGCCAAAACCCGTGCCAGGAAGTTGTACCTCAACATGCTGACGAAAGTTGAATGCTGCATCATGGACGACGAAACATATGTGAAGGCCGACTTCAAACAGGTCCCCGGCAACCTGTTTTTCACGGCCAAGGATAAGTTCAGCGTTCCGGAGCATGTCCGCACTCAGAAGATGTCCAAATTTGCGAAGAAATTCCTGGTTTGGCAAGCCATCTGCACGTGCGGGAAGCGGGTGCACCTTTCGTGACCCAGGACACGATGAACGGACAGGTGTACATAAAAGAGTGCCTCAGAAGCGGCTGCTTCCTCTCCTGAAGGCCCACAACGTCCCAACAATCTTCTGGCCGGATTTGGCCTCATGCCACTACTCCAAGGACGTGCTGAAGTGGTATGCGGACAATAAGGTCAATTTCGTGCCGAAAATGTTCAACCCTCCCAACACTCCGGAGCTCCGCCCCATCGAGAAGTACTGGGCGATTATGAAGCAGCACCTTCTTAAACGACCTAAGGTAGTGAAGACAGTCGAGGAACTGAAGAAAGTATGGGTTTACATGCAAAAAACGGTTGATTCACAGGTTGTGCAGAATCTTATGGCCGGGGTTAAGGCCAAGGTGCGGGCATTTGCGTATGGACTGTAAATAAAATACGAGTAAAATGGTAAAATGAAGTTTAATAGTTATTTCTCAATCCCTGAAAATTTGATGGCAATCGGATGAAAACTCGAATTTTGCGAATCAATTTTGTGTGTGGTTATTTTGTTGGGGCCTTTTTTGGTATAGTGGGGGGGGGGTTTTGTGGAGGAGGATGTGGGGGGTGTTGTGTTGTTGTGGTGGGTTGGTGTGGGGGGGGGGGTGGTCCCGTCTTATCCCCGGTTTAAGTTTTTGCATATAGTAAAAAAAAATATAAAAATGGGGAAGTCTATATTCCACAGTGGGAATTAGATTGTAAACACACACACACACACACACACACGTCGTGGAACGTTTGTATAAAGGCACTGACATAGGGTGTGATACTGGCGGGATATGCCGCAATTCACTCTTAGACTTCTTACCTTCAATCGGGGGGAGAAGACTTTAAGTACACTTTTCATTTTCGTGGCAATTTATGTTGTTGTTCATCCATTTGTTTTATGGAATGAATAATCAAAATATCTGGTTTACTAATTTTCTAATAACTGAATGTAATTGCACTATTTTCGAGGGAGGTGAATGTTATGATCAGGGTATCAGCCCGACGATGACAAGCATGTATATTTGAGATAGGATGCGGATGGGCCCGCTTAGGAACCACCATTAGAAGCTATAGAATAGGCCTATCCATGTGGCTTATATCTGTAGCAGTGTTAGATGAGTCATATACAATAGCATACGGTCGTTGTTTTCGTATCACCTCCTTGTTTATAAAGTTCAATGACGGCAAATCGGTTGTAATCGGTTGTAATGCGAGGCAACGAGAGTTTACCCTTCATATCACACTTTAAATTAATAGAAAGGATAAACAAATAAAAAATAAACCCGCTAGATAGCAGCTATACAAGTTCTTCTCAAAGTTTCAAATTAGCTCTTATATGAAATATATTTAAATTTGGGATAGCAACTAGATCACAAGCCGCAGGGTAGGCTGTAATTTAGGGTTTAGCCAAACAAGTATTATAATTTTTTTTCTTCATGGTTAGTCATTTTCAGTCAAAGAAACAAATAGTCGTTGTGAGAATATCACCTATAATCTCCACACATCAGATACTAAAATCGTCTTTTTCTTCACCTTTTCATGATAACCTTGGTCTGCATGCGGTTTTGCAATGATGGTTGCATGGACGCGAGCGGTTGTGGAATTCAAGCAGCTGTTCAGCCAGCGTCGCATGCGGCTTAGGTAGTAAGTATATGGCTGCACATCATACAGGTAAGCTCTCCAGAAACAATTATAGGGTTGCAAGGAGATGTCGAATACATGAGACTTGGTTATAAATAAATACAATTTAATCCAGGAATCAAATAGAAATACAGTATCTATCAAACACAATTACAGACTATAATCACGTGCACATTATTATGAATAGTCTTATTCATATAAGACACAGAAATACACAGTACACTGACGAAAACTCAACATGGACAAGAACATACACAATACATGAGAGCGAATCAATTTTATTAAAACTATTTGAATCATCACGATAAAAACAGTGACCAAATGGGCACCATAGCCTAGGAACGTCTGTGTGTTGATTTAAAATAGAGGCTCATAGAAGCGAATTTTACCAATAAAAGGGTCCAGTGCAGATTAAAAGTAAGGGCCTGCTACCACCGTGACACCTACAAAAAAAAAAAAAAAAAGATAATATGTGTAAAGCAAAAAAGGGTGGAGAAGAAAAAAACAAAAAAGAAAAAAAAAATGAACAAGCATCATAAAGGGGTTAAACAAGCTTCAAAGTAGTTTTCCCGTGAGTCTATGGCCACAGGATTACGACGAAGTGGAAATCATGGCAGCCGCAAAAAAAAAGATCTCATTCTTCATGTCATCCATGGCGGAATCCTTAGAAAGGTGCTCATTGCTCACAACCCTTATGTAGAAGGACTTGACACGTTCGGCAGAGTGGCGCTTCTTACGAGCTATTATTCACTTTTCCAGCAACTCTAGTCATCGTCGACATCCCTCTTCAGTAGAGACAAGGGAGAAAACAGCATCGCTCTTATACTCAAAAAGCCGCGCACTCCTTTTTTCGTCATCCTCAACCGAAGCCATAGAATCACGATGCTTCAATAGAAGGAGGCGAAAATGAATGATGAAAGTCAAGAACTAGTTACATGAGGATGGGATTGGATCCGGGACATGTTTGGTATTCATGGAAAATGCTTTCATCCCATCGTCTCTTTGTAGGTTATGGTACGCAATTTTCCTTTCCTTCGTCGTAGACTAGTCAGTAGTGTTATTGTTCACTAAGTTGTTGTTCTGCTCAAACACATTCGTGGGAAAAATAAGACGTCAAACATAATCTTGTTTTTGTTGACATCCCACACAAAATCGCACCGTTATGCATAATAGAGCCATTAAAGTCAGCTGGCGGCACCCATCAGAGGGGAAAACTCCTTGCTGTCGGCATTCAGTAACTCATTCCAATCCGCTTATCAGTCGTTATTATTTCCCGTTTCAGAATCGCTCAACCGTACCTGCTAGGTCAATTGATTCTGTACTTCGAACAGGTAGACTCTTCGCCAATTTCCGAAGCGTATCTGTATGCCGGTGGACTGGTCCTGACGGTGGTCGTCCCGCTGGCCATTTTTCATCTGTACCAATTGTTTTTGCTGCAAGTGGGCATGAAGCTGCGAATCGGGTGCTGTGCGCTTATCTATCAAAAGGTAGGTGGTATCAGAAGAGATAAAATTAATGAGGGAATGAGTGAGCAATGCAATTTCGGATGAGTGGTGAATATGAATTGCCTGTCACCGCGGAAGCGGAATGGGACAATATGCGGAAGCGAAGTGATGGAGAGTCGATATGTCGGTAGTATTTTGTGAGGGACCTTTTGTGGGAACGGAAAGCACTGCTGTTGATGACATTAGTAGCGCATCGGTGTCGGTTTTCAACAAATGCTGAATAAGTGCTATTGAATTCCTTTGTTTTGCCTGGTAATTGGATTCAGAGCAGTCAGCGTATTCGATAAGTAGACAACACTTGGAATTTTCTATTAGCTTCAACGGTTTTGATGCTGCTGACGTGTTGGTTAATTCCGTTAGCAATCACAACTGTTGAAAGCGTGTTGATGCTGCAAATATGCTTTATCCATAAAACGGGTTAGAAGTTCTGTAAAATGGCATCATCACGCGTTGCCAGTGATGTCATGGGTTTCATGGTGAAACGCTGAAAGTTTTGTCAGTATATGGGCGAGGATGTCGAGGGGAGCAAGTTCATTTACAGTGCAAAATGTAACTAATTGGCTGTCCTATTAAGCTTATCACGTCTAGATGCGGTAGTGTACCCTTTGGGAAGTGGTGGGGGGTTTTTGGGAAAAAAAAAAAAAAAAACCTGTCAAAAAAAGTTCTTCCCCAGAGCAACACAAAAAAATTTTTTGTGATCTCTGTGTAAAAAAACAAAATTATATAAAACAAGAGACGCGGGGGTGTGCGTGCGTTAAGGTTGAAGACTTCGTAATTATTTATTAAAATCAATGATGGCTTTGTCCTTGTATTGGTAAATCTATTTGAACATATGTGTGAGAAGATGAAAATTAAAATCTAGTCTTAAGCTTACCACTCCACGTGTATCCGTATTTGAGACATGTGTTTTCGTGAGAAGTATTGAAATTTCCTGCAATATATATTTATTTTAATAACTCACGAGGTGAAATTGCTTGCGTATCGCTTTTCGATAGATTGGTTTTCATGTCACATGTGAGATGTTGTTTTCGTGGAAGTCTTAAGATTTACATTAAAACTAATCACTCACGAACATGACATTCAATGATATGAATTAAATACGGCGTGACGTTCAATAATCGTGTGATGGTAATGAGCTACCAGTTGACTGAAGGAACACCGAGATAAGTGGCACAATTTATGAAAAGAGGAGAGGTGAGTCTGATATTTTCTTATAACTCATTTTTTTTCATGTTAGATGTATAGAACTATAGAAAGATTTAAGGTGGTTATGTTTTTGTAGATTACAAAAGTATTATATTATTGTCAATTAGTTTTTGACACGCACATCTTGCTTAACCACTTCTTTGATAAAAAACCATTTCGAAGAAAACCTGCAGTTTATTTTCTAGCTTGTCTGCAAAATATTGCGTATCATACACGATTTCTTCGGTTATGAAATCGTTCAAATTATGTGCATTCACAAAAACCAACAGCACTTTCAACGCACTACTAACATGGCGATATTTGCATCTCGTAGAGTGTTTTTACATCAAGCACAACCTTACCATCTTTGAACCTGCAGCCCAGGCCCAGCTTGTTTTGATGCTGTTGTTTCATATGTGTACCTTGAACTGCTTTTTTTTTTTTTCTAATTATCAGAATAACTGCACCATCCTCTGTAACAGCTGAAAGATTAATTCAATCATAAAATTTAACATGGATTACAGTAGTCTATTATACAAACCATCGGGTATACAACAAAGGAAATTATGACATTGGTCAATGAAAATATTTGTTAACTTAAAATCGAATCCGGTTACATTTTAACCTGCGGAAGAAGTGTTCCGACAATATGTTTGTTCTGTCGCATGTGGTTCCATGTTGTGGTCGTAAGTAAGGCGTAAGTAGAAACCAGAGGGGCTGGATTAGCTGGATTAGTTCTTGAGTTATGCAGAAATTTGTGTTTCATATGCATGGGACCCCCCTCTTCAGAGGGTGGAGGGGTCTCAAACCACCATAAACACATTTCTTGCGTTCAAAAACCTCCACATGCCAAATTTGGTTCCATTTGCTTGATTCATTCCCGAGTTATGCAGAAATTTGTATTTCATTTGTATGGGAGCCCCCCTTTCAGAACAAGGAGGGTCTGAGTCACCTTAGAAACATTTCTTGCCTTCAAAAACCGTCGCCTGCCAAATTTGGTTCCATTTGCTGGATTAGTTCTCGAGTTATGTAGAAATTTGTGTTCCATTTGTATGAGAGCCCCCCCTCTTTTAGAAGGCGGAGGGGTCTCAAAACACCATAGAAACATTTTTTGCGTTCAATTGGGTTCCTGCGTGTTGAATTGGGTTCCTGTTGCTTGATTAGTTCTCGAGTTATGCAGAAATTTGTGTTTCGTTTGCATGAGAGCCCCCCTTTCAGAATGGGGGAGGGTCTCAGGCTACCATTGAAACATTTTTTGCCTTCAAAAACCCCCAACATGCCAAATTTTGGTTCATGTGCTTTATTAGTTCTCGAGTTATGCAAAAATTTGTGTTTATTTTGATGGGAGCCCCCCTTTACAGAGGGGTCCTGGGTCCACTTCTGGAGCTGTTGAATATCTATCCAGCTGTGAATATTCTTCCTGATCACTCCCGCTCAACTGTTCCTGCGCAAACCGCTTCGTTGCTTCGCAATTTAACGCCGCCTGTTGTGCTTTCCTTGTCTGCGGCATTTCTACTCACCGGAATTAAATTCAATTATTGACAAAGTTACGCTCGGTCTGTGCAAAGATTGTTTACAAATCGATAGGAAAAAACTGGGCGGAATGAAAATATCAGCTGACGAGCATTGTTGCCAGCTCAGGGTAGAATATTATTTCTATCAAAATTGTTGCTCATCGTATGTTACATACATGGTGATGTTACATAGCAAATAAGCAAATATTATGCTTCCAACTCATTAAATATATTATAAGACATCGAAAAATATCTGGCACAACATGTTTTGTACAGATGTATCTCAGTTTTTGAACATGCCAAAACCCATCAGTTAAAAATATCAAGATGCAAATCTGGCAACTGTCGATGATCGATGATTCTCTGGCTCCCTTGAAGCGTAGTGTGTGTGATGTCTAATGTGTGGCTTATATTGTTGAGAATCTCGAAGTTGCAATGCGCTCAAATGGATCGTGAAGTTTTACTTGGGGCGCAAGTGATTTTACGCGTTGCGCTGTTCTGCTACATTGACAATACAGTGGCCTGGCTTGTTTCTCATTTGGAAATTTCGGAAGCAGTTTTCTCATTTAAAAGTACTTAAAGGAACAACAAGTGAATTTTCTTAGGAAGAAAAACCCAACACGAGAGCTGTGAATCCCTTTAAAAGCTGTGAAAATGCGGAAATCAACCCGAATGATTTATGGAAAAATTAAGTGATGGGTCCTTGTAAGTGTGTGAGTTTGAGAAGCTTCTTAAAACTACTAGATTAAAGTGAATTTATACTTTTTTGTTTAATAAAATGTTCTTTAAAAAGTGAAAATAAAACAATTCTACTCAGTGAACGTGCGTAGAAAAAGGTAAGTCATGATTTACTACCGAAAATTGCTAAAAAGATTTTTTGACAGGAAAAAGAAGAAAAAGAAGCATGTAATCATCATCATTGCCCAAATTAATTACGACTTCTTCAACCTTAAACCTCACTAAGCTTAATACAAAAATCAAACATGGCTGAATCATTAGCTAGATACATTGAAACACTTAATAAATATGCACCATTGCTGAAATTGTGCACAGAAAAAATTATGTATTTTAACAGACGCGTTTCCTCTCGTTCAATTGCAAGCCAACGCAAGCGATAAGAAGTGATTCATGTATGTTATATCCTTCTATGTACAAGTTCACTAATTCATTCTAATTTATTCGCCAGCCACGTCCTCACGGTCTTCAAAAAGCGGAAGATTGCAATCGATATTAGAGATCGTGGCTACCACTGCGTCTTCACAATTCCCATGGAAAAGATAGGTGTGTTAGTAAGGATAGGGTTACTTTTAGATCAGTGATTCACTGTAGTCATATGCGCACAGCAACATCTAGCTAGTATCATTTGGATACAACTTTCCCATTTCTCAATTTACACACACTAAGAAAAAAAAATGAAAACTACAAGAAACGCAACTTGAAATAATCTCACAATTTAGTACGACTTACTGGTTTGCTGCTGAATCTTTATGTTCTATTTAGGGTAATTCAAATATCCGTTATAAACAATAATACGAGTCAATCTAAATAACATAATATTACACAACCTTCGGAAATTATACTGATTGCTCGATGTGTGTGTGTGTGTGTGTGTGTGTGTGTGTGTGTGTGTGTGTGTGTGTGTGTGTGTGTGTGTGTGTGTGTGTGTGTGTGTGTGTGTTACAAATAATGTCACATCGGTTTCTCAGCCATTTGTGAACCGATTTCAGTTCTGTTGACGGCAAATGAAAGCTACAACATTCCCATAGAACGCTATTGATTTTTTTTTATTCGGACATTTCGTTACGAAAATATCAACGAAACAGTACTTGACGGCCTATTATAATAGTAATCAAACAGTTTAGTCTCCGATTACATACTGAGCTATTTGTGTACCGATTTTAGTTTTGTTAGCGCCAAATTAAACTTATAAAATTTTTAAATAGTTGATCAAAATTTCATTAGGATTGGATAATCCTTCATGGAGATATGACCAAAACAATACCTGAGAGCATATAATTGCACATAATTCGTTGCAGTTCAAAACCGGAAAACACAATTCGCACTAATCGATCCTGTTTGCATTCTATAGTGTCGCATCTGTTACGTTTTATGACGCATGAGATAGTCAGAACTGACGGTTAAAAATTGTCTAATACTTCATTTTATATATTGAATATTTGAAACATAGTATATTTCTACAACTCCTCTTTTTACCCTTCTTACACCAAAAGAAGGGTATTAAGATCGCTTGAAAATTCGACTTTTTTTCCGAGGCCCAGAGGGCCGAGTGTCATATACCATTCGACTCAGCTCGACGAACTGAGCACATGTCTTTGTGTATGTATGTGTGTGTGTGTGTGTGTGTGTGTGTGTGTGTATGTGTGTGTGTGTATGTGTGTGTGTGCGTTACAAATAATGTCACATCGGTTTCTCAGCCATTTGTGAACCGATTTCAGTTCTGTTGACGGCAAATGAAAGCTACAACATTCCCATAGAACGCTATTGTTTTTTTTTTTATTCGGACATTTCGTTACGAAGATATCAACGAAACAGTACTTGACGGCCTATTATAATAGTAATCAAACAGTTTAGTCTCCGATTACATACTGAGCTATTTGTGAACCGATTTTAGTTTTGTTAGCGCCAAATTACCCAACAAACATCGGTGTTGAATTAGAGCTTGTTCAAACAAATTTGGAGAAGCTATTCAGCTAATCTAGAAGAAACAGCTGAATAGCTTCTCCAAATTTGCTTGAACAAGCTCTATTTCAACACCGATGTTTGTTGGGTAAACTTATAAAATTTTTAAATAACTGATCAAAATTTCATTATGATTGGATAATTCTTCATGGAGATATGACCAAAACAAAACCTGAGAGCACATAATTGTGAGATGAAAATATACTCGTTGCAGTTCAAAACCGAACAAGACCGGTCACCCCAATCGATGCCGCTTGTATTCTATTGTTCTGCATCTGGTGCGTGGTATAGCACATACAGCGCACTAGCCACACTATGCGACTCTATAGAATTAGAGTAGGATCGGTTGGCTCGAGTGGTCCGGTTTTGAACTGCAACGAGTATATTCGAAAATTACACAAAGTCCCCATTCACTATAACTACACAATTTTCAACGAACATGTACTTGTTAAGCATCTTGAATCCATATCGATAATCAAAATTGACGCTTAGGATTGTGTAATAATTCATTCTATGGACTGATTATATGGAATTTCTAATATTTATGTAATTTTTCCTTTTATATACCTAATATAAACAGGTCGTTAAAGACTATTAATGGCAATATTTTAATCACATCGATGAACAATACGTTCAGGATTGACAAATAATTCATTTTATAAACTGAATGTATGACATATCGAATATTCCTGGTTCTTCCTGGAATTTCTGATGAAAATATGTATACAGTACCATTTTGGCCACATTTTAGTTCGTAATTCTGGTGAAGTGTAAGAAGGGTTCAGTCTCACCATCGGTGGATTAATTCAGGTTTTTTCACGATGCGTGTGTGTGTGTTGAAACCAACACCCATTGGCCGGTAATGGTATTATCAACAATCAATATGAAACTAGCGATTTGTAATTGGTTTACTGTTGTAGAACCCCTAGTTCCGAAGTACACCTTGCCGTCTGCACCTTGCTATACACTCTTGCGGTTTTCAGTACCTTTCGGTACTAGTAGCTTTGGCGTTGTTTTGATTCGCTATGTTATTTTGACAGAATATTTGAGGGTGTGTTGGTGCGAGTTACGTTGTTAGCAGCGGGTCATGAAGGAAACGAATATTTTTTTTTGGCTCAGGAGGTACTAGCACACTGGTCCCAAGCTTAATGATTCGCCCTTAAGACCGTAACGCACACCAATACACTCTCAAATATTCTGTCAAAATGGCATACCGAATTAAAACAAAAACAAAGATACTTGTACCAAAAGGTACTGAAAAGCGCAAGAATGCATGGCAAGGTGCAGACTGCAAGGTGTACTTCGGACCTAGGGGTTCTACAACAGTGAATGAATTTCAAATCGTTAGTTGCACATTGATTGTTGTTATTAGGGGCGAATCATTAAGCTTGGGACCGCAGTGCTAGTACTTCCTGAGCCAAAAAATATATTCATTTTCTTCAGGACTATCCAGCCGCTGGTATTATGGAAGAAATCTGTTTGCAATGCTCCTTCAAGTGACTATTGCATGCAGCTTTAATCCGGGAGCATTGAAATGATAGCTCTACAGCAGATCCAGCAACTTATTTCAGAAAGTCTGGAGAGTCACTCTCATTCCAAGGATACTTTCACATACAATAAGCCCCGTAAACATTACCGATATCATTTGGATAAGGGTACTGCAACACACTTCCAGATTTGGACATGTAAAATTTCCAAACCAGGAACGATTTAGTATGATATGCAAAAAGGATTTTTGTTGTATATTTATAATCAGATTGATCTCACCAATGGCACCTCCAAAATAACACTAGCATGTTGATTCGTAAAAATCAAAATCTTCGACGTTGATTCGTAATTTTATGCACTCGTGACAAAATAAGTGCATAAATAAACGTTGCTAAACCGCCCGTTAGTTATGCAACCAGCATAAAAACTACAGAGGACCGCCTAATGAGGTCGTACGTAAATGTGATGTAGGACTACGTTACAACTCCAGGTGTGAACACCTTAGCGAACAGGTCTGTCCTAGTTGTTTTTTTTTCTTTTTTTTACGTCGGCCTACTTCCTCACATGGTGACAATCACCGACGCCAGGAAGACGAATCCACCACCTGGACCCTACCTAACGACTCATGAATATGAGCCGGGACCAACGGCTTTACTTCCCTTCCGAAGGAAGACATGACCAGATTTTTTTCGCCTCAGAAAAACCACCGACGTCGACTGGGATTGAACCCAGACCCACTGGGGTGCCAAGTAGCAGTCACGCTTACCACTACACCACCGACGCCGGCTTTCCTAGTTGTTATAAGTGTTAAGTTTTATAAGTGTTTTCAACACGTGATTGATTTTATTTGTTTACCACTGATCAACGGTCCGTTGAATGTGTTTGAGCGAAGCGAAATAACTGTCCGTGCCGTGCCGTTTGCGTTTCATCACTTCTCGATTGTTGCTCAACCTATTTTCTTCTGGCGAATAATCAAGACCATTGTCATCACTTTACGCAAGTTTCTGTCCCCGTCGTACTGTGGTCGTTTTTGCTGCGTAACGAGAAAAGGCTTAACATTTATAAATTTTCCAATAGTATGTGGTTCGAAATCAATAATGTCTTCTAATGGAATCGAAACATTTTGAAAATCTTTGGAGAAAGGACTGAGATATTAACGTTCAAAACTTAACCACTTTTCGTGACGGTCGCATTTCGTTTTTTTAAGATGAATAGAAAACAAAGACGTAGTCCTACGTCAAAAAAAAAAAAACTCTACGTTCACTCCGTTTGCCACAAGAGCATATGGCCTGTCAAATCAGTTGCCTCGAAGCGATTTTCGACAGCTTCTTCCTTTTGAAGCGGTCGTCCACAGCAAACTTGTCCTTACCCGTTAAACATTCCTGTCTCTGCAACTGTTTGGAATCCGCTTTGACATAGGTCTCATCATCAATGACGCAGTACCGGTATTTTGTTAGCCGCTTCGTGTAAAATTTCCGGAGGCGCGTTTTGGCAACACTTCGCTGGCATTCGTCCCGATTTGGAAGTTCTGCATTTTGCACGTTCTCCATCCGGATCTGTCGTTGGCCCTCTGGACGAATCTTAAAAAAATATCAAGTTTTTTTTGTGAAGTTCAGCGTTGAAAGGTTCGGATTCGCGGTTCAGTATCATCATATTAATTTACACGTCGGTCCACAAGGTTTGCTGTACGCGCTAAGATTAAAGTATTGGCCGATTCACGGTAGAAGTTTGGTCCGTAAGGTAGTACAAAAATGCCTAAAATGTTTTAAAAACAATCCAAAACCAATGAACCAAATCATGGGACAGATGCCGGACGTTCGGGTAATCGCTGGGAGACCGTTTAAAACATGTGGAGTTGATTTTGGCGGACCTTTCACCACCAAGAAAAATTTTGTTCGAACAAAAAAGACTTTAAAAGTGTTCATATGTTTACGGACTCGAGCGGTTCATTTGGAACTTGTTAGCAGCCTCACAAGTGCTTCATTCATAGCCGCACTAAGACGGTTCACTAGTCAGCGTGGACGATGCAGTGCTATTTATTGCGACAATGCCACCAATTTTGTTGGCGCCAAGAACGAGATTAAGACAATATATGCTACATTCGAAAGCCAAATTGAGCCAGATATAATTGACTTCTGCACAACGGAAGAAATAGACTGGAAGTTCATTCCTCCCCGCTCTCCAAATTTCGGCGGTATATGGGAGGCGGGCATCAAGAGCGTAAAATTACACATGAAGCGAGTCCTAGGATGTTCCATTCCCACGTCCGAAGAAATGCTTACCTTATTGAAGCAAATTGAGGGATGCTTAAACTCAAGGCCCATCTCGCCATTATCTGCTGACCCACGTGATCCTTTGCCATTGACCCCTGGACATTTCCTCATTGGTGGGCCTATAAATGCACTTCCAGATGTGAACGTCGTTGAGTCACCCTCAAACAGGCTGACACGCTTGGAAGATGTACAGAAGAACGTGCAATTCTTTTGGAAGAGATGGAGACACGAATATTTAAACAACCTTCAGCAGAGGAATAAGAAGTTCTCTTCGATTCATCCGAACTTAGATGTTGGACAGCTGTGCTTAATCAAAGAGGACAACCTTCCTCCGTGTTCATGGATCACTGGACGTGTGATCAAGGTTCACCCAGGTCCGGACGGCGTCGTCAGAGTCGCAACTCTGCATACCTCTAAGGGTGAAATCAAGAGGTCTATTAGTAAGCTATGTGTTTTACCATTTGAAGAACAAGTGGGTGGGGGAGTATGTTAAGTATTGTCACTGTTTTGTCGGGTAGGTCACTGACACACATCATAAGACCCCTAGAAATATATAGGTAACGGGATGTAATGTCAGCCTAGCTCCTTCATTCGGCCTTTGTACCAAAAATGTCATTGCCAATTCGCCGATAATCAACAAAATTATATTCCTATCAGGATGACCGATTTATTTTGAAGCAATTGAGACATAATTGATCAATTACATAGTTGTTCTCTTCCGCGTAATTTTCGATTTCCTCAACTTTTTAGACAATTTGACTTTATCAAGTTAAGCTGAACAGATTATTTACACGACCTTCGAATACTCTTAATTTGCAGAAATTGAACCAATAAACCGAATAATACAGCCAAGATGTACAGAAAATAGTCACACGTTATAAACTAAGAGGTCACATAGGTGCAATAACGAATGATTTAACAAGAAAACTATAGACCCAATGTTAGGAACATATATTTTTTTCCACGTTCCCAACTATGGCCTGGTATATGGAAAGCGTGGTAAAAATGTTGTTATTGGTAAAATTTACAATAAAAATGTCTGAGTTTCGATTGAAAGTTTTCCATATGGGTCATCTTAACACAAACTAAAGGAACAAAATCTGTGTAGAGTGAATTATAATGTTTTGATTATCAACTGGTCGCTAACACATATGTGAAAATCACTGAAGTGTTTCTTAGCAGTTTTAGTATAGTTTGATTTATGAAATTGTTTATTGGGTAGAGTCGAATACAGCTGGAAATGCATTGAATCAGAAAATCGAAAAAAAAATCGTACGAAGACAACATTTAATAACAAATCTGTCGAATGGGACGAACTTGCATCCATGAATAGACCCAAATTGGCGCTTATAGACCGACATTACATCCATATCCCTCGAAAGTTTCTGACTTTATAAAATGAGTTAAGTAACTTTTCGTGTTAAAATACTACCAAATGGCATAAGTATGAACATATCTAAGCAAGTGTATAACTAGTTAAATATGGCTTCCAGCTGCCATTCTTTATGAGTTATAGTAAAAAATGTAATCGATTGTTTCCATATTAGGCTGAGTCAAGGGACACGCCGGCGTCGGTGGTGTAGTGGTAAGCGTGACTGCTACTTGGCACCCCAGTGGGTCTGGGTTCGATCCCAGTCGACGTCGGTGGTTTTTCTGAGGCGAAAAATCTGGTCACGTCTTCCTTCGGAAGGGAAGTAAAGTCGTTGGTCCCGGCTCATATTCATGAGTCGTTAGGTAGGGTCTAGGTGGTGGAGTCGTCTTCCTGGCGTCGGTGATTGTCACCATCAGTGTTGCCACATTTTTTTCATGGTCAATCTGTATTTTCACATCCAAAAATCTTTTTTATCTGTATCCGGCTGTTGAAAATCTGTAAAAAAAAATCTGTATTGTCAATTTAAACACTATTTGGTGCCTGGTTTATAATAAGTTGAAAAATAACTTTGCGTGCATCGCATTTGAACCAGATGCTTTACGCGATTAAATTCTTTGCCGCTTTTATTGAACCAAACTCTATACCTAGCCATTATTTGCTCTAAGGAAATCCTTGAAGATCTAGTCTCAAGGAGTGCTTCAGTTAAGAAATTAGCAGAAGCTTCTATTTAATGGACAGGCCCACTTCCGACTGGAGGAGGGCGGGATGCGGAAATCAGTAAAAACTGTTATAGTGTCGGTTGATCAACGACCACTAGCAGTGGTAGAAGAACGGAACTATGAAATGGTTGATAGATACTCCAGTTTTACCAAACTGCAAAGAGTTATGGCATATGGCTTACGATTCAAACGAAACTGTTTAACTAACAAATCGGATCGAACTGTTGGACACAATAAAGTATGAAAGAATGATTCAGCAGCAACATTTTTTAACAGAGGTTAATCAACTATCTTCGGACAAAACAGTTAAAGCCACTAGCAGTTTGATAACAATAATGAAACAGTGTTTGGACACCGACGGATTGCTTGTAACATTTATGAGATTTTCACGTAGAATGTGAATTTACGCGGAAATCACGTAGTTGCCTACGTTTGAACGCTAGCAAATAAGTCTGGTGCCATTTACTCGTTCAGAAAATCAATGGAAAGAATGCAAAGAAAAAAACATATTTTGATCAGCTGCCACCACTTTAGCACGCGACAATGGCAGAGGTTTGATAGGTGTGATTTACACACTCGCGTTCAGTGAAGATTACTGAATTCCAGTGATTTTCATTTTGCGTCAGTATTTATTATGGTTTTACTGAAAATCGGTAAAGCGTTTACTTAATTGCAAATTTTCAATGAAAGTGCATTTCTTTACAAAGTACATCTGTAAAATAAATACAAATATTCAGTAATATTTTAAAACGATATACTGAAAACTTGCAGTTCTTTGACGGATATCTATAAATTGAAGAAATTTTGCAGATCATTCAGTAAAAATTCTAATTTACTGATCAAAGCCGTAATTTTTTTTACTCAATATCAAAATTAGGATTTGGCGTGTAGAGATCACAGAATTCTGTGAAATAAAATACGGAAGTTGATCTGCCAACGAAAACTTTACATATTCTCCTGTGAAATTGATAGGGTGTACGGAATCAAATTGCGACACACACAAATATTCGGCAAAATTCGCCCGTTCAACCAATCATCTTCAAACTTTCAGGGAGTAAAATAAAACATTTTATGAATATTTTCCCATGTTTGTTTTATTCAATTTCCATTCCATATCCAAATGCACGAACCTTCTTCTTCACACTACTCATAAGGTCCTGTACAACATTTGAACCAACTTGTTTTTGCGTGGCAATCCATTTTTTCTTCATATCTTCCTCCGATTTCACTTCCTTAGGATGCTTCCAAAGTGCCTGCTTCATGATGGCCCAGTATTTTTCAATTGGCCGCAGTTCCGGTGCGTTCGGGGGGTTAAGATGCTTCGGCACGAAATTGACCTCCTTAGCCTTGTACCACTCCAAACCCTGTTTCGAGTAATGGCAGGAGGCTAAATCCGGCCAGAACACGACCATCCTACGAGGACCATCGTGTGACCTCAGAAGAGGAAGTAGACGCTTTTGGAAGCATTCCTTTAGGTACACCTGCCCATTGACCGTTCCAGTTGTCACGAATGGGGTGCTCCGCTTTCCACACGAGCAAATTGCTTGCCAAATCATATATTTTTTGGCAAACTTTGACATCCTCTGCTTTCTAACGTCCTCAGGGACATCGAATTTATGATGAGCAGTGAAAAACTGGAGCCCCGGAAGCTGCCGGAAGTCTGCTTCTACATACGTCTCATCATCCATAACGAGGCAATGTGGTTTCGTCAACATCTGGGTGTAGAGCTTCCGTGCACGTGTTTTACCTACCGTATTCTGTCGTTCATCGCAATAAGGCGCCTTTTGGACTTTGTACGTGTGTAGTCCTTCACATTTTTTCGCATCTTGCACGAAAGTTTTGGTTAGATTCAGTTTCTTCGCCACATCTTGAACTAGAATGTTGGGATTCCTCTTGAAAGTTTGAACTACCCGCTTGTGATTCTTAACACTATACCGAGATTCATTTTTGCTACTTTTTTCTTTCCGAGCGTGGAACCGATTTAAAACTCGAGACACCGTAGAATGTACCATTCCCAGCTTCCTGCTGATGGCACGATGAGAAAGATCCGGATTTTGGAGCGACGAGCACAATTTTTTTTTACGCCGCTGCTGTTCTTCCGACTCCATCTTCGCAACGATTGCACATCTGCT
The DNA here is from genome assembly GCA_024533555.2 of Aedes koreicus. Lineage (NCBI taxonomy): Eukaryota > Metazoa > Arthropoda > Insecta > Diptera > Culicidae > Aedes > Aedes koreicus. Next base: position 26,639 of record JAHHFK020003403.1, read on the forward strand.
AGTAAAACTTAGACAACGTAAAAAAATACAAATTTAACTAATTCCACCCAAAATTTCAATCGAAAAAAACCCAACAGGTAAAAGGTTAGAGCCATTAAAAGTGGTGCAATTTGATTCCGTAAAACCTTTATCAATGCTTTTAACTGAAAATTTGACAAAATTTTAATCAATGTATAGGCTTTATGTGACCAAAATTTCATGTTGATAAGGTTTATAAATTTGAAGTTTTCATAACATATGTGAACAAAGTCGTTTTTGGTTCACATATGTTATGTTTGGTCAATTTCAAAAATCCGTATTTCTGTGAAAAATTTAGGTAGCATATTAAAATTGGAACCATAGCCTAAAAAAATATAGAAAATGACAAAATTTGAACTGCTTCCATAAAGTGGTTTGGACCACAGCTGGCTTCCTAAATTTTTCACAGAAACAAATGTCTTAATATACCTGTTCAAATCATATTACTGACATCTATCTTCGTGTTCGCTGAGAACGTTTATTGTAACCACGATCACGCTTGGGAAGGTTCATGTCTGAGCAATTCTGGACACATTCGTTTGATCTAGATAAAATTATTCTATAGGTTTTGACAGATGAGATCGCTGTACATTTGAATCGGTCGTTATGGATTCTTGATCAATAATGAAAATTGAGTTTCATGTCGGTTTGTCGGTGTTGGTATGTCCAAAAACTTTTTTTTTCTAATTTGTTATGAAAACTTCACAATTACAAACTTTGTCAACACGAAATTTTGGTCACATAAGGTCTATACATTGGTTATAGTGTTGTAAAATTTTCAGCCAAAAAATATTGATAATTGACAAAGCTACAGAAGGTTGAACATGGCGTTTTTTGGAAGCAAAATTTTTCTCGGCTTTTTTTGCTACTGAGTGTACACCTTCGCGAAATGATTCATTCTTTCGGCAGCCTAAGAGCTGTTCGAAGCGACAATTAGGCTTAGTGAAGTTTAACGCACGCACACTACAGCGCTATTTAGATCAAAGGAGTGCAAGTAAGAAGGAAAATCATTTGAAGGAAAACAAACCATTGTTCCTCTGTAATGTGCCAGAAAGGGAAAGGTGATTAAACGTCAAAAAGCCTAATGAGCCAGTGTTGTATTGGCAGCTGGCGGTGGCAAGTACCCTGGAGGGTGCCCTGGTAAGCAAGCGTTGGCAGGTAGCTGATGTATCAGCTGCCTGTTGCTCTCAAGTGACTGGCTAGGCAGCAAGTTGACCAAGCCAGTGGAGAATTTATAGCCAGCCGGTTAGCGCAACCACGACGAGTGGAATATGTGTTATCCAGTCGGCTTTAGATACGACACAACGTTGAGTGGTATGAACGGTATGATCCAGCCGAATTCACATCATCGTCCATGTGTGCCAAGAATGGATTAACTAGCAACATTAGCATGATCAGTTACTGATCATTAGCGTATAATTGATTTCAATTATTTGCTACTAACTTGCTAATGTGACGCTTATTTTGCTGGCTAATGTATTGTCGCACAACATTAGCAAAGATGTAAATAGGACCCATATGGCAGTTCCAAAGAAGACCGATCAAACATGGACCAAACATGGTAAGCAGTCCCATCAGTGCCGAACAAGGTCGGCTTGGTTCGGAAGAAGAAAACGTACAGCAGCAAATCTACCGGGTGCTAAAGCAGGTTCTTCCCGATACTGGCGTTTCCTCCAAAGTGATAAGCATTATGAACAGCTTCGTCAACGACATTTTTGAGTGAACTAAAGACGAATCATCTAGTTCCACCACTGCTGCCCGGAGAGCTAGCCAAATACACCGTTTCCGAGCAAACCAACGCTGTGACCAAGTAAACTAACTTCTTGACGAAATGAGGTGGTAGCGGTAGCAGTTCCCTGAACCCAAAACGGCTACCACCAAAATAAGTGGAAAAGAAAGTTGACATGTCTTTCGGAGTGCTGGGGACTGTGCTTCGGGGTGGTCGGTCGTTCGTGTGTCGAAGTCGTAATATTTTCGACATTTGCACATCTGGCAGTATTGTACACACATGGGCATAGAAACCGTATGAAATTAGTGGTGAATGAAGCCCGTCTCTTGGAGTAAAAGCAACAATCAATATGCAACTAGCGATTTGAAATTGGTTCACTGTTGTAGAACCTCTTGGTCCGAAGTACACCTTGAGGCCAGCACCTAACTATACATATTTGCGCCTTTGTTTTGATTTGCTGTGTTATTTTGACAGAATATTTGAGAGTGTGTTCCTGTGAGTTCATTATTAGGGGCGTATTATTGAGCTTGGGACCGAGTTTGGGACCGATGTGCTAGTACTGACTGAGCCAAGAAAAAAAATGTATTTGTTCGGGACCTACTGGTCTTAGAGTTAGTCTATGGTAAAAGTGTCCCAAATAACTAAGACGTGTAGTGTATGGAAGTGCTGTCCAGAATATAAAATTCCCATCTACCCGCTGGTACAACGCTGTACCAACAATCAATATGAAACTAGCGGTTTGAAATTGGTTCACTGTTGTAGAACCCCCAGTTCCGAAGTACACCTTGCTATACACTCTTGCGCTTTTCAGTACCTTTCGGTAATAGCATAGACTAACTCTAAGACCAGTAGGTCCCGAACAAATAAGATTTTTTTCTTGGCTCAGTACTAGCACATAGGTCCCAAGCTCGGTCCCAAGCTTAATAATACGCCCCTAATAATGAATTCACACGAACACACTCTCAAATATTCTGTCAAAATAACACAGCAAATCAAAACAAAGGCGCAAATATGTATAGTTAGGTGCTGGCCTCAAGGTGTACTTCGGACCAAGAGGTTCTACAACAGTGAACCAATTTCAAATCGCTAGTTGCATATTGATTGTTGGTAATAGTATCTCTGGCTTTGTTTTGATTCACTATGTTATTTTGACAGAATAGTTGAGGGTGTGTTGGTGCGAGTTACGTTATTAGGGGCGCATCATTAAGCTTGGGACTGAGCTTGGGACCGGTGTGCTAGTACTTCCTTAACCAGAAAATATATTCATTTTCTTCATGCCTATCCAGCCACTAGTGCTACTTGCAGTCTGTACCTTGCAATAATTCTTGCGCTTTTCGGTATCTTTCGGTGCTAGTATCTTTGTTTTTGTTTTTATGCACTATATTATTTTGACACAATACTTGAAGGTGTGTTGGTGTGACTTACGTTATTAGGGGCGAATCATTAAGCTTGGGACCGAGCTTGAGATCGGTGTGCTAGTGCTTCCTGAGTCAAAAATTATAATCATTTTCTTTATGACTATCCAGCCGCTGGCTGTACGTCGTATTTGTGTCCCAGGCATAATAAAGTTTGACTTAAAATTCATTCGAACGGCAGAAAGAAGACAAACATAATTGGCAAAAATGAAGTTTAAATTTTGCAAAATGCGCGTGGTGGTCATTGCTGCATCTAAAAGCAAAAGTACTGGCGAGCAATGGGAAGAATATGATATGTTATGACGGTGCTGTTGAGTCTCATTCATTTTTTAAGATTTAAAAACGTAACATTCCATTTCAATTTTCAGACCCTTTTTCCTTGTCAATTGACCTGAGCTGGTCGCTTTTCATTGCTTTTCCTTAACATCGCGTTCACTAAGGGTACGACTGGGGGTGCGAAACATCTAAATCCAGATTCAGGATGATCAAAAAATCCCACGCTAGCGAATCAATCTTTGAAAAATCTTGTTTTAGCTTGTGAATCTTAATCCATCAACTTGCATCGTGCTGCATCTTTTTGCAGTAAATCTTTAAAATCTTTGAAATCTTCTTTCTATCTACTAAGCGTGCGCACATCGCACAAAAGCAAAACAAAAAAATCCTGCATCGGGGATAGAGTCGCACTCTGCCACGTTGTGTTTGTGTTTCAGTGTGTCGGAAGGTGTCTCTGTGTTTCAACTTATCTGTCAAGACTACAATAAAAAAATGTATGCTTATTGGCAATAATGGACCTTTTCGACGTTTAATTCAGGCACACTTATGCGTCATCCACATCAGTACAAGCGAGAGGATAAAAAGAAACAGTGAGAAAACAATCAATCGATTCGTGTAAGTGGTGCCAGAATTAATTAATCTTTCATGTGGTGGTGCCTGTGTTTGAAATGTGGCTGATTGTGTTTTTGAGGGTGTTAACACGTGGTGGCCGAGTGACTTACCCCCTGGTACGAAGCAAAGGGTGTCTCACATGGATTCAATAAACTTTATTTGATTAAATCAACTTAAATTCCTGAGAGCAACTGAATCAACTTCAATTTGCTGCAAATCTAAATGAAGCAACTCAGCATAAAATGCGCAGCTGTTGAATTTAGCTACATAAATTCACTTGTAAACTCAGTTTTCTCTCATCACAAATTTCAAATCGATGCAGCTTTAGAAAACAACACCCGTGACGGTAGGTCTTACTGTGATTATTGTTTCTAAAATTTTAATAATTAAGTTGTAATCGCATAATTGAAGTGGGTTTAAAAGTAAACTGATAAAAAAGCAACGCTAATGACTTCCTATGTGTACAAATAACCAAATAATCATGTGGCCTCACATGGATTCCATCAACTTGATATGGTGAACTCATTTTAATTCGTTGCAAATCAAAATTAATCAGCTTGACAGCAAATGCGCATCTGTTGAATTTAGCAACATAAATCTTTGTCACAACTAGTGGTGGTAAATGTACTGTAGTATATTATTTCCATAACATTTTACATTTTTCATTCCGACCAAATTGAACACATGGAAAAGTTAACCGTCGTGGAAGAAAATCTCATAACACTCTTGTACTGTTTTCTACAGGCGAAGAAACATTTCTGCTGCCACCAGCCGATGGTTTAAAAAAATGTTGCGGCATAGATTTATTTCGCTCAGAATTTCTTTGATTGCCGCCTTATTACTGCATACATATGATGTTTACTATTTTGAACCGAATAATAAGTATGGATACTAACTATTCACAACCAAAGATTATCAAATAAGTGCGTTGAAATCAAGCTATCCAATACAATCACACGCCATTTCTAAACTATTTGAAACTGTCGGCAGAAATAGGACGACGTTCGTTTGAACTGTACACATAAACTGCTGGTGGTGGTAGAGACGTTTGCTGCGCCTTAACTGTCGCAGATACTCTACAAGAAAGAAGCGACTTTTACACAAACCTGCAACAAATCAACATTAATGTTCAACCAAGGCCAATGCGTAACAACTTAATGCTGAGGCTTCCTTTTCACCGCACCAACTATGGGTTGAGCAGCGCTATCCACGGGTTGCAGCGAATGTTCAATAGGGTGGCGTCAGTTTTTGATTTCCATCTGACGCGGAATGTACTTCGAGTGTGTATTGTTTAGCAACCGTGTAAAGTTAGAGGTCATAAGCGAGTTTATTATTAAGTGCAAATATCTAGAACTAGATTTTAAAGAAAATACCACAACCATGCCAAAGTGAATTTTGATTCGGTGTGCAGGCTTAGTTTGTAAATTAATCGGTGCAAGAAGAGTGCATTAGACACAGATATCATGTTACTACCGGAAGGTTTCCGACACGTCGGCGACGGCCGGGTTGATGTGGACGAGTGCCGACGGCAGCAGCTGCGGGTCCAGCAGGACGTGGCCATCTAGGATATCGAAGAGAGCCGGTTTGCAAAGCAACAAATAATTTATTTCTACTATATTTTGAAGACAATATCTAATATCGTGTTTTATTTTATTTTATTTTATTTTGTCTATTTTGTTTTGTTTTTCGTTATGTTTGTCTATTTTCAGTCACATTTGAACGGTCTATTGCTTTTGGCGGACGGTGTAGGTATGTACTTTCAGCGTATCGTTAACCAAAACGAACCCTGTTGCTAACCCTTCCCCAACTATCCAACATCCCAGTGATTTCTCGTGGAAGTGCAGGGGATTTTTCGGCTTCCTCCAAAACGAGTATCATGTCAACACGTTCCTTCCCATTCCCTACTTGACCAGCATTCGGGCACGGCCGGCGCCGGTATTGCTTTATAATGGGTCACCAGTTTTTACACATTGAAGATGTATGTTTGTCCCAAACATCATCTGTTGGTTCTTTGTGCAAATACAGCTGATCTGGCAATAACGGAATTGCATCCGTGGGCGGTCAATCATGCTCATGCTCATGCTCATCACAAATTTCAAATCGGTGCAACTGACGTGATGAGCGTGGTGCAAAATTGATCGAAAGTACTAAATCGAAATTCTTCGCATTGAATTGACTGCAAATCGATTGCAATTCGCTGCGCTCGATTCCAGTGAGACACCCTTAGTACGAAGTCGCTTTTAAAATCAATCTAACTAGGATCGCGTCGCGTCGCGGGTCGCGTGGACTATGTAATCCACCTTAGCTTTGAATATGTTTGAGTGTAAAGTATGCTTTTTCACTGGGTATGTGCGTGAAAAAAATGAAAAATGAAAAAACTGTCAAAATCAAATGTCAATAGCTGTTGCATCGCATTATTATTTACGCTTTGAACCCCTTTCCCATAAAGGCAACGAATTTTCGCCTTCATCAGAACCAATCAAAAGAGTTTGTTGTTTTCCGAGCTTTTCTGCGGTCACCGTCGTCAGCAGAAGAACAGTAGTTTTCTACATTATTGAGTTTTTAGTTTTTGATTTCGATAGCTGCCGGGGACAACCATGCCCCCGAAGTGACCGTGCGTGCTCGTCAGAATCGCTCGCCGTTTGCCAGCTACGATGAATCTTCAATCCTTGTTTCAGGACTTCAATCCGAGGTAGGAAAATTTGTTTTGCTCCTTTCGCTTTCTTCTTGCTGCTGGTTGCATGCCTTGGTTTTCAAGGTTCACACATCGATCGGAGCTGTCCAAAAACAATATTATAATAAAACGGGTGCATGCAACAACAAAAAAAGCAGAAGGAGACTGTGATATTTTGTTTATATTTCGTTTTGCGACACGACCGACTTTAAAGATTATTATTTTCGTGACCACTCTGTGTACGTTTCTTGCAGTAAGTTCGTAGTGCACTGCTGTTTGTTTACATTTACGGTCCTATTTTGTCTCCGTTTGGACGAGATCATAGGTAAGAACTGGATGCCTGCGGTACATGATTGGGATTACGATGTTTTATAAATTATTTTTGTTTTTGTAGATTGGCCCTACTGGGTGATATTCACCCCGCTATGGGTATGGAAGTTTATAGCCACACTGGGAGCGATCGTGGGGGCTATAGTATGGTGTCGGTATCCTCACTACAGGTTATATTAGATAGCGAGTTTGTCCAATGTCCTGAGGTATGATGGTTGGGTTTGATTATTTCAGGGTCGAGGGAGATTCCTATTCACACTTCAAGGCCATGCTGATATCGCTGTCGCTCCATCTGATATTGCTGATGTTCGAGCTGTTGGCTTGTGATCGACTAATGTCGGGCCGACACCTGTGGGTACTGGTGTTCATCCCGCTGATCTTTGGTAGCGTTGCCAGCGTAGGAGCTTGTGTTTGGGCTGTAAAACACGACCGTTCGTTTGAGGTATGATTGCTACTTTAGTAAATAGCAATGTAGATTATTTTTAGACTTGTTCTCAATCATCCAGCTGGAACTGTTCTGTGCAGTAAACGCACTGCAATTCGTGTTTCTTCCCCTCAAACTGGACGGATTCGTATCCTGGAGTTGGGAAGTGGTATTCGTTCCGCTATGGATCGTCCTGTGCCTCAGCTTGGTGGCAGTATTGTACAGTATAATTTTCTGTGGCATCCTCCTTCGAACGCCGGAGGTTTCAGCCCAGCAGAAGAAATCAGCCATCAATTCAGCGATCGGCAACTGTGCCACCGTGCTTCCAATTCTAGTGTTTCAGGTGCTGTTGGCTGACAAGCTGGACGAGGATCTTGATTTGCCATTTATTGCGGTGGCTGGCCCACTACTGTTGGCCATATTCGTACTGATTCTGTTGAGTTTCAACGCCAAAGGTGGTAATAAGTGTAAGTAAATGACACGTGCATACATGACAATGCCAACCCCAATTTACAACTCGATGATCTGTTACATATACTTACATAACATGACATGAAACGTCTTCATCCTTGACCGTAACCAACAAAACAAACAATCACAAGATAATCTCTCAATGTTACTGAGCATTTGATACATTGTATGAATAGAACTACTTTAACAATTCATTCCCTTGCAGGGTGGTTCGGCATACGGAAAAACTTTTCCCAGTTTCTGCTCGGAGTCCTGCCGTGTCTACAGGAGTACGGTAACATATCATATCACACGGAAAGTTCCGGTCAAACGCAACCCCTGGACACGACCGTACAGTTGGACGAGTTTGAAAAATACGACAAAAAGGGAAAGAAAGCGCTAAGCAAAAAGAATGACCACCTCAAGCCGGTCGTACCGATCATTAGCATCGACCTGCCGGATTAACGCGTGAGAAAAAGGAGAGACAGTTGCAGTTTAGACAAGGCTCTTTTCTACTCACAATATGTTACCACTCCTAAAGCTAAAGCTAGGCACAAGTTCTAGGAACAAAAATAACTAATTTATTGGATCTGTTAGGAGCTGAGTGTCGCTTTCCGTGTTGCGACTTACACTAGTGGAGAGAAACAAGGTGCCAGGAAAGACTTCTGGCCGCACGCATTGTGATTGATAGAAGCCCCCTTCGTTCATCTGAATTTAAACTCGCCATATTATTTCATTATTCATTTTTTTTAAGCTAACCATTCATATCATTCACTGAATTATTTTTCCCTGTAAGATTATTAGCCTTTTTTTATTTCAACGTCGAGGCCCCCAAAGGTGATCGACTGAAAATAGGTTATGAAAACACCCTATTTATTTAACCACCTATATAGACTCTAAGGGCGATAATTTCAAGTCAAAATCAACCGATTTAAGGTTGACAGGTCTAAACAAAAAGTATACCTAGTAGAAGAATTATTTAATAAAAATTGTACTCAAACAGCGCGTCATAACTTTGCTAGGTTGGTGAGGATCTGCATGGTTGGTATCATAAAACCACGCGGTTTCCTGTTGTTAATACACATTGGTGACAATATCCAATTAGTAGTGGGGAAAAAGTTAGATATTTTCTTTGAATTAATGTTTTTCCTAACCAAGCAAAACGACGACGAATGCTACGAATGAACTTTTTCGTAAACCTAGCCACACTGATTTGACGGTACGCTCGGTTTCTGCACTGTTTAGCTAAACGACATTAATTGTTAATCATACTGGGTATAAACGAAGCAGAAGATGCGATGTTAGAATAGAAGATAAAATAAAGCAAATAACTGATGTGAATAGTGATTTGTAAATAAAATGACAGAAACAATATTCAATCTGTGAAAGATGTTTACATTTTCGGATGAATAAATCTCTTAAAAGAAAAAAACATAAAATCAAAGAAGTTGGAAATTTGAATGGATACGGGTATTGGTTAAATTGAAGCAGTTTATCGAATGGCTCAGTGGACGGCCTGTTCATTAAGTTTGAATTCGCGGAAGCGCTGACTATCAATTCGGAAGTTAAAATGCCGAAGCAGGAGTATGTCGCAGGATGGTTGTCGCTAGTTATTTCATACTAGACATTTGGGTCAATTCTGCGAGTAGAAACGAGTCGCAAATACAACATTTCTAGGTTGTTTTTTTCAGTAGGGCGAATCTACAATTGAGAGACTCTCTCTGTTTACTTTCTCTTTCACTCTTCTCTTTCTAATCTTGCGATCTGTGTAAACAAATCAATCCATAGTTTTATAATGGCGCTGTAATTAATGAAAGAGAACGAGGCAACAGAGAGTCTCTCAATTGTAGATTCGCCCTTATGAATAAAAACCCTAGAATTTTCTTTTTTGTGGCGCAAATCATAACGTTTGCCTTTAAAAAAAAAATGGGCAAAAATTGCCGATTTCTCATGGGTTTACCTTCACCCGCACTCCATGCCGTATCAATCATAGTAACCCATGAGTCAGCAGACAAAATTTGACAGCTCTATCAGTCGAACTCTAACCGTGGTGGCAAAAACAGTGAAGCAACTCCGTTCAGAAGTGTGCGCGTTCAAAGAACGGCAGCCCGCCGCGTCGAAAACGGACATCGTGCGGCACTTTGCCAGATACGCCCGTTCCGGCATCTACAACATCTTGGCACTATTAGACAACAATCAGAGCATCGAAAGAAAGCCCGGTTCCGGACGGCCGACGACCCTGAGCGACAAGAAGCTCCAAAGGATGCTGAAGAGGAAGACCGAGGGAAAAGTGGCTACATCGCTGCGTGCGCTTGGCCGGGAGGTCGGTTCAACCGGCCAGACAGTGAAAAAGTACCTGGCGAACATGAACATACATGTCAGGAAGCGGAAGTCACGTCCACTTATTTTGGAGCTGCAGGCTATGACGCAGCGGCAGCGGCTGAATAAGATGGTCAACTCGCTGTGGCTGACAATCAGCGAGAAGGGCGAACAGATCAGCGATGTCAAAGCCGCTATTCTTTCGCTCCGGACGGGCATAAGGGCGAAGACGCGGTGTTCTGGCTGGATCTGGCGTCGGCCCACTATTCGAAGCCATCAGCTGCATCCCATCGAGAATTTCTGGGCCAACCTGAAGCGTAAGATCTACTAGTAAACAATTTTGTCGCGAAAACTGAGGAGGAATTGATAAATAAAACGAAGAAAGAACTCAAAAACATGCCTACACGCATGTTTTTGTCCGCCATGGCGAATGTTCCGGTTAACTGCCGGAACGCCGCTCGTAAGGGCGTAGAATTTTTTCTACAGGTAAGCTTAAATAATTACCTTCCATGGGAAATTTATCAAAAGCAATTATCTGTCTTAGCTTTTTTTTATCACCATCCGAAAAAAAGTCCATTTTTTGATGCAAACGTTATACAGAGCTGGAGTTGAAAAACATTAAACCTGCTGAATTATGGAGGGTGTGAGCTGTTGAGTGGAATACCTGTAACTAGAAAATAAGAATGATTAGTAATTTTCATTTAATTCCAACTAACTTTATTGCTTATCTTGACAGATACGCGTATTTCGTCTACAATGTGCAGACTTCTTCAGTGTCGTGTACTAATACTCGACTCGAGTATTAGTACACGCCACTGAAGAAGTCTCCACATTGTAGACGAAATACGCGTATCTGTCAAGATAAGCAATAAAGGTAGTTGGAATTAAATGGAAATTACTAATCATTCTTCTTATTTTCTAGTTATTAAACCTTCTGTTAAACACAGTGGTGGTAGCATAGACTAACTCTAAGACCGGTAGGTCCCGAACAAATACGATTTTTTCTTGGCTCAGTCAGTACTAGCACATCGGTCCCAAGCTTAATAATACGCCCCTAATAATGAACTCACACGAACACACTCTCAAATATTCTGTCAAAATAACACAGCAAATCAAAACAAAGGCGCAAATATGTATAGTTAGGTGCTGGCTTCAAGGTGTACTTCGGACCAAGGGGTTCTACAACAGTGAATCAATTTCAAATCGCTAGTTGCATATTGATTGTTGGTGGTAGTGTCAGGGTGTGGGGTTCTATCAGCGGCTGGATAGTCAAGAGGAAAATGGATACAGTTTTTGGCTCAGGAAGTACCAGCACATCGGTCCCAAGCTTGCTGATTCGCCTCTAATAACGTAACTCGCACGAACACTCTCAAAATTTAATATTCTGTCCAAATAACCCAGCGAAACAAAACAAAAACAAAGATTCTAGTACCGAAAATCGCAAGAACGTATTGGGAGGTGCAGGCTGCAAGGTTTACTTCGGACCAAGGGGTTCTACAACAGTGAACCAATTTCAAATCGCTAGTTTCATATTGATTATTGGTTCTATAGGCGAATCCAGGTTGAAAAAAGAAGAAGACACCGAGTGGTGATAAATCTGACAGCTCCCATGCTAAAGTAAAGGACGAACATTTTGAAATGCTTCTAAAAAAATCAAATGAAATTTTAATTAAAAGCGGTTTGTTGGATGATAGATGAAACATGCAAAACTGACCAATAGGGGCATTATTTATTTCCTTTTTTATTTCCTCTTTATGTTGCTGAAAATGTCCTTGTTGAGTAGTTTTGGATGTTTTGTGTATCATACAGCAAACTCTTTTAATTAGAATTTCATTTGAATTGTTTAGAAGCATTTTAAAATGTTCGTCCTATACTTTAACATGGGAGCTATCATATTTATCACCACTCGGTGTCTTCTTCTTTTTTCAACTTGGATTCGTCCCTGGCGTTATCAGGAGTTGGAAACCTGGGGCCGTATTGCGGATCTCAAAACGAAGAACTTTTTCTCACTAGCGTTCGTACAAAAAGTCGTTCGTTTCGAGCTACGAAATGCCACCCTTACTTACCTTACCAATCAGACTAAGGCCGGTGTACACAGAAGTTGTTTCCATTGTAATCGGTCCATGGCTGTACCTCGCCAGCCTCGCTGTCTGCGGAGGGTCCGCAGGTCGCCTTCTACTTGATCGATCCACCTTGCTCGTTGCGCGCCTCTTCTTCTTGTACCTGTCGGTTCGTTTTCGAGAACCATTTTCACAGGGCTGTCGTCCGACATTCTTACGACATGCCCAGCCCATCGTAATCGACCGATTTTTGCGATGTGTACGATGGGAGGTTCTCCCAGCAACTGGTGCAATTCGTGGTTCATTCGCCTCCTCCACGTTCCGTCTTCCATCTGCACTCCACCGTAGATCGTACGCAGCACCTTCCGTTCAAAGACTCCAAGGGCGCGATGATCCTCCACTAGCAATGTCCATGTTTCGTGGCCGTAGAGAACTACCGGTCAACTTTGTAGTTCGGCGAACTTTGTTCGATCTTAGCGTCCTTCGGAGTCCAAAGTAGGCACGATTGCCAGCCATAATGCCCCTTTGTATTTCTCTGCTGGTGTCGTTATCGGCGGTCACCAATGAGCCCAGAGACACGAATTCGTCTACTACCTCGATTTCATCACCGTCGATCTGAACTTGTGCTAGGAGGCTAACATTGTCTTCTCGTGAGCCTCTTCCCTTCATGTATTTTGTTTTTAACGCATTAATCACAAGCCCAATCCTACCAGCTTCAGCCTTAAGTCGAAATGACGAAATGCCACCCCTGGTGTTTAAAGATGAGATTATTACGATAAAGATTTTTCATTAAGGCCTACCTGACAAACGTAAACAATGGCTTTTTTCGCAAATTTTTCGTCATTGAAAACTCGCCTAATCAATCCACCAGGGTCATTTCGAAGAGAAAGAGTTCACCTACCCGATAGAATTGGAGGCTTACATGGGAAGACTTTGTGCCACGAGAAATTTACGGAAGAAGCCATTGTTTACGTTTGTCAGTTAGGCCCCAATGAAAAATCTTTGTCGATTAGGCTTTTTGACGTTTAATCACCTCTCCCTATCTGGCACATGCAGATGAATGATGGTTTGTTTTTCTCCAAATGATTTTCACGAAATTGAGTCGTAATGCCAAACAAACTGAGTCAAATATTTTGCACAATGGGGTGCACAATAAGCTACATCACAATAACGTTTAAAGCATTAAAACATTATTTAATTTGTGTATTGTGCAATAAAATATCCCACCGAAATCTGATCGAAAGCCCCCCCCCCCCGAAATTAATTTATATTTGAAATGTCAGCCCACTTACCGAGCAGCATCCGCTAACTGGGCTGTGCACTTAGCCCAGTTAGCGAACGGTTGCTGTTTTGGACCACGCTAGACTTAATGTCGCCAACATGTTTGTAGTAAAGTTGTACTGCATGTGACATGAATCACTACCAGCCGTACCAAGGGAAGTGCCAGAATAGTCAGCGGTATTTGATAGGTTTACCGGGTGGCCGAGGCGGCTGCTGGTCCCTGATGGCGTGGACTTGTTTTCATCATTGTGGGTCTGGCGGCAAGTGTGAATCTCGATCTCCAATTTGCAGAGATAAAGCGAGGTATGTTCGATGATGGTTGACTTGATGGTTGACGGATTTCGGAAGAGCCCGTCCCCAACTCGTCCACAGTTATTAATTGAGAGCTTTCTATGCTCAACAAAGGCATGAATTTGTATATTGTGATACAGATTTCTATTTCCATGTTTCTCTATCCTATGCATCCCCCAAAAATGTAACCTATTGTAACCTTGGGTAAATCGTGAGTGAACTGCCCAAGTCTTACTAATCCTAGGCTCAACTACGAATATAAACGGATCAGTCGTGCGCATTTTCAACGTTATCTGAGTGGGGTTCAACGGCGTCTCAAATCTCATCCGAAATCTTTTTGGAGCTATGTTAATCAACAACGTAAGGAAGTGGGCTTACCTTCATCCATGTTCTATAATGGCGAGACTGCTGGCACTCAACAGGAAATTTGCGATCTGTTCTCGGTAAAATTTGCCAGTGTTTATGAAGACGAGAGACTAACCAGTCATTCTGTTCACGCTGCCGCCGACAATGTTCCCTTGGCAAATCAAACACTCAGCCTAGTTGATGTGGATTCAGAATCAATCTCAAACGCGGCATTACACCTTAAAACATCGCTTAAGCCTGGACCCGATGGGGTTCCGTCGGTTTTTCTGAAACAGAACCTGGCTTGTCTTCTGTATCCACTTCATCAGATATTCCAGATGTCCCTCTCTAGCGGTACATTTCCTTATTGCTGGAAAATGGCGGACATGTTTCCGGTATATAAAAAAGGAAGCAAGCGGGACGTGAACAACTACCGAGGAATCACATCGTTAAGCGCTGTATCGAAGCTTTTTGAACTGGTCGTTAAGAACTCACTTTTTACACATTGCAAGCAGTTGTAAAGTGACGACCAGCACGGATTTTCACCAGGGCGTTCCACAACTACAAACCTATTGTGCCTTACGTCGTACATCACTGATGGTATGATCGCTCGATGCCAAACGGACGTGATCTACACAGATTTAACGGCAGCTTTCGACAAGTTGAATCATGATATCGCGATCGCTAAACTTGACAGACTAGGAGTTGGTGGTAATCTTTTAAGATGGTTTCGATCATATCTCACAGGGCGTCAATTGACAGTTGCCTTGGGTGACCTTCGTTCAAGGAGTTTCTGCGCCACGTCCGGGATACCGCAGGGTAGCCATCTGGGACCGTTGATATTTCTTTTATACTTCAACGACGTACACTATGTTATCGGAGGGCCCCGCCTGTCGTTTGCTGATGACCTGAAAATCTTTATGCGAATCTGTTCAACCGCCAACTGTCTTTTACTCCAAGCGCAGGTTGATGCCTTTGCTGATTGGTGTACTCTAAATCGGTTGGTGGTCAACCCTGCCAAGTGCTCAGTGATAACCTTCTCACGTCAGAAACAACCAATTCTGTTCAACTACCATCTTCTCGGAACGACCATCGAACGAACGCAGTGCGTTAAAGACCTAGGTGTTCAGCTGGATTCGAAACTGACGTACACGCAACATTTATCGTATGTTGTGACAAAGCTTCAAGGACACTCGGTTTTATATTCAAGGTTGCGAAGAACTTCAGCGACATTCACTGCCTAAAATCGCTCTATTATGCTCTCGTTCGTTCGACACTGGAGTACTGTTCAGCGGTCTGGAGTCCATGCTATGATAATGGCGCCGAGCGAATCGAATCTATTCAACGCCGTTTTCTTCGGTTCGCACTTCGTAGACTTCCTTGGAGCGACCCTTTTCGTCTTCCTAGCTACGAAAGTCGGTGTCAGTTGGTTGACATGGAGCCTCTGCGGGTCCGTAGAGATGTCTGTAGAGCTTTAACTGTTGCAGATGTGCTACAAGGAAGAATCGACTGCGGAAGGATCCTTCAACAGATTAGCATCAACGTACAGCCGAGGCCAATGCGTCACAACTCCATGCTCAGGCTTCCTTTTCGCCGCACCAACTATGGGTTGAATAGCGCTATTCACGGGTTGCAGCGAACCTTCAATAGGGTGGCGTCCATTTTCGATTTCCATCTGACGCGGAACGCACTTCGTCGGAGATTTTCTACCGTTTTTAGATCAATTGACGCACGTAGTTAAGATAGTGTATAGCTTTAATTATTTTATTTTTACTTATTTATGTTTGTGTCTTGACTCCACTTAAGAGGTTATGTACTCGTTTCTTATTGTATTTTTTTCCTATTTAACATCATTAGGACCTAAACTTGGTCTGTTGATGTATACTTCTAATAAACAAACAAATAAGTCATTACATTATAAAAAAAATACTGCAAGATACAGCCCCATTGGGTTGTTCGAAATGATGACGTAGGACTACGCTACTATATCTAATCCATTTTGATTGTACAATGCAATATTCTTCGAATTAAAATACTTCTTAATATACATCTGTGCTAGAAGAGTAATGGAAAAATTGGTTTTTGAGACAAGGCTTAACATTTATAAATTGTCCGATAGTTTGTTGCCCGAAATAAACAATGTTCTTCATTGAAATTGATGCGTGGAAATATTTCCGATCGATAGGTGCAAATTTTTTGAAAATCTTTAGAGAAACGACTGACGGCCGATATTTTTTTTTTCAATTGTACCCCATTATAGAAAACAAAGACGTAGTCCTACGTAAAATAACAATGAATTATCGGCTTCGTAAATCTAATGCACTTGAGCCCTCCAAATAAACGAGCCAGTTACAAAAAAAAAGCAAAATGATGCTATAAGCCCAGAGAAGTCGAGAATATGTTCAACCCAGAAGATCAAAATCTCAACTCCCCTAACGATTGAAGTATATTTATGAGTAAATAAATAAACATTGAATGTTCTGGAATAGATTATAGATTTTTTGGATCTCAAAACAATCTCACTCATTTTTTTCAATAGAAATTATGAGTTCTTCATTATTTGATAGCAACAACCGGTGCATGAATAGGGTTTCACTTGGTTTTTCAAATGAAATGGTAACGAACAGACTAGAGTTTTAGGAAGAATGAGGAAATACATTGATTATTCTTGAAATACAGAAAACAAAACCCACTTGTTTTGTGCAATGTTGAAAATATTCGCATAACAGTCTTATTATTCCAACACTTTGTGACACCAAACTTTTTGGTAAGATTGCAGCTGTCTTCAATTTATTAGATATTTTTGTTACTCTGCACGTTTGAAAACTTCAACGACTATTTTCTCAATGTGATACATTTTTTTTATGGGACTGACATGCGATTAGGAACAGTAAAGCTACTAATCTAGCAGCCCCAAATAGCAACGCATTAGTTCGAGGATGAACGTAAACATTTGCGTACATATCCCAGCCCACCCCCAAACTGCTCGAATGCGACAGCGTTGAGATGCTGCCAGATCCATCTGACGCTCGGCTGGAAAATCAATATTTTCGCTCATCTATCCGCTGTACAGCATCTCATCGAAAATCCACAACTGATCGGTCAAATCCCCTTCTAAATCAAAGAAATCAAGTGAAATTTTACGTACATTCGAAAACAAACACCAAGGCGCTAACTTGCAGTATCGAATTACGCCTAAAGATAGTCA
Source organism: Aedes koreicus (assembly GCA_024533555.2). Lineage (NCBI taxonomy): Eukaryota > Metazoa > Arthropoda > Insecta > Diptera > Culicidae > Aedes > Aedes koreicus. Next base: position 44,068 of record JAHHFK020003403.1, read on the forward strand.
GGAATTTTAGCAAGCAACAAATCACGCAGAATGCCATCGAAGTCGAAGGCAACCGCGAGTGGTGCTCGAGATGGTGAGTTGGATGCAAAAGTTCAATGTTTGTGCCACTTAAGTTTACAATCGTTCTTCAATTGCAGAGGACCTTTCTTCGGAATCGGTGGAAGTGCTTCGCGAACGTTTGAACCAAATGAAACGGCTCATTGCAGAACGGCAAACCACAACTCCCAGCGGTACTGCTTCCGACCTTTGGTCCCCGCAAACCCGATCCAACTGCAGTGGCATCATCGACGGGAACTTTCTCTCGATGGCGTTCGGTGGAGCGCTGATTGTCATCCTGTCAGTTTCAGTGTACGCGTTCTATAATTTGTACCATGCCGTGCTGAAGAAATTCCCCTCGCAGCATACAGAGCTGTAAATCATCCGTTTGGCGAATAGTTTCATTGCTCGAATCATACAACAGATAATAAATCAGCCTTCAAGTAGGCAATATTCATTACACTCCATGAACTGCTGTAAACTGAATTGATAGAATGAACAGAAAATGAATGTTGTTTACGTTCTCTTGATAATGAATGTGAGATGTGTGCGAGTGTGAGTGAAGTCCTCTCAGTCCACTGCATGGGTCCGCAAGGCGAAACGTCAAACTTGAGCTACCAAACAGCATGTTTTGCTTCGCGCGGCGGTGCGGTTTTGAATAAGTTTACTATTTTTTCGATTAAAATCTGGGTATTTTTATGCAAATCGTCGTCAAGCGAAATAAATAGGCGGAAATGGGTCTGACGAAACAATATTTGGCGTTCAAGCCAGTGTCAAACTTCAATATCATCGCCAGCGGAAGAGCGAATGTTGCGTTCGTTTCAGTCGGCGGAGTGGATGGCAGATTTGTGGCCGTGGCCGGTGCTGAACAGGTTTTGGTTTGGAACACTAGGTAAACTTCCAAGGAACGGTAAAACAACGAAATGCTCTTATATCAGTTTGTTTTTAACAGGCTCGGAGAAAAGGTGATTGAATTCGTGCGGGATAAACAGGAAGTAACCTATCTTCGACCGAGTCCGGATCAGAAGCATCTGGCCGTGGGCTATACGGATGGAGTCATTGAGATGTTTAGTTTTGAAAGCAAACAGTCGGTGTGTACTTTCGCGGCTCACCGTTCAGCAGTCAGTGCGATGAATTTTGATCTCATTGGCCTGAAGCTGGTCTCCGGAGGATTGGATAACGATCTGGTGGTATCAGACGTCGTAGCCCAAAGTGGAAAGTGTAGACTGGTGGGACACAACGGAGCCATTACGGAAGCTTGTTTTATGCAGCGGTATCATGATGTGGTGGTGTCGAGTTCCAAGGACACCCAGATCAAGTTTTGGAACATTGAAACACAAAACTGCTTCAAGACTATTGTTGATCATAGGACCGAGGTTTGGGGGATCGCCCTGATAAGGAACGATGATTTTTTGGTGACCGGATCGGGTGATTCGCAGCTTTCGGTGTACAAAATTGCTGAGAACAGCAGCAACCCAGATGCCGCGCCAACGGGAGATTTGGATGATTTGGTGCTGGAATCGGAAGCCACAAGTCCTTTCAAGTGTACGCAGATTGGGAATATCCAGCGGTCCGGTTACGGCAGAACGATCAATTTAGTAGCTGAGAACAATGGACAAATCTTGGGTTGCCACGGCACAGATAAGAAGATTGAATTGTTCTACTTTTACAATGACGATGAGGCCCTGGTTCGTCTAACCAAACGTTTGAAAAAACTCGACGCAAAATCCAAGGGCGAGGAAAATACAAGCACCAATACAGCGGAGCGTCAACTCTCGCTAACAGACGAAATTAAACGCCTTCCAGTGGTGCAGGTCCCGGAGAAAGTTAAATCATTTGATCTGCTTTTAGGAAGCAATAACGAGCTTCGGATCTGCGTCACTTACGTTAAGAACTTCATCCAGGTCTTCACGTTGAACATAGCGGAGAAACACGCAGAGGCGAACGTCATCCACTCTATTCGCCAACCGGGTCATCCTTCGGACGTTCGCACTGTGGCTTTCAGTTCGGACAGCTTGGCAATCGCTTCCGGTAGTGGTGAATCGTTGAAACTGTGGAGCAGGGCATCGCAGGCAGCGTTAAGAACAATAGAAACGGGATACGTTGTCAGTACTTGTTTCGTGCCCGGAGATCGTCACGTATTGGTTGGTCTCAAGACAGGACAACTGCTGATTGTGGACATCGTAACGGGTGAGACTATCGAGCGAATTGCGGCTCATGAGAAAGAGCTGTGGAGTATAGTGTTGATGCCGGATATGAGAGGATGTGTAACTGGAGGCGGCGATACGACGGTTAAGTTCTGGAGCTTTGAGCTAATCGCGGATTCAACAAAGGATTCCAAAAGTGAAGTCAAAGTACTATCCTTGCTGCACAAGAACGTCCTTAAACTCGAAGAAACTGTGCTGTGTGTGCGCGTTTCTAAAAATAGCAAATACATCGCTGTGGCTCTGCTGGATACCACGGTGAAGATCTTCTTTCTAGATACACTCAAGTTCTACCTTTCACTTTACGGCCACAAGCTCCCGGTTTTGTGTATGGATATCTCGTACGATTCGACAATCATTGTAACGGGATCCGCCGATCGGAGTATTAAAATTTGGGGCATGGACTTTGGCGATTGTCATCGATCCTTGATCGCACATGACAACTCCATTATGGGATTGGAGTTTATCCCCAAAACCCATCTTTTCTTCTCTTGTGGTAAAGACGGCAAACTCAAACAATGGGATGCCGATAGTTTTGAGAAGATAATCACCCTCCCTGGTCACGTTGGCGAAGCGCACAGTTTAGCCGTAAGCCCGAATGGAAAATATGTGGTCAGCTGTGGTTCGGATCGAACCCTTCGACTCTACGAACGAACCGACGAACCTCTGGTCCTGCAGGATGTCCAAGAAGAAGAACGAGAAGAACTGGAGAACAAAACTCTAGCCACTGGTGAGGACTCAAGCGTTCCTGGTTTGCCAGGGCTCAAATTACCTTCCAAGAAGACGATCGGTTCGGAGAAAGCTGCCGAGAATATCCTCGAATGTTTGGAAGTCAGTAAAAAGTTTGAACAAGAGGAAACAAATAACATCATCCCGCCACTAATGTTCGCCTACGAAGCTACCAATACCGACGACTTCCTACTGGCCGTTCTATCTCGCATCCGTGCTAGTGATTTGGAAGAAGCCCTACTACTTCTTCCTTTCTCAGCGGTGTGTGAACTCCTCGAACGGATTCCGAAGCTCGCAGAAACACGCAAAGACCAGACGGAGATCATTTGCAAAGTGGTTCTGTTCCTGTTCCGAATCCATCAGAAGCCCATCGTGAACAATCAAATTCTTCTGCCGGTTATTCAGGATATCATCCACAAGCTTCAAGGTGCGATCGTCGAGCTCCGCGACATGATAGGAGTGAACTTTTACGGAATGCAGATGCTGCAGCGAGAAGTGGAGGCCAACCAGGGGGTCGAACTATTCCGAGATGCCACCAAGAGCAGACGGCAGAAGGATATGAGACGCAAACGGAAGGAAGCTGCCGCCAAGAGGACGATCGTTCAGATCAGCACGTAAATTTAACACCTATTATTTTCCTTATCTGAGTCAATAAACTAATCGAAAGTTCAGGACATTTCTCACGTTTCTACCGAAATCAATTCCACCGATTATCATTTTATACAAACATTTAGTTCAAACAAAGAAGACAGTTGAAATGATCTACCTTTTATCGCCTACGCCGATCGTAATCTCTTTCCCGATCCCGTTCGTAGTCTCTGTCCCTGCGATCACGGTCCCTGTCGCGTTCCCGTTCTCGATCCCTCTCACGATCTCGCTCTCTTTCGCCGTGCCTTCGTTCACGGTCCCGATCTCGATCCTCCACTCGTTCACGATCATGTCTCCTTTGACGATCCCGGTCCTTTTCGCGCACTTCTCGCTCCTTATATCGATGATCCGACGGTTGTCTGCAATAAAAAATACCAAAACAGTTAAATTCATCTTCCACGGACACTTGCAGACCGAACACTTACTCTCTTCTTTCGTAGTCCCGCTCTCGTCCTCTATCGTAATCCCGATATCGATCCACTACACGGTCCTTATGCTCTCTAGGTTCCTTAGCTTTTTCCACCTGTTGTCGTTCTCTAGACTCCGATCGCTCCCGCTTCCCACCATCCCTTATCCGGATGGTCTCCAGTTTCTTCTCCTTCTCCTTTGCCTTCAAAGCTTCAGCCATCTCCTCTAGATTTTCATCGTCACTTGGCATCTCTTCATCCAGGTCGTCATCCAAAGCCGACACCTTTGGCTCCAGCTCATTATTCTCCTCCAGCACATGCCGCTTTTGAATGCGAGGCAAAATTATATCGCAAGAGCGTTCCTCCCGCAACAGCTCGTCTATAAACTCATCCATATGAACCAACTCGTAGTGTCCCATCCGATTTTGGCGTCTCAGCTTTCTATTATCATTGTACAGTGGTTCCAAATATTTATAGCAATCCAACGACGAACCCGTCAGTCGCAAATAAAACGCCCCCAGTGCTCTCACATATTTGAACTCTTCGTTCTTAATGAACTCAACCACGATATCCTTCTCTGGCTGGATCTGCAGCATCTTGAGGGTCAAACAGAGGAACGGAGTCGGTTTAATATTGCCACCGAAAACCCCACCCAGGTACCGGATATCCATTGCTTTGTCCACAAGCAGTTCCGCCGTCAGAGCAAAACATTGCTCCTTCCAGTACTTAGAATCGTAGATACGCGAGCGAATGATCTTCTCGATCAGATATTGAGGATTAGTACCGTGTACATTTTTTGCGTCCTTCACCGTACGGTTGGCCATAATATTTGGGACTAATGAAGCCGGATAACGAGGCAAAAATTCTTTGAATACCTTTTGCAAAGTTAGAATAAAATTGAAGACCGGTCGGAAATAAACAAAATTTCGCTTGCGAGCGACGCTACCGACGATTTTGTTCGATTATGAAACTGTCAAACACTGCTGAAGCCGCAACACAATCACATCTACCAAAATTCAAAGCCACTTAAAAAATGATTGTTAAGCGATGGGTACGCCACCTACATCTGAAAATGGCAAATAACGCTAAAAAAATTACACAGGAAAAAATCTTAAAGTAATAACTACCATTATACCTGACCATGCCTATCTTTAAAACTACCACACTCAAACAATTTTAAATAATATTTTTATTCATATAACTTATTAATGTCCATGTCTGTTTGGTCAATACTTGTCATTAAAAAACCTCACATAGCTTTAATGTGGTTTTCTAATAAAAAGTATTAGGCTTGCTTTATGGCTGAAAGTTATTAGGTTTGACTTATACTTATGATTAGAAATGAAATTGAAAAATGTTTTCACTCATCATGGCGCTTGGAATCTCTTCGGTCGTAATTTCAAATAAGATGCTGAGTATATGCTTAAGGTAAGCATTTTTTTTAAAAATACTCGCAAATTGATCATCATTTAATTTATGTGGATTATATTTATAGTATTTATAACTGGTTTATACAGGAGTTTATAACAGACTGAAAATGTGAATAACAGGCTCAGAAGGATATGGAGTGCTCCGTTCCTTGGTAGTTCCACTGGAAGAGGAGATTAAGCGCTAAAACTACGCGGTGCATACGAAGAATTGGGAAGGCACCGAGGAGAATAAGCTAGAATATCTCTAGAATCGGGTCGAGTTGTAATGTTAGAAGAGGCAACGCAGAAGGACCCAACTCCAGTGACGGTAGAAGTGAGTGATTCGCCAGATCAGGTCAAGCCCGATATGGTGACTCCATGTGCGATATGTGCAAACTATGAGACAAAGTTGGTGCTTTGCCAGGGGCAGATTAACGGTGAAAACTGGACATACTGAGGAAAGATTACGCTGAACTCAAGCAGACCGTCAACGACGGGCTGTAGAAGCTGACGAAAGAACGAGATCAGGTAACCGACCATTGGGAAAAGAAGGGACTTATGTTTAAATATCGCAACATTTTGGAATGAATCTTTTGTTTGTAGGGAATGAATTACAAATGACTTGAAGTAATGTGACCTCTATGTTTTAGCTATCCAAACACATCTGGACTTTGACTGATTCGACTGAAAAGCCATCACTAATCCCATCGAAACTCATCGAAAGTCTTCACCTACTTTCAGGTCTATCGCCACTTGCAGAAGGAAACGAATTTCTCTCGGGAAAGTACTTGGAGAACTCCAAAAAGCTTAAGGATCAGGAAATTAACCTTCCGCAGAATATCGATGGACTGCATGAATTGGTTCTGACGCTGAGGAGAACCTCATCGTTACAAAAGCGGGAACCCGAGCACATGTTTCCCCAGATAAGACCATAACTGGTTGAAAATGTTAATAATATTCAATGAAAACATAAAACGATATTAATACTTTAAACCTTAATTGTTGTTTTTTGTGTTTAAAAAAAAGAACACAGACAAATAAACATAACAAATATATTTGGTTTTATTCATCTATTTTTAGTATACATTTAGATGTGCTATGAAAACTACTTGGTGATAAATAAAGAGTTTTTTTCAATTGCTCATGAAATGTATAAGTCTACACAGAGAGGAATTTGATAGTCAATTTTACCATTATTGGGGGTTAGGATGACTATTGAAGTATAGTGAATTTGAACCGACTATGATCATGGTCAAAATTACCATTAAAAATAGTTGATGCAACATTTTCCATAATGTCGGAATAGTCCTTGTTACCATGATCATAGTCAAAAATGCCATGAACGTGGTAAATTCGACCATTTTCATGGTTATTGAAACCATTATATGCGATAGTCATCCTGACCATGATTTAATTGTTGGTACAACGATGAAATTTTTGCTCAGAGTATGTTATGAAGTTGATTCGACACGGTTATTAAACCTTATGTGTATGACGCATAGACATCATGCAAAAATAACATTGGCAAAAATCTATGCGGTTTGCTTAATACATACAATATGGAATTTTCTTTTCGTGCATGAAATTTCAGTCAAATTTACTACGTTTATGATAAAATGTTCATCATTTGTGGTATATTTTACAGACCTCATATTGATATCATCCGCACCGTGGTTGATCTAATCGCAGGCATGGTAAAATCAAACGCATTTATAGTCATGCGAAAGTTGTTGGTGAATGTTTGATAGTAGGTACGTCTCCTTCATTGGAACATTTTTTGCTGCTTTGGGAAATTCCTATTTTTCTTAATGGTTTTGATTTCTTCCGATTTTTGCAAACCAAGATAACTTTTGACGGCATTGCCCAAATCAAATACATCAAGTTGAACAACTCCGTCGAAAATATACCTATACCTTGAATGCAGGAATTACGTTCGTTCCAGCCTTTACGGTGACCAGAGCACAGTTGAAAGTTTTGCCAACCCTTTGAATAGTGCCAGGGAAATGGATGTCAGTTTTTCCGTACATGTTTGAGTAGTTTCAGTGTTATTTTTCTCTGCACTTCATGAATTGCAGTTTCTGCTTCTTACTCATCCAAATCGCTTTTGTCACTAGCAGACTTCCAGTTTATCAGGCAACACATGGGCGGATTGCTGCTTCTCCGTTCTCACCTGCATCATCATTCTCGTCCGAAAAATCATTACAATCTACCTCCTGATTATCACTCCTCGTCAAACACCAAACTTGAGAAGTTTGTTATCGTTCATTTTAAGAAGGCATACACCTTCGTATCAGTTTCCTTTAGCTTGTCTACCGCTTACTGGTGATCCTTGGCGACGTCATTCTGGGCAGAACCTTCCTCGGCAATCGACTGTTCCACATTGTTTTTATCCCCTTTTTCTTTTTTTAAACTACATACCGACATCTGCAGTTTGTACTTGATCCTTTTGCTCGTCATCTCCGAAGTCCACATCTATGGTATTCAGAAAATCACCCAACCACATATTTTTCCGATCCGCTTTTTTTCTTGCTATCTGACGATTTAATATTACTTGTTTTTTATTCTGATGACAGCTTTGACAAATAAGCCCGATTCTTTTTTTCTATAACACTAGTACAGAAAATAGATCAAGGCAAAAAAGTGATCCAAAACATGCATCATTTGGATCAGTTTTCTTGGAAGATGTAAAAATTTAAATCAGGTTGTGGTATAAAAGCCAATATAGAACGCCGCGGTGCAAGAATTTAGATCACTTCAGATCTGAATATTTAGATCTATACCAGTTTCCCACCAGGTTTAAAGGTGCCCTTATGGTTTGTTTCAAACAAATCTAGTATGATTTAAACTGAATTGCTGTTTGAAACAAATAAACGAAAACGGTATCAACAACAAAGATTTCCGTTCACAATAACCTAATTTTTTTTGTAATTTCCAAAATATTTATTTGAATAAAAGGCTAACAAACATAAGAAAAGTACACATTTACATTTATACACTTCTCTCAGTCTAAGAGAAATCTACAAATGTTAATGCACGATTTTCTACTTTTTTCAGGTTTCCAAAGTAAAAGTTTGTTTATTTCCAAATTTTTAATAAACCGTACGCGTCTATTTCACATAATATTATAGCCGCAATCGTCAACGCCAATCCAAAATGAAGCTCTTTGCATCCTCTGGCAGGGTGAGCAACTCTTTTGCTCGTTCGCACATCTGTACCAGGATGTCGATGATCCACGTGTTGTTTGTGTTGCGGGCTTCGTCTTCGTTACGGAACTGAAGGGGAAAAAAGGTGTACTATTTCTGGGCTTCACGGTTACCTTACCGGAACCTTACGATTTCAGGAGGATCCATACGCTCTGGCCTTCGAGTCATTACTTTTTATTAGATTAATTACGATAAAATAATAGCAAATTATAAATAACGAATGAACTACGTGATTTTTTATATTAAATTTTCACCTGCGAAAACTTCCGCAAAATACATGTTTGGGTATTGTTGAATGACAGCGTCAGAGCATGCAGCGGGACCAGATGACGGAAAATGAAATAACCCAAAAAAATGGTTTGTTTCAAACTAAATTTTTAGTTATTTTTTCTCCAAACAAAATATCAGTTTGATTTAACCGCCGCTTTGGTTGAATCAATCTAAAATTTTAATTTGTTTCACTGAGTCAACCTGTTTTTTGGTAATAATAAACCCCTCTTAAGGTGGAAACAACATAAATATTAGTTGAGAACAACCAAAATATGTGTTGTTCTGAGGTAATATCTTTAGGTAGAAACAACCAACCTGCCTGGTTGTTTTAAAACAAAACCGTTGGTTTGAAACAACAAAACGGATTTTTAAAACAACTAGTTTATTAGTTTGGATGTCAACAAGCAAGTTTGTTGTTTCAAACGGGATTGTTTTTTCTCAGTGAACCTACACTGAACCCAAACATCCTCCTTTTATCGAATGAATCCTCCGTCGGTTCATATCGAGACATTAAAATCGCATTTTCGAATGATAGATGCGAGCGGACGATGATTTTCTAGTAGCCAGATAATTTTCCTCCGAATGTTGAACAACTAATAACACTCGAAGCGAATAGACTTCCCGTTCAAATTCGAATGCATGCTGTATGGAAAAATTGTCATCCCAAAGTGGAATGCGCATTGCATTGGAAAAGCCCTATAACGCAAATCGTTTGAAATGAAGCTGAAAATCATTTCATTTTACATCATTCGGTAAAAACCTATCGATCGCTATCAGAATTGGTACACAGGAAAAAATCTTGTAGTAAAAACTACCATTATACCTGACTATGCCTATCATCAAAACTACCATGAAATTTCAGTCAAATTTACTACGTTTATGGTAAAACTTTCATCATTTGTGGTATATTTGACAGACCTCATATTGATATCAACCAAACCATGGTTGACCTAATCGCAGGCATGGTAAAATCAAACGCATTTATAGTCAGCTGAAAATTGTTGGTGTTTGCGCTAAATTTAACCCTCGAAATGGTAGTTTCTACTGCGGTTTTTTTTTGCGTGTACCAGCATGAATAAAGGATGAAATCCGACCGCTGCTAATGAAGGGCTGGAGACATGTCTCCAACTCTTCCAATTTTGGAGCTCTCGCAGCAATGCATGATTAATGGGTAGAGGTAGAAAAACTTGTAATAATTTAATGCCGCTGGAATTACTTTCAAACCATTCTTGAATCGCAGATAAGGTATACAGTTTTGGAACATACCTCATATTTAATTTGGATGATTGTTATACGAAACATGAATGATCGTCATTCGAATCCAACCATATAACAGTCATCCGATTTCCGAATGCTTTTCGTTTAAGGGCGCAATCGATTTACATTTCAGGCGATCTTGGGATGATGTTTGGGTTCAGTATACTGATGTAGCGAACGTCGAAACTTTGCCTCGGCCTCACGTTATGGAGAGGGAAGCACACGTTCAAATGTGTCCACCCGATGAATATAATGTTGACATCAACATGCCTCAAATTTGATTCAAAAATTGTTATTTTCCTTCAAAAATGTTGTTCTATTTAGGTTTCAGGTTGAACATCGGTATTTTCAATTTAAATGGGGGAAATTAGTATTCGTAAATAATGCCATTTTGCATGAACAGTGAATTATAAACGTGTACACACAAAAAATAGATCTTGTTTTATTAAAAGTTTTGCACTTTACTTCTGAAAAGAGTTTATTTTTCATTAAATTAAAAGTAAAATTATCCACTATGAAAGTTTTGCGTTTGATTTGAAAGTGTATTTTTTCGATTCAGTGTGTAAATTCAAAAGTGATTCCTTTTACCATGAAAATTGTAGAACTGTCAAATCCACCAACATAAAAGCAAGTCGTCTTCGTTTGATATAAAAAAAAAAAAGAATCGGGTTTACCTGTCAAAGTTGTCCTGTTCTTTTCTCCGTCCGGGACAACATTCTAGCTGCTCACGGATATTGTTCTGTGGTGAAGGGATTTGTCGAGGATTTTAAGGTGAGACTCGGTGGTATATTTTTTATGGAGATTACATTCGTTTTAGCCTTATAGTAGTACGCTCTGACAAAGTACTTTTTCCACCGATAGCACCAGCTCGCCGGACAACCCAATAAGCAACATGAAGCAGCTTAACACCCCGACGAACAACCGCAACAGTTACTTTCTCCAATTACGAATGTCTCGCCGGCAACGAATCGGATCCGAACTACGAATCCGTGCGAACAAACCTCGTCGACGACCAGTCCATCGTCCAACGATTTGCTCGAAGTTCGATTCCTAGGCGACGCCAGGTGTGCACCAGGCAACTGCCACGACAACGGCGGAGGAAACCAGGCAACTGCCACTCCTCCGACTGAAACAGAAGCGAAGGCCCTTCGATGTGCGAACTGAAAATCACCAGCGTCAGTGACTACTTTCAAGTCTGATTTTTTCATGCCAATTATGAGGAAAGATTTGGAAACTATAGAATTCCGGACCTGCCTGGATATATTGATATAAACCCAAGTAACCACGAGGCTATAATACCTTGCATATATAGGGCATATGCATTACGTCTAGTGCATCATTGAAGTTGGATTAAAGCTGAAAAGGGCCCCACTAAGATCGAACTAATGCTATATCTTTTGTAATGCCATAAGACATTGCTAAAGTGGCATTATTGCATTGGTAATGCATCATTGCATTAAAGCTAATCTAACGCTTCATTACTTGACAACTGTTGAATTGATGCGATCCCGCATTAATGATGTTGATTTTGTGCTGAATAAGAGAAATAATATAATGCTTGTGGTTACTTGGGAAAATACATCATTCTCCTTGTGCGAGTAACGCATTTCGTGACTGTCCAAGGCCTTGTTGTTCCGCACCAACATTGGCCAGTGGTTGATACGGTTCTAGTTTAAATTCTCCGTTAACAGTTCTTGGTCTGCTGTTCCAATAATATTGCTGCAATATATGTCCTTCGGTGAGGTCTTCCAGGGCCGGGTATATGAAGCCTGTTCTCTCGACTATGTTTTTTAGGTGGGCTGGTATGGTGCACTTGAGAAAATCTTCGACTTTCTTCCAGAAATTAGCCTTTAAATCTCACTGCAAACAGTATGTAAGATTTGGAAAATATAAGTAACTCTGAATCATCCATGATCTTGCTAGGGAAAATTTCCTAAGCAGTTTTGTTTATGTAGAGTTCTCTGTATCGATCTACTGTAAACGGAATACGGAACTGACTCGCCTGGTGGGCTAACGCAAAGGAGGCAACGAAAAAAAAACTCCGCAGCACGGATAGTGAAGAAAAGAAGCGAGGAATGTCATTTTATTTCTGGCAGTTCTCGTTGTCAAATTCTTCGAGCAGTTCCTTTCTGTCAGCAATAATTTTTATTCTGATCCCATCGTCATCGCGATTGATCGTGCTAATCGCAAAAAAATGCTTTCAGAACAAAGACAATCGTCATCATTGTTGAAATTGTCATGTCAGAGAAGCTTTATCTAATGCTCATCGTGGAAGTTGCACCCTCCTCGATACAATGTGCTAATTTTTTTCTCGATTTCTTAAGATTTTTCTTAACAATTTTGAAAATAGTATTAAATCGACTTTGATTTGATGGGTACTTTTAAACCATCCAACAAAATTCTGGCTGCGAGAAGATCGGTGAAAAATAGCTGGGGGTGCGACACATCTAAATCCAGATTCAAGATGATCGAAAAATTTCACGCTAGCGAATTAATCTTTGAAAAATCTTGTTTCAGCTTGTGAATCTTAATCCATCTACTTGCATCGTGCTACATTTTTTTGCAGTAAATCATTTAAATCTTCATCAAAATCTCTAAAATCTTCTTTCTATCTACTAAGCGTGCGCACATCGCACAAAAGCATAACAAAAAATATCCTGCATCTGAGATAGAGTCGCACCCCCTGAAAAATAGCCATCCATTTTGACGTACAGACCTTGTTCCACAGAGAACAGACATTGATGTTCATATAACTTTTCTTGAAAAACGTGTGTAAAAGTTAATATGGGCAGCCGGTATAAAAAACAAGTGCAGTGAAAAACAAACAACAATTTTCAGGTTATGTGCTAGGCTTTTTATTGATAAACATTGACATGACAATTATCGCATAACTGCAGCGCCGCCTACCAGGAGCATAACGACATATATTTGAAATATCGGTTTAAAGTTTTACACAAGTAGCAGACCGAAGATGAACGTCTGTTCTCTGTGCTTGTTCCCCCTTATGGGTATTTCCAAGGTGGGTGAAAAAACACCCATTTCTGAGTACTTTTATTCCACCGTGAACTACATTTTGCTTCAACCGATAAAATTTCCCATTCGTCCTTCTACAAGTTTAATTTCGCCCGGATTCGATCTGCTGCGACAGTATCTGTTTTGATTTTTAGAGTTCTGCTTATGGTCAAAATGGGATATAAACAACGCCAGATTGCGGCATGCAAACGTAAAATTTCTGGTTTTTTTTGCCTCCTAATGTTTGAAATTTACGTTTTTTAAATAAAAAACAAGTTTTAAAACAAACCGGTCAGAAATGTCTGAAGGCAGCTCGGACTCAGAAAGCTGCCCGAGCTTTCTGACCGAATCTGAAAGCGAACACGAATCCACCTATGGCGAGGTAAGTATTGGATTTTCCTTGATCTGTTTGTGGCCACTGGATCTATTGAAATGTTTTCCACCAGGAAAAGGAACAGAAGGAAGTGGATTATATGGTCACGGCAAAAGAGATTATATGTGAGAATGTGAACATAACTACCGAGAATGCGTTGAAGCTCAACAGCGGCTATCACAATATGCTCAAAATACTGAGGAACAAGCTAGAGATACTGCTGGCCCAGTGTCAAGATCGGCAGGTGGAAATTGCGCAGCAAATTGAAGAGTACAAGAGCAACAAGAAACCGCTAGTGGGTAAATCCAGAACGTCTGGATACATTTGTGGACAGCCGTACTTCAAGGATGAGGATTTGTATCCTGGTCCGCACAACGATGATTACTTACATAGGAAAAATGTTATGAAGGAATTCTTTCCGTTGGATATGTTTGAATCAACGGACAGCAATTGGACCGTTAAGGATAAATTGAATATACTGAAAGGGGTGAAGTTGCAAATAATTGAGTTCATTGAGAGGGAGAACCGCCTGAAGAGTAGGAAGCTGGGTAATGGTTTAGAAGCGGAACGCTTGAGGTTGGAGACCGAGTCGTTGAAAAAGAGAGATGTCAATGATTTGTGGGAGAAGGTGAAGCGTTTTGCGAATGATTACCCCGGGCAAAAGTTTAAGATTGATTGGATGCGAATTTCAAATATCGAAATTAACGGAAGGCACGCGGTGGCTGCTTGCGTTGGTTTGTGGAACAACTATATGCTTCCGGGACTGGTACGAGATGCTTGGAAGGCGGAGGAAGAGTCTATACTGCTGGATGCGGTGGAACGGAATGGCTGTCAAGATTGGGCTCAAATTGCGTCGGAAGTACCGGGAAGATCGCCTTATCAATGCTTTGTACATTTCCAAACCACGTTTTCGCCGCTGGCCCAGATCAAACGAGAACGTTGGACCCCAGAAGAAGATGCACGACTGATGCAAGTGGTAGATGAGAATAGAATCGGTAAGAATATCGTTTGGAATAAGGTGGTCGAGAACATGCCCTTGAGGAATAAGATCCAGTGTTACAATCGGTACATGTTCACTCTCATGAGACCAACGAAGCATACAAAGTTCACGCCAGAGGAAGATTGCATCATTCTTGCGTACGTTCAACAGTGTGGTGACGACTTTCGATTTGTTCCAGCAAACTTGCTCCCGGGCAGATCTAACCGACAGATTTGGGCACGATACAATCACACGTTAAAATATGTAAACAAACACGCGGGTTGGACTATTGAAGAAGATATTCGGCTCATGAATTTCATTAAGGAGAACTTGACCGATGAAGGGCCGAGGAAAATTTCCTGGGCGGCATGCTCCAAGGCGTTGGGAAACCATTCTCGATTGAGCTGTCGAACACGTTACTATACGATTGAGAAGTTTTTGGAGAAGAACCCGGACGCTACGCTGGACGATGTTCCACGAAAGGGGAAAAAGTTATCTTCGAGTGTAACTGACGAAAATTGGATGAAAACGTTTATCAATATCCGTAATGAATCGAAGGATGCACAATCCGCGGAAGTAAAAGAAGAACCCTCTACTTCCGGTACGGTTCAGGTAACAAAAAGATCCAGATCGAAAAGGAAGCCTAAGGTCGAAGGAAGTAAGGTGATACGCACTTTTTCGGATAACATCAAATGTGTAATCAAAAAGAAGCTTTATAACAAATTTAAGTACTCCTTCCACTATCAATTCGGAGAGCAAACGCCCGCCATAATGAACAGCAAGATCTTCTGTCTAAATAACGCAGTATTTTACTTACTGAATTGTACGACCAACTTTGACCGAATCAGCGACTACATGGACAATTTTACTCCAAATGAGCAGGTGCTTTTGCAGAATAGCCTCTCCATTAGGCTGAATCCTTGCTTGAAAAACTTTCTGTCGAGTGCTGCATATTGTTTCCTGTTGCCTCCTAACTACAATACAGTGCTCGGCTTGCGGGGCGTCGTTCTAAATGCTTCCTATCCCTGCGAATCTAGTGCTTCCGATGAAGAAGCCAACATCGCACTGGGGGGAAAAGATGAAGCAAGCTACCGATTCGCATTGGACAACTTTCGTGATCGCTTCCGAATGTTGTTCTACTGGACGATGTTGCTGGTTCAGCAGAATCCGGCCGAGGCCACTTTCATAGACACCGATGAGCCGCAAAAACAAGAAGACTACTCTTCAATAGAACAAGAGCAAATATCCCTGGAACGTTTGACTAAACATTGCCAGAAAAAACGGCAGCATAAGTTCGGCTATACCAGCGATGAATCTAAGAACCAAACAGCTGTTTGTCTACAGCAAATAAAACCTAGTCCGCCGACTGAAACGATTCTTCAACCGACACTTCCCAAAGTGCAAGTCATTTCCGTAAAAGGAATCACTACGACAGCTTCTGAATTGATGCCAGCCGAACCTTCACAACCACAGTTCAGTGAAGTTTCGACTGTCGCACCCTGTTTGCCCCCGCCCATTACCGTTCCAATTGTGGCACAACAACCTCCGGCACCGTATAAACTCAAATACTCCATCCTGCCAGAGCAGGTGCATCTCCTCGATTCAAGCCCCCCTTTTTACGGGCAGCCTTTTGCAGTAGGAGTGGAAAAACAGCCATCCTCGATGGATTTTGTCACGCATATAACCATCATCAATCCGGAAGACCTCCCGACCGTCGTTCAGGCGACATCGGAAACGGAGGCGATAGAACGGCCGGTCGAAACTGATGAAACTGGGGGTTTGCAGGTGACTGAAATGAACGAAATATCCGAACAGCTGTATCAAAATGACAACGAACAAAGCTGCCGTGAGGTGGCAGATTCGGAACCAGTGACGCAGGAGGGTAAGTTCTTTTTTGCTAGCTGTCGTAAAATGAGTAATCCCCAGTTTACTTTTCTTCGTACACAGCTACGGACCGAATGGATTCGACTAGTGAGTTAGTTCAGGCAGCAGAGATTGATGAAATTCCAATCAACGAATTGAGTCATAAAACACTTGACAACGTTCCGCCGGGATACAAAGACGCCAGTACATGGGACAGCGATGTCATTCCTCAAGTCAACTACAAAGCTGCGGAATCAATAAGCAATGAAGTTACCGAACCCAAGTTTGATCCTCCGATAGTGGTCAGTGATCCACCGCTCGAAGAATACACCGATTCCTATGCAGACGATGTTGATGCATCGCAGGACCATTCGAACGTGGAATTGGCAGTCATCGCAGATTCCAGCAATAGTTCTGTAATACACGACGTGCAGAGTACCGTTGAACAGCTAAATTCGTTCAATTCAACGCATATCACAAACGTCACTAACGTAGGTGATTTCGTTATTCAAGAACTGCAAGAAATGGATTGCCTAAGTCGGGACAAATCGGACAATCTGGATGTCGCGAAGTCTCATGTGGCCTTAGATTCATTCCACGAAGAACAGAGCTCGCAGTCTATAGTTGATCCGGACTGGAATCCACAGTTATGTGATGCTCCCAGGAGGACCTACAGTCGATCAACAACCAGTATTTCGAGGCGTAGTGATCCATCGAAGCAGCAGTTGCAGTCGGTCTCGCATGCTTGGCGCTGGGTGCATGTGGATAACTCCAATCGCGAAGATGTAGAGTTGCATAGGACTTTGTGGGAAGCATGTGATCCTGTCAGGATGCAATTTCAAGCGACGCACGCGAACGAAGATTCGTGTAAAATAGAGCTAGTGATACCAAAAATTGACGAAGTCATTGTAATAGATGATGACGAGATCGAAATTAAGGACGAACCCGTGGATTGCACAGAAACACACATGCAAAATACGGTGGACGAAGCATGTATCCAGCAAATAATTGAAACCGCGAGCAACATTCTGCAGTTGTCAAAAGAATTCAAGATAGGAAATCTAAACCACGTTGAATCTGCTCAGCCATCGGTTTCTGCTGAACCTACAGAGCTCCCAGCATTCTTCGAACCGTACTCTGACGAACAGACCGGTTCGTTGATAATCCAAACTCCATCCCGAGTTTTCGATGAACAGTACAACTGTTATTTCTACGTAGATGAAATACAGGATGTTCCATCTTTGATGGGAAGCACCCAAAGTTTGGAGCATCGCCCTTTGCAGAACATGTCATTTCATCGCGGCGATATTTTTTTTCCAAGTAACAATATGGACACGGTTCAGTTCGAAGCACCACGAAGAATACTGACACCAGCACACGACCCACAAACACCATCAACTTCCAGAACAGTCACGCCCTACCAGTCCCCGGCGCAAGTCAAAACATACACCGGCAGACCTAAACGTATGTCCTGCTTTCATTTCAAAGCTTTGCGTAAACTCAAACATTTTTTTTGTTGCTTTCAGCTTCCAAATCAAACATGGTAGAAACACGGGTCCTTCAACAAACGTCGGTAGATAAACCGAAGATCCGTATACCAAAACGGCCGCCTCGTGACAAGTCAAAGTCTAGCCCTCAACAGCAGCACTGCATTCAGAACCAGGCCCTCTCGCTGTTGGATGCTCTCTTCAGGCAGCCCAGGCGCACACCAACACGGCAGCAGCCATTGAGTGCTGCCACCTCCGTGACATCGATTTCGTCTTCTAACTCAGACCTCCCTACGTTGGCACCCTCTTACCAGCCGATCAAAAGGATTAAATTAGAAACGGAAGAATCTCAATCTAAGGAGGAAGTGGAAATGCAATTCAATGCGGTGGATGTGATAAGCATGCTAGCAAACGAAGAAGCCGGCGCGGAGGATGACGATGTTGACGAGGAGGAAAGCGAATTTCTAGCCCAGTTGGCTGCGACTCCTAGCGAATCGTTGACGATGCCATTGCCAATCAAAGAGGAAGACCGTACGACGGACTTGCTTTTTACGGCGCCAAAAACGATCCAAAGTACGGCAAAACGACGACGAGTAACAAGAGAATGTTTTCAAGGTAGTAATGACTTCGTTTGATTGGAATAAAAACAAAATCTCATCTTCCATACAGACAGTGAAGTATATTTCGTTCATCAATACAGACCATAAATTGTCACTTAACTTAATACTAAGAAAAAATCCACTCAGACAATCCCGTTTACGTGTACGTATTTGCAAGCCGACGCATTCGTCGGGTGTTTCGGTCCTGGTCGCGAATCTTCTTCTCCATCTCAGCATCGGTAAGCGTCTCTAGGAATGGTGCCCACTGGTCGGCGTCACTCGGTGTCCTAAACGGAACCTCAACCGTGGCCAACGGTGCCTCACTGAACGCATAGGTTCGCTGGTGCCAGGACAGCTGTCCCCGAATCGAGTACGATATTGCCGTCACGAACTCCCCACCCAATCCCAGCTCCGCACACAATTTGATGGCAAAGTCCTCCGGGTTGTTATCCTTCTGGGCCATGTCCCACTCGACCTGATCCACCAGCGAGGTGTTACCAACGTGAATGTTCAATTTTACCAGCACCCGCTGATCGGATCCATCCTCTAGTAAAATCGGTTCATTGGGATATGCCTCAATCTGCTGACGAATAGCGGCCGCTATGGCAGGGACGAAAGGAGTCGGATTCAGATCTAAATCATCACAAAGCACTTCCGCAAACTGTTCCGGGGTTATCATTGATTCATTCCTATTCCAGGTGAATGTATCGCGTAACTTTTGCCCTTCGATTTCCATGTCCAAGCGAATCGGAACCAAGACCTCGGCTTGAGCCGCATTTTCAATGTTTAACGTTGGATCTGTATCGTCGAAGCACATCGGAAAGGTGCGAATCTTTTTATTTTGAACACGATTTCTGTTAATGGGAGTTGCTTGCGGTACCGCATCCAAGTGGCTCGAATTGGGCATAGTTGGTACCCACGGTGGTTGCTTCTTGCTTGATTTGCTTTCCCTGGGAGCTGGTAATTCGGTAGTTGTTACCGATACAGCTTTGTACTTTTCATCATTACCATCCAAAATCTCCTGCACTTCAGACGCTCTCAGCAAGGAGACCGAACTGGCCAGGAATTGGTTGCTAATACCCAAGTCGAGTAACTGCTTGCGTTCCTCCGGACTAAGAGTCCGACGCATCATTCCTGGGTATTTTTTGTACAGCAATCCACGGAACAACCGAAGGTAGTTGCCCACCTACAAATTTATGAAATATTGTAAGCATCGGGGCGTAACGCCTTCCCAGTGACAACCATAACAAAAAAAGAAAACACTCACCTCCGACCCAATGCAGAAATATTCACCATTTTCCTCCAGTTGGAAGCTGACTGGCTTATCGCCGTAAGTTTTCAACGACATACTGATTTTAGAGGAATCACAAGATACACAATTTAGAACTTTTCGAAGGGGAAAACAACGAAAAATACACTTTTCCAATCACACAAGAGTAGCGTACAGCGTCACGAAAATGCCGACTATTTTAATTATGATCCTGTCAAAGTGACTGCAGTTTCTTCATTGTGGGATCGGATAAAGAGGTCGACGAAGAAACTCGCCCGTCAAGTTGATCGGGATATATTTTACACGCTTATTCGTTACAAAGTAATATTGAGTCGAATGTACTCATCTCACTGGAAAGTAGCCCAGATAGCGGAGCCTACACTCAACTAATTTTAAATAATATTTTTATTCATATAACTTATTAATGTCCATGTCTGTTTGGTCAATACTTGTCATTAAAAAACCTCACATAGCTTTAATGTGGTTTTCTAATAAAAAGTATTAGGCTTGCCTTATGGTTGAAAGGTTTGACTTATACTTATGATTAGAAATGAAATTGAAATATGTTTTCACTCATCATGGCGCTTGGAATCTCTTCGGTCGTAAGTTCAAATAAGATGCTGAGTATATGCTTAAGGTAAGCATTTTTTTTTTAAATACTCGCAAATTGATCAACATTTAATATATGTGAATTATATTTATAGTATTTATAACTGGTTTATATAGGAGTTTATAACAGACTAAAAATGTGAATAACAGGCTCAGAAGGATGTGGAGTGCTCCGTTTCTTGGTAGTTCCACTGGAAAAGGAGATTAAAACGCTGAAACTACGCGGTGCATACGAAGAATTGGGAAGGCACCGAGGAGAAGAAGCTAGAATATCTCTAGAATCGGGTCGAATTGTAATGTTAGAAGAGGCAACGCAGAAGGACCCAACTCCAGTGACGGTAGAAGTGAGTGATTCGCCAGATCAGGTCAAGTCCAATATGGTGACTCCATGTGCGATGTGTGCAAACTATGAGACAAAGTTGGTGCTTTGCCAGGGGCAGATTAACGGTGAAAACTGGACATACTGAGCAAAGATTACGCTCAACTCAAGCAGACCGTCAACGACAGGCTGTAGAAGCTGACGAAAGAACGAGAACAGGTAACCGACCATTGGGAAAAGAAGGGACTTATGTTTAAATATCGCAACATTTTGGAATGAATCCTTTGTTGGTAGGGACTGAATTACAAATGACTTGAAGTAATGTGACCTCTATGTTTTAGCTATCCGAACACATCTGGACTTTGACTGATTCGACTGAAAAGCCATCACTAATCCCATCGAAACTCATCGAAAGTCTTCACCCACTTTCAGGTCTATCGCCACCTTGGTGTACTGCAGAAGGAAACGAATTTCTCTCGGGAAAGTACTTGGAGAACTCCAAAAAGCTTAAGGATCAGAAAATTAACCTTCCGCAGAATATCGATGGACTGCATGAATTGGTTCTGACGCTGAGGAGAACCTCATCGTTATAAAAGCGGGAACCCGAGCACCTGTTTCCCCAGATAAGACCATAACTGGTTGAAAATGTGAATAATATTCAATGAAAACATAAAACGATATTAATACTTTAAACCTTAATTGTTGTTTTTTGTGTTTAAAAAAAAAGAACACAAATAAATAAACATAACAAATATATTTGGTTTCATTCATCTATTTTTAGTATACATTTAGATGTGCTTTGAAAACTATTTGGTGATAAATAAAGAGTATTTTCAATTGCTCATGAAATGTATAAGTCTGTGTTATGAAGTTGATTCGACGTGGTTATTAAACCTTATGTGTATGAGGCATAGACATCATGCAAAAATAACATTGGCAACAATCTATGCGGTTTTCTTAATACATACAATATGGAATTTTCTTTTCGTGTATAGTTCAATTGAAGTACGATTGAAGTAGCCAAGTCCCCGTTCCTACTTCAATCGTACTTCCCATCCTAGTACAATCGTTTTTCTTTTGTTCTTGAGGTGTTACAACCTGGGGTTTTGAAATGTCAAAATAGCGCGGGGTTTTTTTCAATTTGGCAGTTGGTTGGACACTTGAAGTCCATCTAGGATTGTACTAGGACTTTTTACTTCAAATGGACCTTAGATTATTCGTTGTTAATAAGACAGACAATAGTATTTTTACCAATAAATATATTATTATATTAAATTAATATATTATATTTAATTATTTATTAATATTATTGAAATATTAATGCATAATTATGCATAATTATGATATAGTGACGCGGCTTAGTAGATTTAAAATAAAAAGCAGTCTACTGCGCTTCCTTTCATTGATCGCATCACTTACCACAGTGCATCCATGATGTAAAAATAACCTGCCTCACTAACACATCTATCCTTCCCTTGGAAATAATTGTAGAAATGCAGTGGTGATCACGATCTCTAATAACAACAATTGTCAAAACTAATCATCCTTCTTCTCCCTCCCCATAAGACCGTGAGGATGTGGCCGGCGCCGGTACTGATCTATAAATAGAATTAGTGAACTTGTACATTG
The DNA here is from genome assembly GCA_024533555.2 of Aedes koreicus. Taxonomy (NCBI): domain Eukaryota; kingdom Metazoa; phylum Arthropoda; class Insecta; order Diptera; family Culicidae; genus Aedes; species Aedes koreicus. The sequence continues at coordinate 66,371 of JAHHFK020003403.1, forward strand.
AAGATGTAAAGCTACTCCCAAGTTCCATCTACGTGGTTCTCTGTGCAATTACACTAGTTCTGTTCAGTAACGGAGTAGCAACTACGATATTACACGGTCTTTTTTTTTTGATTATGCTTAATTATGATATAGAATTATGCTTATCATTAACTAATAATTCATAAATTTTCTCGAACATGTTGACAACGTTTTTCGGGGCACCGGTCAACGGGATCTTATGCGGTTTAGGAAACTTATGCTGTCGAATAATGGGATACTCGTACATTGATAGAACTGGGTCGCGGGAATGGTAACCGTTTCTTTGACGGGGGAAATATCCAGAAGCTTCTGATCTTGTGGGCGGTAGATGTTTACAAAGGTGTGATTGGCGAGAGGGAGATCATACTGTCTACCTTGAGTGAAAACTAAATCCGAACGAGTTCTTTTGTGATGGGGACAATGAAGCAAGTGTTGGCAATCACTTTCCAGTTAAAATTGACCAGCTGGCTGACGAAACGCTCACAACGACCAGTTTGGAAGACAAAAGAAGTGGAAGGTGTTTAATAAAGCAATTATTGAAAAATGTTTAGGAATTCCTTTTTTCATTCGTTGGAAATTCTGTTGACTCGATGAAACTTAAATGCTGGCCGATCTGGATCCTTTACCAGCACAGTTTTGACTGGCTTAGTAACGAAGACCAGTTAGACGTCATTTGATACGGTTGCGTGAAACACTGAACAAGTTGAAAAAGAAAAACAATACATTAACATTAAAAAAGAAGACAACATTTGACAACTGAGAAAATGACAGTTGATCGATTTTCAAGTCGTGAAGGAGAACGAATCCTATCTGGGAGCCGTAGGCAGCCTTCTGATTGTTGATTCTGTTTTCGTTTTTAAACCTTTTAAGCTAAGTGACATTACTCTGGTTTCTCTTCAAGCTAAGTGAAGTTTAACGCACGCACACTATTGTGTCTATCGTCGTGTAAAAATTGCCTTCTTTCCCACAGATAATCTCTCGAGTAATTAAGGGCCTAAAAGCTATTTGTAAACAATGACTTTAAATGTCAATTTCTCTTGTATCTTAAATCACTCTCATTAAATGAAAGCAGCATCTGGTACAAAAATGTTTTTTATACCATATGGAGTAGCTGGATATAGAGGGATTCTTGCAATTTGTGAAAGATCAACGTTCAAAGCAATTATTTACAAATGGCTTTTAGGCCCTAATCATGAATTACTCGAGACCTAAAAGTTTGCATTGTGGTTCACGTCATACTTATGACAGACATACAACGCTGATCGTTGTACGAACTGTCAAATACTTTAATCTAGTACCAAAAAACACGTACTAGACTAAAGGAGTACAACGCTGTACGTTGTACTCCTTTAGTCTAGTACGTGTTTTTGTGTACTGGATTAAAGTATTTGACAGTTCGTACAACGATGTACGTTGTATGTCTGTCCCAGGCACACTACCTCACCCAAGCGTGATAAGCTTTTTTTTACTTAGTTCGTTTATTTGTAAGGCTCAGACGTGTAGGACACTTTGGGGAGCCGATAATCAATTTTGTTATCTACAATGACTTGCTTTATGGTTTTAGTAAGTGGGGCACCAATTACTCGTGGCTGGCTCGAGCTTAATGGGTCACATTATCGCTTGGAAGGGACTAGGCAGGTAACTTATTTAAGTTAATAATTGCTGCTCATGGCTGCGGCTGCAATCAAGTCCTCGGTTCCTATAGCCCATTTCAGGAGCTAGGCGCAGATGGTTGACCAATAGCTTGCTGGGCAGGTACAACCCAAGATGCACCAAAAACACAAATATATAAAGTTATATTTTCCATGTGTCATGCTGTAGATCTATAAAAGTGAAATTTGACTAGTTTAGTCATGTAGATGTACGATTCATGCAATTCGAATCTAGATTCATCTATGACTTGATTTGCCATATATGTGTTTGAGGTTTTTAAGTAAGGACATGTTTGTTTACATCTGACATCTTGCTTGTTTGCATATTATGTTGTATAAATGTAGCAATACAAGTCTTCCGTACATTAAAAAACAATCATATTTTTGGAATGTCAAATGCCAACACAACTAGTCAGGTATGTTTCGTTCATGTCGTATTGGACGTTACATGACCGTTCCTATACTTTTAACTAAGACTAAAAACTAACAAATATCTATTTATATCACATTTATGTTTACCACTGAAACATTCAAGAACCTAATTCAATGAAGCCAGTATAATGAACAACATATTATTGCTGTAGCATATTCCTTGTACGATCAAACATTATTTGCACGGGTACAATTGCTAGTATGATGACGCATTAGCAAACACTGAAGTGTGATCGACCGATCATCAAAGTATAGCAAATCCATTTAATTTAAACGGTAACTTTCTTATACCTGAATTATCTTATCATATTGGCGCTAGTTTAAATAATGATGGTACAGTTTAAGAGGATTCTAATTGTTCCATTTTTCACATGTCGAAATGGTCAAGTGGTAAGAAACCAATCTATTAAGCTTGGAGGTCATGGCTCAAACCTAGTCCATGGATACCTTTTTGAAAACCGACAATAATTTGTTTTACTTAAGCCTTAGATTTTTTTTAAGACTATTATCAAAGTTAAATTATGTTTCATAGGCTCCACCTTCTGCGCTATTTCAATCCTATAGTAGTATCCTAAAAAAATTTCAATCACCGGAATGGCAATATTATTATATGTCACATTAAAGCAGAAATGCAAACAGTTAAACATGTCGTGTTACTTGGGAAGTAGCATGGAAACAAGAGGAAAGTATAGCTGGGACACAATGGCGGGGAATTTACTAGCGTGGAGGGGAGGGTGGGTGATGATATTACACATTAAGGTTAGACAAACAAAGGAATTCGTAGATCGCTTGCATGTAGGGGAGATCACGCATTCCTAAAACATCTCTTACCTCGCGGAAGGGTTGTCTACCTCGTGCCACTAGGGTATCCAATAGTCGTGCTCTGGAGGCATCATTATCCGGGCAATGCCAAACTGCGTGAGCGATGCCATCATAACCGGTTCCGCACCTACATATGTTGCTATCGACGCGGTTAATTCTGTAGAGATGTGCGTCTAGCGAGTAGTGGTTGGACATAAGTCTTGACATCACACGAATGAAACCGCGACTTACATCCAGACCTTTGAACCACGATCTCGACGAAACATTTGGAATAATGGAATGTAACCACCGCCCAAGAGAATTCCCAAGTAACCACGAGGCTGTAATAGGATGCATATATAGGGTATATGTATTACGTCTAGTGCATCATTGAAGTTGGATTGAAGCTAAAAAGGGCCCCACTAAGATCGAACTAATGCTATATCTTTTGTAATGCCATAAGACATTGCCAAAGTAGCATTATTGCATTGGTAATGCATCACTACATTCTTAAGCTAATCTAACGCTTCATTACTTGACAACTGTTGAATTGATGCGATCCCGCATTACCGATGTGGATTTTGGGTTGAATAAGTGCAACAATATAATGCTTGTGGTTACTTGGGTTACTTGTCCAATCGTTTTGCCAACTTTGAAGAGAACTCTGACGTACACTCAAAAAACAATGCACCTTATATTTAAGTGCAATCACCTATAGATTTGAGCAAAGTGCAAAGTTATTGCTCTGTATTGGTGCGGCACTTATTTTTTATTAAATGTGGTCAATTAGCCATATGTGCAATAAATATATAGTCTTTAAGTGCAAGAGCTGAATAGATATTAATTATAGTGTACATGGATTGCATCAACTTGTCCTAGCAAAAATCAAATGAGTTTTTTAATTCGTTTTATGTGAAAAGGTGCAAGGATTTTATTTTTTCATAAAAAGTTTAGTATTGGATTTTTTATACTTTTTATGTAATAAAACGAAATGTGTGAATAAAAGAAGTTTTTTTTTGTAACATCATAAAAACTTCATCACTTTTTGAAGCTATCGCGTTCAGCAGCTCTTCTGCGGGAATGGCAAAAATGCTGAGCAGATCTGAAATATTCACAATAAACACCGTTAACATGGCAAAGAAGAACATCTATAGAAATTTATTACCTTCAAAAAATTCAGTGACTTCCGCTGGCAAACCAAGTACCAAGAATAGGGCAAAGTGAAAACACACTTGCATGACATTTCTCGCTCCATTGAAAATTATGTGCGGACCATATCAGTCTCATTGGAAACGAACCTGTGTATTAAGTGACGGGTGTTAAAAATTATGTGCGGCAAATGAAAATCATACTGGCTCACATGATATCAATTCGAAGCAAAAATTGACAGATTTAAGTGCCAATTTTAATAATAAAAATTATTGATTTATTTTCAGTGTATATATGCCCTATACATGCATGCTATTACAGCAAGTATTACAGCCTCGTGGTTACTTGGATATACACACTTAGATTTTTTTTTACGGAAATCTTACCGCATTCTCAACAGCTGAACGTTCGGTAATCCACATAAACGGATTTCGGTTAAATTTTACCGAAATCCGGTAAATTTTTTCAGATAACTGTAAAATTTCACCGAAATCCGTTAAATCAGATTACCAAACGTTCAGCTGTTGGGAATTCGGTAAACTTTTACAGATTTCTGTAAAAAAATCTAAGTGTGTACTGTCATAGTCATCTTAACCCCCAATAATGGTAAAATTTACCATCAAATTTTTCTCAGAGTGGCATTTGGTATCGAGAAATTCTATATCACGTAATATAGGTTGTAGTGTGAACAGAGTTTAACCACAGAGAAAGCTCCAGGTTCAGTCGTTTTTTTACAATTTTTTCCAATTTTTTTTTAAAAGCAAACCGTTGGAAAAACAGCGCCGCCTTGTCTATGTTTCACCAAACTAAAATTTACATACAGACAATACATTTAACTAATTATGTTGTTGTGTTGTTGCATGAAGCGAAATCAATTGCATGAAGCATAATCGCCTGGAGATTTTATAGGCATTACAGACAATGCCTATCAAATCTCCAGGCGCACAGGTGGCGCCATCAACATACGATTCACCAAAACTAACAAAAACAAGCTGTAATTTTAAAATGGCAATTACAGACATTTACACACGATGGTCACTCTAGCTTGGATATGTCTGTTTTCTGTGGTATAACCAGCGGCTGGATAATCAAGAAGAAAATTAATATATTTTTTGGCTCAGGAAGTACTAGCACACCGGTCTTAAGCTCAGCCCCAAGCTTAATGATTCGCCTCTAATAGCGTAAATCACAACAACACACCCTCAAATATTCAGTCAAAATAACATAGCGAATCAAAACAAAAACAAGTATTAGTACTGAAAGGTACCGAAAAGCACAAGAGTTATTGCAATGTGCAGACTGCAAGGTGTACTTTGGACCTAGGGATTCTACAACAGTGAACCAATTTCAAAACGCAAATTTCATATTGATTGCTGGTATACCACATATTAGAATCCAAAACGCTATTAATTGATTATAATAGGTTTCATCTTCTAAGGCGGTTCTTTTCCAAATATCGTTATCTGTCTTAAAATAGGATTTAAAAAATATTTTCATGCATTCCAATGTGATTTGCGCTGGGACATGGCAACTCTATCCTACTTACTAGCGTTTGACAATATGTAACATATCACGGGCCTTATTTGAATAAGGCATATCTGACGTATGTTACTCCACTGAAAAAAAATTGTACAGTAAAAACTACCATTACCGACATTTGCAGTAAAAACTACCGACTACCATAGTCGAGTAGACTATGCCTGTTTTCAAAACTTATAAATAAAGAGGTTACGGAATTTTGTTCAATAATATTACAAAGCGGAATTTTGACAATTAATCTACATGGAACGAAATGTCACCTTCACTTACGGAATAATCGAGCGGAATATTATTCCGAAAGTAAAAGTTACAGCTCCCAATAGTCTGCGTGGAAACCTTTCAAATTCCAATTTTATTTTTCATTCTCTTCAGGTGGATACTGCTGCAGAAATTCCTTTTCGATTTTTTACTTTTCAATTTCAGTAAACGGAATTTAACATGGGTTTGGGATCGAAAAAGAAATTTCTTTCGAACACGATACCGACCTATCAAGTTACTCAGTTTTTGACATTAAGCATGGAAATACGAAACTGAGTGAAAATTACTTTATTTAGAGTAGATCTAAACAATCGTGTTCATCTCAAGCTTTTATTTTTTATTGGGGTGGATTTTTGACATAACCTCGCTATCAAAACAAAAACAATGTGCCGAATACGGTGAAGTGCTCTGCTCATGTTTCTCACGTTGTGTTAGGAAATATTATTTTATAAAAAAAATCTTAGCAAATATACCTTGTGTTGGCGGTTTAAAATGAAAAAACTTTCCTCAAAGGTGAGTTTTTTTTTTTAAATTCTCCCTAATTTGAGTGTAACAATTATTCGATCTTTAGAACAAAAAGTCTTCAAAGTCTACTGCCAAGGTAGCACAGGAGGATGACTACGATTCAATGATCGAAAACGGGACGGAAGAGGACTCCAATGACGATGACTATTGTGGCCGGCCCGAGCTGGAAAGTGATAGTGGCCAAGAGAGTGGAGGACGTTTTGTACGGGCTCCGGCTGCCGGAACTTCAGAATCAGAGTGCGGAAAGCGGACGAAAGGCGCTAAACGCAAGACTACTTCGAACGATGACCGTGACGAAGAACACCAACGGAAGATAAAAGCCATGAAGCAGCTGTACAAACCCCCCACAGTAGAAGAAATCAATCGGCTAAAGGAAACGGAAAATTTCTACCACTCGAATCTGTTCCGACTGCAGGTGGAAGAGATGCTCAGTGAGGTGAAGGTGAAATTCAAGGTGTTGAATTATATTGAGACTTGGTTGGGTGATTTCCGAAAATTCTTGAGAACGGTCAAAGACGCGGACAACGAGCGATCGCTGACGGATCTAGACTACGAAGGAATAGATTTTCCAGTAGCAATTCACGGCGGTTCGCAAGTCCTCTCGAAGGAAAGCTTTAAATTTGTTCAACAACGGATTGTGCACCAGATTGGATCATGTCGCTTGGGAACATCCTATGGAAATCCTCTGAAAGTGGATTTAGTACTGGAGATTCCGGACAAATGTTTTCGAAAGGAAGATTACCTCAACTTTCGATATCACATGAAGAGGGCCCATTTTCTGTGCCATCTGGCGGAAGCAATGGGCAAACAGTCAAAATATTCTCTGGTCAGTGAGATGCGTTTCGTTACGCTAAAAGGAGACCTGCGTAAACCTGTGTTGGAGCTGACGCCGAAGCATGATAAATTTTGCAATCGTGTTGTGTTTGTGGTGCACGCAGTTCCGATGGGTAAATTCGCGTCAAACAGGTGAGTTTTTCGAAACAGGCGTTTATTGAAATCAACTTATATACATACAACTAAAAACTAACATTCTTCGAAAAAGAACATAAGATCATCCCTTTCACGTGGTTGATACGTTCTATCAAGCTTTAGTGTTTTGAAACTTGCCTCCGAAGCCTCCGACGGTGGCTGGGAATACGAAGATGATGCAACCATGTAGTTTTGATAGTATACATTTTTAATGAACCATCCGCCAAGCCATTTATTGTTGTGGTATGCTTTCTCGAACAGCCAAACGCTTGCATCCGGGTACGTTGTGTTCTTTTGGTAAGCGTTCGTAAACACTGGCACCCGATTTACGTGTGTTGATGTGGATGGATCGCCACCGTACACGTACTCTCGAGTGTTGATCATCCTGATGTTGTACAACGGCTCAGTGAACTCCGGGATGCGCTCAATCCGGTATGCTGAATTGTGCGGCACCGCATAATGGTCGTATATTCCCATGTAGCGTTTCTTTCCTTGGTAAAGGTAACCGGTGCCGTAGACGAGGGTACTAATAGATGCACTTCGAATACGAACGCAATCCAACGGGCCCGTACCGCTGTCTACGATAGACGCATTGGTTTGAAAGTAGCTTATAATAGTCGCAATGGCAAACAGGTATTGGAAGGCCATGATGCTGCCTGCTTGCAATAAGTGATGACGATTCCATCGAGAACTGGTCCTATTTAAAGTCTAGAGCTATGGGTCGATCGAATGATAAGCTCTTCGAATGTGCAATTTGATTAACTTCGCGTTCGATACGCTTTGGGTATTGTATTCGTTCGTGTTGGTAGCCTAATTCCATACACTGAATCTTTGCGATGAAACCTCGATGTATTACGATGTCGGTTCTATGATTGGGGAAGATTGAGAGCTTTTATTTACAAGTTACAAAATTAATGGAGTCAATGGAGTGATTTTCCCGATTTGTCTTCTGGTCGAAGAGGGAACACAGCAGAGTGTTGCAAATTGACCTAGCGAGGCTGATTACTTCAGTTTTCACAACAGAAGCATGGACGTATAAGGGGTTTATTTTGTTACATAACTCGAGGCTAAAGGGTATATTTGCGGAAAATGGCACAAACTAAAATGTTCACCAAAATTCGGACTAATATCGGATTCTTTTGAAACTTATAGAAAATGGAAATCAACTAATAAGCTATGATAAGCTATGAAATCGGTCGACTGCCATCAATTCTAGACTAGGGATTGACTGTAAATACGCCAGCATCGGTGGAAATGTGCAGCTCGAGGGATTCAACTGATGAAGACACAATGTTCCCAAAGTAGCACTGAGGAATTCGCATCGTTTCTACTTCGGGTAGAAGCTCAATTCACTATTCCACAGGCACTAACTTCATCCATCGATTTCCTGGTCCCATTCGCAACCATCTGCACTTTGTCAGCCTCACAGTCTGTTAAGGGTCCGCAGGTTGTCCTCTACTTGATCGATCCCTCTTGCTCGTTGCGCGCTTCTTCTTCTAGCGCCCGTTTATCGATAATCATTTTAACTGGGCTGTCGTCCGACATTTTGAAGACATGCCCAATGGACCGATTTTAGCGGTGTGTACGATGGAAGGTTCTCCCAGCAATTCGTGGTTCATTCGCCTCCTCCACGTTCAGTCTTCCATCTGCACTCCATCGTAGATCGTACGCAACCACTTCTGTTCGAAGACACCGAAGGTGCGTTGGTCCTCCACGAGCAATGTCCATATTTTGTGGCCGTAGAAGACTACCGGTCCAACTAGTGTCTTGTTGAGGTTCAACTTTGCAGTTCGGTGAACTCAATCTTAGCGTCCTTCGGAGTCCAAATTATGCACGAATGCCATCGCCTTTGTATCTCTCTGCTGGTGTCGTTATCGGCGGTCACCAATGAGCCCAGGTACACAAATTCGTCTACCGCCTCGATTTCTTCACCGTCGATCGGAACTCGTAGTGGGAGGCTAATATTGTCTTCTCGTGAGCCTCTTGTATGATGTTAGTAGTTGTTTGTTTTTCGAAGTGCAATTTTAATTTCTATTTTTATCGTGTTGCTTCCCGTTTTTATTTGTAATCCATCGCTGAATACGTTGTTTATGGTCCCTTCATTACATAGTGAGTGAATTATTTGCGTAAGCAGTGTTAAATACGTGAATTTTGTCAAGTGTTTTTCAGTGACAGTGGTCATACAATCATTCCTTTTACCACCTCCCCACATTTTTTCGTGCGATGGGACAAGTCGTGGCATTTTTTACAAGTCATAAATTGCGTGCAATATTGCATCAAAGAAAAAGCTTGTCACCGTCGTAGTCGTCAAGCTCTGTCGACAGCATACTGCTATTAGTTCACACAGTGTACATCGTAGTCTACGTCTGGAGACGAATTGCGCTAAATGCAGCCTGCTTATTAGCGGCCTTGATTCTGTTGTCTGCCGTGGTTACTGTAGTAGTGTGTCCCACATGAACTGTTCTGGTGTGACACGCGCCCTTATGAACAACTTCACGACGTATGAGAAAAAACTCTATTGGATGTGTTTGACTTGTTTGAAAGCTCCCATCTACGAGCCATAACGAGTCATGCGGATAAGAAATCACCCTTGACTTCGTTTTTTTATTGTATTGAATGGTATTAATAATAAAAAATGAGGAAGACACAGCCGCCCGTTGCCGCATTAAACCCGGACGCCCCACCCCCTTCTCCGTGGGGGGGCCCCTCACCCCCACACAAGCTGGTCCTTCTTGTCTTTTTGCCTACGTAGTCCTGGTCCTTCGGTTGTGGTTGTGGTTGTGGTGATAGGATCTCATGACAACCTATCTCAGGCAAGTACGCAAGTCCAAGTATCGTCCATCTGCCTGATTCCTTCTCACGTTACAGCTGCATTGCGACACGTAACCGCCACTCTTCAACTTCTCTTCACACAATATCTGGACGTACCGACATCAGCTCTATAAAGGACCCAAATGATAACCGAATCCTGGGACGCAATCAAGTTACCATCTTGAAGCCCCAGTCGTCCCGGCCCTGTGTGTTGGTGTGGTAACAGGGTCTTTCAACCCACCATTAATGGCATGTACGCTATCTCTCCGAACAATCGGACGAATTCAAGTGAGGTCGATGAAATCTGGATCTTTTACCAGAAGAGTAGGAACAAAAATTGATGAACTATTTCGCGCCACCAACGACTGCAATTATGATGTCATCATCTTCACCGAGACGGGTCTAGATGACTTCATCGACTCTCTCCTGGTTTTTGGCACCTCCTACAATGTGTACCGTCGTGACGGTAGTGAAAAGAACAGCAATAAGACTTTGTTAGGGGGTGTTCTCGTTGCTGTTGCCCAAAAGTAGTCTAGCTCGATGATTGAATTAACGAATGGACAAAATTTGGAGCAAGTATGCGTTTCGTGTACTATCCAGGGACAAAAACTATGTTACTGGCTGTCTATGTTCCACCAGACCGTTGCCATGATGTATCAACCATTGATACTGGCCTAATAACGGGACATTGCCCGAGTAGATATCATTTGAAAAACATTGGCCAGGTTCAGAATGATATCTGTCGTTTCTGTAACATGGAACGTGAAACCTCGGAACATCTGCTTTGCAGTTGTGATGCTTTGTACAAGAGCAGACTTAAATTTCTGTACAGTGGCTATATGCAACCTAAAGAAATTTGGACTGCAAATCCTGGAAAGGTGGTGGGTTTTATAAGCTCAATTTTGCCTGACTGGGAGACTCGTCTTGGGCTGGTCACTTGACAAATGGTGATCTAGCTTTAAGATGCGAATTAGAATAGTAAACAGGGGTATACCACAAAAGTTCAACTCAGTGGACGCAGTGGTTCTACGCTCCAACAAAAAAAAAAAAAAAAAAAAAAAATCAACCATTGATGCACGTAATGCTTCCGTTCAAGAGCTTTGTAACAAAGGATTCTCCAATGATTTGGTTCTGGTTTGTGGAGATTATAACCGGCCACCCCTATCTTGGGCGAGAGTAAATGATGGGCTTCGCCATGACAACTCTTCTCCACTGCCTGCCGTAAGCGCTAGCCTGGTCAATGGTTTCGACTTTCCAAACATGTCTCAAGCCAATCACAATCGCAACCATCTATCTGAAAATGTTATCAACGTATCAACAGCGGTTGTCCCTTTGCTGACCGTTGATCCGAACCATCCTCCATTTGATATTTCCGTGCCTATTCCATGCATACAAGCTACTGTTCCTACACGAGGTGAAGCAAGACCTTTGAACTACCGCCGACTTGATTTTGATTCACTAACAGAATACCTGTCCGACATGTACTGAACAGATCTGCTCAATATACAGGATGTTGACGATATTACAGAGCGCTTCTGTGACATCTTGTGCAGATGGCTCAATGAAAATCTCCCTAGGATTCGGCTACCTGTTCAGCCACCATGGAGCAACCCAGAACTAGGTTGAGCGTAGGTTGAAACCTGAGCGAAATGCTAAACAGACGTTACTTCGGAACCAACGCTCACCAATCAACAGACTTTCAAACTTGCAAGTGACCGTTACCGTCTAGTGAATGCTAGTCTGTATAAATCACATGTTATGCGTGTACAATTTGGCTTGCATAGAGGTCTAAAGAGTCCCTGGAGTTTTGTGAGTTCTAAGAGGAAATGCTCTTCCATCCCGTCAAATGTAATTCTAGACGAATCGGTATCATCTTCAGCTGAAGAATCATGCGAGCTGTTTGCCAAGCATTCTCCGTATGCGTTCTCCGCTGGTCTCACATCTCAACAAGAAGTTGAAGTGGCTGCTTCTTATTTACCTGCTAATGTAATTGACCTGGACACTTTTTTCATCACTTCGGATATGATCATTGCTGCTGCTAGGAAACTGAAAATCTCGTATTCACCGGGGCCTGATGGTGTATCGGCTGTTATGTTTTGTCGCTGTGCTGAAGATCCCTGCTGTGCGGAATCAATCTTTTATGTTCCCCGTGTTCAAGAAAGGAAATTAACGAAATGTGAAGAACTACAGAGGAATCACCAGCCTATCTGCGGGATCGCAGCTATTCGAAATAGTCACTAATGTCATTTTTGGATGTACTAAACAACATGGATTTATTTATTTATTTGTTATTTATTTGTATATTCGTCTTCGATTCTTTCGTACAGACTTAATTTTAACCTACATTCTTAATTCTAGATTTGAAACAATTCTTAGACAGATTGAAATCAAATAAATCACATAAACTATTAAAATTTCTAATACAAGAACTGAGTGGGTTATTGTACCCATAACTTGTCCTATGTACTGGAATGGTAATCAAAGCCGCATTTCTCAGCCGGCGACTAGGTACGTTGAATTGTACACACGACAGAAGATCCGAGGATTCGATATTCTGTTTTAAAATATCAAAAATCAATCACTTTTGCAGCTTCAAGCGTCTAGACGAGAGCAGCTCAAGGTCCACCAGTTAACAATGCGCTGGATAGTCTGGCAGGTGAGCAGGGTCATTTCATGGCAGGTGACGGAGAGCAAAGCGAATGAACAGCACGCGTTCGATACGGATAACTTGTGAGTTGTGGTAAGGGGCCCAGACAGGGGCAGCGTATTCCAAAACACTACGCACCAGTGCACAGAACAGTGTCTTTAGTGCATGTAATTCAGTAAATTCGAACGCATTTCGTGGATAAAACCGAAAAAGGCAAAAGTCTTAGCAGTAACGGTTGAAATATGCTCGTTGAAACGTAGCTTGGAATCCATTATCACACCTAAATCTCGAATAGACTGAACTCGCTCCAGTTTTGTTCCAATAATAGTGTATTCGTGTCTAATGGGAGATAAGCACCGGCGAAAAGTTATCACTTTACATTTCTTAACGTTTACGCTCATTCCATTTTCGTCGCGCCAACGACACAATCCAGCATAGATTCTTCTGAACATGTTGAGGTCCTCGGCGTACAGCAGTTTAACAGATGAGAATCGATGGCATAAATTCTTGATGTACAGAACGAAAATCAAAGGTCCTAGCACACTACCTTGCGGAACACCAGAAGGAACGTAGAAGGTCTCGGATCGAGAGGAGTTCACCTGAACGAAAGCCTCCCTGCCAGTCAGGTATGACAATGTCCAATCGGCTATCCAATCAGGAAACCAATGTGACGAAGCTTCTCCGCGGCATATTGGTGAGGTACGGTGTCGAACGCTTTCGAAAAATCGACGTATATGGATTCCACCTGCTTCCCCTGCTCGATCTCCCGAAACAGCACATTGGAATAACATAACAAATTGGACGTTGAAGGGCGATGTGGAATAAATCCATGCTGATATTCCGAAATAATTGGTTTTGAAGCAGACAGTATGACTTTGTGAACCATGGGTTACCCAAGCAGCAAACAATCGAGATTCCACGATAAATGTCAACGCTTCGTGAACTCCTAGATTTGTGGATTGAAATCATTTTGGCGGTTTTCCATAATCCAGGAAACGGTTTTTTAACTTAGTGACCGATTGAAAAGCAGCTTCAGTGGTCTGACTATAGATCTAGCACAGTTCTTCAGAAGAAAAGGCGTAAGGCCATCAACACCGGCTCCTTTCGAGACATCTAGGTCGCGAAGAGCTGTCATTACTTCCTGTTGGGAAAATCCAGCATGGAAGGTGATTATCGTGGGTAGGAACATTCTGGAAGCTTCCTGGGTCCGGTAATGGTGATGTTGAGCTAAACACACTACGAAAGAAGCTCGCCAAAAGGTTCGCAGCCTCCACAGATTACGCAAATTTCTTAACTCTACAGTCCACCAGGGTTTCCTGATAACATCTCGATTAACACCACGGCGACGAGGGACTCTCGATTGCAATATTCCGAACAGTACAGGATAAGAACGTAGAACAGGATAACATTGTCGTCGACGGAATTCCCTTGGAGGTAATCATCCCAATCCACCGAAGAGTGCTCAGAATTGAGAGAAGTGAAATCGCAACGAAGTCCAGATCCACGATGTCTGATTGTGGTTCAGAAGAAATGGGAACGAAACAGTTAACGTCGATTTGCAGAACTAACGGTGGATGATGCTCATCAATGAGAAGAAGTGGTAGAACTGGTTGCGAAATTTCCATGATGTCCGTAGAGCTTTTAAACACCAGATCTAGAACTCTACTGTTGCGGTTGGGTATGGAGTTGAGTTGCACCAGACCACAAGCCAAGATGAAATCGGTAAGAACAACTTCTTGCTCGCTGGATGCATTTGTGGGCAGGTATCCCGCAGATGTGGGAAATTGTAATCACCAAGCAGCAGGATGATATCGTTGTAGGAAGACGTTTCTGAAATATTTTGAGCAGCAGTGGCGTGGGTGGTATGCATTGGGCCAGAATTTGGGCGTAGATAAATGCCAAAGTTCACGCGTACTGCAACTTGCTCAAGCTGATGACAGTCTGTCAAGGAAACTTCTGCACAGTGTAGCTCGGATTAGACTGCGACAATCACACCGCCACCTCTCGATAAGTTTTTAGTGGATTCACTGCGTTCGCAAAGAAATATAGAGTAATCCGACGACAGTTCGGAGTTACAGATGTCGGACCGGAGCCAAGTTTCGGTAAAAACTACAACGTCATACTCACAGTAGGATAACCGCCAAGCCGCTCTGTAACAACGAACCTTTTGGACTACATTAGTACCTGTATTACGTAGATTGAAGCTCAAAATCAAGTGGATACGTGACTTGAAGGCCGCTTTTGACGTTATTGATAACCGAATACTTTTGTGCAAACTATCCTATTTAGATGCATCAGAGCGATTTGTGCTGTAGCTGAAAAGCTGCTTTGTTGCTAGGAGCGAACTACGTACTCATATTATATAATACGCAGACGATTTGAAAATCGATTTGGTGGTGAGGTCTATTGAGGACTGTTACCGGCTTCAGGAGCTGCTAGACATGTTTGCCACCTGGTGTAAGATGAATAAACTCGTGATAAACATTGTTAAATGTGTTGCTATCACGTTCCACCGATTAATGCGTCCTATCACTTCCAACTACCAAATTGATGGGAATGTCCTCGAGCGCGTTGTTCAGGTCAGTGATTTGGGTGTGATACTGGACGAAAAATTTACATTTAATCAGCATATCAGCACCATCATCAAGAAAGCTTCTCGACAAATGGGATTCATCACTTGTGCGACCGATTCTTGAAAATGCTGCTGTAAGTTGGACTCCGTATCAACTGTCGTGGGACCTCAGAATTGAATCATGTGACATCATGTGTTCGTATCTTTTCGTTGGTTGAAGACCTCCTCGACTTTGGAGAATCTTCCAAGTCTTTTAATAATAGATTAAGTAACGGAAAACACGAACATATCTGAACCGAAGTCTCAGAACACCCCATAAACGCTGCCCGAAATTGAAGGACCCTCTGTCAGGTTGTAACATATTGTCTTTTCGCCTGTCTCTGGTCTTTTAGTCAATTGACTTAATATGGCGGAGGAAGCGTTTCGACAGGCGCTTATTCTATTATGGTATTAACAAGTTTCAACCAGCTTGACTCTTAGACTGGGACTGTCGATGGACACGATTGCTAATTGAGGACTTGCAGTAGAAAAATTACAGTAGATTTTATGGACGAGGTTTCCCAGTACGTCCAAGAAAGGCGAATTTGAAGGAATTCGAATATTCATGAACTAAGAGAACATTCATTGTCCAATATGAAAATCTATAGAATTTCCAACATATTTATTACAGTTCATCTTTATTGCTACCGAACTCTTTTAGCATTCTTCAATATAAAACATGTGTTCAATGGTCAGCGGAACCTGCCGTCGCCGGTCCAATTTGAGCATCTTGAACCGTGAATTCATTGCCATTGGCGGTGGTTCCGCGTCCACCAACGATGCGATCAAATACTCGTTGTAGTACACGCTTCGGATGTACCAAGCCCCGTTCCAGATCCGGTTTTCAAAGGCCTTCTCGAAACCCCAGACTCCGTCGTCCTTGCGCGTTTTATTCACAAGATGGTGATAGGAAAAGATCGGCAGCCGAGTCAATTCCTTTGCCGTCGAGATGTAGCCGGGAAAGACGTACTCCCGAGTGTTGATCATCTTGATATAGTAGAGTGGCTCCTCGTACTCGTCGATTCGTTCGATTCGGAAGGCTGAATTGTGTGGAATTTTGTTGTTCTCGTAAATCGCCAGGAAACGGTAGAAGTCATTATTGTGAAAGTAACCGGTTCCGAAGACGTTTTTCCGCTGGAACGCACTCCGCAAACGAACGCAATCCAACACTCCGGAGCCGACGTTCACGCGATCACAACGGCATGCTGGAGTCAGTAATTCTACTGCGAGTATGAGTAACAATATTCCTGACATGTTGTTATTCGATTACTGGAAAAATCATTTGTTTGCAACGTCTACCTATTGAATCAAATCCTCTGTTTACCTTCTACATACAATTCGATTAGATCCGGTCTAGCTATGCCTCATAGTTTAACATCACATTTTTTATCAGATTTCTTCCAGAGAAAAACAACGTCCGACCAGCTTTGCTTGGGCAGGAGGTCAGCTCAGATGGCGTACTGTGTCCAACGCCTCACTACAACTCTTCCATCCTAGCGGACTTGCGGCTGTTGAAGAACCAGGAAATACTGGACAGCATCCTCCAGTCTAATAATGTCCGTCAAGCCATCATTCTACTCAAGGTATGGATCAGTCAGCGTCGATTCCATGTCGGTTACTACGGATTCGATGGCGCTCTCGTTACTTTCTACGTCGCCTATCTGCTGCAAACTCGCAAGATCTATAACTCCATGAGCTGCTATCAGGTAATTCGTCTATTCTGGAATCAGCTGGCCAACAGCCGTTGGGATACCGAGGGAATCAGCATGGATGCAAATGCCAATCTGGAAACCCACCGAAAGCAGTACGAAGTCACATTTCTCGATAATTCTGGGCTTTTGAATATCTGTGCGAATCTATCGGGTGATTTGTACCGCCGAGTAAAGCAGGAAGCTGTCCAAGCCATTCACCTGCTGGACAATCACAAGGTCAACAGCTTCCTACCATTGTTCCTGAGCAAATACCCAGTCTACACTCAGTACGATCACATTCTAAGCATTGAGAAACCGGACCTGATTCTGTCCGTGGTGGAAACTTTCGGGTCCGATGAAGATAAGCTCAATTACTTTGCCGATCCGTACGCCCATTTCCGTAAGATGGTATATCAGATCTTACGACGTGGTCTCGGTCCCCGAGCATCGTTTATCGTCCCGATTCAGCTCCAAGGCAGCGCTGATTTGTCGCTAACCTTTGGCATCTTGCTCAACCCTCAGGAAGCGTTTTCTGTCCTGGACAAGGGTCCGGAAGCCATCGACAAGGCCGCTTCGGATGAATTCCGAGACTTTTGGCGTGGTAAAGCCGATCTCCGTCGTTTCAAGGACGGTTCCATTACGGAGGCGGTCGTTTGGGGTTCCAGTTTGGACCCGCTCGGGGAGAAGCGATTGATCTGTAAGAAGATCGTGTTGTACCTGTTGAACGCACATTTTGATATCCCGGATACGAAGTTAACCTATTCGGCGCAACAGTTTGAAACTTCTATCCGGCCGGATGGAAGCGAACTGCACGAAACGGTTGAAGAGCGTTCACTAGCATGCATCAGGGCGTTCGATAACTTGAGCAGAATAGTGAAGAATTTGGACGATCTTCCACTGATGATCAATTCGCTGGCGGGAACGGATGCCGTCTTCCGGTATGCAGATCCAGATCCACCGAGACCCACGGCGAAAGCGCTATTGGTTAATGGGCAGTTGATGTTCCTGGCGTCGCATGTCGTTAATGCTACGATCCAGCTGGAGTCCAGCGGAAAATGGCCCGATCAGCTGGAAGCAATCCGAAAGTTGAAGGCGGCATTCTATCTGAAAATTGCCGATTGCGTCCGATCGTATGCAGGTAAAAGTGCGGAACTGGTACCGCAAGCCTATGTCGATTACCTGGATATCATGTACGGTGAGTTTAAAACGTCCGGTTTGTGTTTTCAATGAAATCTAATTCTTGATTTTTTTCTCTTCCTCAGAAAAGTACCTCTTCCGTTTTCGTATCATCCACCAGCGTGAGATCACATTACAGCGGGAGTATCTATCCGAGAACAAAATAACTAAATTATATCGCGATTCGGACAGCAGTATCCAGCTGGAAATGCAAGCCATGACCCTGCCTAAGCTAACCGCAATCCTACACGGTTTACACCAGCAGCACTTCTCGTTTGGGTCGGTGGCCGCCATGGCCAAACGATGGCTATACTCGCAGCTGATCGATCCTTTCCTATGGCCGGACGAGTGCACCGAGTTGATCGTTGCTTCGCTGTTCCTGAAGCAGGATCCAACGCTGCAACCGCAGGCTGGATTCCTGAGGTTTATGGAGCATTTGGCCGGAACGGATTGGAGCAAGGAGCTGGTGCTATTGAACTTCAACGATGAAATACCGGATGAAAAAGTGGAGGAACTGGAGAAGCAGTTCATCGACAAGAGGGACAGCTTTCCACCATTGGCGATCGTGACCTCTTGTGATGCGGATAAGTATGGGCTGTTTGCCAAGATGGCCCCCAGCCAGGAGGTGTTAAACCGAGTGGTTTTTCTTGCGAAGAATGTCGTTGCGATGATTGAAGAAAACTTCAATACCATTCGGAACAAAGTTTATGTAAGTTCAGCCTAGTTGCGGGTGAATGCAGTATCGGATTACTTACTCCAATTAATCCACAGATATTCTACAAGCCATCATACCAGGGCTACAACTTGATAATCCATCTGGATTCAACAATCATCCCAGCAATTGGTATAACCAGCATTGAAAATTACACCACAAGTAAGAAGCAATACCTAGTGGAAGCGGAAACAAAAGATCCAGCTGCTGGGTTCAATCCGGTTCAATTATACCTACACGAACTTCGCGAAGGATATCACAAGTATGCGGTGTTCTTCTACGATCACTGTGGCGGCGATCGGATCGCAGTTCTTTGGAGACCTGATGCACTCGAGGAAAAGCCTTTCACGGTAAATAATACTCGGATACACAACAGACCGGTAACGAACGTAAGACTTTATTTTCGATTCCTATTTATTTACAGACTAGTAACGTAAACGGTCGTATACTTACAAAAGACGAAACCCTAGAATTGAATACAGAAGCTCTGATACGAGATTTTGAAATCATCGGGAAAGGATTAGTGCAAAGAATTGAAAAGAATTCCTCGGTATAAGTAATTTACAATACGAAAAAAAAAGAAGAAGAAAGTTTTGTTGAGGAAATCATATAAAAGGTATGTGACATCTTTTTCCTTCACAAACTCTCCGAAATTGTCCTTACATCACTATGTACACCTTTAGAAAATACTTGACTCTTGATCACTGCTTATCACACGAATTTTGAATTGTACTTTTCTACTATCGCATTTGGAACGTCGTCTTGATGAAGTACGGCAGCGTGTCCATCGGGGCCAGGTGGTTGTACAGCCACCGTCCGCCTTCGTACACTTGGTTGGTGTTGCCATCCCGCCATGTGCCTTTCGGTAGATAAATGTCTCGCTTTGTGGCAAATTCCGTCAGAACCGGAGCCACCAGAATGTCCTCGCCGATCAGGTATTCTGTGGAAAACAATATAATAAATCGTTTGTTACGAGGGGATTGTTTTGATTGCTTACCGTCGCCAATTTTCAGAGCCTCTTCATCCTCCGGATCGAGCCACCAAATGGGTGGATTGACGGGGATGCCTTCCGCCACTGCCAGGCGCATGCGTTGCAGTATGTAATCGGAATATTCCTCGTGAAGTGTCGTGAAGCGTTTCGATATTGAGACACTCTGAAATGGAAGTGAAAATGGGTATGAAAGAGTTTTCCGCAAGATGGGTGCCGCATTTGCTCTTAATCGACCATAAACGGAACCGTGTAACATCTACGCAGAAGTGTTTCGCGTTTTTCAACCACAATATGGACAATTTTTTATAGAGAGTTCTAAAAACGTCTGTCGTAGTGGTTACCACGTATATCCCAAAATGCAAGCGCGATATACATTTATATATATCCCCTGTGGTTAAATCGAATATGATGCCATAAATCTCATTGTACGTGTAAAAGTGGAGGCGATATAACTTTTTTAAGAATTCATTTATTTGTACAGGCTCAATCGAATCAACTTTACAGAGCCAATTTTTCATGTTTATTAACATCAGTTATCTTAGAACTAAGGTTAAGGGGGTAGAACCGATTACTCGCGGCCGTCTCGAGGATAATAGGAATTACAATTTTATAGATGGGAAAATTGCGGTGGAAATTTTGAACAAAGCATAAGGAACAATGGTTTTCTTATATCTAGAACTTCGCGTCGGTGAATGAAGACAAGGAAAGCTCTTCCCGGTGGGTCTACACGTTCGCCAAGAAAGTGTGCCCAGATTCGGTTCCGGTGCAACGAATTGCTCGCGATACTCAAACCAATCGTAACGAAATGGATGCGCCCTTTTCGATGCTCGAATTCTCACTTGCTCTTCTTTCATGCAACAATTCTGCACCAGGAATGGATAAAATCACGTTTAATTTGTTGAAAAACCTCCCAGACGTCGTAAAGAGGCGCTTGCTGAACTTATTTAATCAGTTCCTGGAAAGCAATATTGTTCCGGATGAATGGAGGCAGGTTAGAGTTATAGCTATACAAAAACCCGGGAAACCCGCGTCGGATTACAACTCTTATCGCCCAATTGCGATGTTGTCGTGTATACGGAAGCTGCCAGAGAAGATGATTCTCCATCGGCTCGACAAATGGATTGAATCTAATGGCTTTCTATCTCATACACAATTTGGTTTCCGCAGAGGCAAAGGAACGAGCGATTGTCTTGCGCTGCTTTCAACAGAAATACAGCTGGTCTATGCCCAAAATGAGGAAATGGGTTCAGTTTTCATGGACATTAAGGGGGCTTTTGATTCAGTTTGTGTAGACGTCCTTTCAGACAAACTCCACGAGTGTGGCCTTTCACCATTATTAAACAACTATTTGTACAATTTGCTGTCTGAGAAACATATGAGCTTTTCTCATGGGTCTTCGACAACTTCACGAATTAGCTACAAGTGTCTCCCCCAGGGCTCTTGTTTAAGCCCCCTTTTTTATAATTTTTATGTCAGAGACATCGATAGCTGCCTCATGGGAAATTGCACGCTAAGACAGCTTGCGGATGACGCCGTTGTTTCAATTGTAGGACCAGAGGCGAACAACCTGCAGGGACCGTTGCAGGATACCCTAGACAATTTGTCTACCTGGGCTGTAAAGCTGGGTATCGAATTCTCCCCGGAGAAAACTGAGTTAGTTGTTTTTTCTAGGAAGCGTGATCCAGCACAGATACCGCTTCAACTCACGGGTAAAATAATAACTCCAACTTTGTCTTATAAATACCTAGGGGTCTGGTTCGATTCTAAATGCACCTGGGGAAAGCACATTAAGTATCTGCATCAGAAATGCCAGCAGCGAATAAACTTCATGCGTACTATCACCGGAACATGGTGGGGAGCCCACCCGGTAGATCTGATAAAGCTGTATCGTACAACGATTCTGTCGGTTCTCGAGTACGGTAGCTTCTGTTTTCAATCCGCCGCGAAAACTCATATTCTGAAGCTGCAGCGAATCCAGTACCGTTGTCTTCGTATCGCATTAGGCTGCATGAACTCAACTCATACTATGAGTTTGGAGGTATTAGCAGGAGTTCTTCCTTTATCAGATCGTTTTGTGGAGCTATCATTCCGGTTCCTCATCCGCTGTGAGGTGCTAAATCCATTGGTAATTGAAAATTTTGAAAAGCTAATCGAACGAAATCCTCAAACTAAGTTCATGACACTGTACCATTGGTAGATGACTCTGGAGGTGAGCCCTTCTTCGAATGTTCCTAATCGTGATTACTCCCAAGACTTCTCTAGTTCTACTGTAGTTTTTGATATAACCATGAAGCAAGAAGCTCTTGGAATACCAGATCCACTCCGTTCGGAGTACATTCCATCAATTTTTGCAACTAAGTTTGGCAATATCAGATGTGACAGGAAGTTTTATACCGACGGGTCAAAAACAAATGATTCCACTGGATTTGGTGTTTTTAACGAAATTCATAGCGCCTCCAAACTTCAAAATCTTTGCTCCGTATACGTCGCAGAACTGGCGGCTATACACTATACATTAGAGCGAATTGCCTCTCTTCCCTCTGATCAATTTTTCATTTTTACGGATAGTCTCAGCTCACTTCAGGCTATTCGTTCAATGAGGCCGGCAAAACACTCGCCGTTTTTCGTTAGCGAAATACGATCTCTTTTGAGTGTGCTATCAAACAATTCCTACACCATCACCTTGGTTTGGGTACCTTCCCATTGCTCCATTCCGGGTAATGAGAAAGCGGACTCACTTGCCAAGGTGGGCGCTATGGCAGGCGATATTTATGATCGACAAATCGCCTTCAACGAATTTTTTGCTATTTTCCGTCAACAGGCCTTGATCAGCTGGCAACAAAAATGGGATGCAGGGGATTTGGGCAGATGGTTACATTCCATTCTCCCACAGGTATCGAAAAAATCGTGGTTCAGAGGGTTGGATATTAACCGAGATTTTATCTAGGTAATGTGTCGTCTAATGTCCAATCACTACTCGTTAGGCTCTCATTTCTATCGAATAGGTCTCTCAGACACCAATCAATGCGGCTGTGGTGCAGGTTATCAGGACATCAACCACGTTGTCTGGCATTGCCTCGATTACGAAATTGCCAGATCTGATCTTTACGCATCCCTACGGGCCCGAGGAAAACCAGAGAAGGAAGATATCAGAGACGTCCTGGGTAAGTTGGACTTGGACTATATGGGGCTAATTTACAAGTTCTTGAAACAAATAGATGTATTCGTTTGATCCTCTCTTAGCTGTCGCTTTAACATGTCCACCTCGTCCCCTCCCCCGTAATACCGCTTCTATTGAATCGTTAGAGCTTAACACAATGCAACATCTTTGCCAGACCAACAGCAACAATATCACATCGCCAATCTGCTGTTGAAAGCCAACGTTAAGATTCCTACTTCCCCATTTCTACCCGAATCATTGTAATGCCTAACCTCGACCAAGCCGCGAGTTTTTCGGCTTTCCAAAACTAACCTAGTTAATAAGTTATTAACGTTGTGAAAATGAAAAAGAACTCGGCTCCGTTATGCCTATGGCACTTGAGCCTTATAAATAAACAATTGAGTTAAAAAAAAAATCTAGAACTTCAAATTACAATTTTTTAATTGAACGTTTTCAATTTTTAAAAAAAATCGATCACTCACACGTACAACCACACTCACACACACAACCACAATCACACACTGACGCACACATTCCTCAAAAATTTAACCTAAACATGTAAGTTAATCAAACTACAATCTATAATTAATGTTAGTTAAAAACACATAAATAAGTTTCATAGACTTCAGATCGCGTGCAGTCAAAATGTCTCGAATCGGTACATTGGGTTGTCTACCTCGAGCCCGAAGGGAATCATAAAGCTCAGATCTGACTCCACGATGCTCAGCACAAAACCAAATAACGTGATCTGCGTCCTGGTAACCTTGTCCGCATTCACAGATATTGCTGTCTCCCAGCCCAACATGGCACAAATGAGCGTTTAAAGAATAATGATAAGATATGAGGCGAGACATCACACGAATGAAATCTCGAGCCACATCCAATCCCCTGAACCAACATTTCTTAGACACCTTAGGAGTGATTGAATGTAGCCATCGCCCCAAATCTCCTTTCCTCCATTAATACTGCCAGCTAACGAGTGATATCTGACGAAAAATATAGAAAAAAATCGTTGAAGGCGATTTGTCGGTCATAAATATCACCTTCCATAGCGCCCACCCTTGCAAGTGAGTCCGCTTTCTCATTGTCAGGAATCGAACAATGAGAAGGGACCCAAACAAAGATGATAATAAAAGAACGTGAAGATAAAGCACTTAAGGCTTGCTCGACTGTACTTTGTAAACAATCAACATGGAAGCCGAAAGAAGGGAAAAAAGTGTGCACAGTTATTTGGAAAATCCATTGTGGTCTGCATCTAGGCTAGCTAAACAGCTGAAATTGCCTAGAAATACCGTATGGCGCGTTATCAAACGGTATAAGGAAACATTGACGACGATTCGGAAGCCTCAAGCCAATCGTCCGAGTGGAACTGTCGACCGGACGACAGTTAGATTTTGAAGACGATTAAGAGGAATCCCAATCTGTCGGACCGTGATTTGGGCAGAAATTTCGGTGCTGCCCATAGTACCGTGAGGAGAACTCGACTCCGGGATGGAATCAAGTCGTATCGAGCTAGCAAACAGCCAAATCGGACCATAAAACAGAATAGTGTGGCCAAAATCCGTGCTCGGAAGCTATACGACCAGGTGCTGACCAAGTTCGACGGGTGTTTTCTGATGGACGATGAAACCTATGTCAAGGCTGACTTCGGGCAAATCCCAGGTCAAAAATTTTACTTGGCAACGGCTCGGGGGGATGTTCCAGCCAAATTTAAATTTGTATTTGCCGACAAATTTGCACGAAAATTCATGATTTGGCATTTGCAGCTGTGGCAAAAAAAACGAAAGTTTTCGTTACAAATAAGACAATGACGTCGGAACTATACCAAAAAGAGTGTCTCCAAAAACGAATTTTGCCGTTCATTCGATCCCACGACCATCCCGTAATGTTTTGGCCAGATTTGGCAAGCTAATTACAGCAAAGTCGTTCAAGAATGGTATGCAGAGAAAGGGGTCCAGGTTGTTCCGAAAAACCTTAACCCACCCAACTGTCCCCAGTTCCGCCCTATTGAGAAATACTGGGCAATCATGAAGAGGAGACTCAAGGCAAAGGGAAAGGTTGTCAAAGACAACAATCAGATGAAGACCTGGTGGAATAAGATAGCTAAAACGATGGACGAAGAAGGTGTGCGCCGCCTAATGAGCCGTGTTACAGGAAAAATTCGAGAATTCCTTCGAAACCGTGACGAATAATTTTATCCGTATTTGTTCTTAAAAGTATGAAGAAAACGCTACATTTGTATAAAAAAAGATCTTGAATTCTAATCTAATCTAATCTAATCTAATACAAACGCAGCCAGTACGAGAAAGCATCCTGGAAATAATTGGGTTAGATGACGCCCAATTATTTTTTTTGTCAATATTGATGCTTGCAGAATGTTAAAGACATGATACAAGCGTCAAAGCGGCCAGGCCTACTGCGTTGCATTAGCCGCAAAAGATGATTCTGTAAAATGAGTTGGATTCAAATGAATAGATTTGAACTACAATGCATTTTTTTAATCTACAGGGGAGGAAGGATGCGTGTACATACCGTACCATACGCTCCGAGCTAAAAATAATAAAATAATATTTAAATTAATCATGACAATCCGAGTAATGATGAAAATGGTTATGATAATAATAAAAATATAAAATCAACATGGAATGTCATATACAATAGTATCTAAAATATAGTGAAGGTATTTATAATGTAAAATGGTAAAAACAATCATACATGTCTGCAGATTGTTGTCCTGCTGCAATTGTAGAAGTATTTGCGTATCATAGCCACTTGAAAAAAAATATTAAAATTATTTTACAAAACTTGGAAACTCCATGGATGACCTGAAATGATATATAAAGAATAGTACATCCAAAATATCGATGTACTGTTCCGTTTTCTTGCATCGCTATACTCAATTGTAGTGGATCTCATAGGTTCGATTGATGACATCCACTGGTTGATCACTGATCTAATCTAATCTAATCCAATACAAACGCAGCCAGGACTAGATGACTTCGAATATTTTTTTATTGGCATTTGTTCCAATTCTATCTGAAGCAAGCTTTAGAAGACCTAGTATTTTCATAAGAAAATAAGAGGTGTGCCTTACCGCTCTCAAGGAGCGAATAGCCTCTAGAGAACTAAGACTATCCGTGAAAATGAAGTATTGATAGTGATAGTATAGTGATAGTATTGAAGTGTCCGCACCGACCACATTTCCTGCATTTCGGGCCCCTGGGTGAAGTAGGCTGCTGCATTTGCTTCGAAAATTGTTCATGCCGTTTGTACGTTGCGAAGGCTTGGCTGTTTTTCGTGTTGCCAAGCACCGATGACTCTTGAAGAAGTTAGGTCTTCACAATAGCCATAATGGGTCGATAATTATCCGGAAGAACAGGCAGCAAAATTCTACTAATGCAGAGTTCCGGAAGCTTGAATCCGATGCCATTTAGCTGATGCGCTGTCGAGATTACCGGATTCACATAGTCTTCGATTGATCCACACGAATTACACGAATTGACAGGTCGAGGAGCAGGATCAGTTTCAATCGGGCTTTCAAATCCTTCTTTTCTTCCACCGCTTCCAATTTTCCATCTTCTATCTGCTTCGGCTTACCTGCATCACAAAGCCCTGAAGCTTAGTTTTAGCTGCGAACTTCCATGAGGACCAGTTTTCGCGTTCAGACAGCCTCTTGCTGGATGGAATTCTTGAAAAGTTTGAAGAAGACATTTCTAGCTTACTAGTGCTGGTCCAATAACCTAGAAGAGTTCTAAAAAACGTCTGTCTTCGGTACCTAGTGATTAATAGAGAACTAAATTTATTTCTAACTAGCTGACCCGGCGAACTCTGTTCCGCTTTAACCGATTTTATGATTCAAATAACTCCGAACATTTATGATTTTTTTTTTTAACTTTAAGCTAGGCTTGGCTTGTTTGTCACCTAAATTTGGTTGTCGTTCATTTGCAATCGATAACAGATTACGACACTCGAATTTTAGATATTGATTGAATGATATTAATTTCGAATTTGTTTGAATTTATATGCTTTATTTGCATGATTTTCGAGGATGACAGAATCTTGCGCCAGTTCATTTCAATACTTTGTGATAGGCTACATTCTTTTTTCCATTATCCGGCGCGTAAATAAACAAAGATTAATAAACAACAATGCGAGAAGCATTCGAGATTAATCAAGATTGACCTTGTGATTTATTGATTGTTGTGTCACCATGACCATGCAAGGCGAACCGGAAATTGTATTCGTCAAAACTCGAAAGGTAAATTGTTTGAAATAAGTGGAATTCTTGAATTGAGCACTTTCTCGCACTGAATTTGCCTTTGAGTATCATTGCTTGAGTGACATGATTCTTGAGTTGTTATACGACCAATCTTGTTCCATTACACAATTTTGGTTGATTGAGGTTCCGGGGCATGATGATAACATATCCAATATTCAGTCTTATATTATATGGTTGTAGTTCTTGTAAATCCAATTAATTCAGGAATTTTGTTGGATAAATGGTTCCTTCGTCCGGATTAGGCACACAATCAATTAAGTCGAATGAACGTAATTGTCCAGGAATTGCATTTTGAATTACGCAATTCAAATCCTCGACATGCTTATTTTTCGTTGCCATAATCGCACGTGCACTTAAGCAATCGTGGTTCTCATAATTCTGGACGATGCTTGGACAAACACTCGCAATGAGTTCCTCTTTCTTCGTTGTGAAGTGGCAGACATTTGGCGGGAACAAAATCAATCCATAGCCAATCGCCAACAATTGATTCGAGAAAATACCGGCAGACGGATCTTTTTGCAAGGCAACTCGCATATTTGTCGTCAACCGTAGCTTCTTTACATATCGCCACAAATACGAAAGCTTAAGGCGTATGGAATGACAGGTAGTGTTTGTCGAAAATCAACTGGCAACAAAATCATTGCGCCTACAAAAAGTCTCGAGCTACTGCGCAGATCTTGCATAATTTGATCGAGTGCTATTGTGCATTCGTCCCAGATGATGATCTTACAACACTGCAACACTTTCGTCATTGTCGAATTCTTCAAAATGTTGTAGGTCGGTTCGTCAGTCAGTTGGAGATTCAACGGTGGCTTCAACGCAGAATGAGCCTCTCGACCGTCTTCCAACAATGTGGCTGCAATTCCTTAAGAGGCGCAATATCTGTTCTTGAGCGAACCGAAGCCAATAGTAATGAAATAAGGTACTTTTTGCTAGTTCCGCCTGGTGTATCGATGAAGAAAATGCCTCCATTTTGGTCGTCAATCGCTTTCATCAAAGTGTCGTAAACGTTCTCTTGCAGAGGATGCAACAACGGTACGTTTGTTCGAACCACTTGTCTCAAAGCGTTATGATCGTATTCTCGTCCATGCTCAAACTCTCGATTGAATGCATTGTTTATTGCACGATTTGGACAACAAACTGCCGCACATGAGCAAACACATATATTCGATCAAAATCAGCGCCTCGTCACGCGTCTCATCGTTAATTTTCAGCTCGCAATTTAAAGTGGTTGTGCGGGCTCGATGTAAAATATCATCAACCATGTCATCCTTGTATTTGTTCCACAATTCGACTATATTTGATGGAAAACATGTCGAAATGATGATCGCAAACAGGGTACGAATTTGATTCGCAGGTGAAGTAATAATGGCATCACAAGAGTTGAATCCCAATAAGTGTCGTTTTCTAGCAATTGCTGACCGCTGACAGGCCTCTCGATATGTCGTACATAGTAGACCATCCACAGTCCGAAGCGACTCGAACGAAGCTGGACCACGAACATTAACCAAAAGCAGAACAATAAGGACACTTGTGAAATTGCGCTAACAATGTCAGGTGGACTATCAACGTCATCTACGATCCATGTCAAGGATAACTTGATCAAAACGAAAAAATACCATACATAATGTATTAAAAATCTATCATTTTCTAAGTTTTCATTTTTCCCATAAATTTGTCCAACTTTTTCTTTTGATAAATGTTCCTTGAGCGCAGCCGAACAGAACAAAAAAAAGGCAACTTAAATCGGAAGATCCGTTCTCGAGTTATGAGCGGTCTTACGTATGCCACTCTGTTTTATATATATAGATTATATTAATCAAGGCTTGCTATGCTTCCAGCTTCAACAGTTTTTGCACCGTTTCGTAACCGTGGACGAAACGTGGATCCACCAAAACACAGCAGAGACCAAGCAGCAGTCAAAACAGTGAATTTGTCGTGGTGGATCGTCACCAATGAAGGTCAAGGTGGGGTTGTCAGCCCATAAAGTCATGGCAACCGTTTTTTGGGATGCACACAGTGTAATCAAAATTAATTACCTTCAAAAGGGGAAAACAATCAATGACGAATATTATACCAATGATATCAATGATGAATATTATTGGGTCGATTTGTTGAGAATTAAAAAAAAATAGAAGTTTGGATCATGCATAGGACGTTCGTAAGGTCCCTGATGGCAGTAGAAGTAACCGACTCTTAACTGTCTCTAACAAGGTTTTCAATTTCCGTGAAACCGCAAGCGAATATAGACTAATGGAAGCTATCAACTACAATTGACCGTTCTTCAGGTTCGAATATAGACCTAGACCTGAATAGATGCTACCTTTTTCCGTTAAATTTTCCAGTGTATTCACTCATGGAATATTAAGAGTTCACTACCTAAAATACCGCTCAGACTAAATTAAAAATCATCTTCACACCCACTCACCTCGTCATCAATTTCCCAGGGACACTTGGAGAACTGCATGCTCGGCATGAAGGTGTTCGCCTGCAACCATCGGATGAACAGCTCCTTCGTCAGAATGTCACTGCCGTACATATTGCCGCCGATCATGTCCGGCAGCACGAACGGGTATCCGTTCAGGTTCATCTGCAGCAAGGTCGGAATCAGCGACTGCAATCCATTGTTCCTACCCCAGCGAGTGTCGAAGTCGAGCATCCTCACAAATACCGGTAGGTCTTGCGTGGCCCAACCGGTTCGTATCTCGATCATCGATCCGAATTCGGCACACATCCGGACGAAGCTCGTTGTCATGCTCGCCGGTAACAGAGCCTTCGGACCTTCCACATCAGGATCCTCCGGAGCCCAGCTGGTTTCACCGGCGTCGAACTTGAAGCTATCGATTCCTTGCTCGCGAAGTTCAACGAGGCGCTGTCGGAACCACTCCACTGCTGCGTGGTTGTTGAAATTGATGTAAGAAGCTTCGTTCTCTCCACTGTTCCACCATTTGGTGTTGTAACCTATGGTCTCGTTGTGTGATTTCACCAAGAACCTAGATGAAAAAAGGAAATCATGAGCTACCCTCAATTTCAAATTACAATCAATCCTTCACCCTTTTGTCAGCGCTTCCGTGTACCATGGCTGGCAGTTCTTGTTGATAAACGGATGAATCCAAAGTGTTACCCGGAAACCCATTTCCTTCAGCTGCTCCGTCAACTCGGTAACATTTGGAAATGTTACAGAATTGAAGACCAACGATCCGTAGCAATTCTCCCAGTAGTCATCGATGTCCAATTGTGCATTCTTAAATCCATAATCATTAATTTCCTTGGCAAATTCCAGCACAGTCTGTTGATTGATTGGTTTCCTGTACCGTACCCAGGTTGACCATATTGGATGCCGAACCATGCGTTCATCGGGTATGCCAACTGGTTTGTTCAGGACCTTATCGACTGCCCTGAGGTGAGCCTCTTTCACATCTTTAGCCACTCCGATTCGATAGTTGAATACAAACGAATCATCGTATGTGTAGTAGGGTAACTCTTTCTTCGCAGTCAACCGTAGTGATTCCTCGTCCTGGTCGATAAACAGCGGAACCTCTTTCTCCACGTAGAAGAACACTCCAGCGGAGTTCAACCAATACCGCTCCACGATCGCTGCACTATGCAACTCCTTAGGGACATAGGCGTAGTCTTCGAAGCGTAACCTTTGCACCGGGTAGAACTGCTCCATCTGTTCCGGTCCACCGTACCACTGAATGTCCCGATCCTTTAGTTTTTCATTGGTATGGATCAGGTCGGACACGATCTGACCCGTGTGGAGCGTTCGCGTAATGCTAATCATCGAAAATTCGGCCGTATCTTCGATGTCTTTGATTTCTATACTTTGCCCATTGCCGTCCAGACGGAGACCGCGCGGGATGGATTCGATCTCCGAATCATCGGTGAAGTCATGGTCCAGAGTGATGCGCTGAATTGCAGTGCCATCTGCAGGGGAAGTAAAGAGAATAAAGGCTTTAGTGATGGAATTTGGACATGTTACCTAAGCAACGCGTTCTGCTTGTTTTATTCCAGTCTTAAGTGTGTAGAGAAAATTGACGCTCAATATGTTTTTTCACATTGCAATCGACATTTTTAATGATAACATCGATTTTCCCTTTAGTTTTGAATGGGTTTGCTCTGCGAATAAATTGTTGTAGTTCTTGCCTGAGTTGAACCATTGTCCAGATTCGATATTATTCAACGGCCTCGATAAGGATAGCTCCATAAGGATTGTATCGAAATGTTGATACGTAATTGAGCTTAAACTAGTGCATTGGCGAGCATTCGTATTACGTTTTGTTTACATGTCAAAAAAAACCTTTTCGGCTCGTTTCTTTTGATTGAACTTGAAGTACGAAAGAAAAATTTTGCACACTTGGTGTACTGAAAAAGAAGTAAAGTTCAATCAGATTGCCAAAATCTGTGTTTCATTCAAAAAAGTCACGGACTTATTGACCCGCCCTCGTATTTTTATAATTTGCCATCCTTTTCATTATCAAGTTGAACTGTCACAGTGAGCCAACCACTTGAGAAGCTGCTGTGATGTTTACTAGTATCAAATTACCGAACATTCTCCTAACGTTTCACAACCAATCCAGGTTTTGTATATGAGGTGAGAATAACGATAAGCGAAACTCAACCAAAGGTTGTAAATGTACTGTATTTGGATATTGTTATCCATAATTTTTCATTACGATCGAATTGAATACACGCAAAATTGATCCGCCATGGTGTACTGGTTTCTATAAGCGAAGAAACATTTCTACTGCCACCAAACTATGGAATAAAACAAGTTGCTACATAGATTTATATAGTTGGTTGCTGGCTTATTACTACATAAAGGGCGGAATGGTCAAAAAATGGTCAAACGTGATTAAGTACAAATTGATTAGTTTATTATATAAATGATCAATATCTCTTTCTGTTTGATGTTCATAGTCTACAAAACACAGGAAAATTATTTGATTAGGCTTCCGATTTTCCAAATGCGAACTGTCGGGTTTAACGTTTCATACCTTCCATCAAATTTTGTACCGCTGTTAAGGTCTGTATCCGCAATAATACGGACACCTCAAAACATGAATAAAACATAAATAACTCCGTCCATTAGGGTTTGTACAGATTCTTCAGAAATCGTAGAAGCCGTCTTTGTCCATATTTGCTGGATGTGTTTGATGTCTTTGATTCCTTGCTTCTTTCCAGAAAGCTTCCGCTTAATCAGAGCCCAATATCTCTCGATTGGTCGTAGCTCTGGGCAATTTGGCGGGTTTGAGGTTTTTGGTACAATGTTCACTTGATTTGCTTGGTACCACTCCATCACAGTTTTAGCATAGTGGCATGATGCCAAATCGGGCCAGAACAAAGGTTTTTCTTTGTGACTTTTGATGAAGGGTAGCAATCGCTTCTGCAGAAACACTTTCTGATAGATCTCCTTGTCGATTGTGCCTGTAGTGACGAAAGATTTACTCTTTTTGCCACACGTGCAAATTGCTTGCCACACAAGGTATTTTTTTGGGAAATTTCGATGCCTTTTTCGTTCTGAAATGCACAGCTGTAGCATTTCTGGCCATAGCAGAATAAAAAGCCAGCCCTGGAAGCTGCTTGAAATCCTCCAGGACATAAGTTTCATCGTCCATAACAACGCATGAAAACTTCGTCAAATATTCGCAGTACAAACGTCGAGCCCGTGATTTTGCTGCCAAGTTCTGTTTGTCGTTGCGATTTGGAACTGTTTTTACTTTATACGACTTAAGTCCCAAACGTTGTTTTGATTTTTGGACAAAACCAGGCGACATCCCTATTTTACGAGCCACCGTTCGAATGGAGAGATTTGGGTTTTTCGTTAATATCCTTTTCACCTTTCGGTCCATGACAGGATCAGCGCGTCCAATGTTTTTGTCACTTCTCGGTTTCCTCTCCACCGTCAAACGTTCCGAAAATGATTTGAGCACATCGTGAACAGTGGATTTAGGCAAATCCAATGTTTTTGCAAGGTCCTGTATTAACAAGTCAGGATTTGCCGTACGCCCGTACAAAATTCGCTCGCGCACTTGTTTTTCTTTCGTCGCCATCTTGAATACTAAACATGAAATGTAAACATCAATCATAGTCTTTTTCATCATAGACTTTCAGCTATACCACAGTAAAATTTTTCATTCCTACGTGCAATATTTCAAAAGTTACAATGATTTGAAGGTGTCCGGATTAATGTGGATACAGACCTTGTATTCACCTTATTTGATACTGAAAGCCAATTTGTCTTGAACTGTTTTTTACTTCCAACTGTTTTTTGAGTTCTCTTTACGATTGCCAAATATTTTTCAATTGGGCGCAGTTCCGGCGAGTTTGGATGGATTTTCTCCTTGGGTACGATTTGCAAACTATTGGCGGTATACCATTCCTGAGCCATTTCTCCGTAGTGGCAAAGAAGCGAGGCCTGGCCAAAACAGCACGGAACAACTATGTTTCTTTAAGAAAGGTAATAAGCGTTTTTGCAAGTATTCCTTTACATAAATATCTTGGTTGACAGTGCCAGCTGTCACGAAAATGTCGCTTCTTAGCCCACCGGTGCAAGTCGCCTGACAAACCCAGGGTTTTTGTTCTGGAACTTTAACATTTTTTTTCTGCTTTAACTTATCTTGAACCTTTCCTTTTCCGGTAGCCGTATAAAACTCTTGACCTGGGAGCTACTTGAAATCAGCCTTGACGTATGTTTCATCGTCCATTACGACGCAATCAAACTTGGTCAACAAACTCGCTCATCATCTCGATTTGGTGTCACTGTATGTTGATAGTCCGTCTCGTTTCTTTGCTCTTTGCATTGTTGTGTGGGAGTTTCCCAATTTTTTTCCCGATATCTCTGATGGAGAGGTTGGGATTGCGTTTGAAAATGCTGGCCACTATCCTTCCGGTCGCTGCGGCTTCCTGGTTTCGGTTTCCTCCTGATCCCGGTTTCCTGGCAGTCGTCAGACGTTGTCCGAACACTTTTTTAACATTCGTCACGGTTGATAGTGCAATATTAAGTGATTAGCGCTAGAACTTATTATTATGACGGAAAACTATCAGCTCATTATTGCGTTTATACTAATTGCCATTGCTTTATTTGAAAGTTTTACCGGTCACTTTTGAATTATTGAAAGTGAATTATCAATTTTTTATTGATATTTTAAGTTTTCCTAGTGCGAGTTGTAATTATTACGTTGGCACAGTGTTTAGCAATGTTGTGAATGCTAAATTTTCATTAATTAGTGGCAGTATATATTTTAGTCATTTCAATTCAGACGACGGTTTTGCAATGTACATTTACCACCACTGAACTCTCTCGCTCTCGTTAATTTTTGCTAGCAGAGCTGCTCATGTTTTCACTATAAGGACTGTATCGAAAATAAGTTATCCACATATTTTTCTTTCACATCATATAAAAAAAAGTTTTATTCAAACAAGTGGATTTCTTTACTGTACGAGATTGAACCTAAACATGGTGAAGACCGGATGAAATTAATATTATTCTTTCACGAATTTGCGAATTTTTGATCGAACACTTTTCATCAAGTTCCGGACAACTGTTCATCACATTTTTTGGACGCCTTAGCCCAATTTTTTCTGAACTCCTGCATATTCTCAACTGTTTTACCAGGCTTTTTGAAGACCCCCTCCACAATTGCCGAATAGCGTTCGATGGGTCGAAGCTGAGCGCAATTTGGCGGATTGATGTCTTTCTCAACGAAATCCAAACCCTTTTGTGTGGAAAATGTGGGGGGTGGGGGGGATTGGGCGGCGGGGGACTTGGCGGAAAAAGGGGGGGGGAATTTTTTTTTTTTTTTAAGGGGCAACCCCCTTTTTTGGGCCTCTTAGGGGTGGTTTTTTGCGTTGGGTGTGTCGGGGGGGTGAAAAAATAGTAGTGTTTCTACCGGGGGGAAATATTTGTTGTCTCCCATCTCTCTTTTGTTCCACCATCTTCGGCTTGTTTGTCGCTGCGTCTGTGTCTTCCTCTTCTTCTGTGGTGGTGGGGTGTTGTTGTGGGGGTGTGTGGGGTTTTTGTTGTTTTTTGTGTAGGTTTTGTCTTCGTGTGGGGTGGGGCGAAAAAAATCACGATTTGTTTATTGTTTATTGTACACCATCTTCGACTATGTCGTACAGACTGATTACTTAGAATAACTTAATCTAAACCTCTAATTCTAGCACTAAACACATTTTTAGACAAATTAAAATCAAATTCGTTACATACATCATTAAAGGATCGCAAACACAAGTTAAAACAATGATTAAATCCGAAGTTCGTTCTGTGAAACGGAAATGCCAGTAATGGGGAGTTTCGGAACCGACGAACAGGAGTGTTCCACGGAATTAATTCTAGGAGTTCGGGACAATCCACATGGCCCATTATAAGGTCGAAGATGAACAGCCGTTGCAGTTTGATACGCCTGGCTGAGAGGGTTCAATCAATCAACTTGCATCGGTGGGGATAAGCGGGAAGGTTGACTGGATCATTCCATGGGAGTCGACGCAAAGCAAACCTCATGAAACTTTTCTGAACCCGCTCAATTGCAAGAGTATGCGTGACGTAAGATGGAGACCACACCGGTGAGGCGTATTCTAAGATGCTGCGAACTAGCGAGCAAAAAAGCGTCTTAAGGCAATAAACGTCAGTGAAGCCTGATGCATGACGACGAATAAAACCAAGCACAGTGTATGCTTTAGCAATAACGATGCTCATGTGCTCATTGAACCTCAGCTTCGAATCAATCGTAACACCCAGATCACAGATAGAACTTACACGCTCCAGAGAATCCGAACCCATATAATACTGGTGCAGAATAACGTTGTTGCAGCGGGTGTAAGTTATTACTTTGCCCTTTTTATTGTTTGTGCGCATGCCGTTGTCACCACACCAGACTAGCGAACGGTTTATATCCTCCTGAACTTCGACACAATCGGCGGGAGAGATAATCACGCGGAAAAATTTCAGATCATCGGCGAATGAAAGTTTTGACGATGAAAGCAGTTCACACAATTCATTCACATAAATAATAAAAATCAGAGGGCCGAGAACACTGCCCTGGGGTACTCCAGATGGTATGTGGAATGTCCTGGAACGCACTGTATTCACAGTTACGAAAGCCTCGCGATTAGACAGGTACGAGTAGAGCCATTCAGTGATCCATGTTGGAAATCCTAGGTAGCTCATTTTTCCAACGATGAGATTGTGCGGTACTGCATCAAACGCTTTCGCAAAGTCGATATAAACCGAATCCACTTGTCGCTTTAACTCCAGTTCACGTGATATCGCGGAAACGTAGCACGTTAGGTTTGATGTTGTAGAACGATGCTTCACAAAGCCATGTTGAGCAACGGAGATGATCGGTGAAACAGCTCTGTATAATACTGAGTAGATTAGCTTTTCGAAAACCTTACTAAGAGTGCAAAGTATAGATACTCCACGATAATTTTCGACACAAGTGTAACTTCCGGACTTATGGATCGGTACTATGGACGCCATTTTCCACGCAATTGGAAATGTTCTGTCCTGGAGTGAGCGGTTGAAAACTGCAGCGATGGGCATTGCAAGAGTAGTGGTGCAATTCTTCAAAAATACAGGAGGTAGGCTATCTGTTCCGGGTCCTTTCGTTGAGTCGAGGTCTTCAAGGGCTTTCCGAACATCATTCGTAGAAAACTGTATGCATGCCAAACTAATGTCATAGGACGGTATCTGTATCAAAGGGGTTCCGACGTTGAACGGGAGAAGCTTTACTAACCACGCTTTCGAAGAATTGGCAGAACGAATCAGGTCTTTCCCCTCCCCAAAAGACGGAGGAACATGGCGGCGCCGATATGATAAATACATCATAGAGTGATACATTGTAGATGTAAAGCTGACTCCCAAGCTCCATCTATGGTCCACGGTGCAACAACCGGTCGTTCAGTAATCGAAATCGCAACTACGAAATGTGCACGGTCAAAAATGGAGTTTACCAAGTCGAAATCGCATGCGTGGTGGATATCAATCGGCAACAGAGGAGACGATGGTGCAAATAAGTCAAGATATTCCGGAAAATTGGTAAATACCAGGTCCAAAAGTTTTCCATTTGTATTGACGAAACTGTTAACCTGCCTCAAGCCATTGGTAAACATTGCTTCTGTAAAGACCAGCTCAGTATCAGTCGAGACGTTAGAAGGAATATATCCATTGATGTCCTTATCGAGATGCCATCGCAAGTTAGGGAGATTAAAGTCGCCCACAGACAAAATTATGTCATTCTCGGTCAAACGATCTGCAAAAAGTTGTACCGCACTTGCATGAGCAGTATATAACTCGGTACTCGAATTAGGTGGGAGATAGATAGCAACTTTATAAAGCGAACGAGAATGCAACTTTATGCAAACTGCGATTTGTTCGAGTTCATTGCAGTTAAGCATCGAAACCGAGTTACATTTGAGTGAGCTGTTTACCGCAATCAGCACTCCACCACCCCGCAAATATTGACTCGTCAATGCATTACGATCACAACGGAAGAACTCCTAACATGTGCATACTTGCCTGCATTGACGATTTGGAAGACCCCTCATACACAGGGCCGGGATGGCTGCAGGTTGCTGGCAAGAGTAGCTCGACTGTCACGAGAGGGCCCTTGTTGCTGCGCGTTGCATCTGTTCTGCACTTTATTTGGCGATTTTCTGCTTCTTTTAGGTCTTCAGGTTGTTCCGTTTCTTGATACGTTGAATCATTCCGACGCTGGTTCCCACTTTATTGGCCAAATCACTTATCGTCATTGATTTGGTATTCCGAATTAGAGCTACCACTTTCTGATCCAGTTTAGCGTTGGAAGATCCGAGCTTTTTGCCTCTTTCTGGCAGTTCATCCAAAAAACAGTGTTCCCCAAACTTGGTTATTCCGTGGATTTTACACTCGCGTGATGAATTTCAAAGCGCTTCGCGAATTGTCGCATAGTTCCACCCTTTTCACGTAGCCATGTGCCCAAAACAATAATTTCGAGTCGTTTTCAATATGCGACATTTTGAAAATGAAGAATTTGTGAACGTGCAAACAAGTAAACAAACGAAAAATGACTGTCAAACGCACAGCATGCTATGATGAACTCATTAAAACCATCACAAATACACGCGTACAACGCAAGTGTACGTGGATAGTTTATTTTCGATACATTCCTTACCGTCCCTCACCTCGAACCGTAAGGTTCTTTAAGGTACCGAACATGTAGATAATTGCTCAAGTGAACTTCCTGCGAAGCTGTTTAATGCTCTAGAGCAACGACAATGAAATCGTTTTGTATTAGAGAACACTTGAAAGTCGGAGAGAAAATGCGTAATTCACTCCACTACGCATCTGTATATCAGCAGGACCAGGGATAAAAGATAGTTTTTTTTCCATATGCATGCACTAAGCAAATCCCCATACCCCAATATCAAATTGTTCCTGAAGTTAACATTTATGTTTATGAGTCAATCACAATAAAACGCTATACCCAGCGATGTCGAGAATGAGAATCGAACTCGAAGCCCGCAAGGGTGTCTGTGGAACCAAACATCCGCTATATGAAAAAAAAAAAAACGGTGCACTATGGAAAACCGATAGTAGTTTTTTCCCCAACTCAATTGCTCAACCGCTAAACCACCATGTGTGATCGCGACGGGAAGTTATACTATCATCGTCCTGTTCATACCGACTTGTAGTAGCAACTGGTGGTTTCGTTAGCGGTTTGAGACGATCCTAAAACGTGCGCTCGGGGAAATGAACACGTTTCTGGGTACGTTATGAATGCATCCCAATCTCGTTGCGGTCGATTTTCTTACGCTACACGCGTCATTTGTGGGCAAATTTGTTTACGGTCATAAATTACTTTCGTATTTCGTCGTCCCACATCTTTGCGTGTGGAAGCCCTGAACCTTCCTCAAACCTCTCCCTTCACCGAAAAGCGTGCCCGTTTGAGGTGGAGGCCACCGAAACTCTGTGGGATGTGTATGATTTTTAATATTTTTGTTTACTAACAGTGAGGCAGCATCCCTTGCTCCCACACGCTACTCTGCTCTCACGTACCACATTTGATGAACAGTGCACCGAATGGTATGCACATCGTCGGAAAGGAAACCACTTTTGGCGGGTACTAATGTTCTATAGGAGAACCAATAAATCTCAATAATTTTCTCTTTGATTTGCATTTTTGGCACACGATCGACAGTGCACACTTTCCCCATTACTTTCACCATCGACTAGTGGTTGGTAATTGCCAATTTAGTGGGATCTTCCCTATTTTCGGTTCGAAAAGCCGTTTGGGATCATTAAAAACTGCAAATTGCTCATAAATAAATTGAAATTGCTTCTATTTTGCTTTCTGCTGTTCTAACGACACACATGCATCCTTGCTTCTTTGAGTGAGAAGTGTAAATACAATTTTATTGCCATTGATTTACGAGAGAATGTGTTTTATTAGCATTTGGATGTTTTGAAGATCGCCGTTGTCACCTAATTAAGCGGATGAAGGACATGTAGAAGTTGCTAGCTGATTCGATCGTATTTTCAAACATCGTTTGTTGTCAAATTGTGAGTTCAAATTATGGGAATAGATTTGATCACGGATCACTGACGGATGGGTTATTTATGAGGGTCATAGATTAAGTTAACTGTAGATATATACTGACCATAAAAGCATAACTGTCCCATATGGAAAAACGTTTAGTGTGGGAATTTGAATGTAAAAAATGCATTTGAATGTTATGCGACGCAATCCGCGAATTATTTTATTTATTTCAGAGGTAAGATTGCGTCACGCTCCTAATAAAATTATCAGCATAATTAAGGTTATGAACATGAACGAAAAAGCAAACCTATTTGAGAATTTCAGTGATGAGACAGTAATGCCTTTATTTACGGACGCAAGTCATCAAAATAAATGTATGTCAGTTGTTATTTTCGTTATTCAGGTGAAACAGTTTTTCGTACGAAAATGGAGTTAATTAAGCAATATGTGGTTGGATCATCTTCCGTACCACCGAAATTGTTCCGGTTTAGTGTCAAAAGATGACCGACTGGTTATCAACCAAATGTATTGGGCACAAGGAGCAAAATCATATATTCGTGAACGAGTACAAAAACGTTTAAGAGCTTCATTCAATGAGCAACCGAGGAAACAACATTCTTATAAGTATACTTTTGCAGAGTAAAAAGAATTTGACTGCTCATGTCGAATGCTTGAAAACTAATAATGTCTTTATTGAAAATGACAATTATGGTTGCCAAGCGATGACAGTGGTACCGTGATACATATCAAGTAGGATATCGTAGGTTGCTCTTCCAACACTCCCTCCTAAGCTGCGAATCCTAATAATATTTTGAATGCTTCTAGCTTCTGAGTCATTAGCAGTTTGCTGAAATTGTCTGCAGGTTTATTCTTCGTGTGTTAGGACCAGAACAAACCAATTCTCACAGCAGCGTTTTTTTTAATGAAGCAGCTTGAAACTAAATGTATTTTCATTAATATAAATTCATTGTTACAGTAATTCTTCACTTACATTTATAGTTTGCTAATACCTTTCTTTTACAGGTATGTCGAGGATTTCTCCAATGCAGCAAAAGCCTATTCTACGGTTGGATGTTGGGATAAGTTTCAATTAGTTTGATTATTGATACAAATTCAATTTACTTACATCCGAAATAAATCACTTTTCCACCGACTAATATACGACCTTTTAACCAGTGCTCAACCTATTCTCACGCCCAACGAAGCGAAAACAGCCTAATTCCTTCGCTTTTTATTACAATGAATTCTCAATTATCTTTTCATCTATTCTATTTGTTGTTTATTTTGATTTACCTCGCATACCCACACTCTCTCATTGTCGATTCATTTCCCACCCGGTCCTTCACTGACGTTTAGGGCCAACGTCGCTCGAGTCTCGCAGGTACAGCACGTCGCAGGGTATTTCGGTAGAGCTACGTGGTGCGCACATACCCCCCTCCCGTAATTCTGGTGAGGGTCCCTCCATGGAACCAGATTTACGATCTTGGACCTCTAGCACCGCCAGCTTTGTTACAGGACGCCTGTACTCTCCTTTCGCCGTCCTCACCAACGCTTGTCTGATCCTTCCATCGGCTCCGGGGTAGACTTCCACTACCACGCCACGTGTCCAACTTTTCCGCATCGTTTGATCTGCGATGTAGACCAGGTCTCCTCGACTGACTGGTTGTATCTCCGCATGCCACTTCGACCGTTTATTGATGGTGGGCAGGTACTCCGTTACCCACCTCTTCCACAGGTGGTCTGCCAACGCTTGTGACCGCTTGAATGTATCACGCAGAGCTTCGGCTTCGTTCGTATTAGGAATCAGTTCCGCTCCACCGGTCATCCTGATACCTTTCAAGAAGTGATTCGGCGTGAGGGCTTCGTTCGTATTCGGTGCAAGGTCACAGTACGTCAAGGGGCGAGAATTGATCAAATCTTCAGCCTCCGCCAACGTAGTCAGTAGCACTTCGTCCGTCAACCGTCGTCCATCGTTGAACACTGTCAGGACTGCTTTCACCGAACGGACCAGCCTCTCCCAAACTCCTCCCATGTGTGGGGCACTTGGAGGGTTGAAGTTCCAGCGGGTTCTGGAATCTGTCAGCACTTCTTCACATTCCGCCTCGATCTGCTGCACTATCTGCTTGCTGGCGCCCTGGAAGTTGGTTCCGTTGTCCGAGAAGAATTCGATCGGCTTTCCTCTTCTGCACACGAATCGCCTGATTGCCATCAGGCACGCTTGGGTCGAAAGACTATGTGCGACCTCAAGATGAATTGCCCTTGTCGTTAGGCACGTGAAAAGGCAAATCCACCGCTTTTCCGATCTTCGTCCCACAGTTACGATCAATGGACCGCAATAGTCCACGCCAGTGAAGCTGAATGGCTGCAAACTCGGAGTTATTCGAGCCAACGGAAGTGGAGCCATTCTCGGGGTTCTCGGTCGACATTTGTTCACCTTGCACCAAGTGCATGTGCTAGCCACGGCTTTCATCTCCGTCCGAAGATTTGAAATCCAGAACCGTTGTCGAATTTCATGGACTGCTGTCTCCGAATTTGCGTGAGCTGCTTCTTGATGGTAGTGCCCTAGCAACTTTCTAGTGATTGAGTGCTTTCGAGGCAGGATGATAGGAAATCTGAGTTCAAAAGGAAGGAACGAACCCTGAGCAGCTCTGCCCTCCATGCGCAGAACATCTTCGTCGTCTAAAAACGGACTAACGTCGTACAAACTACTGTTCTTCTCCAAGGGGTGCCACTCGTTGTACGGGAGCTTGCGGTTCTTCAACAGGATCTTCACTTCTTCGCCGTAGAACTCGGACTGTGCAGACCGCCACAGATAGGCTTCGGCACGTTGATACTCCTCTCGCTTCAGTGGTACCAACACCGCTGGTATAGACCTCTTCACAAGCCGTTGAACGCTAGGTGGAGTAGAAACCACTTCAATCGCTAAGCCTTCTCGTTTCCTGATGCAGTTGGATTTGAACCGGTAGATGCAGGCAACTGTTCGCACAAGAACTTTCCAACGGGAGAAGCGGGTTGCATCTACAACCACCTCTGCTATGGAAACGTTATGGAACGAAAGACATGCTAGTACTTCTTCTGAGGTATTCGGTTCAACGGTGTCCTGTTGCGACCATTCTTCTTCCGGTTGATACAAAAATCGCGGACCCTGGAACCAAGGGCTGTTTGAATCTAGGCTGCTGCCCTTCTTCCATTTAGTCAAGTCATCCGCTATATTACTCGTCGTTGAAATCCATCGCCACTCGCTGTGCTTCGTGAGGCTCAGAATTTCGCCAATCCGAAACGCTACGAATTGTTTATATCTGCGTTGCTCCGACTGAATCCAAGAGATGACAGTCCTGGAATCGGACCAGATGAACCGCTTAGTCACTTCCAAAGAATGAGCCTCGATCACCGAATTCATCAATCTGGATCCTATGACTGCCGCCTGCAGCTCAAGACGAGGAATCGACAGCATCTTCAATGGAGC
The DNA here is from genome assembly GCA_024533555.2 of Aedes koreicus. Lineage (NCBI taxonomy): Eukaryota > Metazoa > Arthropoda > Insecta > Diptera > Culicidae > Aedes > Aedes koreicus. The sequence continues at coordinate 109,776 of JAHHFK020003403.1, forward strand.
AACCTTCGACCTCGCCATCACCAGCGAACACAATGGACCATCATCCGTTAACACACGGAAGTATGCAGCGGCACCGTACGCATCTTTGCTGGCATCGACGAAGACATGGAGCTGTAGAGTACCATAGTCGACAGAAGTGCACCGTCGGAAATAGTAGCGCGGAATCTTAACATTCTCAATTTGAGGAAGTTGACTGATCCACCGGTTCCATTTTTCGCAGCATTCGTCATGGATCGCTTGATCCCAATCGTGGCCACTACGCCATAAATCTTGGATTAGCATTTTGCCATGGATGGTGAAGGTTGCTAACATTCCAAGCGGATTGAAAAGACTCATGACGCAACTCATGACTATCCTTTTGGTCGGTCTTTGCTGTCCCAGTAGATACGACTCAAGGCCATCCCGTAATTTCGCTACAAATGTGAATTCGTCACCTTGGGGACACCAGGCTATGCCCAAGACTCGCTCCAGACTGGTTTCTTTTGGTTCGGTAAAATGTACGCACTGATCGCTTCTCTGTTCCCCCATGCTTTGAAGAAATTCGTCGGAATTGGACATCCAGTTGCGGATTTCAAAACCGGCCTTCGAGTGAACGTACCTCACTTCCTGTGCTCGCTTGACTGCTTGCTCTACCGTGTCCGTGCTGTCAAAATAGTCGTCGACGTAATGGTTTTCCACTATCGCCTTCGCCGCTTCCGGGAACTGTCCTGCATACTCCTTCGCATTGAGATTTTTAACAAATTGAGCGGAACATGGCGAGCTCGTCGCACCAAACATCGTCACGTCAATGATGTATACGTCGAATTCCTCTGCTGTGCTTCCTCGAAAGACGAATCGTGCCCGCTTATCAGCCTTTCGAACCTTCATTTGGAGGTACATCTCCCTAATGTCACCTCCGAAGCCCACTTCTCGCTCCCGGAACTTCGATAACACGCTTGGAAGTGGAGTCAGCATGTCTGGACCCTTCAAAAGCTTCGAGTTCAGCGACACCCCATTTACTACGGCTGCAGCATCCCAGACTAATCGGACTTTCCCTGGCTTCTTAGGATGTACAACTACACTTAATGGCAAATACCACACCTCATCTAATTGGAACTCAGCTAGATCAGACTTAGAAGCTACGTGGACATATCCCTTTTTAGTGTAATCGGCGATCAACTCCCTTACCTTACTGTACAGACCACTGTCTTTTAGCAACCGCCTCTCCAAACATCGGAACCGTTTGACCGCCATTGGATAGCTATCGGGAAATCTTGGGTTATCCTCTAACCACAACAACCCCGTTTCGAAGCGGTCTCCAATCCTTACGGTCGTGCTATGCAGTATCTCTTTTGCTCGCTTGTCATCGCTTGATTCAGGAAGTAGTGCTACGGAAACCATGGACTCGTCGAGGGCGTAATGACTCCGTAACAGGTCGTGTAGATCTTCGTTGGAAACTACGTCACAGCTATGATGTCCAACTAACCCTGTTTCTGGATGGCTTTCTCCTGTTGGTCCGTAAATCGCCCAACCGAGCTTCGATTTCACGGCGATTGGTTCATCCGGTTTGCCGATTCTGGAGTCGATGGGCGCATAAAGATGAATGTCCTTCAGGCCTATGAGTATTTCCGGAACTCCTTTGCGCAAATCGGTCACAGGTATTCCTCGAAGATGCGGATGTTCGTTGATCACCTCTGACATAGTTACGGTTTTTTGAGGTAGCTTCAGACTCTCGACTGTGTGAGCAGCCATGATGCGGAAACGATGCGACGATCCTCGTGCAGAAATACAGAGCTCAACCCTCTGTGAATCCTTCTCCAAACGGGTCACTCCTGCAGTCCATGTAACTCGGAGAGGTTGTGCGACTCCCTTGGCTTGCAGCATAGCTGCCAGCGACTTCTCGATCAACGTACACGAAGACCCTTCGTCTAGAAAGGCTATGGTATCCACGGAGTAGTTTCCACTGTACAGTGTAACGGGAATCATCCGGAATATTACCGATGGTTTGCGCTGGATAGTATGAACGTTGCAATTAGCTTGAGGCTGATCGAAATGCAGTAGAGGATGGTGAGGCTCACTGCATTGACCAACATTGCATCGAAAGTTCAGCTTACAACGGGCATTTCCATGCTCGTTCAAACATAGCCAGCATAGTTTCCATTTTCGAACTGCAGCCCATCGTTCCGCAATACGGAGGTTTTTGGAGGTGTCGCAATTTGGGGGCCGGGGGTTTTGGGTGGAAGGGTAATTTTTGTTTTTATAATTATAATATTTATTTATAATTTTACCCAAAATTAGACTGGGGGATTGGTTTTGGGTGGGGGGGAAAATCTGTGGATATATATGTAAAAAATAAGTAATAAAAAAATATAATTTTTGTTAGGACCAGATTCGAACAAACCAATTCTCACAGCAGCGTTTTTTTTAATGAAGCAGCTTGAAACTAAATGTATTTTCATTAATATAAATTCATTGTTACAGTAATTCTTCACTTACATTTATAGTTTGCTAATACCTTTCTTTTACAGGTATGTCGAGGATTTCTCCAATGCAGCAAAAGCCTATTCTACGGTTGGATGTTGGGATAAGTTTCAATTAGTTTGATAATTGATACAAATTCAATTTACTTACATCCGAAATAAATCACTTTTCCACCGACTAATATACGACCTTTTAACCAGTGCTCAACCTATTCTCACGCCCAACGAAGCGAAAACAGCCTAATTCCTTCGCTTTTTATTACAATGAATTCTCAATTATCTTTCCATCTATTCTATTTGTTGTTTATTTTGATTTACCTCGCATACCCACACTCTCTCATTGTCGATTCATTTCCCACCCGGTCCTTCACTGACGTTTAGGGCCTACGTGGTGCGCACATAAACATCTTCCATAATGCACTGAGGAAACAACCCTGCGGGGAATGTGCTCTTCTATAAGGGGGGGAATCCTCAAACCACCATAGAAACTTTTTTTGTTTTCAATAACCCCCCCCTGTTTTCATTTTGGTTTCTTTCCCCGGTGTTAAAGGGCTCGAGTCACGTTAGAAACATTGATTGCCTTCTAAAACGTTCACATGCCAAATTTAGTACCATTTGCTTGATTAGTTCTCGAGTTATGCAGAAATTTGTGTTCCATTTGTTTGAGAGCCCCCCTCTTCTAGAAGGCGGAGGGGTCTCAAACCACCATAGAAACATTTCTTGCGTTCAAAAACCTCCACTTGCCAAATTCGGTTCCGTTTGCTTGATTAGTTCTCGAATTACGCAGAAATTTGTATTCCATTTGAATGGGAGCCCCCCTTCAGAAAGAGGAGGGTATGCTCCTCGAATCACCCTAGAAAGATTTATTGCCTTTTTTCCACTCATCAGATTCAACGGTAGAAAAACATTTGAAAATTTGTTCACTAAATAATTCCCCAGTTGATAATGGTGCACAGTTCCATTTAACATTTTCATCTTCACGTTCTTAATAACAATCACTACTCACTGGATCTTCGACAAGCAGAACACTTTGATCCGTTGATGAGTGTCGAATATTGATCCAACGATAAATATTCTTCCTGATCACTCCCGCTCAACTGTTCCTGCGCAAACCGCTTCGTTGCTTCGCAAATTAACACCACCCGTTGTGCTTTCCTTTTCTGCGACATAACTACTCACCGGAATTAATTTCAATTATTCACAAAGTTACGCTCGGTCTTTGCAAAGATTGTTTACAAATTGATAGGAGGAAACTGGGCGGAGCGAAAATATCAGCTGACGAGCATAGTTGCCAACTCAGGGAAGAATATTATTTCTTTCAAAATTGTTGCTCATGGTAGATTATGTTACATAGCAAATTAGCGAATATTTTGCTTCCAAATCAATAAATATTTCATAAGACATCGAAAAACATATGAAACAACATGTTTTGTACAGATGTATCTCAGTTTTTGAACATGCCAAAACCTATCAGTTAAAAATATCAAGATGTAAATCTGGCAACTGTCGATGATCTATGATTCTCTGGCTCGCTTGAAGCGTAGTGTGTGTGCTGTCGAAAGTGTGGCTTATATTGTTGAGAATCTCGAAGTTGCAATGCGCTCAAATGGATTGTGAATTTTTACTTGGGGCGCGAGTGATTTTACGAGTTGCGCTGTTCTGCTACATTGACAATACAGTGGCCTGGCTTGTTTCTCGTTTGGAATTTTCGGAAGCAGTTTTCTCATTTATAAGTGCTTGAAGGAACAAAAGGTGAATTTTCTTAGAAAGAAACATCCAGCACGATAGCTGTGAATCCCTTTAAAAGCTGTGAAAATATGGAAATCAACCAGAATGATTTATGGAAAAATTAAGTGATGGGTCCTTGTAATAGTGTTAGTTTGAGAAGCAAATGGCGAGTTTGTGTTGGTGTATTGTGGTAGCGAACCAAGTTTTTAAAAACTACCAGATTAAAGTGAATTCATAGTGTATTGTTTGATAAAATGTTTTTTAAAAAGTGAGAAAAAAACAATTCTACTCAGTGAACGTGCACAAAAAAATGTTAGTCATGATGTATTACCGAAAATGGATAAAAAAAAATTTTTGACAGGAAGAAGAAGAAAAAGAAGCTGACAATCATCATCATTGCCCAAATTAATTACGACTTCTTCAACCTTAATGATTGTACAGCATAATGTGCTTTACAGAATTCCTGTGGCTACGTCTAGGACTCGCGCTGATTCGGCTGACTTGATTCACCGCAAACTGATATTCGGCCGCATTGCCGTGAGACAGCCCACTGCTTCTTGGTAAGAAACCTCCGCCCTTTCTTTCTAGAACGCCATCGGGCGTTGTCGGCGACATTGATTTGTCCAGCTTGACACTCGCCTCCGCAGGCGTGGAAACCGGGTTACAATTCGCCATGCTGAACCGCCTCAAATGCTGGCGATGTAGTGCTCCTGATCTAACCACAGCTTCCCGTTATTCCTATCTCGTGTGGTCCTTCATTTTGAAGCGGTTGTGAAGGAATGATTTCACCTTCCGCTTTTGCTTGGCATCGTTGGTGAAAATCATAAAATCGTCCGCGTAAATTGTGCCGAATATCATTTTCTCACCGTCGACCCGAAAGTACAGGCATGGATCGACTTTTGACTACTCCAGTTCAAATTCCTTGAGCGCTTCTGGTTGTTCCACACTCGGCTCGACTGCTTGAGCCCGGAAATGGTCTTTTTCAGCCGACGGACTTACTTCGAAGTGACTGCAAATCTTCGCGGTAAATCAACGTAGATGAGCTCGTCCGTTGCCTTTAAGGAACGCAGTAACGGAATCCATCTGCTCTACATCAAAGTCGTGCTTAACCGCCAGCGCCAGGAGGTATCGGATGAAAGAATACCGCCCCACCGTGGAATGTACTTCGTCGTAATCGTAATCGTGCCTTGTACCGCTCGATGTCTCCAGTTAGCCCTCGTTTCGTCTTGAAGACCCACTTGTTTCAAATGGCCTTCCTGTCGCTAGAAAGGCTGGTCATCTTCTACGTTTCGTTATCCTTCAAAGCTTTGATCTCTTCACGCATGGCCGCAATCCACTTCTCGAGAACGTGTCCATTGAGCGGCTGATCGAAGCTTTGAGGATCATCAAACGTCGTCGTGGTGTGAGCTGAGGGGAAACAATGTCGCCAGAAAAGGAACTGTACGTACCATAATCTGAATACTTGCCAGGAATTCGGCGATCTCGATCACTGCGCCTTGATCCTTGCTGCTCAACGATGCTGATCTATCACATTGCGAAGGGAGTGTAGGGACAGGTGCGTTGCTTGCATCCAGGAGTTCGGGATCACTTGATTCGCCATCGAATGTTGCAGTTTCCTCAGATTCGACATAAAAACCATCATCGTCAATGGCAATCAGTTCCTCAACCGGGGTACTCCTCCAGTTGCATTCGGCACATCGATTGAATACAACTCCATGAACTGTACTGGCAGCGGATTCTCGATGAGTTCGATCAAATTTTGAGGTTCTCCACCCTAAGCCACACCTACGTCACGGCTGACCCGGATATCACGATTGACCGGATCGTATACTCGATACCCCTTGGTACCGTCGGCATATCCCATAAAAACTTCTATTTGGGATTTGGCGTCGAACTTCCTCCTTCTTTGCATCAGAACGTAGACAAGTACTAACGACTCAAAAATCCTTAAATGTTGCAAATCGGGTTTCTTACCGGTCCAAGCTTGCTCCGGCGTCGTTCCGAGTGACCTCGTCGGGCTTCTGTTAACGAGGTACGCTGCCGTTGGAACCGCCTCGGCCCAAAAGTCATTTGGCAGGCGCGAATCATTCAGCATTCTAGCCTTCTCGATGAGTGTCCGGTTTATCCTTTCCGCTAAACCCTTTTGCTCAGGGGTGTACGAAAAAATCTTTCCATGGCACACCCCATTTTCACCAAGCTGTTTCGGAATGATGTGTTGACATATTCGGTTCCGTTGTTCGTTCTCAGAACCTTCAGCTTGCTTCCTGTTTGACGCTCGGCCATGGGCTTTAAGGCTTCGTATGCTCCAAATGCTTTACTTTTTCGTTCTAGGTAGTAGAGGACCACCTGGAGACTCGCATCATCGATGAACGTCATCGCATAACGGTTGCCACCGAGAGAAGGAACTTCGATAGGGTCGACTAGATCTGAGTGAACTAAATCCAGTAGCCCTTCTGCTGGAAGGAAAAGGATAACGTATATCCTTACTCTCAATGTAAAAAATGCACTCCGGTTCAACGTAATTTGCCAATTTGATGCCGTCTACCATCGCCACCAGCTTCCTTTAGCTTCGATGATTGACATGGCCTAACCGTCTGTGCCAAACACCAGTGTTCGGTGCCAGTAGAGCCTGCCCGTTTTGCCGGTTGATATACAGGCCGCCTACCTGTGTTCCAGATGCGATCACGCTGCCATCGTTTCCGCGAACCTCACACCTGTCTGCATTGAAGCCCACAGTCATTCTCTTCTGGCATATCTTGCTGATCGAAAGAAGATTGGTGGCTAGTTCCGGAATCTGCGACACTTCCTTCACTTCAATGGAACCTTCACTAAGCTCCAACTTGACCAGACCTTTCGCGACTAACATCATCCTTCCATTGTTCGCCGTGCCCTCAGCATGAACCATATGCTGTTGTTTCACAAATCCGTTGCCACTCCGAGACATGTGGCACGTGGCACCGGAATCGAAGTACAACTCCTTACCGCTTACCATCGCCTATCGCAAAAACGCTGCCGAAAGCTTTGCCAGACGTCCTTGATGCGTTCTGCTTTTGTGAATCACTTCGCTGCATAATTCCTTTTTGCAGTTGTGGCACGTGTCGTCCTTCTTCGCCAAACCATTGTTGCTGCCACGCCGTCGTGATTTCAGATTTGAATATAGTGCCTCGTTCTCGCCGCCGTCTTTTGGTCAATTCTGCAGCTTCTCGTCTTTCAAATTTTTTGCCTTCACCGCATCCGTCGTTAACGCAGTGCCCGATGCCTCGGGTCCCATAATCATGGGTTCATAGTGCTCCGGAAGTCCCATCAGCAACAACGCAGCCAGCCTTGAGTCGTCGACCTTGAAACCGATTCCACGCTGCTGCCGCCGTTGTTCAAACGAATCGATGTTAGCTTTCTCAGAAACCCGATTGTTCGTGTCAGATCGTTGTCCTGAAAAGCGTTCCGCGACTTCTCCCAGCCCTCCTTGGCGTCCTTCGTGTCCTGGACCAAACTATAATTGGTCGTCTTCAGGATGGTGGTTATTTCCTCGCAAATTGACCTTTTTTTTAGACTTCCTGGCCTTCAACCTTCAACCAGTGACACTGCACTCCACGATTCTTCGCGGATAAGCGGCATGGTCATGGCAAACCCTTTAGCCCCTCGATGAACGGTATAGCGACTCCGTTGATTCGTCCGCTTCCTGCAGCAAGGAAGCATTTCCTGGAATTTCTTGGCAAGTTCTAAGGAAACTTAGAGCATATTCCAAGGATCGTAGGATAAGTTCCAAGAGCATTTAAGGCATGTAGGTACTTAAAGCAAGTTTCTAAGGAGGTCGAGTCTTAAGAAAACTGTGCAGCCGGGGGAATTATTGCCAATTATGCTAAAACGTGGGACAATTTCTGAGGGAAACTTTTTACAAGTGATAAATTCTGGGAACCCTCCGAATATATGACAAGTTCTGCGGAAACATAAGGCTTGTGCGTAAGGCTTTTACAGTAAGTTTTAATGCAACTATCTAAGCTTGTTTCTAGTGCTATAATTTCACAAACTTTATTCAACTCCAAGTAGGCAGTTGAATACTTAACCTTAGATAGAACACTTCAACGTTCAGTGAAAACTTATTGAACACTCACATCGTAGATATAGTTAGGGCAATGAAGTGTATTTCAGACAAAATATAGGTTTTTGCATTAGTATGAGTGTGTGTCAAATACAATCATACCCCATGCCATACCCCCCATGCTCAAGGAATCGAGAAATTTTCCTTCACGACCATTTTTTAGACCATACTGGGAATCGAACCCACCCACTTCCAGCATGGTGTTGCTTTGTAGCCCATTGAGCAAAGGGGGAATAATCAATCGACAATTCAGTTAACTTAAATCAAATTTGGAGATGTGTAGCTTGTTGAACACTTTTTTGAATATCTAGCGAAATATTAATACAGAATATGTAGCGAAAATAAAAGAATAATTGCACGAAAATTACTATATTATAATTCTAATGAAGAATGCCACAAGTATAATGATGCAAATTTTTATCCTGTTGACACACTATTTAAACACTGTTGGCACTGGTCAATGTTTTGAGTAGCCCGTGCTTAAATAATAAACCATTTATCGTCTATCGCTGCCCCCAATTAAGCAAGTACCGTTCATGTCCCACATCAATCTACCTAATTAATGGAGCACTCCCAGGGATGTTAATGATCTATGTCTGGTCCACGTTGAAGCTTGTTCTTGTCAACTGAAACATTCAAAGTGCAAACACCTGGTTTTCAGTGGATGAACAAGATACATCCAAGTCGTCGCCATTATCCTTTCAATGTCTCGTTGTTCTATTTTTGAAAACATTCCACCATAAGAAAAGTGAAGCTTAATGGTTCTACCTCCCAAATTACCGGCACCAAGCTCCATGCGCCACAGCAGCCGATGTCCGATGTGCCGACAAACCTTAAACCGCGTCTTTAGTGCAGTGGTGAAGATGCGGAGGCTAGTCCGATTCAAATCTATCCAAAACAAGCAACCATCAATCACTCAAATTGTAAACATACAGCAAGCTTACGTCTGTTGGCCGTATCTTTCTCATCCTGACTGGTGATGGTGATTACTGCTACTATATCGGTATCTAGTTAGATGATCATGCAGAAGAAACTGCAGCCAAAAATCGTTTATCTAGTCAAGATCACGTCCCGCGGTTTGCGATCGGTGGAAATCCATCCACTATGGAGGAAGAATGTCACATTCCTGACATGCGAAAAGCATCCATCAGTCAGTCGGTCTGCACAGAAATGCATCTTTTGAGTGATGTGTTATTTTTCGTGCGAACAGTCCCGCCCGCCCGTTTGCGATCGTTCAAGATCACCGCGATGAAAGGCATATGGTTTTCGTTGCATATAAATGATCCTCAAACATCAATTAATCTTGTCAGCGAGCCGTCGACCAGCTAGCGATGGAAGAGAGGAACTTTCCGTATGACCTACTTCGGAGATGAGTACGCTTGGTACACTTAAAATGTAAAGACATATTGTGAGGGGATTCATGGTCAGAAATATTGAGTTCTATTGTAAAAATAGTGCGCTTTGTTCTATTTAACTACCTTAATTGATGAGGCTGTAGAAAATGATGATGTTAAATCCTTGCGTAATCGAAAAAATCTAAAGGATATCGCCTTTCAATGAACACTCGTCGTTGGTCGATGCGCTTCAGAGAATTTCCATAAGATGCAGCCAGAATTTATACTTCCTTATATAAACAAATGAGCTACAGACCTCTAATGAATATAGATATAGGATTATTTAATTATTTATTATTTGAGTACATGTTGTATCATCATTATTCTCCCATTTGCCTCAGAGTGGAGGGCAATGGATGTTTTCATGCTTATCTACTCTAAGACATTCGAAATAAGAGTGATGAAGTAAGTCACATTCCGGCTTCCAGCATGCAATCTCAGAATTATTTAATTACTAACGCAACGCATCGGAACACAACTATGATCATCTGTCAAATATTTATAATAGGAAACACAACATTTTACATTTTGATAAATTGAGCTTGGAGTTCAATATGGCTATTTTCCCCATCGTCCCCTACAAAGTATACTGAGATGTCATTCTATAATCAATAAATTAGAAATCTCTGAAATGAATTCCTTTCATACATTCACTGTGGTCTATGTTCTTTCCAAGTACCATGTTTGTCATAAATAAGTTAAAGAAACTTCTAAAAGAGTGATTTTAGACATAAACAAGTTACTGCTATTTATAGTGATAGAAGGTTTGTGTCGAACTCGCACCATGAACCTGTCTTAGTCTCTATGGTAGATCTGAAGTTTGCAGATCCTATCTGGAAATGTTTGTAATTCCCTGAACCAGCTAGAATTTGCGAAAATTCTTCAACTTTCACAATTTCAATAGGTCAAATGTTCTATTATCAGGATAAGCTTGTACAGAGCACTTACTTCGCGAAATTTCCAAAATCCAAAATTGTTAATATAGACATGAAATTTGTTTTGGTGGCACTTCTCTGTGCGATGATCAGTCGATGGTTGGTCAGTTGACATATTTTTATTTATGCATGATCTGTACACCGAAACAGATTAGCTACAGATCTCGACACTGACGAAGTCTGTAAGTCGCAGACGAAATAGTCCTATCTGCCAAAAGATAAGCTATCTTTGAATGGTTTTACTAGTGATAGTTTAAAAAAGTGTTTCAGTTTTCTATTTTTTTTTTTGTAGAAAAAGTAATCAAGTATTAATTTAAATTTTCCTAGTTTTTCAATTACAGATCTCTACTAAATGTAGTTACGGGCCTTGTTTGTGTGTTTATTGTTTTTTTTGTGTGTACAATTCGTTCGTAACGGATGGCCGTAGAATCTATTGACTCAGATAGCGAAAACTAGAAATAAATAATAATAAATAAAGATGCATATTAAGGTAATGCAATGTTATTGCTGCAATCCGAGAAATGTGATTAGTTCTCTTTCACCACCCGTACTTATATTCTTAGACATTCTTCTCATTTCAGAGAGCGAGTAAAGACGCTATAAACATAAGCCATGTGGGGCTAGGACTATAGCTAATGCTTGAGTCCCAACCGGTTGAAAGAAAATGGAGCATCACTTAACCTTCTTAGACTAGATGCTCCCAACGACCATTTTGAAATAAAATTTTATTCTATACCAAACAGGACATTCTGTTCAACTTTTCTCTCCGACCATTCATTTCCCCTTTCCTTTGATATTTGATTCCTTTGACACTGGATTCCCCGTGTCTTCTTAAAGTAGATACCAAATCCTCCCTATCTCCAACGGTTGCATGGACGTGGCCTGGTGAGCGATCGAGGAGTGTCTTCGTGGAGATTATTGCGTGAAGAAACGTATCCGTAACTGGATCCGTTTCATGGTGACATGCAATGTCTTCAGCAAATTATACCTCATCGTTGCTCCATCCACGTGGTGTGCAAACGTAAATGCTAATGCTAACGTTAATAGTATCAAACCTTATTGGCGTCGTACTGCTATTGCGTCTTTCGCATAATGCACAGATGCCAAATCCGGCAAAACAATACTGGACCATCATGCTTCCTGATCATTGGCAGCAAACGCCGATTCAAGCATTCCTAATGGATGTACGTATAGGATTTGCGTATTTAGCCTAATGGTCTTCGGCCTTGTGGCTTTACACCGGGAAAAATATACCCCGTCTTGACTTGCAAACAAGAGCGCAACTGATCTTGCATATATGCCTTATATTTAAGGGACTCAACATTAATTTAGACATAATTCGTAATAATTTGAATCTTCTTCTCTTCTCTCTATTATATATATATAAAAATTAATGTTTGTTTGTTAGTAACGCTTAAAGTCGAGAACGGCTGGACCAATCTGGACTGTGTCTTGGGATGATTTGTTCCTTTTTGCCCAAGAGGAAGGGGAGAAGGTGGGGGGGGGGGGGGGTGGGGAAGGGGAGCAAATCAACCGTTACAAATGTAATTAAAGTGTTTGGGGAACGTTTGTCGACAGCCAGGAAGTCTGGATCGGGGGGAAATCGAAAACCGGAAGCCGCTGAGACGACAAAGAGAGTTGCCGGTAGTTTCAAGCGAAACCCTAACCTATCTCTCCGAGATGCCGCAAATAAGCTGGGTGTATCGTCTACAACCGTGCATCGAGCCAAAAAACGAGCCGGACTATCGACTTACAAAAAGGTAGTGACTCCAAATCGCGATGATAAACAAAATACGACGGCCAAAGCGCGATCCCGGAGGCTGTACACGACGATGCTGACGAAGTTTGACTGCGTGGTAATGGACGACGAAACCTACGTCAAAGCCGACTACAAGCAGCTTCCGGGACAGGAGTTTTATACGGCAAAAGGAAGGGGAAAGGTAGGTAGGTAGATGGTTTGGCAAGCCATCTGTACCTGTGGCTTGAAAAGCAGCATTTTCATAGCTTCCGGGACTGTCAACCAAGAAATTTACGTGAAAGAGTGTTTGAATAAACGTCTGCTGCCTTCCTGAAGAAACACGGTTGTTCCGTACTGTTTTGGCCGGATTTGGCATCTTGCCATTACGGTAAAAAGGCCATGGAGTGGTACGCCGCCAACAACGTGCAGGTGGTTCCCAAGGACAAGAACCCTCCCAACACGCCAGAGCTCCGCCCAATTGAGAAATACTGGGCTATTGTCAAGCGGAACCTAAAGAAGACCAAAAAAACTGCTAAGGACGAGCAGCAGTTCAAGGCAAACTGGCTTTCTGCGGCGAAGAAGGTGGACAAGGTGGCTGTACAAAATCTGATGGCAGGGGTCAAGCGTAAGGCCCGGCAATTCGGATTTGGAAAAGCGGAAGCCTAACTGAATATTTTTCCTGAATTTTATACTAATTGAACTTGAAAAAGAAATTTAATTTGATTTTTTAAATAAACGATTTCACCGATTTACACGCGTTTTCCCTTGACCAAATTTTGACCGTATCACCCTTTAGTAAAAAAGAAAAATTGGAAAATTCTCAAGGAAAAGCCGAAGAATCTGATTAATAGAAAAAACATCCTTTCTTACAAACAAAAAAATTAATTTTTTATTTTGGCACACGAATGTTATCCGACTAACACTCCCAACATCATAACAATCAAAACACCACCACTACTACTACCACCATAACATTTTTTAATTTAAAAAAAAAAAATTTCCATTTTTCCCAACTAAGTTCCAACAAAATTCTGTTCCAAACGTAATTAAAACATTGAAAATCATTAAAAATCACGATTAAATAAAAAAAAAATCCAACATAAAATGTTGTCAATAGGTGGCGTTGTAGGCTCACAGGCATCATATTTCTGACTGATACTCCAATAACTCAACAGATGACGCTGTAGACGCTTATTTCTTTTGACAACTGCGCACATTGTTTGTTCTTTCTGATTTGTTAATTCGAACAGTGTGGTCACGGCAAGGGTAAGTCGCTTAGAACAGTGTGCCAGCCATGATGTCTTACACACTAGACGAATATGTTTCATAACTGCGGCACTTCGATTTTCAATCCATACCACAAGTGTGGCTCACTGAGTTCAATTTCGATTGTTTGCTCTCTTTATTTTGGCTTTTCAAAAGGTAAATTATTGTTGAAAAAATGTAAACTGGTTGTATGGGATGAGTGCAAAATGGCTCACAAACGGTCTCTAGAAGCACTTGACAGAACATTGAAAGATCTGCAGAATAATAATCGTCGTTTTGGTGGCGTAATGATACTGTTAGCAGGCGATTTTGGACAAACACTTCCCGTTATTCCGAAATCAACAACGGCGGATGAATTGAACGCATGTCTCAAGTCATCGTATTTGTGGCGGTACGTGAAAACCATACGATTGACTATGATGAATATGCGAGTGTTCCTGCAGCAGGATAGAACCGCAGAAGTTTTCTCTAACGAATTGCTAAGAATTGGAAATTCCGGTTGATACTTCCAGTGGTTTGATATCAATTCCACTTGCCATTTGCCAATTCACTTCAACGAAAGATGAACTCATCACGAATGTTTATCCAAACATTAGCCAAAATTATCGTAATTACGATTGGTTGAGTGCACGCGCAATTTTAGCTGCCAAAAATACCGATGTTAATGACTTAAACTGGACGATTTAAAATCAAATTACGGGAGATTTGCGCTCATATATAATAAATCGATCGATCGTGTTGAAAATCAAGACGAAGTCGTGAATTATCCTGAGGAATTTCTAAATTCATTGTATTTGCCTGGCATCCCCGCCGCATCTTTTACGTCTCAAAGTTGGATCTGTCATTATTATGCTTCGCAATCTTCTTGCGCTGAAACTGTGTAATGGAACCCGACTGATTGTGACGCAGATATTGAACAATGTGATAGTAGCAATAAATGTGAAAGGGGCTTACAAGGGGGCAGCATGTTTACTTCCGCGAATTCCCTTGAGTTCTAACGATTTGCCATTTCAGTTCAAACGTATTCAGTTTTCAGTGAAACTTGTATTTGCGATGACAATCAACAAGTCACAAGGACAGTCGCTGGAAGTGTGTGGCATAAATCTGGAAATGCCATGTTTTTCACACGGCCAGCTATACGTGGCGTGTTCACGAGTTGGAAAACCATCTTCCCTGTACATTTACGCACCGGAACAGAAAACGAAAAATGTTGTTTGTCAACCTGCGTTCCATTGAAATTAAAAATGTAGAAAAATCACAGATAAATGATTTTTAACACAATGAATTCAAATTTCTTTTATTTCAAATAGGCAAACTTCAAGAAAAACCCAATTTCCCACAATCAGCCGATAGAACATCTTCAATTCAGATGCCTGCTCTAAATTGCCACAATGAAAATGCACAAAACGTTGTTGTTTGTGGAAGTTTCTTCATGATATCTTACAGCACCTTAATAAGCACATGTCAGTCCGGCAAGACATCATACAGAAATCAACCTATTTTCATGCGTTGGAACTGCCAAAAAAACGACATCAGTGCTCCAACATAATACACCAATTAAAATGCCCAATTGATCACAAATTATCAACAATTTAAAATGACAGCCGATCGTCATTCTTTTCGGAGGAAAAATTGAAAATATCCAAGTTCTCCAGCCTGACAATTGGCAGTCAATTCCAGATTGACTACAACAATGAAGGACATTCACGCGATTCAAAATAAACGTAAATATCGAAAATCGATTTATTTTCTGAATCGATGTTTAAGCAATTGTATGCGATAAATAAATATTGGACGAGACGAAGTCCGTCGAGTTAGCTTGTCTACTTTAAAATAATATTAAGAGAAAAATTTGGGTTTTTTGTTTCAAAAAGCTCATCTATTTGTACAGGCTTAATCGAATTTACTTTATAGATCCAAATTTTCTTTTTCAATGTACATTAATGCTCTTTAAAATAAACTAAAGAGGAGAAGAACGTATTACTCGTGGCCGGCTCGAGGTAGAAGGAGTAGAAACAACAATTTTATGGTTGGAAAGAGGTAGCGGAAAATTAAAGTATGATCTTCAAAACATATGTAGTTTTAAGTCTAGTTGTTAGTTTCTAACTGTAATTTTTTTTTTTTCAAAGAAGATGAACGAAAACACAAAAACAGGAATTTAAAAACTAAAACTTAACATACAGGTTAAATAAACTACAATCTAAGGCATAAATAAGTTAAATAGTCAAAAACACATAAATAAGTTCCATAAACTCCAGATCACGGATTGCCAAAATATCTCGAACCGGTACATTAGGTTGTGTACCTTGAGCCCGAAGGAAATCATAAAGCTCAGATCTCCACGATGCTCAGCACATGACCAAATAACGTGATCTGCGTCCTGGTAACCTTGTCACTCAGCTCAACACAGTATAAATGACCATTCAAAGAATAATTATTGGACATGAGGCGAGACATCACACGAATTAAGTTCTCGACCAACAGCCATCTCCCTTAACCAAGATTTCTACGACACCTTAGAGATGATTGAATGTTGCCATCGCCCCAAATCTCTTTTACTCTATGAATGCTGCCAGCAAGTGACTGATGACGAAAAATTCATTGAAAGCGATTTGTCGATCATAAATATCGCTTTCCATAGCGCCCACCCATGCAAGCGAGTCCGCTATATCATTGCCCGGAATTGAACAAGCACATAGAAACTCTTGTATTTTTATGAGAAGGCTTGGAACGAATAGTAACATAGAATGAGTTTTAGATGTACCTCAAATTTGAAGCTAAGGGTTGTGCTGGGCTATACTTCCTTGAAAAAAATATGTTGTTTTGAATGTATTTGGTAAACATTTCAAATTATGTAAATAAAGGGGCAACATATTTTTAAAACGGTTCCAATAAAAATCATTCAATATTGTAATAATAAACAGACACCTGGGGTCTTCAATAAAGTTTTTTATAATTGAATTTTCTAAAACTTTACTGTCTCTAAATAAGAAAATTGGAAAAACAAAAATTTCGGATCACCCTAATGGGAGATTGATCACAATACTGTTGATGTCAAAAAAAAGTTAATGAGTTTTTCGAAGACACCATTTGTCTTAAATGAATTATGCTGTAGATAATATCTTTTGACCAGGTTTTAACAAATCTGGACTGCAAAACGCCACAGAACTACAAATAGCTTATTTTTAATTAGTTTTTATTGTTAAAGAAAAGGTTTTGTTTTCTCAATGCACTTCTCAAGAAGTTGGACACAGGAGTTGGGTCAAATTATTCAAAACCGTAGCAGTTTCAAACTTGGGATTTTGTGTAAGTACGTGTATACAGGTGGCGAAGAGCAAAGTGTTTGTCGCTTTAGTAACGAAAAATGTGTAAACAATCCATGATTACGGGTAGTGACGTAAAACTCCAAAAACAAGCGAAAAATAACAAAGCAAGTTTAGCATCCTTTTAGTGCACAAGAAGGCATTTTTCAGCCGAAACCTTTAAAAAACTATACCAAATACTGAAAATAAACATTCGACCAGGTGATTTGTTGCTGTTGTGAATTGTTGTTTTTGGAGATCTACGTCACGCATGTGTACAAAAAAAAAAGGCTGTGCATCATCTCACGAACACAATGACAGAATTTTGCATTACACTAATACAACCTAACCACTTCTTCTCCACCTGTATAAACCTCATTGGGTTTCGTGTAAGTGCTTATGCTTCTGCTTTTTGGCCCTTCATACAACGGAATAAGTGAGAGCTACACACACTACCAAAATGTCATGTAAATGTCTGTCCCCTGAGACTGACACATGCAAGCGTATTTTAGCACATAAGAATGAGTTGAAAAAAATGAGAAAAAAATTCAACCAAACACATATTTCGTCGACTTGCGTATGTGTCAGTTTCAGGAGACATAATTTTACACGAAATCTTCCTTTACGTTCTTCGACTTTTTACAAACAAAAATTACGTCTCGTGTAAAATTCATAATTTCTAAGTGTGCATGTATGTACAGTTTGATCTTTCCATTAGGCTTTTTGACGTTTAATCACCTTTCCCTTTCTGGCACATGCAGTTTTCCTCCAAATGATTTTCCTTTTTACTTGCACTGCTCTGTTCTAAATGGCGCTGAACTGTGCGTGCGTTAAACGCCACTAAGCCTAATTAGGAGGAACTGTACGCCATGGCAAGTCCTTCACTGGTGGTGGCATCCTATCACATCACATCACATGCTGACGTTCAATAAAAAAGATGAAGATGGATTTGACCAACCCCCCCACAACATGACAGATTAACTTAGTTTCGTGTAACCACTTGCAATTCGTAGATGTCGCCCCGCAACGTAAACAATGGGGTAGTCCCTGGCAAAAGCACCGATTTGTCTATTCGGAGCAGCATGTTTTTGTTGCGTCATGAGTGGTTGCAAAACCACAAGCAAGCGTACCATATCATAAGAGTCTATTTTTATATTCACGATATATTTTCAGTTATAGGTAATTCAAATATTCAAATAAATATTTTCGCGGCTTTCCTCCGAGCAAAGGTGCAAAGGGCAACAACAATAATCCAACCACTGAGAAGTATACAAAAGGTTGATTGTGAATAACAATGTCACTTCATCGGCATATTGCCGAAAACTTCGAGGAAGTGAAAATGCTTCATGCTGAAGAAAAATCTGATTCTATTTTGAATCATTGAAGAACTCATTGACCATTGGATACGATGACGACAATACAGGAGATGACGAAAATCCTGCTCCTGAGATGGTCGCAAATTTTCAAACGGATAATGAGCTTTTCACTAAATCGCTGCGATATTCCGCTACTCACGTTCAGAAACAACTAGTTGAAAAACTAAAGTGTGAACAATGCGTGGGAGTGCTTATTGGGGTTGCGATACGCGGGGTTAACAGAGATAATTTTGTTATTTTCGGGTTTTTGGGAAGGGGTTAAAAATTTTGTTAAAAAAAAAAAAAATTTTAAAATGGTACACTGATAGGCAAAATAAAGTGCCCACCTCATCGTTTTTTCAATTTCTCTCATTTACTTGGTTCAAATTAAAGTAAACACACTGTATTTTTTTTTGTTATCTTATTTTTTATATTCTTTTTAAGTTTCACTTATGGAATACTGAAAAAAAAGGAGTTTTACTTAAAGAAAAAAAAATCAATTTGTGTTGAAAAAAAAAACAGTGACAAAATAAAGTGCCCTCTTCAAAAATCGATATGTTTTCGATAAGTTTCCATTGGAACCCCCTCGATTGTTTATGTTTTGATATTTTGACATGCTTTGAAGCAAATGGCTCAACCTGGTGCATTTGTATACGTGATCGCATTTGATTCAATTGAAAAAAAAATGGAGAACGCAGTGCTTTCGAAAGTAATTCCCTTGTGTATCCGAAAATTGGTCGTTCGTGATGTGCAAAACGGTGAATCGCACCGGGCTGTCGCTAAGAAGTACAGTATCAGTAGGGCAGCGGTTGGCAAAATTCTTCTGAAGCTTAAAACGTTTGGATCAGTGGTGGATCGCCCTGGCAGAGGCAAGAAGCGGAAAACGGATGCGAGAACGGACACCAAGATCATGCGCGAAGTCAAGAAGAACCCGAAGGTAACTGTCCGCGAGATCCAGGAAACCCTTCAGTTATCAGTTTCTGGTCAAACTGTTCGTCGCCGTCTCGTAGCACAGGGGTTGAATAGCAAACTTGCCCGGAAGCGCCCATTTATCACCAAGGCAAACAAAGCCAAACGGCTTAAGTTTGCTAAGGAGCATGCTGATAAGCCCCTAGAGTTCTGGAAAACGGTTCTCTGGACGGACGAATCAAAATTCGAGCTGTTTAACCGAAAGCGGCGGGTTCGTGTTTGGTGCAGATCGGGAGAGGAGCTTCAGGAGCGCCACATCCAAGGTAGATGAAGCATGGAGGAGGAAATGTGATAGTCTGGGGGAGTTTTTCGTGGGGTGGAGTGGGAAGCATTGTGAAAATCGACGGGATAATGACGGCAGATTCTTACATCAACATCCTGCGAGAAAATCCGGAGGTTTCGCTGATCCATACGGGCCTTGAAGAGAAGTTCGTATTCCAGCAGGACAACGACCCGAAGCATACTGCCAAGAAGACCAAGTCTTTCTTCCGGTCTTGTCGGATCAAACTGCTGGAATGGCCTCCACAAAGCCCGGACCTCAATCCCATCGAGAATTTGTGGGCGATTCTCGATGCCAGGGTTGAAAAAACTGGTGTTACCAATAAAAATAACTATTTTGAAGCCCTGGAGCGCGCCTGGGAAGAGCTAGATCCACAGCACCTAAAGAACCTGGTCGAGAGCATGTCGAAGCGCCTGCAGGAGGTCCTGAAGGCCAAAGGAGGACACATCAATTATTGAAATGCTTTTATTTTACTTTTATTTATGTTTTCTGTAGCCTAAATGAAGTGGGCACTTTATTTTGTCACTGTTTTTTTTTCAACACAAATTGATTTTTTTTCTTTAAGTAAAACTCCTTTTTTTCAGTATTCCATAAGTGAAACTTAAAAAGAATATAAAAAATAAGATAATAAAAAAAATACAGTGTGTTTACTTTAATTTGAACCAAGTAAATGAGAGAAATTGAAAAAAACGATGAGGTGGGCACTTTATTTTGCCTATCAGTGTACGTTCTTCGACTTTTTAAAAAAAAAAATTAGGGCTCGTGTAAAATTTTTATTTTTTAAGTGTGCGGGTATGTAGATTTTGTCTTTGCGTTTGGGTTTTTGGAGGTTTATCACCTTTCCCTTTCTGGCACATGCAGAGGAATCATGGTTTGTTTTCCTCCAAATGATTTTCCTTCTTACTTGCACTGCTCTGTTCTAAATTGCGCTGTAGTGTGCGTGCGTTAAACGTCACTAAGCCTAATTAGGAGGAACTGTACGCCATGGCAAGTCCTTCACTGGTGGTGGCATCCTATCACATCACATCACATGCTGACGTTCAATCAAAAAGATGAAGATGGATTTAACCGAGAAAGAAAACATTTTTGTATGTCATTATGTCATTCTCCCATAGTAATTCCCACATAAACTTCAAATGGCCTGTACAGTTCGTGTTCACAACCAAATGAGCACAATTTTTGCGAGTATAATCAAAACGGGCTTTCGATTCGATTGCGTGGGGTGGAGCTACTACGATACTTTGAACCACCCCAATATTCACCCGAGTAATTTTCAGTGTTTTTTTTTCTCGTCATTTTGAAGTTAAACTGGGAATAATTTTAATGCTGAGTCCACAAAAATTTCGATTGAACAATAGATTTTATCGTTTACATTTGATAAAATCGACATGAAGTTTTCATAACGGCCAATGTCGCAAACGTAAACAATGACATCTTCCGCAAATTTCTTGAACATGCAAACTCGCTCAAGTAGACTACGACTTCTATTGTAAAAGGGAACTCCTTTTGTAAAAGGGAACTTCTTTCCTTTCATAGTGAATTACCACGATGATTTTACAAGAGGTACAATCATCGTGGTAATTCACTATGATTAAGTTAGCATTCTCGAGAAATTTGCGGAAGAAGCCATTGTTTACGTTTGCGACATTAGCCCTTATGAAAACTCCATGTCGAAATGTCAAGTAGTTGGTGATATACGCTATCTTCCAATAAGGTGGATTTGAATTGTTTTCTCCGATACACTACACAATAATATTGCATATGAAGTATCAGTACACTGCCGTTATAAGCATAACTGTTCCATGTATATAGGGAACCCCATGGAACATGGGACAATTATGCGTATAACGGCAGTACAGGACAATGAAAATTTGAGAATAAGAATTTGTTATTGTGGTCGTGATTGATTGAAATAGGTATGAATATAACGTTTATATTGAGTGTGCGATGAACCGGTATCCCATAAAACTTTTCTGAATACGTCAACATCCAAGACATTATCGTCTTATGTTCACTCAATAAAACAAAAGTATTATACGCAGACTACACAATATTGCATCTGACAGACACGCGCCTGGACGTATCTTGCACCTAATTATCAACACCTAATTTTACCCTCGCCATTCCAAAGAAACACTCACCTCTGATCAAACTGAGCACGTACCGATGGTCGGGTTGCTCCTGCAGTTGAATCACCAAATCACTGCTGCCGAATTTGTAGCTCTTCATGATCTCTTCGTCGTCTTGCAGGATCAGCACTAGCGCCGTAGCGAGCACCGCAGCTCCGATGATCACTGCCAGTACCGAGAAGACTAAACATTTCCGCGTCACTTTAAACGCCATACTGTCATGTCTCCGACACACGGGTTCGGTTTAATCTTAATCACAATAGTAGTAGGTTACGGGGTCACCCTTCGAGATGGCACTGTTGAAAAACTGAAAACAACAATCACTACCAATCACGAAACGAAGACAGTAAATGTTTCCGATCGATCGATTTGTTTGCTTTCCCGTGTCTGCTGGGGCCTCGAACTGGCATGCGACCTGGTTGTTGATGGATGGATGGTGTGCGATGCCTTCCGATCGAATAAGCAGGATGAATGTTCTCTCCGCGGGCGGATTTGTTCTACTGAAAAGGGAATGAAAATGATATATTTAGATTTTGTACAGCCACCTTGTCCACCTTCTTCGCCGCAGAAAGCCAGTTTGCCTTGAACTGCTGCTCGTCCTTAGCAGTTTTTTTGGTCTTCTTCAGGTTCCGCTTGACAATAGCCCAGTATTTCTCAATTGGGTGGAGCTCGTGTTGGGAGGGTTCTTGTCCTTGGGAACCACCTGCACGTTGTTGGCGGCGTACCACTCCATGGCCTTTTTACCGTAATGGCAAGATGCCAAATCCGGCCAAAACAGTACGGAACAACCGTGTTTCTTCAGGAAAGGCAGCAGACGTTTATTCAAACACTCTTTCACGTAAATTTCTTGGTTGACAGTCCCGGAAGCTATGAAAATGCTGCTTTTCAAGCCACAGGTACAGATGGCTTGCCAAACCAGATATTTCTTTGCGAACTTTGACAGTTTCGTGTGCTTGAAAATATCTGCTACCTTTCCCCTTCCTTTTGCCGTATAAAACTCCTGTCCCGGAAGCTGCTTGTAGTCGGCTTTGACGTAGGTTTCGTCGTCCATTACCACGCAGTCAAACTTCGTCAGCATCGTCGTGTACAGCCTCCGGGATCGCGCTTTGGCCGTCGTATTTTGTTTATCATCGCGATTTGGAGTCATTACCTTCTTGTAAGTCGATAGTCCGGCTCGTTTTTTGGCTCGATGCACGGTTGTAGACGATACACCCAGCTTATTTGCGGCATCTCGGAGAGATAGGTTAGGGTTTCGCTTGAAACTACCGGCAACTCTCTTTGTCGTCTCAGCGGCTTCCGGTTTTCGATTTCCCCCCGACCCAGACTTCCTGGCTGTCGAAAAACGTTCCCCAAACGCTTTAATTACATTTGTAACGGTTGATTTGGCAACTTTTAGCGATTTTGCCAACTTTGCGTGCGAGTAGCTCGGATTTTCGCGATGCGCGAGCAAAATTTTGATACGCTGCTCTTCTTGCTTGGACGGCATTTTGACAACTGAAGAGTGAATTCCAAAATCAAAATAGGAGCAACATTCTACACACACACACCTTCAAAATGAGGGGTGTTCAGGTTTTTTAAATGCAAAATTGAAAGAAATACGTCAAGTTGATATTGACCAAATTTTGACCGTATCGCCCTTTATGACCGCGTTTGACAGAACTTAAGTACTTAGTTTATCAAAATGAAACAAGATTTAACATTTCCGATTAGTATGAATAATGGATCATGAGATGAAAAATGGAACAGTTCCCCTATTCGGTAATGCTTTCCAAAAGTTTGCTGATTTGTAATAATAAACTATTTCAGCTTTTTAAACTGGTTGTATATGATCAAATGCAATTCTTCAACTATTTGCAAATACTGTACTTGTACCATCTCAGAATTATAATGTTCATCGATAATAACTACTGGAGGATTTTCAGAAGCACTTTTGGTCTGCATTACCACTCATCTGGCAACACTAGTGTGCTTCTTTCCAAAAAGCTAAAGAACCAGACCAGCCATGGGACCTGGAAGTTGAAGTTAAACTACCTCAAGCTTTTTCCAGTGCCCAGGGAAGATAATTGATCCTCTGGATCTGGAACAAAATAGATCCTGTGGATATGTCTGTAATTTTTTTTTCCTGTGTTGGGGACATGATACCCCGCGACCATTAATTGTTCTATTGTGGTAAGTCTGTAATTACTTTAAAGAGATTTGAAATGTAATTATTCTAATGAGATTTCAAAAGTACACTCAATAAATGGCATACTTCAAAGTCCAGCTCCATTAACTGGGCAATTTACCAAATAATTCAGAATTTAGGATCAGCTGGAAGCTAAGTTTCACCAAAGGACGACCGAATTCCTGCTGACAAACTTTCTTAAGTAATCTTTCAATTATACAAAATCAGATTTTAATCCTTATTTGGTAAAATTAGCATATACGGGATATAGTGTACCAAGTCGGAAACTGCAAATCTGATCCAACATCGTGGAAAAAAAAATTTCAGCAGTCGTTTTTTTCGCCATTTTTTGTAAACTGTAGCGTCTTTACTGGAAAATTTTTGTGGAGTACATGAAAGGGAAAGGTTCAGGCAACAGGTTCAGAAGACAGTTAGCCTCCCATGCCTAGTTCAGATTTACGGTGATGAATTTGAGATGGTTGACAAATTCGTGTATTTGGGCTCATCAGCGACCGCCGACAACGACACTAGCAGAGAGATTAGAAGACGCATTTGAACTACGTGGTTGACCATCTACAAGACATTGATGCGAATCAATGTCTTGTAAGGACTGCATCGTTAATTATAAGTACACCTTTGAAGTTCTGTATGAAAAAGACTATGACTTATTTTGACAGCTGTTTAGTGTCAATGTGTTGCTTGTCTTGTAAACAAACGAAAACCTTCATTGAAAGTTAATGTTTTACTTCAAGTGGAACAATGCGTGATCTTACGGAAGAAAAGCGAAAACCGACTGTGACCAAGTACTGCACTGAAAAGGGATTGTCGCTAAGAAAATTAGGAATTAGTGTCTGTGCGGTCCAAAATGCGATCAACCGGTTTGTTATGCATAATACATTGAAGGACTTATCCGGCCGTGGTAGACAAACAGGTGCGTCAAACCCAAATTTGAACAAACAAATTTGCAAAGTTTTTGAAGGAAAAAAGGAGGTATCCATCAGAGATTGCGCAAAAAAGTGTGGTACGACGATTGGAATGGTCCAACGCGCAAAGGAGCGAAATTCCCTGAAGACGTACCGGAAACAAAAATGTCCGAAACGCAGCCAAATTCAGGCGGATTCCGTGAAAACTCGGGCTCGGAAGCTGTACGACGACGTTTTGAGCAAAAATGACATGTGCATTATCATGGATGACGAGACGTACGTCAAATTAGACTATAGGGCACTTCCAGGGGCACAGTTTTACACCGTGAAGCGTGGAACGGATGTCCCAAACTAGGAGAAATCGATTTTTTGCGAAAAACTTGGAAAAAAGGTGTTGGTTTGGCAAGTAACTTGCCAGTGCGGTATGAAATCGACACCTTTTTTCACTACCGCAAATATGAACGCCGAAATGTACTGGAAGGAATGCCTGCAGAAACGAATTCTGCCACTAATCCGAAAACACAAAGGTTCGACACTGTTTTGGCCTGATTTGGCATCCTGCCACTATGCGCATGCCACCTAGGACTGGTATGAAGAGAACAATGACCAATTTGTGGAAAAGGCGATGAATCCTCCAAATTGTTGGGCTTTGATGAAAGGAAAGCTGCGGAAGAAGGCTAGAGGAGCAGATGACATCATCAAATTACAAAAAGACTGTGTAAACGCAAGCAAAACCATCGACGGAATGGTTGTGCAAAAGCTCACGAGGAACATCAAAAAGAAGGTGAGAGAGCTGGCAAGATCTACGAAAAATTAAATGAATACTGATGTAATGGGCTTTTTTGATGGTCAATAAACAATGTAAATGAATTTGAGTTGCAAAATAAATAAAACATATTTAAATACAGCAATTTTAAGGTGTACTCATAATTAACGATACAGTCCTTAGATGGACAATTTTGTCAAGCAGCAAACTCCGTGCAATCAACGCGTTCTTCGGAGTTAAAGTAAGCATGGTTTTCAGCTACATAGATAAAAAGAAACATTAAATTTTCTGCGTTATCTAATGCACATAAAGGATGAGAGAGGTATTGGGGGGGGGAAAAAGTACGGGAGAAGAAAGGGAGAAGGGAGGGAGAGGGAGGAGGAAAAGAGAGAGGAGGGAGAGGAGGGGAGGGGGAGGAAAAGAGGGGAGAGGAGGGGAAGAGAGCTGCTAGATTTGGCTGAAAATGATGGGATATTTCATGTAAATTTAAGCCAGATAACGCCTGAATCTAGCCTGTTGTATGAAAGATTGCAAAAAATGTTGTAAGGCGCATGAAAGATTGCAAACAATTTCGTTATTTATTCCTCATTTCGCTTGGAATTAAACGAGGGGAAATTTTACGCGCCTATTAAAATTCATTATTTTTTTCTGTGTATAATTGTCATTATAGCTCAAAACCGTGCTTATCTTAACTCCGAAGAACGCTTCGAACGAACGGAGTTCGCCGCATAGAAGAGGGAAAGAGGCAGGGGGTACGGGGAGGGGGGGGAATAGGATGGATCTATAGAGTTCAACATCTACAAGACATTGATGTGCATTCCAAGGGATATTCCGAGAGTCGAAGTGACGTTTGTCACTTGGTGAAGTGAGAAAAGTCACTACCGGTAGTCCTCTACGGTCACAAAACATTGACAATGCCGCGGAGGACCGCTCTCCGTGTCTTTTAACGGGAGGTGCTGCTTACGATGTACGGTAGAGTGCAGATGGAAGACATTAAATTTCATGAATTACATGAGAATTTGTTTTGGTATTGGTTTCATTATTAAAGAGTGGCTGGTTCGTCTCTCAAACATGAGAATTTAGAGGCGCACAATGGGCTAGGTGGATAAAGATAAGGTCGATAAAGTATAAAGCGACCCTCCGCAGACTGCGGAGCGGCGTAGTGCAGCCATGGATCGTATAATTTGGAGACGACTTCTGTGAACAGCAGAGGCCACCCCGATCATGACCTGTTTGAAAGTAAGTACGCGACATAACTTCATGAAATGTGAGGATCACTGCTCTGGTTTGTCCAAACTAGAGTGGGTGTATTATTAAAGATCACCATCTTATTCAAATGTTTGAGAAGCCTTTGCTTGAAACTGTGGTTGATTTAGATTTTTAGCAGAACTCTAAGCAAAGTTTGCTTCGAATAAACTATAGAAACGTACTGGCACCGGTGGTGTATTGGTAGGCGTGACTACTACTTGGCACCCCTGTGGGTCTGGATTTAATCCCACCCGGGTCGGTGAGATTTGTTTGAGGCGCCAAAATCTTTGTCCGGAAATATATATTCAAGATACTCAGATGTTTTGCAATTTTTGCTGTAGATTCTGAGCAATATTTTATGATCTGGTAAATGATTTTTAATGAAGAAATGCCTCCTTAGATTCCGATTTTGTTCGAAACCAAATTTTATTTATATTTTTGCTGAATAAAGATTGAGTAATTTAATGTCTGGACGCAAAAAAAAACAGATTTATTTCGGAACCATGTTAATGAAATAATTGCGAATTTATCAGCAAAAACGAACTTGAACTTGCTGAGGACATCACCTCGACCGGTGGCTTTATATAGCAGTTGTCCGGGAAGCTGTCCATAATCCATATTTCCGTACGTTTCGTTGTCCATAAGGATGCATCCTGCGTACTTCGTAAGAACCTCATTGTACACGTTCCGGGCTCGTCTTTTGGCCTATAGATTCTGCTTCAGTGTTCTGTTTGGTTGCTTACTGGCCCGAAAATGTCGAAATCCTTCTCGCAGACGAATCCTTCTTACGGTGCTTTGGTTGGCATCGAATTTCTTGGCGATATCATAATCCGACAGCCCTGAGTACGCCGTAATCGTTCTCAATACCTTCAAACGCAACATGCAATCCTTAGTTACCCTACGACGCTTTCAATGATCCTGCTGCCGATCGATAGTATGCCGCTCACGGAAATGTCCGAGAACGCTGCACATTAAATGATATCGATATTAAATTACTCAAGCCTTAAATCCTATTTGGAATTGTGTTGTTTTGTACTCAGCTTTCTGGACCATTACGTATGGTCACGATTCAGAACATTGAATGACAATAATTCTGAGTAAGTCTTGCCAAGAACTATAAGCAAATCTTACTCAAGTAGTAAGTACCTTGTACGGTATTTTAGACAAACTTTGCTTAGCATTTTTTCCTCAGAATGTTGAACGATTTTCATTAAAGATGCTGACTGGACGAATTTGTCCACCAAATCCTTCTTCTAAGGGTTCTAAGCTGATCTTGCTCGATGTGTTAAGTGGGGTTCGTCCAAAATGTAGAGTAAAAAGGAAATTTTTCGTAAAACAAGGACTCTGAATTTATCCCACTCGAAGTGTCGATTAAAGTATATCGGAGTCTGCTCAGGTCTCCGAAGAAATTTTGCTTGAGAGTCACAATCGTATCTTGTTCGGTATTCTTAACCAAATTTGCTCAGAATTTCAAGCAAATATTGCGCGAGTTTATAATTTACCCAAGCTTTTAGACTGTTTCAGAAATTATAAGCACACTTTCAAAATATTAAAAATGTGATGTTTTTCGAGATTGCAATTATTTTATTTGGCAAATTACCAGTCAGCACTGGTGTTATACATAACATTTTAGAATCATTTTCAATCAAAATCTTTAATTATAACCAAGACATCTCACTTTTCCTCGAACATGACCCATAAGCTTCTGCACAGTTGTACTTCTAACATTTTCACCACTTTTGTCCAATCCTTCTTAAATTTTTCAATGTCATCTGCTAGTTTAACGAACTTCCGTAGCTTTGCTTTGGTCAAAGCCCACAAAGTCTTGATTAGCCGTGCCTCCGGGCAATTTGTGCGGGCTCATGTCATTCGGCCCTAAACAAACATTTTGGCTTTGGTACCACCCTAGCGTGTTCTTGACCGAATTATATGATACCAAATCAGGCCAAAATATGACTGGACCATCATGCTGCTTGATCATCGGTAATAAACGCTTCTGGAGGCATTCCTGTTCACTAATTATTTTTTCAACAATGGGCAATGGATCTTTATTTTAATAAATCAGATCTGCTTCAAGTATGTTTGTCTTTTTTTACGGCTTGAGAAAGAAATTCCAAAATGTTAGTTGCCACCCGTTAAATGGAGAATGTAAGGATCAAATGCTGATCATTCAAGTCGCTACACAGAAAAAAAATTGGTAGTAAAAACTACCATTTTACCCGACTATGCCTATTTTAAAAACCACCATGAAATTTCAGTTAAATTTACTACGTTTATAGTGCAACCTTAAACATTTGTGGTATATTTGACAGACCTCATATTGATATCAACCGCACCATGCTTGATCTAATTGCAGGCATGGTATAATCAAACGCATTTATAGCCAGGTGAACATTGTTGGTGTTTGCGCTTAATGTAACCCTCGAAATGGTAGTTTCTACTGTGTTTTTTTTTGCGTGTAGGTTCTTATAATTACTCGATGAATTGCTCAGCAAGCAACATTAATGCTTTAGAGTCTCTATCGCAAGGCCACAATGGGTACAGTGTAACGCGGTGCGTTTATTTGGACCAATTTTGTATAAATGTAAATATGTAAATACTAGATTTATAGTTCAAGGTAGTGTAGATAGTAGATTATGTGTTTCAAATTAGATTTTCATTTCCAATTGGATTATTGTTTTGAGTCGTGTTATTCATTGTACATTTGTAGGGTTTCTTATTGCATGATAGGTGGAAGCTTTTTTATAGCACGCTAGGATGAAAGTTTGTTTTTATGGAAGGCTACATATGCGAAAGAGATGGAAATCAAATGAACACCTGATTACAATACAATGGCTAAGCCGAACATTATTTCTCGCGTCCGATTCAATTTCTTTGATTCCGTGGTTTCTTGGGCAATGGAGGTTTTAATCCCGGCCATTACATTAGCGAATCGGCTGGAAAACAGTTGTGTTTGACGCGGTTTTTAAGTGTTTAAAGTGTTTAGTCAAAGTTTTTAGAGTACTTGTGTATGGTGTATGCGTTGCAAACAACTGTTAAATTCGAGATAAAATTGTGAATACGTACAAAAAGCTCGTTCGCCGGGCTTTTTGTGTTGTACGGGCTGGATTAGTATTCCTCGTTTGGCGATCGTGGACGCCAGACGATTTGATTTGAGCGATTTGGTGAACGTCGTTTGCAAGAACGCCAGACTCGTGCGCCCTGCAAAGGCCCGCCTGATCAGGTAGCTAAACGGAGGAGAGTGAAGTTCGCTCGAAAAACTAGCGAAACTATTTCGACGGTCACCAATAATCCGTCGTGTTCCCACCCTACGTTAGAATCCTTGTGGAACAGATACCGAGAGCGCGGTTTCAGTGATCCGTTGTCAAGTGTCGGACACTGAACCGGACCTTATCCAACATATATAGTAGTCTTCCTTAACCCCGCTCGGTCATAGCGGAAAGGTACGCGAAGCCGGGTCGCTTGGGAAAGGGGACTCCTATATTGAAGGAGACGGTCAATTCCGGACGTTCTCGACAAGGTATAAATCGGAAGCCTTCCGTCCAGCCGCCACTCTCTCCGCAACTCTAGTTTCGGCCATATTGCGCACGGGTCTAGGTACACCGCGATACGCCATTTGTGTGGTCAAGCGTCGCCATCTCGGAACCGTCGCCATTTCGGAACCGTCGCCATTTCGGAACCGTCGCCATTCCTGAACCGCCATCACCGCTTCAAGTTATCGTCGCTTCGTTCCGTCATCATCATTGCTTCGCTTTTCACCGCCATCGTCATCATCAGAAAAAACCTGCGCAGGTATGTCCGTACAAAGTTTTTCATGGCCATGATTAGTTAGATAGTTTGTAGCTTTAGAGCAAGTTCTGTCCAACACGAGTGAAGCTTGTAAATAGATGTTAAATAGATTGAGATTGGAGTTTGTTGTTTAGTTTCCGTTTTTTATTTACGTTTCGTCCTTTAGCTGGCTCATCCGTCATTTGAAATATTGCGTTCGTCTATTCAAATCAAGCACATCCGTTTGAAAACAGGTTCGTTGGTTGGTTCTGGCTTTAAAGTCTAAAGAGACTACGGAAATTATATAACTTGAATGGATTGGTGGAATTTTTGTTAATTTTATTGGCAAAAGGTGTTCGTTTGAGGTTTCAGCAGCATATGTGCGTTTGAAGTAGGGTTTTCCTTAAGTACCGTTCGGGTGGTTCCTCTGAGAAACCAGTTTCAAAATTAGTCGGGCATATTCAACACGACCGGTGTCCCCCTTTATGGGGGGGGGCGGTTAAAGCGTCGCGTTTGGATTGGGTTCTCCCCCCCCCCCCGCGGATGGGTTCGCTCGCCGCGCGTGTTGTTTTTTTTGTTTATAATAAAAAGCACGCTGCTATATGATAAAATTAATGTGTGTAATGAGGTAGATAGTATGTTGAATGTCATGTAAAACGTGTATTAGGTGTCAGGCGCGAGGGGGTTGATAGCGAAGAAAAATATTCATTTGTATTTTTTATTTCATTTTTTTGTTAAATTTTTAGTATAATGAATATAACTATACATTGTCCTAATTCTGGAAATGTACAAGAGATAAAAAAAAATACATCGAAACATTCGATGGTAAATCAACTGCTAAGGTTTTTAGGAATTACTAAAATCAAGCTATGACATTGTCCGAACTTTGGAAATGTACAAAAGAGGAAAAAAAACACGTCGAAAAATTTAGATGGAAAATGAACTGAGAAAATATGTGCAATTAAAAACCAATCATGGTCCATAATACATTCGCAAGTTCGATGGTTAGCGAAAAGAGCTTAAATACTATTTTAGTAGCTTAGTGGAGAAACATAGTTTGCCTAGCCTTAACAGGAAGTTCGAAAATCTACTTATTCTACGTTAGTACTTATGTACGTTAGTCGAATTCTTTGAAAATTACTCACCAGTTCATCTTTGTGGGAATATCAATCGCTATCGCAACATTTTTCAGCAAATGAGGTTAGATTTTTGGATTCGTTCTTTTCCGTTCTATTTTTATGTTTTCCGTTGTCCGTGTAAGAGTCTCGAAACCTAAAATGAAATGAATTTAAATAAGATACAGAAAACTTACCGAATACTCCCGGGTTAATGCCATCTGTCGGGAGAAGTGTTTTATCCTGTGGTGTGGCGTCGCGTGTTTGAGCTCGGTTTATGCCGGGATTCTTTCGTTCGTTTTATTTTTCCGGTTATGTATATCGTGTTCGGCGTACGTTCATTCCTTGTCCGTCCTTAAATTGTAATATTTTGCCATGAATTTTTATTCCGGATGGAATTGTCCCACGATGGAAGCTGAAAAAAAGAAAGAAGGATAATAAATAATTGTACATATAATTAAATAATATTAAATACTCCCCCAGTTTCAACACAGTCCAGAAAAAACGCATTTTGTTTCGACCGCCGGTCCACTCGGTTTCAGGGTTCACTGCACTTTGATAGGAAATAATAAGTTGATGTTTTTTTTTTCATTCTCTCTCTCTTTTCCACCGGTCGCACGTCACGGTGACAGTGCGATGTTTTTTGGGTGAGCAAGTGTCAAATAGCTTGCGTGCAAGTTGCTTGCGATCAGTTACTCGTTGGATGCGAAATAGGGTAGAGGAACATAATGTGTCCTAGGCAAATTCAGCTTATCTTTAATTGATACAATTCGCATTGTTGAGTAGAAAAATCTGTGTAGTTGTATATTTAGGAGAGTCAGGAGCTAAGTCAGGATGATGTTCTGATAAATCTTGAGGATCCACGCACAATCCGTCGTAGTTACAAAGGTGTCAAACAAGTTTTGATAATGTGATTGTCGGCAATTGTGTAGGGCTGCGCTGCGCGGGTAGAAAAGGTCTGGTTTTTAAGTAGTGAGGGTTGCGATAATGTCGAACGTTGTTCGATAACGCGATCATCGGTAGTTATGTAGGTGTAATAAATTCCGTTTTTAATTCGTTTTAGTTTTAGTTTTTCTTTATTTTGAGGGCCATGAGTATGAAAAAAATATATTGTTTCAACTGTAGAGGGTTTCCAAATCATTGTGTAGAAAGTTTATATAATGTTATGAAAATTTGATCAGATTCTCTGATCAAATTTTCATAAAACTGGGTGGTGTGATGTAACGCGGTGCGTTTATTTGGACCAATTTTGTATAAATGTAAATATGTAAATACTAGATTTGTAGTTCAAGGTAGTGTAGATAGTAGATTATGTGTTTCAAATTAGATTTTCATTTCCAATTGGATTATTGTTTTGAGTCGTGTTATTCATTGTACATTTGTAGGGTTTCTTATTGCATGATAGGTGGAAGCTTTTTTATAGCACGCTAGGATGAAAGTTTGTTTTTATGGAAGGCTACATATGCGAAAGAGATGGAAATCAAATGAACACCTGATTACAATACAATGGCTAAGCCGAACATTATTTCTCGCGTCCGATTCAATTTCTTTGATTCCGTGGTTTCTTGGGCAATGGAGGTTTTAATCCCGGCGATTACATTAGCGAATCGGCTGGAAAACAGTTGTGTTTGACGCGGTTTTTAAGTGTTTAAAGTGTTTAGTCAAAGTTTTTAGAGTACTTGTGTATAGTGTATGCGTTGCAAACAACTGTTAAATTCGAGATAAAATTGTGAATACGTACAAAAAGCTCGTTCGACGGGCTTTTTGTGTTGTACGGGCTGGATTAGTATTCCTCGTTTGGCGATCGTGGACGCCAGACGATTTGATTTGAGCGATTTGGTGAACGTCGTCTGCAAGAACGCCAGACTCGTGCGCCCTGCAAAGGCCCGCCTGATCAGGTAGCTAAACGGAGGAGAGTGAAGTTCGCTCGAAAAACTAGCGAAACTATTTCGACGGTCACCAATAATCCGTCGTGTTCCCACCCTACGTTAGAATCCTTGTGGAACAGATACCGAGAGCGCGGTTTCAGTGATCCGTTGTCAAGTGTCGGACACTGAACCGGACCTTATCCAACATATATAGTAGTCTTCCTTAACCCCGCTCGGTCATAGCGGAAAGGTACGCGAAGCCGGGTCGCTTGGGAAAGGGGACTCCTATATTGAAGGAGACGGTCAATTCCGGACGTTCTCGACAAGGTATAAATCGGAAGCCTTCCGTCCAGCCGCCACTCTCTCCGCAACTCTAGTTTCGGCCATATTGCGCACGGGTCTAGGTACACCGCGATACGCCATTTGTGTGGTCAAGCGTCGCCATCTCGGAACCGTCGCCATTTCGGAACCGTCGCCATTTCGGAACCGTCGCCATTCCTGAACCGCCATCACCGCTTCAAGTTATCGTCGCTTCGTTCCGTCATCATCATTGCTTCGCTTTTCACCGCCATCATCATCATCAGAAAAAACCTGCGCAGGTATGTCCGTACAAAGTTTTTCATGGCCATGATTAGTTAGATAGTTTGTAGCTTTAGAGCAAGTTCTGTCCAACACGAGTGAAGCTTGTAAATAGATGTTAAATAGATTGAGATTGGAGTTTGTTGTTTAGTTTCCGTTTTTTATTTACGTTTCGTCCTTTAGCTGGCTCATCCGTCATTTGAAATATTGCGTTCGTCTATTCAAATCAAGCACATCCGTTTGAAAACAGGTTCGTTGGTTGGTTCTGGCTTTAAAGTCTAAAGAGACTACGGAAATTATATAACTTGAATGGATTGGTGGAATTTTTGTTAATTTTATCGGCAAAAGGTGTTCGTTTGAGGTTTCAGCAGCATATGTGCGTTTGAAGTAGGGTTTTCCTTAAGTACCGTTCGGGTGGTTCCTCTGAGAAACCAGTTTCAAAATTAGTCGGGCATATTCAACACGACCGGTGGTCTCCCTTAATGGGGAGTGGCGCTTAAGCCATCGCGTTTGACTGAGATTCAGCACCCTTCCCCCGCACGGTTACAACAGTTTTCGCCGTCTGAACGTCTGATATGAAATTATAGCTTTCTATCTTCCAGTTTCCTATTGATAATATGTAAAATTATTCGAAATTGTTGGTATTCTTCTAGAAGAATGAGCCAGCCGTAGGTTTGGGATTTTGGGTGAAAGTGGGGGGGGGGTGGGGGAGGGGAGGGAGGGAGGAGGGGGATGGTATAGATGGGAGGAGATGGGGGGGGGGGGGGGGGAGGGTGAAGGAGGGGGGTTAGAGTGACCGTAAGGAATGTAGCCAAATTTGACGACTGAATTTTCTTACCATCTCGTCCCAATTCAGGGTGATCATCAATCGAATGGAATTGGCAAATATTATCCCTAGGACTTTTACGGTGTTGGCTTACTGTAGCCACTGTATTGGTATTGGATTACCTTCTACAAAACCAACATCGATTGATTTTGTATTTTCCCTATTCAGCTTGGCACCAGCAGCACCTTCATATCGTGTGAAGAGAGTCCTCATTTCTTCTATTTTCTTTGCATCCATACAGACCACAGTGATGTCGTCGGCGTAGACAACAACGAAACCCTCACGGTATATTTGTTCCAATCTGTTCAACAGGGGATGCAGATACAAAACGAACAGCAGAATGCTTAAAGGACAGCCTTGGCGAACTCAGCGTTGGATGGAGAACGACGTTGACAGATGTCCGTTTACGAGAAGTCGGGACGATGTTAGAGTTGAAATGCGAGAGAGCAAGTTTACCAAATTCCGATTTACCCCGAGGGAGCACATGGTTCGATATAGAAAAGATTGCGCACACGATCAAAGGCATGGTCTACATCGAAGGAAATTAATGTTCCCTTCTGCTTATGTTTGATCATTCGTGCCACTCTGTCTTTCAGAGAGAGAGAGAGCGAGAGAGAGAGAGAGAGAGAGAGAGTGGCTTGAAAGATGTTACGACCCGGGTTGGCACAGTTTTGTCCATCACTGAGAACCTAGTGAACTCTCACTACGTTTTCGAGCCTTGCTTTCAAAATGCGGGAGAGTACTTAATAATCGTAGTTAAGTAGTGATATTGGCCTGTACGATTTCGGTGTATCGTTGGTTCCATTCTTTTTAACCAGTACGACCACACCGTCAACAATTTCGGAGGGAAACTGACCCGACAACGCTTCGTTTAGGATGAAGTTCAGCTCGCGATGTATGAGTATGACGTCAAAAGTCCGAGCGTAAAATTCTTCTGGTATGCTATCTGTGCCCGGTGATTTTCGGGATACGCTGGTCCCGATCGCTGAGAGGATTTCAGTTGTAGTTATCTCGTTCATGCACGCAGCATTTATCCCATCGTTTTCGGGTATGACCCTGTCACACTCGAATAAATTATCGACTGACATTGGTTCCGCTTCGGCTGTGTATAGCTGTTGAAAGTAATGGAACATGTGTTGTTCTATGTCGTCGGACTGGTCAAGTGTTTGACTTCTTTCGTTTTTCAAATGAGTTATCGTCATACTAGTACGTTTCCTCCGTCGTTCACCGAGCTGGAAGCTAGAGAGTGGCTTTGCTGCGATATGGGTAACGTTGAATTGTATGAAAAATTTGGTGAAGTTTCGCTGCAGCGCCAACATGCGTCCCTTGATTTGGTTTATAGTCACCAACATCGAAGCGTCCGTGTAGTATCTGTCGTATGCTTGTTGCATTTCCCGTAGAGTTGTTGATGTTCTCGGTGGAAATCATCGTAAGCTATCTTTGACTTCCATCGATAGAACGATTTGGTTTTCGGTTTTACATAGGACAACCACCAAGCCATCTATGATGGGTATCCTCGCCGTTGACGCGTCCAAAACTGCCAACGATACTTGAAATCTTCAACGTTTTCCGTGGTTAGCAAATGGGGACGTAGGCAACAGAATCCCCGGCCGCGTTCTCTGCCAAGGCGAGGAAGGCAGATCCGTTACCACTTTATGGTCCGAGAAGGAGCACACGTGGATGTCAGCCGTTCGTACATGATCGCATAGTCCAGCATTGACGTATATACGATCAAGCCGGGATGTCGAATGTGCTGTAATGAACGTGTGCCCTGGAATCCAGGGACCCTCCTGTTCCCAGACATCACGCAATTGCAGCTGTTGCACTGCTACTTTTAGAGCAGGGCTATCATTATAACCTGTGGCATCACATTGCCGCAGCACGCAGTTGAAGTCTCTTGCTAATATCATGTTTGGGGTGTTGTGTCGAAAATAATAATAAGCGACGGTAGTGTTTAGAAATCGTTCTCTTTCTGCTCTATACTGAGTAACGCTTGGTGTGTAGATGCTAGCAATCACTGGTTTCGTTGATGCGTAGTGATACGAGTCTCCCGTCAAGACTTCTCTCAACGTGTGAGAAGTGGATGTACTCTTTAAGGGCAATTGTTGTTCCTCGTTTTGCTTGGTCAACATTAAAGATAACGTTATACCCGGGAAGAGAGAGTTGATTGCTTCTACCTCTTGCATAAAAGCGATTTCAATGTCTAGACTACGGAGAAATGTCCGGACAGCGTCAATTTTCGTCTCGTTTGAGATTGTGTTTATATTTATTGTGGTGATATTGTAGCAGGTGTACTCCATTTTTACATAAGAGAATCACCGTCTACCTTGACAACGTCACTGTCGTGATGCAGTTTTTTGGCTTGAAATCTTTTGGATCGTCTGCTGCTGATCGATGAGGAAGATTCGTCCGTTTCGTCTCCGTCGTACCGTTGATTCTCTCCTGTCTTCGATTGAGTCGATGGTGTTATCTCATGTCTTTGAGTTTGCTGTGGCTTTTTGAACTGTGCCATATCACAGTTTGTAGGTTGGATAGTTAGAAGGGTTGTCGGTTGCGGTGCCGGCGAGGCTGATATTTTCGGTGACGTTCCAGGAATCTGTTGCTCAGTTGACTGCGGTGGTGTAATTTCTTTTTTTTTGCGAGAGGTTGTTTGTTCGACGTTCTCGGTCTGATTTCGGAGAATGATCAACCTCTAGGTTCTGTTTGTTTCAGGTTGTTCGCCTTTGCTGCGGTTGTTTTTTCCGCTACGTTAGCGTAAGACAGTTTTGTCTGATCAGCAGCGAGCTTCTGGATCAGTAAATTTTTGTTTTGGATGAGGGAGATCCCAATATGAACAAATTCAGTAGAGTGTCGACATGTTTGTTGTTGACCAGAGTAGGTCACGGCTGTTGATTCTCCATCGATGGTGACTTCAGAAAGAATGTTCTTCTTAATGACCATGCGTGCAACACGGACGCCCGTGCCAAAGTTATCTAACAGGTATTTCGAGTCCCACGTCGCTTCTCGAATAGACAGCACCACACCGTATTGCGACAGAAATTGCACAATCTCATGATCAGTTACGTCCACCGAGAGATCGTACAGCTTCACATCGACACCGCCGTCCTTTATCCTCATCCGCTGTACGTAACTTTTGTTGTCAACGACGATTTCGTGAGATCACTAGCTGTCACGAAAGCACACTGGTGAGTTCTGCTGAATACGCTTGACTTCTTCCTGTTTCATTCCAGAGTTGATTGCCAATGAAGAAGTGTAGGTCTTCATATGTTGGTTTTGGCACCTTCGCATAATCGACGCGAAAGGTGTTTTCGCGCCAATTCATGGTGAGGTCGGAATCGCTTCAACGGCCTCAGAACACGAAGGCCCGACGGTGCCTGTAAACTACTTCGACCGAGAAAAAAAAAGAAAAAAAATCCACTTGGTAATAAATAGTATTTGACTTCCGTTGTCTGGCTCTAGCCAGAAAAGCTTCTGCTCTGTTTGGAAGTTGAGCGCTAACTGGACTTTGGAAAAAGCTAGTAGACGATGAATAAAATGTTGGCTTTCTCCATAGTAATTTAAATGTAAACTTCAAATGGCGTGTGCAGCGTCAGATTCTTTTCAAATGTGCTCAAATTTCAAGAGGCTTTTCAGGACGCGATTTGGAATCTTTTAAGCGAAAATCTCCAAATTTGTAGAGGTTTAGGGGTGTTTGTTTTAATTTTTTTTTTTTTATTAACCGCAAAAGAGGAATCTGTAAAATGAATTGGATTCAAATGAATAGATTTGAACCACAACGCATTTTGTGAATCTACAGGGGAAGAAGGATGCGTGGACATACCGTACCATACGCTCCGAGGTAATAATATTTGAAATAATAATGAAAATCCGAGTTAAGAAAAAAAAAATGGTAATGATAATGATATAAATGTAAAATCAATATGCAATATCATTTAGAATAGTATACAAAATATAGTATCCCTTCAGTAAATAATGCAAAATGATAATAATAATTACACATGTCTGCAAACTTCTGTCCTACTGAAATTGCAGAAGGATCCGCGCATCTATTATAAACCTAAATATTTAGACAATGTATCATAGCCACGAGCATTTTTTTTACAAAACCTGGAAACTCCATGGATGATCTGAATTATATATAAAGAATAGTATACCTGAACAGTCTATCTGCTGCTTCGATTTTTCTGCACTGCTATACTCACTTGTATTGGATCTCATAGGTTTAAATGATGACATCCAATGGTTGGTCATTGATCTTATCTAATCTTATCCGATACAAACATAGCAGAATTTAACAGCATTTATTAATGCAAATTATTAAATAAGATAATATCCGCTGATCTGAATTTATAGGAAAATACCTTATGATACAATGCAATAAAATATCAATACAACCTGGAATCACTTTTCTTGTAACCTTGAG
Organism: Aedes koreicus; assembly: GCA_024533555.2. Taxonomy (NCBI): domain Eukaryota; kingdom Metazoa; phylum Arthropoda; class Insecta; order Diptera; family Culicidae; genus Aedes; species Aedes koreicus. The sequence continues at coordinate 149,110 of JAHHFK020003403.1, forward strand.
GAAGATAAAATTTCATTATTGCTATTATTATTACTATACTGATGAAAATAATTATGATATGCCATTAATAATAATAAGATGCTCAACCAGTAGTCAATGAATACATACTGCAATGTTAAGGTCATACTATGCAATAAAATGAGAAAAAATTGACCTGAGCACCCGCCGCTGACTACAATTGATGCTGGCTTCTTCAACCTAAACATTATTTCATGTATGTGAAAACTTGTATGTATCAAATTAATAATATATATGAATAAATATATTTGAGAATATTTTAATACGTAAATACAAATACATTCACTTGGACATAACAGTCGAGATTCTACATCTTAAAAATGTTATATGATTGTAAATAATATACAATGATATGATGAAAATAATATAATGCTGTAATGAAATACTGAATAATATCTTTTGTTTTAATATAGTTCTATATTTGTTTTAATATAGAAAAATTAGGTAGAAAGGGTTTGTTTTTATATAAGCTGAAAAAGAAAAAAGAGATTTATATTCAGAAAAACGCACCAAGATGTATGTTTTTGACGTAGACTACGTCTTACGGCAAGGGTAGGGTGTCAAATGAAAATCTAAAATATTGCGACCGTCACGAAAAACCGTACGTTTTGTACGCGAATAACTCAAATAATCCACGATAGATTTACATGATTTCTTCCTCAATCGGTCGGAAATTCTACCGCGCTCCAATTCAATTGTCAAACATTATTCTCAAACAATAGTAAACTATTGAAAATAACGCAAATATAAGGTGATGTCTTATAATGTCATTTTGCAGAGTAAATTTACCAAATTTCCTATCACAGTTTTCAAATCGAAGCAAGGAACGTCTTGCATCATCTTCTTCTTCTTTGTATTAGAGAGGGACTTTAACCAATCATGCCATTCGTCTCTCCATGTACGTCTCGCATGCAGCTGAGAACGGTATAAAACGCACACTTAGGAAAAATTTGCCTCATTCGTTTGGCAGCATTGAAGCTGTGCGGAGCTGGTCGCTGGTAGCTGGTCGCAGGCAGCTGGTCGCAGCTGCTGCATTCGTCCGGCAGCGGAGCTGGTCGCAGAGGCAGCTGGTAGTCGCGTAGCAGATGGTGGTCGCGTAGTAGCTGGTGGTGGTAAGTACCAAGGCTCTCCCGAACAGCGATCGTCGCGATGAGGTAAAATGGCGGATTATGGGGGCGCACAATCGCGTCGGTTTGTGCAAGCCGCCATCTTACCTCATCGTGGCGATTGTTTCGCCGCGACTTCGAAAACGCTGCTGTTTGGGGGAAAGCGTCCTTGGGGGCGAGCAGCAGTAGGTGGAAATAATTTGTCCTTTTGAGGACAATAAATTAAAATAAAAGAGTTGTTTGTTAAAGAACTAATCTTAAATTTAGTTCGATGCTCGATGGAGGGCGAGCCGTCGGTAAAAATTTTACCCAGATTTTTGGCGCAATCCATAAATTGATAATCTGTCCTTTTGAGGGCAACCAATTTAATTAAAAGAGTTGTTTATACAAGGATTAAACTTTTATTTCGTTTGGTTTGTGCGCCTAATATCATGGTGCCGATTCGTTCGCCGCAACTGCAAAAACGCCTCCATGGAGGGCGAGCCGTCGGGAAAATTTTACCCAGCTGGTTGGCGCAACCCACTAATATTAATAATCTGTCCTTTTGAGGACAACCAATCCAGTTCAGAGAGTTGTTTAAATAAGAATTAAATTAATATTTCGTTCGGTTTGTGCGCCATTTAATCTAGTGCCGATTTGTTCGTCACGACTGCAAAAACGCTACTGTTTGCGGGAGAGCCTCCATGGAAGGCGAGCAGGACAATTCTCCGTCGGTGAAAAAATTTTCCTAGCTGGTTGGCGCAACCCGCGATGAATCAATAAATCAATTCAATTTCTTATTTAAGAGAGCTATTTGAATAAGAGTTAATCTTACATTTCGGTCGATTGGCAGTCATATTGGATTATGCCAAGTCGTTACTAGGCAACTAGGCCGGCTCTTTGATTTATTTTCACCGAAAAATCCTACCAGATACAAATCTATCTTTGGTACTTTCAATTTAATATTCTCAGCTTGAGAGTTTGTTTGATTAGGATTTTCGTTTCAAATTGTCGATTTGCAGCCAGTGGTATTAGCAAAACTTGTTTTCCCTTCGTCGCATACCTTAAACCACACAAATTCCCTATCACGGACACCATTTTTGATGTCGAACATGATATTCCGAATCAACATTCTCTGTAAATTCCAATTAGTAGTGTGTTATAAACAGTTGTTCTATTGTGTTAACGATTTGCGTTGGATAGAGTCCTACCTCTAGGAAGAAAAACTTTTTGAGAAACATAGTGAAAGTGAGAATGCCTAACCGATTCGATCCAGAACGCTTGCGCAGATTCAGGAAGCGCATAAAGAGCGAACATACGGGAAATCCTCCGAAACGACCATGCACCGATGCCGAGCGAGCTCGTAGTTATTGGGCGAAATTGAAAGCAGCAAGAGGTAATACGTTGCTAACAACTAGTTGGGACGCTGGAGAAGGTCCCTCAACTCGAGGTACGAAATTGATATTTATTAAATTTAAATCAATTTGACAAAGTGCATGTCATCATAGCAATTGAATATCTCTCTATGTTATCGCTCCCTGTCTTAATAAATTTCAACATAGTATTAATTGTTCATCGGGCGAGGGAACGATAATAAAGATTTTTTTAGAAATCTCGTCGATTTTTTCGTCGTGAATAGAATGTTACAGTGTATTGGTCATCAAAATTACTTACACATTTATTGATATAATTATTACTTTCGTTTCAAAACTTCAACTGAAGTTGTCACTCAATCAATTTCAAATTATTGCTTGACTAATTTCATGCAGCTAAGTCAGAAATTCGGGCTTGTAATCGTATGAGAAAAAATCTCATGACTGCATGATGGCACGAGAATGACAAAAATGTTCATGATAGTTCATTTGTTATACTGACAGTGAGATGCAGTTTTTTTTTCATTGTCGCATGACGATCGTGATATTTACCAGCTGAGATGGTTTTCACGTGAAAGCATTAGCGTGGTTCAAAATGCCGGTTCGGCGTTATTCCTCCCAATCGCATGCCAATCAGATTCTGATAGTATCTGTATAAAATAAGTCCAGTGCATAAAATTAGGTAATCTGTTTCCAATCTGAATAAGATGTAAAGAAGCCGTTCAGATTGACTCGCATCTGACCAAACAAACTCATATTTACGACAAAACCATCATTTTGTCTCATTTGTAAGTGATTGTGTGTGTGTCTCTCTACTGACAACGAATGTGTTGAAAGAAGACAAATTTTCACTTGATAGCATTTACACGAAATCTCATCACCTATTTTTGAAAATTTCTGAAATCCGTCGTAAATCATACTCATTTTCCGTCAAGTCAGGTCGGGGAAAGTATGAACATTGTCGTATCCGTTGCGGAGAAAAAAGGATTTTAGTGATTTAACACCTGCTTAACGAGATATCAGCAGCTCATAAATTCCACAGAACGATAGGGTGGGTAGGAGATTTAAATGTATTCCGTCGATACGGTATCTTGTCCTATTTCAATTAGATGTACTGCTCGGTCATAATATACGAGAATATATGATTTTTTTTCCAGAGTCATCTATCACCTCACAGAAAGCCAAAAACAAATACGATAGAGATACGAGGTAGCCGAATTTAGGACCTGTCACCGTGTTTGCCTTAAACTCAACAATCGCTTGAACCACTTTATTTTAGAATCCTCTCGGCGTAGTGTTTCGAGTCACTTATCACTCAATTTTTTCACTCCTCAAAGAAAAACACAGATATCACTTTCACAAAACAACCCATCACCTAATCATGGCAATAAGACTGTCAATCAACAAACAAGACAAGACCGCCACCGTTTTATCGTCACACAACAGTCACTAACATTAGTAATCTTCTGCAAGATTACCCACCCGAGAACATTTGGATTGATTTATGGTACGGTTGGAATCATAAATCAATTACGATTCAGATCCCCTGCGGACAGAGGGTTTGCACTTCTTTTTCACTAGCCCACATGCGGAATTTTCCCCGAACGGCCCATGTCACAATTTCTAATTCCCCTCCTAATAATGATGTATCATGTTTTAGTCGCCGAATAGCATATCTTCATCCAACCGAAATCTTCGGTATTTCTACGCGCCAAAGGTAAAGTAGATGATGCGGCCACTGTGGCATGTTTTTACTGCACTCTCACTTTTCGGTACCAGATCACTTAATCCGTTACACGCAAACTTCTGTCATCGCCGTGCGCGTCTTTCTTCCCTCCCCACAACCGTACGACGCGACGATGAGCTGTCTGCTTGTCGTCCGCTCTTTAGGAAAAAAAAAATTCCCACCTTATTGGTTTACTTATAAACTTCAGAACTGTGTTACCGCGACGAGATCGCGGGCCCAACTGAGTAAGAGCTCGAAGATCGACCACCAACCGAAACGAGCGAACCTGGTTAGCACGCGCACTGTCGTAACCTGAATATCAGTAGAGATCAACCACAGGATACGGTTCGGAGAAAACGCGTGCGCCCGGGTGACGGAAAACGTCCATCCGTCAGTGCCCGCGGAGTGGGTGGCAATACTTTAAGTGCGAGTCATTGACCACAGCAGAGCGTATTGCATGTACAGTAAGGTCTCCTAATTTACGGTGGGTGATACCATCCTCCCACCCTGGATTATCGACTGTCCTGCAACCAATTGAGCTAATTTCTTGTGTGTAGTCAAGGGTCTGTGATAATCTGATTACCAACCGAAAATCAGCGTTGTTGGCTGCAAGACAGCCGAGAAATTCGAGTGAGTTGATGATACCACACATGTTACTATTGGAGACCCGACTGAGAGTTTTCTTTCCGATGGAATGGAATGTTGTTTTGAAGGAAATTTAACTAGAGAACTAGATCTCCTGGCGGCAGGGAAAATGAGCATGTTTTAGGACGGATTTCAACAAATTTTCGGAAATAGGTGATGGGAACTGTTTTCACAAGATGATTTTTTTTCTTTCCTATATTCATTTGTTAGTAAAGAGCGAGAATCAACTGCCAACGGGAAAAGCGATGATTAGGTCGTAAATCTGGGAAAGAATTTCGGATGGCCAGATGTGAGTCAATCGGACGGCTTTATTGTATGTTTTCTAAATTAGCGATAAATTAACTTGTTTAATGAGCTGAAAAAAATGTAAATTAAGAATTTCGTATTCTTGTCACAATTGTTTTTTGTGCATCTTCTTTACCCATGTTCTTTACCTAGGCCTTTTTGTACCGAGCGTTCTGCCGGTCCTTAATTCATTCATCTAGACGCACATTTTTGAGGTTATCAAATTTAAAGAAAATCCGGACTTCAGTATCTAGAAGTACCCACCTATTTAAACTAGCAAAACCCTTTTTGGATATTGATAATTTAGTTCCATATTTTGTTTGATGCCATCATCAATAAAGTGTGTACGGAATCGAGTTGCATCACAAGAAAAGGTACGGCAAAACTCATTCAACCGATCTTATTCAAACTTTCAGAGAATAAAACAAAACATATTACATATTACCTCGATAGTAAGGTCTGTATCCACATTAATCCGGACACCTTCAAATCATTGTAACTTTTGAAATATTGCACATAGGAATGAAAAATTTCACTGTGGTATAGCTGAGAGTCTATGATGAAAAAGACTAAGATTGATGTTTACATTTCATGTTTAGTATTCAAGATGGCGACGAAAGAAAAACAAGTTCGCGAGCGAATTTTGTACGGGCGTACGGCAAATCCTGACTTGTCAATACGGGACCTTGCAAAAACATTGGATTTGCCTAAATCCACTGTTCACGATGTGCTCAAATCATTTCCGGAACGTTTGACGGTGGAGAGGAAACCGAGAAGTGACAAAAACATTGGACGCGCTAATCCTGTCATGGACCGAAAGGTGAAAAGGATATTAACGAAAAACCCAAATCTTTCCATTCAAACGGTGGCTCGTAAAATAGGGATGTCACCTGGTTTTGTCCAAAAATCAAAACAACGTTTGGGACTTAAGTCGTATAAAGTAAAAACAGTTCCAAATCGCAACGACAAACAGAACTTGGCAGCAAAATCACGGGCTCGACGTTTGTACTGCGAATATTTGACGAAGTTTTCATGCGTTGTTATGGACGATGAAACTTATGTCCTGGAGGATTTCAAGCAGCTTCCAGGGCTGGCTTTTTATTCTGCTATGGCCAGAAATGCTACAGCTGAGCATTTCAGAACGAAGAAAGCATCGAAATTTCCCAAAAAATACCTTGTGTGGCAAGCAATTTGCACGTGTGGCAAAAAGAGTAAATCTTTCGTCACTACAGGCACAATCAACAAGGAGATCTATCAGAAAGAGTGTCTGCAGAAGCGATTGCTACCCTTCATCAAAAGTCACAAAGAAAAACCTTTGTTCTGGCCCGATTTGGCATCATGCCACTATGCTAAAACTGTGATGGAGTGGTACCAAGCAAATCAAGTGAACATTGTACCAAAAACCTCAAACCCGCCAAATTGCCCAGAGCTACGACCAATCGAGAGATATTGGGCTCTGATGAAGCGGAAGCTTTCTGGAAAGAAGCAAGGATCAAAGACATCAAACACTTCCAGCAAATTTTGGCAAAGACGGCTTCTACGATTTCTGAGGAGTCTGTACAAACCCATATGGACGGAGTTAAGCGCAAAGTTCGAAAATTTTATGCAAATACCGAATAACTATGTTTTGTCTTCACGAATTGTTAAAACACATCCCATGAATCTGAAATAAACAACTACGACGGAAATTTAATGCGAAATTTATGTTTTATTCATGTTTTGAGGTGTCCGGATTATTGCGGATACAGACCTTACGTACCCTCGATAGTACGTACCCTCGATAATACTTACCCTCGATAGTACGTACATTTTGCCTCGATAGTACGTACATTTTGATTCGTTAGTAAGTACAGTCACGATTTAAGATTTTTACCCTTCTTACAAATTAGCCTTCAAACAGGTTAGGGCGATATGACATTATTTTTATGAAATACATGTTATGGCTTACTTAGGACTTGGTCTTGATTATCCGTGAACCCATTTATTGCATTCTCACTCCGATGAGCTGGATTACCCTGCAATTAGTGACGTCATAACTGGACTTCATATGTTTCACCTCTCTCTGTATCTTATTGCTCCCATTCGTGCGTTTACATATGTCAGAGACGTCTATTAGGGCTGTCAGGTAGGTTGTCAACCGGTTGGTTTAACGTTATTTTATGCTCCGGGACGGAGGTATCGAGAGAACCAGTTATCTTCATGCCATGCTCCAACATGGATGGATGGATAATTGAAGCTTCCTTCAATGCTGATTGATAAATCTCAACAGCCAAGAGCACAGAAGCATGTTAGGCAACCTCCTGTTGCCTAACTCCAACTCGGCTTCCAAGAATGCATGGATGACAAGGTTTTTGTTTAAACAATGGTTTTTTGAGGAATTTGTGCCTCATGTCACCAGATTTTTGGAAGAATCTAATCGGCCTATTACGGCCTTGAGTTCTTGATAATTGTTCTGCTTATTTCGATGGCGGAGAATTACAAACCGTAGATGTTGTTCAACCCATGGACCAGAACATAATTCAAATGGTCAAAGCATCGTATGCAAGAGATGATGGGCAAACTGCAGAAATCCACAAAAATGTAAAAAATATCACCATTAAAGATGCTATTTTCTGGGTGGCTCAAGCATTACGGATACAAATTTCGTCCATTTAAATTAAAAATATCGATATTCAACTTGAAAAATAAGAATTATTTAAAGTAAATAGAAAGCATGTTTGTGTGTGTGTGTGTGTGTCCAATCTAAAACCCATCGGCCGGCAATGGTATTATGGAAGAAATCTGTTTACAACAATCATTCAAGTGACCATTGGAAGCAGCTTTAATCAGGGAGCTAGAAAGTGATAGCTCTACTGCATTTCAGAATGTCTGGAGTGTCACGCCCATTCCGAGGTTACTTTCACATACAATAAACCCCGCATGTAAACATTACCGATATCATTTGGATAAGGGCACTGCAACACACTTCCAGATTTGGAAATTTTAAATTTCCAATCCAGGCTCGTATTTAGTATTATTTGAAAATAAGATTTTTGTTATATAGTTAAAATCAGATTGATCTCACCCATGTCCGCCTCCTCAATCACACTATCCTTGTTCATTCGTAAAAATAAAAAAATCGACGTTGATTCGTAATTAATTTCATGCACTCGCGATCAAATATGCGCAAAAATTAACGTTGCTAAACCGCCCGCTAGATATGCAAACTGCATAACAAAACTCTGTACACCCCGTGGTGAATGCACCTAAAATTATGTGCAAGCTTTTCACCCGCCCATGCGCGTTGTTTTTGTTTGCTGCTTCTGACCAGCAAATGGCTGTTCTCTACATTGCACTAGTCTTCTTTTTTTTTCACTCCACACTCTGCCAATAATGCAAACCCCCGCTATGAGGCGACTCTATATCTTGACCAAGCTTCAAAACTGCTAATAATCATCGATTCACTCGCGACAAAGCGGAAAAATAATCTAAACTAATAAATTATGCCCGAGTTTCACAATATTACCACTAATAACCAAAACTAAGTTGATGTAACTCTTCTTCCGGGTGCGGGGGCAAAGCACAAAAAACAAAACAAAAAACGGAGAAGTACTACCGACACTCACACATTTCGAGAGGGAATCGATTGTATTCACTACGGTTTACACAATGCACGCGGAGATTTTATGATTTCACTGTTAGTTCAAGTTAAATTGTTTGATTTTTTTTTCGCGAAAACGACGCAGCAAAAAACAAAACACGTCGGTTTCGAAGCACGGCTTGCTGCGATCAGGATTTGAAGTAAATGGAAAGCATGTTTCGAACAAAAATAACAGTTTTTTAATCAAATTCAAGGCATGTTAATTCCATCAATGCATTCATCGGGTAGGTGCATTTGAGCGTGTACTTCCTCTCTAGAATGTGAGGCCGTGGCAAAGTTTCGACGCTCGCAACACGATCCAATCGTCACATTTGTTGGTAGGTTATTTGCTCGATTCCAGTAGTGAAACTCTGAGCAAACTTCTTGAATCTGGAACCTGTTAGCATTCAAGCCAAATTAGAATTAAGATAACCAAGATTCATAGCATAAATAAAATAAATTTAGAACGCCACCAGTAAAATACAAAATGTGTACGTTTATTCTTATCATTACTATGTTTAAAATAAAAATAATATGATTTTTATTTCAAACATCGATGTCATTTGGTTTTAAACATAAGGAGTGTATCGAAAATAAGCTATCCACAAACTTTCTTTCAAATTATGTTGAAAACCGATATTTTATTCATACAAAAAAATTGATCCTTTATTGTACGAGGTTAAACTTGAACATAATGAAGACCGGATGAAATTTAAGTTATTCCTTCACGAATTTTCGAACTTTGGATCGAATGCTCTTCATCAAGTTCCGGACAAGTGTTGCATCGCATTTTTTGAACGCTTGAGCCCAAATTTTGTTGAACTCCTGCATGTTCCCAGCTGCCTTACCAGTCTTCTTGAAGACCCTCTTCACGATTGCCCAGTAACGTTCGATGGGTCGAAGCTGAGGGCAATTTGGTGGAGTGATATTTTTCTCAACGAATAATACCCTTTTCCGCAAGCCAATTGCGAGTGGTTTTGGCATAGTGAGCCGACGCTAAATCCTGCCAAAACAGTGGAGGTGTACTATGCTTCTTATATAAAGGCAACAATCTCTTCTGGAGACACTCGGATCGATAGATTTCCGCATTTATAGTTCCGGTAGTGTAAAAAATGGTTGACTTCAAACCACAGGAACATATTGCTTGCCATACCAGTACCTTTCGACCGAATTTCTCCACTTGAATCGACCTGTCCGCATCGCTCATATCCTCCCCAACGACGGCAGTAAAGTATTGTGGACCTGGAAGGGTTTTTGAGTCCTCCTTTACATAGGTCTCATCGTCCATCAAAACGCATGCATCCGGACGCTGCAAAAGACGCGAATACAATTTCCGGGCCCTTGTTGCTGCTCGCTTCTTCTGTTCTGCACTTTGTTTCGAGATTTTCTGCTTCTTGTAGGTCTTCAGGTGGTTTCGCCTTTTGATACACTGGATCATTCCGACACTCGTTCCTCCTTTTTTGGCCAAATCACGTATTGACATTGATTTGTTCTTCATGATTAGAGATACCACTTTCTGCTCCAGTTTCGGGTTGGAAGAACCGGGTTTTCTGCCTCTTCCTGGTAGCTCATCCAAAGAATAGTGTTCCCCAAACTTATTAATGATGGTTTTAACACTCGCATGATGAATTCCAAACCGCTTCGCCAATTTTCGCATAGTAATACCCTTCTCACTTAGCCACGTGTCCAGAACCTTAATTTTCACTTCCTTTTCAATACGCGACATTTTGAAAACGCAGAATTTGAACCGCACAAACAAGTAAACAAAAGAAAGCTGACAGTCAAACGCACAGCATGCAGTGTTCAGAGCATAAAAAACCATCACAAATACATTCGTACAACGCAAATGTATGTCGATAGCTTATATTCGCTACACTCCTTAGAATATGTTTGAAATAAAGTAAGTTTATGTTTGCGGCCAGAATAAACTAAGTTTATGTTTGGATTTACCTAGAATATGTTTGTTATGACGGTATTTTTTTCTGCGTGGTGGGATTGCGTTCCAGGGGATGCAATTAGAAAATCCTGGAACATCCTGTATAATCCGGTGGATAGCGATGATGAAGATGCCCTGCCATTATCTGTACTCCAGAAAAAATTGCGGAGCATTTCTCAGAAAATTCTCGAGCCTCGAACTCAGGAAGAAGAAGACAAAGATTTCGAATTTCTGAAAGTTGATGATATTCTGGAGGGTGTTCTTAACCTTGATAAGGACAACAGTACATACACCGGAAATGATTTGACGTTGCCAACAATCGAACAAGAAATAAGTTTTTTCGACGATACTGCTAACGACAATGAAGGTTCAACAGTTTCCCATGAAGCAGCAATAATCAAATTGAATTTGATTCTGAGGTACGCAGAAGAGATCGGATGGCCGCTAAATACGCAATCAAGATATCTCTCTCTCTCTCTCTCTCTCTCTCTCTCTCTCTCTCACTTTGATCTCGTGGAGCGATTCGATTGGTATATCACATGTCAATGAAATCATTTCTTTTGCTGAATTGCCTGCCTTTACACTACAACACATTTTTTAAACTTTGCTAAACCTAATTTTTTATTTGGATTTAAGCTATTTAAAACAAAATTAAACAACTTGTTTCATTTATTGTGATTCGTTTGTACGTACGCATCGATAGTACTAACACTTAAAGAGCCGCAGGTGTACGTACTATCGAGGTATACAGGGTGCGGCAGAAAATAATGCGAAAATGTTCAAACTTGAGTATGGGGTAATTCGTGTAGCTAGTGACTAATTTCTGTCGAAAGTGTATTTGTTTATGTTTACTTTCAAGTGCTGCATCCAAACATTCTATTTGTTTTATTGCAAATTCGTCAAAATGATCGCGAAAGAAGTGATCTCCAGTTTGTTGCTCGCCCAGAAGAAGCCGAAAGAGATGGCCACGGTGGTAGGGTGCCATTTGGCAACAGTTTACCGCATGAAAAAGTCCCTGCAGGATGGTCCTAAGCAGCGGAAGCCGGGAAGGGAAGGGGCGTTTTGGGAGGGAAATCTTACTTGGGCACTTCCACACGTTGTAAGCGGCTTAACACTCCATGGTCGCTTTTGCTTACTAGCAAATGCCAAATTCGGCCAAAACAGTCCTGAATAATTGTATTGCTTTAGGAAATGGTGCAGACATGTTTCTAGACACTAGCTAACGTAAATTTCATGGTCCCGGTTACAACGTAAAAGAAGGTCTTTTTCAAACCACAGGTACAAATAGCTTATGAAATCTGTGATTTTTTAGTCGATTTCGACACACTCCCCAGGATTCAGTGCTTCAAATGGTGAGTTGACAACTTCGAAGGAGGGTGCAACCGACCTCTGGTCCTCACAAGTTCCTACCTCACGCCTCCACGAGTCATATGATCACAAAATACTGCCAGCTGAAACATGGAGACGCTGGTTGGCGTAGCCTGGGCAATGTTGTCATTTTGACAATGGGGTGAGGGGGTGCGACCTGTAAATCATATCATATAATTTTCCATTCTCATATCAATTAATGATTTCAGTAGGCTTTGGAATCATCTTTGCATTCCAAAACCATTTATCTCAGGAGCCAGGAGGAACATGGCATGGATAAAAGGCTGAATTTGTTTTTCAGCATTTCAGCATAATATTTACTTTGAATTTGCACTTCTGAACATTAACTACTATATTCTTAAAAGACTGGCATGCGCTTATGGGCAGTATAGGATTATATTTTAATATTGTGTTTAGTGGTATTAGGATTAGATAAGCCATTTATTTCAGAAACCATCACACTGGGCTCTGCGATCGCTCCAATTGCTATCATAGAAATGTAACTAGAACAATATAAAGACTTGTTTTAACAACATGTCTTATAAAATAATATCTCTCATTGAAATTATAGTTTTGATATTTGGAATGATATTTTCTGTTTTCAGCTTTTCCAGGACTAGTAGGATATTAATACATATCTAATTATATTTTTTCAGTAACAATCCTGTGGATGTCAGATATGTTTTGTATATACGCATATTATGTTCTCGTATTGGCTTACTGTAGCCGCTTTTTACATGGTCAAGTAATTTAATTGTCTCTTAAAATGCCATGTACAGCATTCAAGTTGGAAATTTGTATTAATAGCATTTTTGTCTTCTATGATATTTTTTTTTTTTTTTATGTGAGGAAAGTAAGACCTTGCAAAGAACGAGCAAAGTATATGTATTTCAGTTTTGATTCCTTTCATATTGGAACAGTTTATAAAAGCATATGAGTCCTATACTCCCGAAATTGTGATGTGCTTTTTTTACCCGTGATTTTCGTTGTATTGCATTTGTGCGCGAAGTACTAATTGAATTCGGGCTGTTCCATTCGAAAAGGATGATGTGAAAATATTTGCCGAATAACGGAGTGTAGGGACATAAAAGCCCCCGTTAGCATCACAGGGAAGCCGTCCAAATGAAGACTGTATATCAGCAACAAATTCCGGTGAGGTCTATCTGATTATAACTAAATTTGAGCGATACTGCTAAATACGTGCCATCCTCAAAACAGTAAGATTTGATGATGGAAGTGTATGCACAGTACCTATATCCATTTGATGGTTGTACTGTGGCTATACGGGGCTTGTTGTAAGTGAAAGTGACCTCGGAATGGACGTGAGTAACCAGGCATTCAGAAATGGGTCACTGGAACCCAACAGAGCTGTCACCTTCCACCTCCGGGCTAAAAGTGTTTGTCGATTCGCCAACAGTTCGTCTAACTGCAAACATTTTTCTTCCATAAAAACACTGCCGGACGGTGGGCGTTGGATTGTATATACACACACATTTTGGCAAAAAAATGTTGTTTTCCTACTTAGGCCCGGGACTTATTGCCAATGTGTTAAAATTAGAAACAATAACACTAAACTGCTGTATTGACGGTCGTGAAACATTACATTAGAAATTAGCCGTTACGAACGGTGTTTGATTTCTAAGAAGTTGATTTTTTGGAAAAAATAAAAGTAAACAAATCTTTAATATTGATAATATTGATTAACAGTGCTGGTTTACTGCTTTTTTTTCATTGATACAATCACCCATATCAGGTAAAGCCGTACATCGCTTCTCGGCCTAAAGGCTAAGATCAAAGTGTAGGTAAAGCCGTACAAGCCCTTTTGATTATTATATTTACAATAAAACAATCAAAATCCTAATGTTATCCAATATCAACCATGCGGTCGTGCATTGTGCACAACCCCTCCATTATTTTTTTTTGCTCACTCGATCACTCGCGGCACCGATCAATAGATAACTTGAACAACAATGCTCGATAATAGAATAGTGCACAACAAAGCATCGACACAAAATGATACATAGTCGCAAAAATCAATCCTCATTTCTTAACCGTAATCGAATACAACTAGTGAACATGACCCTTACTGACTCAGCGAAATATCGGACATTACCGTTTCAAAATTAAAAGATCGAGGTATCAATAGAAACTAAGCTTTATTACACATAGTCCAAAACAAGTGTATGTTTGTTTGTTTGTTTAGACACTCGCCGGACACGCTTAAGTACATACACGCATGAAACATAAACACTCGCATATCATCCTCGCATGCATGCAAAAAAAAATAGAATCATGCCTCTAAAATTAGAATGGATCATTGGCCTGTACCGGGTCGGCCAACAGATCAAACTGTTCCATTAGCGTGCTGAGATTGGCGTTCAGTTGCTGGATTTCGATACGCTGACTATTAATAATCTTCACCTGCTGATAGATTCGTTCCTTCAGCTGTCGAATCTGCTGGCGCAAGTCGCCGGCGGTGTCCAACTCGTTGTCACCACTACTGGGCGGGATGGACCTGGGAAGGATGGACGGTGGAATGTTGCAAACCCGCTTGTCGACATTGTAGATTATTTTGCGCTGGTGGACCAACTTGAGCAGCTGTTGGTACGTATCACAGTCCAGTGAGTTGTGCTCGACGTCGAGAATGCGGAGCAAATTGAAACGTTGCGAGATGATTTGGACATCCAGACGTGTTAGTAGATTGTCCCGGAGGGAAAAGTTTCCCAACCGAGGGAAGAACCAGTGTGCGAGGAAGGTTCCGTTGAACAGGAAATTACCGGCCAGATCGAGATGATACAGATTCGGCAAGATGATGTTGAGTTCTGCGGTAATGGTTTTGATTCGGTTTCCACAGATAAGCAGTTGTTTTAAATACGTCATCCTAGCAAATATGTCGAACGACACATGCTCGATCAGATTGTCGCAGAGATTTAACTCGATTAGGTTTACCAGTGACTTGAAGTTTGAAACGTCTCTAAGTTTGTTCACATGAATCCTCAGATATTTCATGGAGTACTTTGCCCTGGGTTCAATGTCGACCGATGTAATATCGTTATCTCGGAAGTACAGTTGCTCGATCGTGTTTGGCAGTGTGAGACGACTGATCTTCGTTCCACGAGCAAAAATTCTCACTACGCCAGCTTTGAACAGACCCAGATTCAAAAAGTGTGAAAAGTGTGGTATTGACCCGTTGAGAAATCCAATCTGTTGAACCTTTGGGAATTCCACCATCTGAAGATCACGATCTGATTGGACGGTAACGTTGTGTAGTTGACACCAAGAGAGCACATAATTATCACAACTATACTGTTTCAGCAAAAGACCCACCGAGAACTGACGGCTGATCAAGAAGAGCACTCTGCAAGACACCAATCACACCACTTAACTGTACATACTTTCGCCGTGAGAACATATAACGACTTACCCAAACAACACCAAACTATTCATCGCACCGAAACTCTTCCAGTTACATCCCCCTGACGGAATGGCTTTCAACGGACTGATCACTTGCCAGACTGCACCGTTCACAAGCGTGGGGGAAACTCCGTGAAACCGTTGCTATTTTTTCGTTCATGTTCTATGCTCGCCTATTAACGAGCATTAAAATTCAATAAATTCATCTAAGCGCCTAAGGTCACGACGAGTGAGTCTGCAATGAGTCGAAGTTCTCGCGAAAAACCCACTCAACACTGGATCCGTGTGCCCGCGCCAATAGACCCGCGACAATGGACAGCACTCCGGCTCTGAAAGGGTAAAATTCCGCTCCGTTCCATGCCGCACACCTGTGGTATAAATTATCCAAGCATCTCTCAAGTGCTTGCGTGTATTGTTTTAGTATGTGCAAGCGTCGTTGACTTCTAAATGGCTGGCTAATCTCTGGAATGGAATCGCTATAGTTAGTCAGCGAGTTCTCCCGGTCGATTGGCGCGGTTTCACTTTCAATTTTTCACTGGCAAAGCCGTTCGACTATGCTCAGGACACTCGGGCACTGCAGACCTAATCCAGACAGTTCCAAGCAAGTTGAAAGAGCACTGAAAAACATTGAGCACGGTCTTGCTTTTCGTCACGTTAGATACGATTGACGAAACGAGACTGCTTTAAGCTGGTTGGCATAATAGAGTCAACTGCAGGCTGGAGAACATCAACCATCGACATTAAGGAGTGTATCGAAAATAAGCTATCCACAAACTTTCTTTCAAATTATGTTGAAAACCGATATTTTATTCATACAAAAAATTGATCCTTTATTGTACGAGGTTAAACTTGAACATAATGAAGACCGGATGAAATTTAAGTTATTCCTTCACGAATTTTCGAACTTTGGATCAAATGCTCTTCATCAAGTTCCGGACAAGTGTTGCATCGCATTTTTTGGACGCTTGAGCCCAAATTTTTTTAAACTCCTGCATGTTCCCAGCTGCCTTACCAGTCTTCTTGAAGACCCTCTTCACGATTGCCCAGTAACGTTCGATGGGTCGAAGCTGAGGGCAATTTGGTGGATTGATCTTTTTCTCAACGAAATCTATACCCTTTTCCGCAAGCCAATTGAGAGTGGTTTTGGCATAGTGAGCCGACGCTAAATCCGGCCAAAACAGTGGAGGTGTACTATGCTTCTTATATAAAGGGAACAATCTCTTCTGGAGACACTCAAATCGATATATTTCCGCATTTATAGTTCCGGTAGTGTAAAAAATGGTTGACTTCAAACCATAGGAACATATTGCTTGCCATACCAGTACCTTTCGACCGAATTTCTCCACTTGAATCGACCTGTCCGCATCGCTCATATCCTCCCCAACGACGGCAGTAAAGTATTGTGGACCTGGAAGGGTTTTTGAGTCCTCCTTTACATAGGTCGCATCGTCCATCAAAACGCATGCATCCGGACGCTGCAAAAGACGCGAATACAATTTCCGGACCCTTGTTGCTGCTCGCTTCTTCTGTTCTGCACTTTGTTTTGAGATTTTCTGCTTCTTGTAGGTCTTCAGGTGGTTTCGCCTTTTGATACGCTGGATCATTCCGACACTCGTTCCTGCTTTTTTGGCCAAATCACGTATTGACATTGATTTGTTCTTCATGATTAGAGATACCACTTCCTGCTCCAGTTTCGGGTTGGAAGAACCGGGTTTTCTGCCTCTTCCTGGTAGCTCATCCAAAGAATAGTGTTCCCCAAACTTATTAATGATGGTTTTAACACTCGCATGATGAATTCCAAACCGCTTCGCCAATTTTCGCATAGTAATACCCTTCTCACTTAGCCACGTGTCCAGAACCTTAATTTTCACTTCCTTTTCAATACGCGACATTTTGAAAACGCAGAATTTGAACCGCACAAACAAGTAAACAAAAGAAAGCTGACAGTCAAACGCACAGCATGCAGTGTTCAGAGCATAAAAAAACACCACAAATACATGCGTACAACGCAAATGTATGTGGATAGCTTATATTCGATACACCCCTTATTATGGTTGCTTAGATGCCACTGACCAAACCAGACCAATGACGACCGTTCAGTTAGCATGGGAAAGTTCAGCGTCTCGAAGGCCTGGGCGCTTTCGTTATTAGGCATTGTCCATGCTCGTCTTGCATTCGAAGTAGGAGAACACTGGTCAAGACGGTTGTAGTCGTTTACTGCATAGACAGACGATTGTTGCTTGAATTTGGTCCGAAAGCAATCAACAGTAATTTTTGTAATCATGTAACTCAGGAATCTACAAGCTGCCATCGCATTGAATGGTAATATAACTGATTATGTTGTGCAGCTATTGAATTGAAGTTGGCTAAAAAAAGGTATTCTACATTCGAATTATACTCGCCCTTTTAAATTTTTTTTTGTTCATATTTACGGTAGAGATTACCTAAACCTTTGGGTATATTCTTCAATCATATAATAAGCCCAGAACACAAACAAATTTTTCGGAGGAAATTCATTCACGTATATTTATCACTTTTTTTCTGGCAAAAAAAAAGGTTTTAAAGCAATATTTAGGCTGTGAACCAATTCGCGAGTTAAATTCAACTTTGATTAAAAATTGACAGATGGAAAGTTATGCTGCTACCTTGCTATCCGAGCATTTACCAGCGTGGTTGCATTCTATTCGAAAACCGGTTTATCAATAACACAGGGATTTTCGAAAATGGCAACATAACTTTCGAAGTGTCACTTTTTAACCAAAGTTAAATTTAACTCGTGAATTGGTTCACAGCCTTAGTATGCTGACTGCTTGAAGATGCCCGAGCATACTTCTACCAGGTTCTGATGTTGTCCAACGCCTCTTTCAATGTGTTAATTGTTAATTGATTGTTGATGATAACGTTGCTTATATCAACTTGTTGGTCTAGAATGGACCATAGATTTTCGATAGGGTTCGATAGGGAGCACGAAAAATAGTAGAACCGGGAAAACCGGGAATTAACCTGGAATTTTAAAAAACCGGGAAAAAAACGGGAATTTAAGTTCACATGATTATTCATAATTTAGATTGTGTGTGATTATCGCCCTCTAGTTATTCCTATCTTAGCGTGTTTATCCATAACGATCTGTTAAATTTTAGAGTGTATGAATTGATTTACCTTCTATAAATATCTTGGCTCATTCGCGGAGTAGGCTTAGTGATGTTTAATGCACGCACACTACAGCGCCATTTAGATCAAAGGAGTGCAAGTAAGAAGGAAAATCATTTGGAGGAAAACAAACCATCATTCCTCTGCATGTGCCAGAAAGGGTAAGGTGATGAAACGTCAAAAAGCCTAAGTGTGTCAACGTGTGTTCTGACGTCTAATCTCTTCTCTCTTTCAAGCCCATAGAAAGTTAAGGACTTGCTGTCGGGCAAACGTTTCCCTATGAAAACAATTTATTATAGGGTACGGGACGGGTTTTAAGCAGTTTAGTCAGCACCTGAGACATTTGAAGAAGCTGTATGTAACCTATAATTAGAACTGCCAATATTCGGACATTAATCCCTCTGCTTACGTCTGGTCTATCGGAACATACCTTCAGCAACGAGCATTAGGCTCAGAAAATTTCATAGCCATGGAATAAAGTTCCCAATTGCAGGGACTTCTTAAACGCATGCGGATTGCTTTCCGATTAAAAATATGTTTTCTTCAGCTCCTCAATCTGTACATAAACTAACAATATTGTATGAGTGCGATTCTGTGCATGTGTGCGAAGGCAAAATTAAATAGGCCAGTTCACGATTTGCTGCAAACGTCAATTTCCTCAACCCGCTCCATCGTTTTACCCTTCCGCTCTCGAAAACAATCAACCAAAACATGTCGATTGCTACGATCAAAAACTCGTCTCACGCAAATGTCAGCCAAAGCGACTGTGACGACAAACGGGCTGCTTCGTTTAAAAACAAACAAATGCAAGAGACAGCAGGCTTCACGCTACATTACCGATACGCTATATCCATGGTTAACAAAGAAGAGAGGAAACATGGGCTCTATCAAAAGCAACAGTGATGCCATAGCTGCCGCTCAACAGCAAAGCATTATTTATCGTTGGGTACTATTGGACAGCTCCAAAACATATTTTTTATTGCAAATGATAGTGCCTGATGATGGACAATATAATCATAAACATAAATCAACCTCAAATGACTGGAAGAAACATGAAATAAATAGTGATTTCAGATCATCTAAATATGAAATAAATTCAAACTCAATTATTAACATCACATTCTGGCAACGAGCCTAAATGTTAGAGAGAGCTGATGAAGACATGTTCTCCGGGTACATGCGATCAAATTCAAATGCGCAAAGGCAAAATTTAAGCGAACTTCTTCAGCTGGTAAGAAACTGATGGTTTCTAGATGATGTATTTTAAATCTTTAAACAGACAGTAATAAATTGGTAATTAATCCTGATTCATACATCGAATCATTGACCCAATAGATAAAACCTATGATCGTATCATTAAAAGTGAAATAATTTGGAAAATGTAGGAGTTATAGACCTATTTCCTAACAACTGATTAAAATAGTGACCCCTGATTAAGCCGTTCCCTACCCTATATTCGTCCTATGCGTTTGAAAGAAAAGGGATTAGACATCAGAAAACCTAATAATTATTATTAATCTCTCACGTTCACTTTTTCGCTTTGTTGGTGATACTGAGCTCATATTCGTCGCCGAATTCCAACCATTTTATTTGCGAATTAACACTCATCGTATATCGAAAACCGTATTTGTTTTTATTATAAGAAGATACCAGTGTACCATTACCACAATAAGCGAAAACCACTTTAAATCAAATATTTAGCTATCTTGTTCGAATTCTCCTTGCTTGTTATTTGGTACAAGTAAGGATGTTTCGAAATCTACTTATACCGTTTTGTCGTTTTGGTTACGCGTTTCTTTTCTTTTTTCTTTGGGTAGGAGGTCTATATTTTCTTCGTCCAATATTTCTCCCTGTGTTAACTGTTCATACTGACAGTCCAAACCATCAAATCTTCGAGCACATCAATATCGAAAATAAACTGTTTCGGAACTCGGCTCTCCTTATGACATTTTTGTTTTTTATTTTTTATTCGAATTCATACAATTGCAAAATCCGCATGAAAACAAATGGAAATGTTTTTTTTCCCGCCGAAGAAGTAGTGTGTAGTTCATGAATTTTATTTTCCAGAGTATATCCCCTGGTTGGGTTTACACTTCAAGAAAACTGTAATTTTTGTGTGGACTTAATGCCCGCCACGGGAATTCAAGTCCCGGGCTCTATTTAAAACACCCAGGCACCATATCCCGTGACGCTTCTCCCGACCTGTAAATCAGTCTTAAACCGGGAAATTTTTAACACATGGTCCGAGAAAACCGGGAATTTGAAAATGAAAATTGAGTGGCCACCCTGTATTGAGAGCCCAACTTTCCATCACTGTTTGACTTGTCCTTGGATTTATGTGAACTTCTCTTAAGTTTCATGCATCCTGCCGCACTGTTATCAATCGCTTTCGACTTGCCCAATCAACAAAAGAACAGAACTGCTGAGATTATTTGCTCTGCTGGGAAGCTAACACTGAACTCTACAGCTACTTTGCGATAACACATGGGTTCCATGCAATCTTACACGAAAATTATACACTTGCAGTGAAATATTCATGTCAGCTAAGTGCTTTTTCCACAGTAAATGCAACCATTCACTGAAGAATGACACAGAACAGATGATAGGTATTGCCAACAATCAATAGGCAACTAGCGATTTCAAAGTGATTCAGTGCTATACAACCCGATTGGTCTCAAGTACAACTTGGAGTACCCGATTATTTCGCTTTGCGGTACTAGAATGTTTGTTTTTGTTATAATTTGTTTTGTTTTTTGACAGAATATTCGAGGGCCTATTCGTTGAGAGTTGTGTTTTGAGAGATAATTCATTTAGCTTAGGGGCGAGCTTGGATGCGACTTTCTGAGCCAAAAAAAACTACAAAGGGCAGCCCAATGGGGTTGTACGCAAAGCTGGCGTAGGACTATGTAGCAATGCGTAATGAAGCTTATTATTATTATTTTTAATGGGCCTGTATTAAAATACCGGAATAAGCGAAACCTTGCTAAAAATCAGTGGGGTTGTGTATAACACACGACCGGTTGATGTAGACTAAGTTCAATCCTTTGATTAGTGTCGCTAAAGCTATGTCTATTTAGAATCCAGAATAATAAAATCATCTGTATCTCGGTAACGGATTGACGTACAAATAAGTTTAATACATCAAAACAAAGGTAGTTCACTGTACTATAAGTAAAAAATATCAATACAAATCATTTCACTTCTTTTCTAATGAAAATTCGCACTTTCTTCTTTATTCGTCCCATCAAACCCCAGCAGCACCTCCGGAGTCAACTTCCTTGGCACATATGTTCCACATTTTGGTCATCTGAGTCGCGGCCCGAGCCATTTTTCCACTTTTCTTAAGCTTCCGCTTCATTATCGCCCAAAATCTCTCGATGGGCCGGAACTGCGGGCAGTTGGGTGGATTTATATTTTTATCGATGAAATCTACGTTATTATCGCGGTACCACTGGATGACTTCCCGGCTGTAGTGGCAACTCGCCAAAGCTGGCCAAAAACTTCACGGGACCTTTATGGGCTTTAATGAAAGGTAGTACGCGGTTTTTGAGGCATTGTTCCTTGTACAGCTTCGAGTCCATCGTCTTATTCGTCACGAACACTTTGGTCTTTGCTCCGCAGCTGCATATCCCTTGCCAAATCATCAGTTTTTTGGCAAATTTGTCCATAAAAGCAAACTTAAACTTCGCAGGAACATCTCCTCGTGCCGTCGCCATGTAGAATGTTTGGCCAGGAAGCTTTCCGAAATCCATTTTGACGTAGGTTTCATCGTCGATGAGCAGGCATCCTTGGTACTTCGTCAAAACCTACTGGTACAATTTCCGAGCTCGAGTTTTGGTGACGAAACTTTGCTTCAACGTTCTGTTTAGTTGCTTGCTAGCTTGATAAGAACGATACCCTGCTCGCAAATGAATTCTTCGAACGGTACTGCGAGCAGCAGCGTATTTTTGTGCGATTTCATTATCTGATAGTCCAGGGTTTGCTCTGACGGTTCTCAACACCAGCTTGCGGTCATATGTTCCACTACGACGCTTACCTTGAGGCACTCGATCCACGCTCTTTCGCTCCCTAAAATGTTTGAGCACATCATACACGGTTGATTTGGCGATTTTTATTGCAGACCACGTTGGATTATCAACGTGGCTGTGCAGATTTTTTTCTCTCCTCTCGGCTTCCATCTGGAATAACTTTTGACTCACTGCACGAAATACCGTGAAATTTATACCACAGAACGTGGGCACAGAACTGCTGTAAAAGAATTCTTGCAGCGGTCACTTTCCAACACAATAAGTGATTCCGGATTCTAACTGGACAGAACTTTAGTTTCGTAGCGGAGGTACTGTTCTAATGGGACGTAGGGTTAGCATTAGTAAGTGAGAAGTCGCTTCTTAGAAATTATTTGGCGGCCCTGGAAAGGAACGTTTGGTTTGAATGTTAGTATGATGAAAGGGCAACGGTTGTGCTGGCTGTAGTGATTGTGTTGACATGACCGACCAGCTGGAGACCATTATCCTTATCGCGTTATAGATTGTTCAGGGTCTGTTTGGGAATTCAAAGTCAGTAATTAATGATATTTTTGATAGTTGTGAAAAACCCCAACTGTTTGAAGCAAAATACTCGAAAATCTATCGAGAAATGATAAAGCTATTAGCGTTCAAACTGTTTCAGTTATTTTCAAATTTTAATTTGACCTACCCTTGCCGTAAGGTGTAGTCTGATCAAAATAGCGTGGGTGTGATCCTAATAGATCTTTAGACCGGCATTAGATAGTATTTATGTTAGAAATGGACAGCTTGTAATGATCACTTGAAGATGCGATGGGAGATCATTGCCCTGATATTCCAAAATGCAGTAAAATGTTTCTTGTTTTTTAAGCGTGATGGAGTTGAGTAAACAAGTTGAAATTAAACGGGATTGATCTCTCATGCGCATCCGTTGAACCATTCTGAACGGCCGTTGTGAGAATATCACCTCGAAAATCTCACATTCGCATAGCATGTTACCAATTACTAATGCTTTCTCTCCTTTCTCTTGTTCTCTTCCCTATCCCATGACCGCGAGCAATATCTATCTGAAGACAACCTGGAAATTACATCAAATTGAAGCAATAAGTAGGGAATGGTATATAACCCTAACCAATTTTACCTTCAACCAAATTTTCTAACACAAGGTAAGCAATCAAATGACCACAACAAAATAATTGCATTAAATAATATACAACGGGGAAAAGGAGGGACCATCAGGGCACCCAAGTGAAACGATTTGGATAGGGAGCATGGGACTGCCTTCTCCCTATTGTCAACATTTCGCGGAACGAGGGCGGGCTCTTCGACCGCATGTATTGGGTTTATTTTGTCAATCGAGGGCTCGATTCTAGTGCTGTCAGTGCGAACTTGCTTTTGGAAAGAGATTCTCTTCCCTATATTCGCGGGTTTCGCATAAGTGTCTCTGCTTACGGGCCCGCCCAAACGTTTTTGGCGCCTTATACAGGAGCTTGATGATCACAAACAATAATAGAATCCTGATCAAATCGTTTTTCAGATTATTCCACTGCTATGGAAAGTTACCTTGCCACAATGCACAGTGGGCATAATCGAAGCTGTAATCCGACTTATTTCAAATCCGCTGGTATTTGTACATGAACTGAGGTTTTTCTATAGGAAAAAACGCCAATAAATCGGTTGCCACTAATTTCATCCTGTTCAGAGCATTGGAAGTGGCTCATTTTGCCCCATTTCACCCTAATTCGGTGTGTTCGTTCAGTTTTTACTCCGATAACTACAATTGCCGCTGTAGTTTTCGCTTGAAAAGGGACATATCTTATGTGAAAAACTCTCAGGAATTGAATGGTGCCGGTTTTATGCTGTGCAGAGGTCGAAAAATAGTTTATTTCGCCCCAGTTTACCCTAAAAGGGTTCATTTTTTACTCCGATAACTACAATTGCCGCTATATTTTTTGCTTGAAAAGGAACATATCTTATGTGGAAAACTCTGAGGAATCGAATGGTGCCAGTTTCATGCTGTGCAGAGGTCGAAAAATAGTTTATTTTGCTTCATTTTACCCTAAAAGTGTGTTTTTTCAGTTTTTACTCTGATAACTACAATTGCCGCTATATTTTTTGCTTGAAAAGGAACATATCTTACGTGAAAAACTCTCAGGAATCGAATGGTGCCGGTTTCATGCTGTGCAATGGATGGTAGTATTACATCATCATCATCATCATTCGATCTTAACGCGCTTCCAAAATTTGCGCTTACGGTTGGCATCAAATCGATTCTCACTTCCACAGTTTCCCAAAATTTATTTCTTCCTAGAAGTAAAACTCTATCCATCGCAAATCAAAACACAACAGAATAACTATTCATAACTGCACTAATTGGAATGTGCAGAGAATATCATGTTCGAAAATCAAAACGTTGTCCGTGATAGCGAATTTCTAGATACTTGATACTAAATTTATGTGCATCTTTAAATTGTAAACTTTTAAATACTTGAGTAAATAAAATGGCAGTCTTAAAAACCTCTAGTTGATAAGAGCAAAAATCTCAAAAACCAATCATGAAACTATCGAGTTATGAGCGTCCAGTGTTTCTTTTTTTGGTGGGGGGGGCCTTTGTGGAATTTTTATTGGGAGTGTTGGTCGGGGGGTGTTCGCTCTCTATTTTTTTTATTTGGGATAATATAGAGACCGTTTACATTTCCGAGCTGTGTTGGAAATTGTACAAAATGCTCAAGGTATATGTTTATATAGGGTGTCCCATAAAGTATACACACGATTCCTACATCAACTAAACCGGATGACGTAAGACAGCGGATTTCCATTGTGTGTCTTTTTTAACATTCTGAAAAACAAGTTTGTGTGTCGGAATTGGATTTTTGAACGAAGTCATCAAAATGCGAAGCATTTCTCCCTTAAAACGGAAACAGATGGAATGGGGCTCTATTCCCAATATTTCACTAAGTCAGCTGGCGAAACTGGAAAGTGTGAGTATCGGAGCGGTTCGAAATGCCATCCGAAAGTTTGGTGAGGATTGTAGCTTTGCAAACGCACCGAAATGTGGTCGAAAACCATGACCGGAAGATCATGATTGAAGAAAAAAAGCAATTCTGTTCGAGTTGTTGCTAAAAAGCTGGGTATTTCTAAGAGTAACGTCCTACATGCCAAGGCAAGAATCCATCTAAAAACTTTCAAAAAGCAGAACATGCCAAAACGGAGTGAAAAACAGACTGTAACCGTTAAACCGCCGGCTCGGAAGCTGTGTATTGTCATGAGTGATGAAACGTTTGTAAAATTTGTGTATAAGGCGGGAGGTCAATATTACACCGTGAATGAACCCTCCGAACTGTCCTTAAGCTCTACCAATCGAGACATTTTGGGCTCTGAATAAGATATCTTAGGAAACATGTTAACACAGCAGATATTTACAATTGAAAATTTGCGAAGGACTGGAAAAAAGTGTCTAAAACAATTGCGAAGGAGTCTGTTCAGAGACTTCGTGTTAGGGCAAAAGTGCATTCCTTGGCTTATAATTAACAATAATATGATTTTTATATGCTACTGATAGAGTACATTATAGAGAAATGATTAATGAAACCAAAATAAAATTTCTTTCAAAGAAATGGTTTTCATCTTGATTTTTAATCGTGCTCATACTTTCTGGGACAGCCTCTAGTACTTTATGTTATCCATACTATTGAGGACTTATTTGTAAAAAAAAGTGATGTGCACATTTTTAAAACAAAATTGAGTGTATATACTTTATTATTGCCAGTACTGTACATAAGGTGTGAAAGTGAAAACTATACATGGCCACTACTGCAAGGCCATAGGCAATGGTTACAACGCCTTTTTCACCTGAATGTGTTTTTGTGTGTTAAAGTCATTTTTTTTTTCATTTTTTTTTGAAGAATTCGATCACAGCCATTCCCTGCTAACACCTTTCTATTAAAAAAAGATGTAAACAAGCAAACATAATTGTCGAAATTCAAATTGATTGATTTCAGTTTGAGGTGAAGGTCGCTTGAATATAAAAATGATCGCTCATGGGTTAATTTTCCCTGGCGTGACGAATCAGCTTTAGGCTGAAAGTCACGTAAACACGAAACAACAACAACAATGAAACTTTAAGAGCTTGAAAAATAACTATGAGCAGCATACATAAAAGCCCATTATAGCGTTTTCGGATTTCAACTTGTAATAACGACTGTTCCAGAAAGTATAAGCACACCTTATTTTAATGGTCACTTTGAATATAATGAAACATTTCAACATGTTTTGGCTGCTTCCTTTTGTTTGCACATTTCTGAATGACAGCATCAAAAAAGTGCTCAGTTTTGTGTTACCTATCAAAATGCGCGGTCTTACCCTGGAACAACGAAAAAGTATCGTGCACAAATGGTGCACTGTGAGCGGACTCTCCTTGAGAAAATTGACCAAGGAAGAGGGTGTAAGCGTCGGAGCGGTACGATCTGCGATTCGAAAATATAGAGAACAGTGTACGTTTGAAGATGCACCGAAGAGTGGTCGGAAATGCGGTCCTGTTAGTCCGGATATCGATAAAAGGATCAGGGATGCCTACAAGCGAAAAGCGACTTCCGTTCGGGATGTTGCGAAAAAACTAGGGACCTCGTCGAGTAACGTCATGCGTGCCAAAGAAAGACTTGGGCTAAAAACATACCGGAAGCAGAAAAAACCCAAAAGGAACCCAAAACAGGCCGCGTCCGTGAAACCACGGGCCCGCAAACTCTACGATTCGTTATTGTGTAGAAATTCTGGGTGTATAATAATGGACGATGAAACGTATGTGAAACTAGATTACAAAACGCTTCCCGGACCACATTTCTATACTGTAAGCAAAGATAAAGACATCCCCGAAACGGAGAAGGCATTTTTTACAGAAAAATTCGGTAAGAAGGTTATGGTTTGGCAGGCAATATGCGAGTGTGGTAAAACATCTAGTCCGTACATAACAACGGACACGATGAACACTCAGAAACACGTGGTCAAAATGGTGGGAAGTACCACTGTGCAGAAGCTAATGGGTCATGCTCAAGGAAAAGTTAGGAGTCTGGGCTATGATTAAATATTTTGATTAAACGAGAGTAAAATATCATATCAAACACAAATATGGTTTGCCAAATAAAATTATTAAAACTAAAAATAACATGACTTTTTTGTTATTTTGAAAGTGTGCTTATACTTTCTGGAACAGTCTATATACAAGTTTTGATCAGAGTTTTATGCATGAAGTGATTAATATAATATAGTTTTCAACGTTTTTATTGTAAAGGTTCAATTCATAAGTTCATACACACTTATAAAATAACACCGAAATCGTTTATATATACTGTTTTCGGGTGTATTTTTTGAAAAGGGTTTGGGGTATATATGATATACTGAAAAAAAAAGAAAGGAGGGGGGGGGGGGGGGAAAAGGGAGGGGTGGGTTTACTTTTACTTAATGTGTGTGTGTGTGTTTACAATCTAATTCCCACTGTCTGGCAGCGGTATTATGAATAGAATCTTCCTGCAACTGTTTCATATTTGCTGTTTACAGTTGCAAAAAGCTTAAATCCGGGGATTAGAAGGTGACAGCTCTACCGCGACTCCAATAGCCCATTTCAAGAACGCAAGCATTCCGAAGCTATCTTCGTACACGATAAGCCCCGCTCCAGTAGTGACATACTGAAACTTTCAATCAAGCGTATGTGCAATGCTTGATTGACGCGTATTTAGTGATTCACAATATCATAGATGTTTAAAAGCGGAACGTACCCGAAAAACAGCTTCAGTGATCAGCTCGATGACAATATCATCATTCTATTGAACCTCCTCAGGTAGAATTCCGTCGTCGCAGTTAGTTTGGCTTCAAATCTGGTTGAATGGTGTGCCGGGTGGTACAGCGCCCAGAAGTAATACAAACGTCAGCATACGCCACGTTTGCAACAGAATGCGGTTTGATCACGATGTCTGTTCACGGCCTCTGCCAATTCATTCCCAATCAATGGAAATTGTTCCGGTGATGAACAAAACACTGTTAGACTTTGATAAAATTGGCAAATTTAAAGGCAAAAAAAATGACAGCGAAACGAAAAACACATCTCTTCAATTCCGCAACGGCTATGTCTACCGAAAAACTTGGTTATTTTAGCTGACTCGATAAGGCCTGAAAAATCGTGGGCCTTTTTTTTTTGGGGGGGGGGGGGGAAATTGTTTTTTTGGGGAAAATTCCCGGTTTTGTTTTTTTTGTGGGGTGAAAAAAAAAAAAATTGCGAAAAAAAAAAAAAGGGGGAGGGTGCTTTTTTTTTTAATTTTTTTTGTTATTTTTTATTTTTTTTTTTTTTTTTTTTTGAGGGGGCCCGTTGTTCTGTTTTTACTGCCATGAAAACGTTGCAGGTTATTTTTCTGGCTTGCAATTTGAAAATAGGAAAATGTATGAGGATTTTTGCATCAATAAACAATGTAACTGACAAAACTGGTTTTATTACCTTGAAATTCCCAGCTATTTCAAAATTCCAGCACAGCCAAAAAGAACCGAATTCCGTAATTGCAACAGAACAGTCGGTTTGTTTGACAACGTTCGGTAATATTTGAGTAAACTGATGTTCGGTTATCGCTGATTGGATTTATTTTTGTCAACCGAGTTTTTCGGTAAATTTGACAGATTGTGAGAAAGTAAAAGTTTAACGAGAACTCGGTTGTTCCATTTTGAACCGAAAAGACTACCGAGCGTTCAGCAGATAAAAACTCGGTTGAAATTCAACCGAATTTGTTAGTATTTTCTAAGTGTGTAAGTTCATAACAAAACAAAAATAACTTCTTCTTAGTTAGACATTGAGACCCAAAATTTAGCAAAAACCTTATAATTACCGTATGATTTTTTGCTATAAGAAAGATCAAAGAAATTCAGTTTGATTATAAGTCCTTCACGAGCTCGGTAATGAATTATCATTTCTGGAGCACTTCTTGAATAGCAAATAAAATTGATCATCAAAACAAAACACATATTCAAAAAGCCCTCCAGATTAAAATATTGCAGCTAGGATTAAATCATACGTTCATAATATCTTATCATTTTGTCTGATAAATGCTATAACTTTATTCTTTTAATACGAAAAATCTATGCTCGGTAAGCTGACTATGCCTGTATGCTCCTGACCCAGAATAAACTGCTTTCGAAAGCCTGTATCGATAGATTCGGTAGAAATTTGGGTTGCATGATCGGATTTGATCTTTTTGAAGAATCCTGTTTCATCTCCTGAGCTTCATTTTGAAAAATTATTCTTGCTGTTTGAAATTTAATAAAAAGGCAATTCAATTGTTCAATGTAGAATTGAAAAAAGACTGACCGGATGAAAAGGAAAATATTTACATATGTGATCCTCCATCTAAATCATAATCAACTCCCATAGCTACTCAGTTAGAAATTCATTGGCAAACAAGGACCATCGGCAATCGAA
This sequence comes from Aedes koreicus, assembly GCA_024533555.2. NCBI lineage: Eukaryota > Metazoa > Arthropoda > Insecta > Diptera > Culicidae > Aedes > Aedes koreicus. The sequence continues at coordinate 179,189 of JAHHFK020003403.1, forward strand.
GTTTTCCCAGTTGATAGTTCCACAGTTCCATAGTTTGCAAATCCACGCTCCGAAAATACTATCCACTTTCTACTCGCATATCAGATAATGAATCATCCGATAAACGAGCCATAAGTTATGAGAGCCAGCTCGTGTAATCCGCATGCTTCACAACTGGATTAATAAAATTTGCGTTATGAGTTTTTCCCACCAAACTAACTATCGGAAAACACGTAAACGTATTTCTTATGAAAATCTCACACATGTAATTTCTATAAAATTTACAAGGTGTTAGAAAGAATCTACACTTGGATTACCAAATACCATAAAATGCTGAATGAAAATGAAAATTGATCTTTTTTTCTAAGCTTTGTAAGGTTCAACTCATGATTATTGTAAGGTATTTTGGTTGAGTGAAAGCATGAAAAAGGGTATGACAAAAAAAAACAAACATTCAACTGGAAAAGGATAAAATAAATTAAAAGAGAAAGTTAGCAATATCAAAAACACGTATGCCCTCCATTTGCCTAGATCTCTGCAACAAGTAGACGGTTTGGCATACTGTCAGCAAGATTCTGTAAATGCTGTGGTTCCGTTTTTCCGAAGAGCGCAACAAAGCAATTTTCCTTGTTGGTGACGTCATCTATAATCACATTGTGGTCCAGAATCTCCCAAAAAATTTCAATGGGATTTAAATCTGGACTCCAGGGAGGACATTCGAGTGGTTTTATACGAAGTGAACGGAAATAGTTCTTGGTTTTCCAAGCGGTGTGCTTTGAGCCGTTGTCTGGTTGAAGGGCAGAATCGTTTACCAATCAGGATTTTTGAACAGATTTCGTCAAAATTTCCTTAAGGTTGTCAATATTGATGGATGTCAATAGCCCCGAAAAATCGAACCAAATTGTCTACGCCAGTAATGGGAAATCATTCCTGCAATCCTTCGTTGTCTATTTTTAAAATATTTTCCTCTAATAATACTGACTGCGCATTTGAAACGGGATTATAACAAAATTTGATAACTAATTTTACAAGTAGTGAAGTCAGATAAGGTTTCCAATGTGATGTTAACATAAACGTTCCTTTTCAAATTGCTAAAATTTTGATGTCAGACTTCACTACACGGAAGAAAAAAAGTACCCATTTGAGCAGTTGCGTGTGGGAAGCCAATTTTGGGTATAGTTATGTTAACCGACCCGTTGGGTATAAATAACTTACTTTTGGGTCGAATTTCACCCAAAAGTAAGTTATTTATACACAACGGGTGCGTTAACATAACTATACCCAAAATTGGCTTCCCACACGCAACTGCTCAAATGGGTACTTTTTTTCTTCTGTGTAGGGGTACACACAAGATGAGCTGTTTCCCCCCATACAACGCCGCTTCCTGGTATATTTTTCAAATTCCATATTCTTCAAACAACTCCAGCCGCCATTCATTAGAAATCCCCCACGCACAATCAACCAACGGCGTGTGTGTATTACGTTTCCCATCAAAACACGACGGAAAATTATCTCTATACATTACTCGCGCCAGAGTGTTTAGCTTTCCGTTTCTGTAATCCCTTCTAATCTTCTCGATGACAGGCGAAATTTTCCCGATCTTTTTTTTCTTTCTTATTATTATTTTTCTGGCGGGAATGAAAAATGTTTGCTACCTTTCAGCCGCTTTTTCCACCCGATCGCGTTCGAGGTGGAATGATCTACACAGCCGTACATTTTCGTTTTTCAAGCAGCAGGTGATTTATAGTGGGATTTTTTTTCGATTTTAAGCAGGAAACATCATCCCACCAACGCGTTTTTATTTTTCGGCTATGGTCAATGCGGGATATTGAAAGAGGCTTTTTTTTACTCTTTCATTAATAGGGTGCAGCACTACTTCGGCAGTAGAGCAATTGTCGTGAAACATCACAATTACTTAGCAGTATGCAAGCTAACTGTCATTTTTGAGCATGTATAGTGCCTCTAAGTTTACTCCAAACATGTACAAAAATCCAAGTCATTTAATTTGAATACGGCTGAGTAATAGCGATAAATGACGCTGCTGAAGTAATGCTACACCCTATGGCGAAAATTCTGTAGATTGGCGGGATCCGTGTGTGGAATGACATTTTATATTGAATATTGAAAAAAAATGTCTTTCAGCTTGATTGATGATTCCAGAATGTGTCCAGTACCAAAATAAAACTGCCAACTATTAATGGTTCTACGGACACAGAAATACTTTGAAGTTTACTTTTTTTTGGAGCACGCAATATTCCACAGTGGTGCGTTGGACTGAAAATGCAAACTAAATTTCTTAATACAATTGAAACCGTAAACAATAAGATTCAAAGTAGTAATGACAGCAATAAAAATGGATTTGCAGTACCGAATGTACATTAAAGTACTTAAAACGTAATTTATGGTATTGGAAAGATTATAAATGTACTTGAATTACAATTTTTTACCGCAACTAACAGAATTAAAAATAAGTACAGCGTAATTAAAAAACTTGTCCTTCCGATTTCATTCAAAAAAAGTAACAAATAAAGCATTATGGTAACATGTATTGACCCTGATTTGATCCTAAGATTTCTAAATAAGTTGTCAACCAATTTTCTATATTTATATACTCAACACAATCGCTGAAGTATTAATTGTATGACAATGACTAACCAATCATCGATTGGGAAGAGTAGGCTGTGCTTTTGAGCAAAAAGACGTTTCATTTCTCCGTCATATTTTTATCGTGCTATCGTCCGAAATCAATATCTTAAGTGTACCAAAGTGATACTGAATGGGTTTTGCTCACTTGAGTTACAAAATCTGTGTCTTTCCGGACGGTTTTCGGAGGAACTTCCGTATCATAAAAAAGGAGGTGTGTTCTTCCGCATTATCGCGAGTGCTTCAATGATTATGAGCAGTTTTGAAGTACTAACTGGGTATAACTAAAAAATGAGAATTTTCTTTAAGGGCCAAAACATAAAGACTTGTTCATAGAAAAGAAAACTAGTTGATTTATTTGAAGGCACGTCTCTTTACTTTAAAAAAAAATTAATGAACATTTGAATACGAACCGTCATCAGCTGTTCAACGAAGCTTTGTCCTGATGTTTGAACAGGAGCTTTGTACAGCTTCTTAATCGATTTGGCGAATGCATCGTTTGATTCTATTTATCAGTTGTTAGTCTTTGGCTCTACAGTTGTGTTTGTACACCAGCTCACTCAAATATCCAAAGAAAGCTTCAATCGGGCGACACTGGGACAAATTTGTTGGATTGCGGTTTTTTGGTACATACGGGATGCTTTGGCTTTCCAAGAAGGCTTGTGTTTTTCTCGGCCAAAACATGTAATTTCAATCTGCATAATATGTTTGAAGAAATGGAATCGATATTTTCATCAAATATTGATTGGTACTTGATTAATAGCCAAACCACTGGGTTTGAACCATGGTTTGGAAATTCCTCTCTCAGATATCCAAAACGAAACATTTTCCGGCGTAATTTCGGGTCATCCAGCGGCATTGGGATTTTACGGTTGACACCTGTTGCTCTGTGTATTCTGGTGCTCTTGATTTCTTGTGGCAGACTATTCCTATCTTCTTCAACGTTTTGCAGATGTAAGGTTGCTTAGTCTTGAACGTTTTTGCTGCATCAGATTGAGTAATCGAATCCTTGTTGTCAAAAGTACTATGGAGCAATCTATGTCCTTTCTTGTCCATTATTTTAGCCGGTCTCGCACTACCACTCCTACGAGCTCTTCCTGAGGATGCCAGGATGCGATAGATTGTTGAAACTGGAACATTCTCGGATTTTAAAATGGTTCACAATGAGCTTTTTCCCGTGATTTATGTTGGTTTGATAGGACTGTACAATCCGCTCGCGTAATGTTTCTTGTTTCGACGGCATTTTGAACACAACTGAACAAGTTGGAACAAAAAAAAACATGCGATTACGTTGGGGAGACAGAGAGCATTACTTCACATAATCTCTCTTTTCTCTGTGCACGTTTGTGGTTTGGTATGAAAGAGTTAAATTCATTCTCATTTTTTAGTTATACCCCGTTATATAGAGTCGATTTTGATTTTTGGTGTGAAGAGTCTGAAGTGAAAGAAAAGTTTATAATACAAATAAAACCAGCGAGATGAAAAAACGACCACTTGCTGGTCAAAAGTTACGAACGCAATCAACGCGCATGTGCGCTTGTGCGACTGGCACGTAATTTCAAATAAACTCACCACGTGGTGAGCAGATAATGCTGGTTGCATATCTAACAGGCTGAACAATGTAAATGTTTGCATTTATTGTGACGCGAGGGCATGTAACTAATTACTAATTACGGCCTTTGGTGAGATCTATCTGATTATAAATATATTATAAAAAACCTTTTTTTTTTAATTTGACATTTCCAAATCTGAAAGTGTGTTGCAATACTCCTTTCCGAATGGTTTCCGTAATATTTACATGCGGGGCTTATTGTATGTGAAAGTAACCTCGGAATGGGCGTGACGCTCCTGACATTTTAAATGGGTGACTGGGTCTGCAGTAGAGCTATTACTTTCTAGCTCCCGGATTAAAGCTGCTTTCAATGGTGACTTAAAAGATTGTTGCAAGCGGAAATTCACACTACTATTTCGAGCTGTGTGTGACATTCTGCCAATTTTGATATATCGCACGACTAGGCTCTGTTGACATCACAATTTTGCAACTTTTATGGAGCATCCGGAACCTGCCTTCCGATGTCCCCCGATGTTCAGTATAATCCTGACTCGATTACTTGGTATCTTATCAGTTATCCTGAGACATACTTAAAGATATTTAGCAGTCGCCAAGTCAAAATAGCCAAGTCGTAAATAATTTTCCTCGTTTTTTTTTAAATACTATCAAATTGAATAGAATTCTGTCGCATATTTACCTTACCCTAAACGAGGGTTTTCCAATAGGTAACTTGAGCTGATTGAAAGCTGAATAACTATTTTGTTAAGCTAGACAAAGGTCTTTTGTATGAATGAGGCCTTATTTAGCAAGCAACACTAAACCAATACCAAAATTCTTAGTTCTTAGGTGTTTAGTCGCATATGGTAACTCCCTCCGCGCCGCCGCCGGTAGTGGAGTGTTAAGCGTGAGTTGGCAGCCCAGTGGGTCTGTGTTCTATACCTGTCGTAGTCGGTGAGATTTTTCGGAGGCGGTCCGAATTCTTCGGAAGGGAAGTAAAGCCTTTGATCCCGGTTCATGTGTTGATTATTGCAATATGTAGGGTGAAGGTGCCGTACTTCGGTAGCGAACCAGCATAGGGCCGCCACCTAAATGAAGAAAGTGATAGTAAGGAAAATTTTCCAGTATGCCAAAAATCATGAATTCACCCAATTCTCAAAAACTATGAACTCATTTTGGAAATAAGTAAGACCGTCAGATACACAAAAATCATGTGATATCCGTGGTTTAAAACTAAAGTTTGAACACTTGAGCACAGGCTTCGTTTTTTGGAAAGCAAGTAAAAACGAAACATCTCCATACATTTTCAGTTTGGATACTAGCAAGCGCATACATTTCGACATACCTCGCCTTCTACATCTCACTACCGGCAGAAACGGTTGATTGTTCGATCTTTAAGTGCTATTTAAAACGCTTTGTAGTGCAATTTATAAGTGTTTACGAGATCGTATATGATAGCGGATATGAGTATAAAGTGGAGGCGATATGCGTACAGTTTACAAGGAGTTAAATGAATGATTGTACGTATATCCCCTCCATGTTGTACTCACGTACACTATCATATGCGATTCCGTGTTTACTGGGATGCGTCTCAGCACCTGATTTCGCATAAATAATGAAGCTGTCCTACTTTTGATGACGCATCGCTACTATTTCAATCATTTTTAGTTTCAATATTATCATAGATAGCCGCAATCAGTACTCGTGAACTGAATTGTTTTGCATATCAGCATTGGCAGGAACTAACGGGTGTCCACTAAATAATGAGAACGAAAAGAATGGGTCAGGAAAAAAATACCAGTGAAGTTTTGTTCAAACTGATTTATTTTATTAAAAGGGTCAACTTAAATCTTCAAACTAAGTTTAGTGAATATTGTCATATGGTCCGTGGTCCGCCGTGCGGCGCAGCTTAGTCGTTATGCTGGAACATGACCGTTGGACGGCAGCCACATCGATTTTTCGGATGCAGCTTTTGATCCTGTTGGTAAGTTGCTTGGTGTTCTTGGCCTTCCAATTATCCTTGTATACCATGGAGCTCAAAAGACCGAAGAAATCCTCGATAGGACGGCACTGTGGCAAATTTGTCGGATTCCGGTCTTTTGGGACATATGGTATATTTTGGCTCTCCAAAAACGTTAGCGTTTTTTTTGCGTAGTGCGATGATGCCTTGTCCGGCCAAAACACGTATTTGCCATCCGAGTGATGTTGTTTAAGAAATGGGATGAGTATTTTCTGCAAACACTCTCTTTGGTACACCTCCTGGTTGATGGCCAAACCGCTTGGTTTGAACCACGGCTTCGAAATACCCTTATCGGATATTACGATGTATAACATAACCTTCGATTCAAATTTGTGCTTGAACTTATACATTACTTTTGGAGGAGTAGTAGATTTGTCCTTAGTGTAGAATCGGTCGTTTCCCGGTATCTGAGACTTCGAAAGAGGAAAGTAGCTTTCGTCGTCCAGAACGAAAGATTTTCCGCCGTAATTCCGAGTCATCCAGCGGCATTGGGATTTCACGGTTTGAATCTGCTCATCTGTGTACTCTGGGGATCTGGTTTTCTTTCTACACACTATTCCTTCTTTCTTTAGCGTCTTGCAGATGAGTGACTTCGAACAATGGAACTTTCGGGCTGCTTCCCGTTGACTTACCGAATCCTTGTTGTTGAACATGCTGCGCAGCGAGCGGAGCGTTTTCTCATTCATTATTTTCGCTGGACGGCCGCAACCTTTCTTCCGGGTTACTCTCATGCATGCCAGGATACGGTATACGGTGGATACCGGAACTTTTTCACGACAAAAATGGTCCACCGTGTATTTTTTTCCACGATCTTCGTTCGCTTGAAAGAATTGTACAACGCGCGCGCGCAGTTCTTCCTGTTTCGACGGCATGCTGAACACGACTGAACATGTTAGAGTGAAATAAGAGTGTATGAAAATTTTCTGGAGAGTGCAACGATGCATTCATCTAAAGTGACATTTCTATGCGGCCGTTTTTGTTCTGATGGAAAAGTATTGAAATCATTCTCATTTTTAGTGGACACCCGTTACAACCGAAACTCATACATTAACATTGAAAATTTTACCAATAACATAATTTTTACTAAGTTATTCAGGCAACAGGCCATACTTGGGAACAAAGAAAAAATATGTGCCTAATATTGGGTCTACGTTTTTCTTGTTAAATCATTGTTATTTTATCTATGCAAACAGTAAGCTTATAACGTGTGACTATTTTCTGTACATCTACATTATTCGAATTATCGGTTCCATTTAGCCTAATTTAGATCATTCGAAGAACATGGATATAATCAGTTCAGCTTAACCAGTGAAATAATGATGTCTAATAAGTTAAAAAATCGAAAATTACACAGAAGTGCACAACAGTACATTTATTATTATTGTCTGAATTGCTTCTACTTAAATCAATCATCTTGCTGGCAGCATAATTTTGTTGATTATCGTTGAATTAAAGATATATTTGGTACAAAGGCCGAATAAAAGGAGCTAGGCTAACATTACATCCCCTTACCCTATATATTTTCTTCAGTCTTGCAAATTTTTTAAAGAAAATTCACGGCTAGTGCCAAGCAAAAACAGAAGGCAAACGGGGAATAACAATTGGAATACTCCAAACAATATTGTAAAACAAACACCTTGCTTAGAACTGAAAACTGGAACAAAACAGCAGCTCAGAGTACAACTGTCATAAAAAATCTAAAACCTTGATATGATAGTCCGAGCCCTTTTGAACGATGCAAAACATATCACAATTAAATACTGGAGAGCTTAAGTTTCAGCTCCTTTAAGCTGCAATCAGGCTGAATAAGAGTTGCATTGTCACTTCTTAGAAATTTCGCATCTAAGAATCGCACAATATTGCTGTGAACTTATAAGCTACTCATAAAAGTTTCTTTGAAGTTCCGTGGTAGTCTTCATGAAAAAATATGCAACAGTGTTTACAAACAAAGAGCGTAAGTTTTAAGTACGTTAATTTTGAAGCTATGCGTCCATAAAAAAAGTTTGACATAATTCCAAATCACAATTTGTCGCGACAAGGTGGATCGTGTGTGGAGGACAATATCTCCAAAAACCCAATTTCTGGAGTTGTTGGTCATTATTTGGTCACTTTTTTCTTTGATCTAGTCACATAAATCACTATTTTCAATATCATCGACCGCTACAAACAACGTTTGTATTAAAAAATGGACTACAAAATATAAGTCAATGGGACACATTTTCCTTAAATTTTACATTTATTAGGCCTTCTACAAAAATGCTTCGACGCCCTGCCGGATGGCCTGACGGCAGTTAACCGGAACCTTAGCCATGGCCGATGAAAAAGTGGATGTTGGCATGTTCTTCAAGCCTTGGCGCTCAGTAGTTCCTCCGTTCTTGGCCACACAATTGTTGGAGTAGATCGTCCGTTTGAGGTCGCAGCTGGGGGAAGTTGGGAGGGTTGGCGGGTTTCGGTACAACATTTATCTTCAGCCAGTCCATCTCCTCCACTGATCTCTAGGCATAATGGGCCGAGGCCAGGTTCGGCCAAAAGACACATCCTCCTTCGCGAGATGCTTCTCTAAGACGGCAACTTCCAGCAGGCACTTCGTACTGTATATCTTCTTGTTCACCGTAAGCTCCAAAGGAAAGAACAGTGGTTTGGACATAATCTTCTCGCTAGTCGTCAGCCACGGGTGCACCTTCTTCGGAAACATGGTGTGGGAGATATGTTGCACTAAAGGGTGATACGGTCAAAATTTGGTCAAGGGAAAACGCGTGTAAATCGGTGAAATCGTTTATTTAAAAAATAAATTTAAATTTCTTTTTCAAGTTATTAGTATAAAATTAGAAAAAATATTTGGGGGTTTGGGGTGTGGGCTGTTTGTGGGGGGGGGTGGTTGGGGCGGGGGGTTTTTTGTTTTTTTTGGGTTGTGGGGGGTTGGGGGGGGGGGGGGGGGGGGGGGTGGCGGCGTACCACTCCATGGCCTTTTTACCGTAATGGCAAGATGCCAAATCCGGCCAAAACAGTACGGAACAACCGTGTTTCTTCAGGAAAGGCAGCAGACGTTTATTCAAACACTCTTTCACGTAAATTTCTTGGTTGACAGTCCCGGAAGCTATGAAAATGCTGCTTTTCAAGCCACAGGTACAGATGGCTTGCCAAACCAGATATTTCTTTGCGAACTTTGACAGTTTCGTGTGCTTGAAAATATCTGCTACCTTTCTCCTTCCTTTTGCCGTATAAAACTCCTGTCCCGGAAGCTGCTTGTAGTCGGCTTTGACGTAGGTTTCGTCGTCCATTACCACGCAGTCAAACTTCGTCAGCATCGTCGTGTACAGCCTCCGGGATCGCGCTTTGGCCGTCGTATTTTGTTTATCATCGCGATTTGGAGTCACTACCTTCTTGTAAGTCGATAGTCCGGCTCGTTTTTTGGCTCGATGCACGGTTGTAGACGATACACCCAGCTTATTTGCGGCATCTCGGAGAGATAGGTTAGGGTTTCGCTTGAAACTACCGGCAACTCTCTTTGTCGTCTCAGCGGCTTCCGGTTTTCGATTTCCCCCCGATCCAGACTTCCTGGCTGTCGACAAACGTTCCCCAAACACTTTAATTACATTTGTAACGGTTGATTTGGCAACTTTTAGCGATTTTGCCAACTTTGCGTGCGAGAAGCTCGGATTTTCACGATGCGCGAGCAAAATTTTGATACGCTGCTCTTCTTGCTTGGACGGCATTTTGACAACTGAACAGTGAATTCCAAAATCAAAATAGGAGCAACATTCTACACACACACACCTTCAAAATGAGGGGTGTTCAGGTTTTTTAAATGCAAAATTGAAAGAAATACGTCAAGTTGATATTGACCAAATTTTGACCGTATCGCCCTTTATCAACGCTTACCTCCTTGGTGAGGAATGTAAAGTACCCGGTCCCCTGCCAGTCGTTGCCGTCCAGCCTCAAATAGGTCTCGTCATCCATTATTACCATGCGTGGTGCATTTTTCTATACACAACATGGCTGCTACGATTGACGATGCATAGGTAAGGTCACCGCCAGGTGGCAGGGTAATCGCATAAAAAGGCGCTATAATCAGTCCATTTTTTTAAATCATACAATATTAGTCTACATCTACCGAACGTCCATATCAAAAATTCTCATAGATTGCACTGTTTACTTCTGAAAGAATGTTGGATACAAATAATGACACGTTTTCATAGAAAAGCGTCCGTATCGCCATCGTCACTTCTTAGGCTGTGCAAGTTATGCTAATCTTGAAGAAATGGCCTTTTGGCTCAGGAAGTACCAGCACATCGGTCCCAAGCTCGCTCCCAAGCTTATTGAATCACCCTTAAAACCAAAACTCACAACGAACAACCCTTCAAATATTCTGTCAAATAACACAGCGAATCAAAACAAAACCGAAGATTCTAGTACCGCGATTCTAGTAGCGCAATAATGTATCGCAAGGTGTAAGGACCAATCGGGTTGCCAGCAGTGAGCCAATTTTAAATAGTTTCCTATTGATCGTTGGTATAATCATCCTTATTGGCGATTAAGTGAAATAGGTTTCGAAAATTTCGGATATTCAAATGAATAATTGCAATCTACTTTAAAATAGAATGGAACTCATCAGCATCATGATTATCAAGCATTTTATTGTTTTTTACAAATAATAACTTTGCTTAAGATGCGCCAATTACCGTTTTGAGTGAGTGCCGCCTACGAAATTCAGTTGTGCGCTAAATTGAAAAAACGTATGTGTCGCAGATTCTATCCAGCAAAACTCCTGCAGCGCTCCAAAATCGAACTTTTGAACTCAATAAATTCAAGAAATTGATAGGCATACAGTTCCGAGTTCCGAGTTTTCAATCATTACTCCGTTTTCGTAACCTGGTCCGTAACGACATTGCTTCCATCTCGCCGGACGACCATCGTGCATAGCACTGTCTAGAGTCCCACGCTGGCACCAGGACGATGATCATGCGCTCCTAACAAAGAGAATAAACGTTGTTTTAGCCGCCTTTGACATAGAGAACAGACGCTCAGATAGGCTGGAACATTTGAAGAGAGTAGAGCACCCCTCACCCCCCTATTCTTTGTCAGCACACGATCAAGGTCGCACCGAGGTTGGTTACCCTATCTACTACACAACTAGACAATGTACGCGAAGTATCCATGCACAGTTGTCCTGAATGTAAATTTAGACGGAATGATACCTTATCGGCCATGGTTCAATATTTTAGAGCAATATTGTCTGGACAGAGCAGATGGAAAAAATATTCTCAGCTGAATACGAAACAGTTTTTCTCATTTTATATTATACCTTTAAAATGGAGATCCAATATTTTTAGAAACTATGTAAAACGGGTTAGAAAAAAATAATAATAACTTTTGTTTAGTAAATGCTGGCGTTTAGCTCAGCTCATAAAAGTTTGTCTTTGAATGTTCTAAAAGTGTTATGGAGGCTGCTTAGCTGAAATTAAAAAAAAAAATAGATAGAGTAAAATATCTGATTTTTGTAGGGTCACCCTGATTCAATTCCGGAAAACTGCTCAAACTCAGTCATTTTTGAAGCTACATAATGTTTACGGTTGACATAATTTCAGAAAATTTGGTAGCCTACAAATTATCTGCAAAATATAAACCTTTATTTCTGAAATTAAGAAAATAAGATTTTTTTATATAATAATAAGGACCACCCTATTTTTCACTAATACCAAAAGAATGCTTGTACTAATAGGAACAACTTTGTGGAAACCAAGTTTGCTGTAAAATTTCGTTCTAAGGCTAGAAACGTATCTTTCCGCCAAAACTTATATTCTGGACCAGAGTGTACTCCGGTTCGCAGTTTTTTGACTATATTTCATTCATTTTAAATGTTATAAAATAGTTTGTTAGATAGCAGTTACAAGTTTGAAACAAACGTATTTGGAGATGTTTAAGTTGTAGATAAAAATATTTTCTCAAATTTTTTTTTCTAAACTTTGAATATTTTTTCCTGTTTTGTGATCAGTTGGAGAAAGTTCTTCCAAATCCCGAACAGAAATCTTATTTCTCTCTACCTAGTTTTACTAGTTTAGTCTAGACTAGTTTAGAAAAATAATAATAACTTATGTTTGGTAACTGAGTTGAAGTTGAAGATTCTAGTACTCTGGAAACCGTGGTAAGACTACTTTACTGAGAAATTTGAATGAAATTGTTTACAGTAGTTTTGGGTCCTCCCTTAGCTCAGTCGGTAAAGGCACAGCTACAAAGCTTCACTATGCTGGAGGTGGCTGGGTTCGATTCCCGGTCTGGTCTAGGAATTTTTCGTAAAAGGAAAATTTCTCGACTCCCTGGGCATAGCGTATGATTGTACTTGCCACACAATCATGCCAATGCAAAAATGGTACTTGGCACCGAAAGCTCTCAATTAATAACTGTGAAAGTGCATCTAGAACACTAAGTTGAGGGCAAGCAATAAGCTAATTGTGAAAGCAATAAGCTTGAATGCTAAAGAAGAAGAAGAAGAAGTTTACATCAAAATAACTGATTTTTATAAGTATACCCTAACTTAACAACCGAAAATTACTCTAATTCTGTACAGCAAAAAATTCCAGACCCAAGTTTCCTTAAATATGGCAACCTTCAACCTACTTTATCTCTGCAACAAAATAGTTAGATTTTTTTTATTTATACGGAAATAAAAATAACCCTAATTTTCATGGTGATGGGTTACTAGGCCGGATGCCATTAGGCCAAATGTCATTAGGCTGAATGCCATTGGGTCGAATGAGTCATTAGGCCGAATCGATCACTAAGCTGACTGAATGACTGATAATTCTTCTATTTGTTTCTGTATGCTTAGTATCGTTTTCTGTGCTAGTTGCAAAGATGGAAAAAAAATTCAACGCGGCATGTCAGTGGATGTAATGTTTTGAAATTAAAAAAAAATGCGTATCTATGTATGAAGGAAGAATCTCTCATGACAATTCATTGATTTTATGTCCCACAGAGAGCGAAAAACCTTATTTCAATCGTTAATAACACATGTTAGCAAATTTAAATTTTTTAAACTCAAAAGAACTGCTCTTGATTGGATGGAAAAATCTCCCATGCAAATTCTATTGTCTCATGTCCTATCAAGTCGAATTAGGCATCAAATTAAATTTTCATATTGTGAGTTTTTAAATTAGAAAAAAAGCTTCCCCTGCTCATGATTGAAAGAAGGAAAAATGTCCCAGAATAGTTCATGACTGCAAACTCCACAAATTTTCAAAAATACTAAGTTCTCACTTCAACTGTTAACAGATGACAAAGAAAAAGAAAATGAAAGTTCATTGCTTCGTGTCTAGAAGATTTGAAAAAATGATAAATTTAATCTTCCACATGATATGTGAGAAAATTGAAAGTATTGAGATTAGAAAGAACTGTTTATGGTTTGAAGAAGATATAACCTACCATGAATGTTCACTAGCAAAGATTTCATGACATATTTTGCTCAATCTTCTACTTTCTCAAATTCGACCTAATGATCCGTTCGGCTCAAAAGCCCACGGTCTTATGGCGTTCGGCCTAATGGCAGTTGGTCTAATAGCCATACACCATTTTCATTATTAATGAAAGAAGGACCGCACTATTAGGAATATCTTAATGGAAGAATGTTTTACTCTAAAGTCTCTAACTTGGGATGAAAACATATCTTTCCGTCTAATTGTAGACCACTGTACAGGGTAGGCCCAAATAAATGACGCATTATTTTGTTTCAGTGTGGAATTCTTCTAGCCATCGCAAGAGCCATCTGGTTGCCAGCATATTAAAGAGGGACTGATTAATATGTAAACAAACTAGTGTTCGCTTGATTCCGTCGACAGGAAGTGTCTAAGAAAAATATGGATTTAAAAAGACAACGGATTTTGCAGTTGCATTTGGCGGGAAAGCGTCCCAACCAGATACTGGCCGAGACCCGGAAGGAAGGAATATGCCGCACCTTAATCGACCGGACGTTGAGAAAATGGAAGACGAGGGGAACCATCGATCCGAAGAAAAAACCAGGTCGTCCTCGCAGTGTACGTACCAAACGACCAAAGAATTCTCCAGGAAAACTATCAGATCAGTTCTCAAAGAGGATTTGAGATTGGTGCCGTACAAGAAAAGAAAATTTCATGTACTTTCGGAAGCCAACAAGAAGAACAGAGTCATTCGTTATCGCGAATTACTTCGTCGGCACGGTGATTCCATGATTGTGTTTTCGTATTGAGAAAAATTTCGTATTGCGGCGAAGTTTCAACGCTCAGAATGACAGGGTCTATGCAGCGAGTATTCAGGATATCCCTTCTTCAATTCGCGCAGTTCAACGCTTCCAAAATCATACTTCGGTCATGGTTTGGAGAGCGATTTCTGCGGAAGGTCGTCTACCACTGCTTTTCATTGATAAGGGTGTAAAAATCAACGCAGCATACTACGTAAGAGAGGTCCTGGAAAAGCATTTGAAGAAGCATACTTCAACGATGTTCGCTAACCGCAAATGGGTGTTTCAGCAGGATTCTGCGCCGTCCCATGGAGCAAAGATTACCCAAGCATGGTGCACCAAGAATTTTGCCAGACTTCATTCCTAAAAAAATATGGCCAGCTTCTTCGCCAGATGCAAATCCTCTGGATTTCTCTATTTGAGGAATCATGGAAGCTCACTTTCGAGATCTCAAACAAATGGGTATTGAAACATTCAAAGCTACCATACAGAAGATATGGGATAAAATCCCCGAAAATTAGGTGCGTGCCGCTTGTAATGCCTTTCCGAAGAGACTAAGGGCAATAATTAAAGCTAAAGGCGATAGAATCGAAATGTAAATATGTACACATAAACAATAAAATATAAAAAACAGAATAACAAAGAAACAATTAAATTATTTGTCTTTTCGTCGAAGATACAGTCTTTGTTTCATGCGTCACTTATTTGGGCCTACCATGTACAATAGTACGTATTGTCCAACCATTTACCAACCACTACAGCTAATATCCTGTATAATATAGTTCAAATGAAGTTTTGAACAATGCTTCAAGTCTGTATGAGTCCATAAAATTCAACATAGCCCTTCGAAAGCATATATGTCATGAAATGATTTCAATAAAATATATGTTGCTTTCTAAAGTATTTTGGAACTCAGATGTTGATAATCTACAGGCTAAACAAAGTCTTGAGAAAGTGCTATAAATCACACACGCAAGCGTCCTTGCACAGAAAAAAAAAGCGTTCCCGAAAATGAAAACGAACCGTGAACTAGTTTGAAAGTAAAGAATCGAAAAGAAATTCCTGCAGCAGTATCCACCTGAAAAGAACGAAAAATAAAATTGGAATTTGTAAGGTTTCCACGCAACTAATGGGAGCTGTCACTTTGACTTTTGGAAAAATATTCCGCTCGATTATTCCGTAAGTGAAGGTGACATTTCGTTCCATGGATCAATTGTCAAAATTCCGTAACCTCTCTACTTTTTAAGTCGATACTGGCCTTGAGAACAGAAGATAATAAGTTGAAAAAGACGAGAAAATAAATTCAATCACACACACTTTTTATCAAGTGGCGTATGTTTCGATTTCGGGAGACATAATTCTACATGAAATCTTTGTTTACGTTCCTTGATGTATGTCAAAAACGAATAACGTCTCGAGCAATATCAATAATTTCTAATTGTGTATCGTCGGAATGATCCAACGTATCCAGAAACGGAACAACCTGAATCTATGAAGCATAACATTGCCAAACAAAGTGCAGAACAGGAGCAACGTGCTGAAAAAAAGGGCCGGAAATTGTGTTCGCTAATTTTTCAGCAATCGTATACAAGTAGTTTGACGAATGACGACATCTCTGAGAAAGAGAATCTTTCCAGGTCCACAATATTATAGAAGAGGATGTAAGGATGCGGATCGGCCGATTCAAGTGGAGAAATTTGGTCAAAAAGTTCTGGTATGATAAGTAATATGTCTGCCATTTTCCACACCATCGGAACTATAAATGTAGACATCTATCGATCTGAGGTTCTGCAGACGAGTCTGATTTTTTCCTACCCATCACTGTTTTGGCCCGATTTAGCGTCTGCGCACTAAAACACGATTCGCTTAACATCTGGATGCACTGATTAATTTTTTATAGTGCTCATTTTTGTAGGTTTTGAAAGCAGCATTTTGTTTGGGGAGCTTTCATCTTTCTATGGTAAAACTTTTGTTACGATTCATTAAGATTTAAAAATGTTGCGACAAATGGAAGCCAAAAGAAGAAAAAAAGTTAGAACAAACCCAGGACTGTCGACACTACCATAAAATACAATTCAATTCCAACAAAAGTACCATCCGAGGGATCCGTCTAAGCAAAGGCTATCGTTCTTATCGTGCCAGCAAGCAACCAATCCGAACAGTGAAACAGACCGACTGGCCAAAACACGCGTTGGAAGTTATATAAAGAAGTTCTCACGAGATAAACAGGCTGCATACTGATGGACGACGAAAACATTTTTTGGTTTTGATTATGAGATTGCTAGAAATTTCTCAGTTTGCACGAGATTTGCAACTGAGAACAAAAACTCAACTTTTCACTACAAATGAAAAGCTCTACAAGGAAGTTTCTTAGAAAAAAAAACATTCTACCATTCATCAAAGCACACAAAGACCCTGTAAAGCTTTGGCCAGATTTAGCTAGCTGCCGAGAGACACTTCAGTGGTACAGGATGGATTTCATCGAAAAGGACCTCAACCCACCCAATCGCCCTCCGATTTGACCAATCGAGAAATATTGGGCAATTGTTAAGCGGAAACTAAAAAAAGATTGGAAAAGTGACCCGGGATGCCGCATAGATGAAGAAATGGTGGAATAAAATGGCTGCTCAAGTTACCGAACAGAATTTCCAAAAGATGATACGAGGTATTTCAAGAAAATGTCTTCCATCAAAACCAAAACGGAATAAGACTGTTGTTATTTTTTCCTGAAAGTGCAATAACAAAATTTTATATTGGCAGTTAAACGGTTTTATTTCATCAAAAATGAATGAATCGATATTTACGCCAGAACAACTCTCAAACTCGCTCACGGAAAAGATTTCGTTGAGAAAGACATCAATCCACCAAAAGCCCTCCGCGTAGACTCATCGAACGATACTGGGCAATTGTGAAGAGAGTCTTTAAAAAACTGGTTAAGCAGCTGAGAACAGGAGGAGCTTGAAAAATAATAGCTAAAGAATGTCATGAAACACTTGTTCGGAACTTTATGAAAAGTGTTAGATACAAAATTCGAAAATTCGTGCAGAAATAATATTAATTTCATCCGATATTCACAATAATCAAAATGAGTCTCGTACAATGAAGCATATTTGTATGGTTTGAAAGAAACACATGTGGATAACTTATTTCCTATGCAGTCCTTAGTTAGTTCATCATGGGTTCTAACACACTATATTGGTGCCCTCTAAACGGGTAAGCTGTTCCGTTCTGCCTCATGGGTTGGAAACCCCTGTCCCATGTAGTTTAAAGCGCAGCACTCAAAAGCATAAACCACTTGGCGATCAAACAAAAGTAAAAACATTTTTCCGAGCGTGTTTGGATCTGTCGTTTCCGCAAATAAAAGAGCGATTCCTACGTGGAAAGAGCGGGAATCTGCGGAAAGCAAATGCGTTACATGACAGGTCCCAATTTAATCGCTTTTGTCAGGCGAGAGAAACGTATCTTGTTTGCCAAAATGAGAACAAAAAGTAATAACCCATGTTATGGTCGTGATACTATATGAGATGTTATTTACGGGCAAGTTGACAGGTAATAAGTCCGGCAAGTTAGCTCTGAGAAAAGAACTGGGATGAATTTGCATTTTTTTTTTCAGTACGTTATTTCGGAATTTTATTACTACAGCTGAGCTGCTTCCTGTTTTATATCTTCAACATAACATTTCTTATGAACTTAGGTGCTTTAAGCTGTTAAAACATTAAGTAACTAAGTAGCTATTTCTTACCTACTAATTAAACAAAAATATCACATATTCACTAACTGGTTTACTTTGAAATGTCATATTCTGGTAACTGCCACACCCCGTTCTGATTAATTGCCTTCAAGTTAACCCTTATCGTCGTAGTTCCTGGTTTTGGCATCCCATCGATACAGTCTCCGTTTGACAAGTGCCAGCGCGTAGTCATCCGGTTCACTGGGTGGCACTGCTACACGATCGAACACTATTTCGTAGTCCACGCCAACCACCACAAATCCAGTAGCAGTCGGCTCGATCCGCGACGCTCGTTCGATGTTTCGCACCTGCGAGATAGCTTTGATTTTGTCCACGTCTGCAAATGGGAGGGAAAGTTAGAATATTAGGCTTACAAAATGGTTTTACTGTTAGATTGGTCAGGATACGATCAAAATTCTTCGCGATATTATCTTATGAATGTTAGTTCAAACATTTTAGCGATGGTTGATACGCTTGAGAGCCAATCAATATGGTGGTGGCTTGTCACTGGAATGTGTGTACCCGATGGGATATTTTAAGTTATACCACAAACATGTTAAAAAAATGTTGCCAAAGAACCATATTTATTTGATGTTTAGTTGAGAACCGCCAAAACTCGTGCTTCTGAAGACATAATAAACCAAGAAAAAGACATAAATAATACGAGTATACTCAGTCATTTCTCGTCAGCCACGAGTCAGATTAAACACGGTCTCTAACGACAATTGTCAAACTCTGAACTTGAGAACTTGTACATTGAAGATGAAAACGACTCCCATCTATTTGGTTCTCTCTGCAATTACACTAGTTCTGATCAGTAACGGCGGAGCAACTACATTAACAAAAAATGTTGGAGATTCTGTTCCGATTGAAATCCATTCGATATGATATGTTGATTTTTCGAATTATCTGAACTTTAATACCGTAAATGTTTTGCACTTAACAAAATTAATTTTCAATTGTCCAGTCTTTTTCGAACACTTCAACATTATGTAGTCTTATAAGAGAAGAGAGAGTTGTCGCCAGCACTAGATCGTCATGCGATATGGCCAGGGCTCCCTTTTTTGTTCGACCGGCTGTGGTGACCATTGGGAGACGATGAGATTCCTCAAGATGTCGAAACAAACATACTTGACATTTGGGGAAACACATAAATCAAATGCATATAACAAAGATCGCGAGATGTCACCATAACTAGAAGGAACATAGGGCTGTCTTCCTTTGGCCTCTAAACGGTAGCATGTTATTCAAAGTTTCTTGAGAAGGTATAATTAGTCCTAAATCTGTATCTAAAAACTTCTTGTGTGACCTTTAAGCTGTTTCAAATAGATCGATTTATTGCGCTGTTTTGGTCATATAAGATACCAAGAATAAGTTATGTGTACTAGAAAAATACATGAGATCATGTCTTAAAGATGAATTTTTGAACGTTACATAAAAAGTTGCGTTACTTGGGAGGTGGTTACACACCGATTGCCTGTCGATCTGCCAAATTTGGAAGACGTCTGTCTTAAGTTATCTCAAATTATAATATTCCGCCCACTATATCACAAAACATTGCGATTGGTTGTGCGGATTAGAGAAAACTAAATCATTGGGTATAGGACAAAGTCTCCCCCGGTTGGTACTAAACAGATGAGCTTGGATATCAATAGCAGCATAAAGTTGACAGAAGGCACAAAGTTTTCGAAAAATAAAAAGTGCATCGGGCACGGGCGGCGAACAGTTGTGTCAATGCTTTGTTGCACAATATTTTGTTGCCGAGCATATCGCGTATTCTTTTGTTTCCATTACCTATTGTACGGTGGCGCGAGTGATCGAGTGAGCACAGAGGGAAAAACAATGAAGCTTCTTCCCGGTGAGGTGTGGTGGTTTGCCGGCAGTGGTGGGCAGGTGGTTATCATAATTGATTGTGATCCATGTTGTTTGTTCGCCATACTCGCTGGGTAACCATATGTTGAAACAAGTACACCACTGTCCCATTTTGTGAGTGGCTCCAGCAACATCCGTACTATTGATATAAATCGATCCAAATTGGCTCTCAAGCGTTAATATAAAGAACCTTGTTTGCTAATAAAAAAAACCACCACCACACTTTAAGAGTGTCCCCAATAGCATCTTTACTGTTGGTTTAAATCGGTCCAAATCAGCTTTCAGCATTTTTAAAAATTCCTTGTTTTCCTAATCGGTACTAATATTTGAATATTTTACTAGATAGCTTATCGTTTACCAAAACGAACCCTGCTGCCACCCAATACTCTGTTATCCAACATCCCAACACAAGTTCCACCGACGAGATCTGCAACAGGAGGAAAATCTCACACCGGGTTAGGGTAGTTGCATTCTTACTCGGCACTAGCATAACCTGCCAATGCTGATATGCAAAACAATTCAATTCACGAGTACTGATTGCGGCTATCTATGATAATATTGAAACTAAAAATGATTGAAAGTAGGACAGCTGCATTATTTATGCGAAATCAGGTGCTGAGACGCATCCCAGTAAACACGGAATCGCATATGATAGTGTACATGAGTACAACATGGAGGGGAACTTAAAGATCGAACAAATAATCGTTTCTGCCGGTAGTGAGATGTAGGAGGCGAGGTATGTCGAAATGTATGCGTTTGCTAGTATCCAAACTGAAAATGTACGGAGATTTTTCGTTTTTACTTGCTTTCCGAAAAACGAAGCCTGTGTTCAAGTGTTCAAACTTTAATTTTATACCACGGATATCACATGATTTTTGTGTATCTGACGGTCTTACTTATTTCCAAAATGAGTTCATAGTTTTTGAGAAATTGGTGAATTTATGATTTTTGGCATACTATAAAATTTTCCTTACTATCACTTTCTTTATTTAGGTGGCGGCCCTATGCTGGTTCGCTACCGAAGTACGGCACCTTCACCCTACATATCGCAATAATCAACACATGAACCGGGATCAAAGGCTTTACTTCCCTTCCGAAGAATTCGTGACCTCCGAAAAATCTCACCGACTACGGCAGGTATAGAACACAGACCCACTGGGCTGCCAACTCACGCTCAACACTCCACTACCGGCGGCGGGGCGGAGGGGACTAAACACCTAAGAACTAAGAATTTTGGTATTGGTTTAATGTTGCTTGCTAAATAAGACCTCATTCAAGCAAAAGACCTTTATCTAGCTTAACAAAATAGTTATTCAGTTTTCAAT
This sequence comes from Aedes koreicus, assembly GCA_024533555.2. Taxonomy (NCBI): domain Eukaryota; kingdom Metazoa; phylum Arthropoda; class Insecta; order Diptera; family Culicidae; genus Aedes; species Aedes koreicus. The sequence continues at coordinate 200,519 of JAHHFK020003403.1, forward strand.
CAGCTCAAGTTACCTATTGGAAAACCCTCGTTTAGGATGCGACAGAATTCTATTCAATTTGATAGTATTTAAAAAAAAAAATAGGACCACGCAATAGACCATATACTACATTCATAATAGCATTAACCTTCTTAATGCATTCGAATCAATATGACCCGAAACGTACTTTAAAAATGGAATAACCAACCGGTCTGAAATTTCATTACTTTCCCGTTTTGAGAAGACGTTAATTTTTACGTAAAAAACTTTTTTTTGTGGGTTTTTTGAAAGGCTCCACATAAAAAGTTACGAACAATACATTCGGGTCATACTCACTCTTGATCCAACGATTTTTCAATCATTTTATAACAAAATTTCTCTTTTTATGTACTCAAAATAATCGATGAAATATGAGTTTTATGATTAAGGTTAACAACTTTCGATTGCATCGAAGTAAGTCGCGCTGAAATTCGGACGTGTTGATTTTTTCTGCTGCGTTGCACAGTGGGCCAAAAAGTACATAAATCGCGAAAGAATTCGATAATTCAGCTCCAAGTAGCACCAGGTTAGTGAACAATAGCATTTTTTATGTGAAAATTCCTGGGGAATCGAATGGAAGGGGTTCCACTTGCCGCAAAATTCAGTGAACGGAGATATTGGGGTTATTTTACTCCAATTCCCCCGTATTTTCGAATAATGCCCAGTAATCTATGCTTGGAGGGGTCTGTGGTAGTCAAAATAGGCCTATTCTTATGTAAAATTTCCCTAAAAATCGAATGGAAGTAGTTGCAGCCAACGCACGCGTCGGGTAACAGGGCTATTGCTGATTTACCCCAGTTCCATCAATATTCGGATATTGTTTATTAATCTATAATCGGAGGGGTCTGTGGTAGTCAAAATAGGCCTATTCTTATGTAGAATTTTCCTAGGAATCGAATGAAGCTGGTTGTAGCCACCGCACGAGTCGAGAAACTGAGGTATTGCAGATTTTACCCCAATTTCCCGTATTTTCGAATATTGCTGAATAATCTATGCTCGGAGGGTTCTGTGGTAGTCAAAATAGGCCTATTCTTATGCAGAATTTCCCTAGAAATCGAATGAAGGTTGTTGTTGCCACCGCACGGGTCGGGTAACGGAGATATTTCTGATTTTACAGAATTATTTCTGATTTTATCGCCCAATCCTACGCAACACTTTTTATTATTATGACTGACATTTTGTTCCGCTATTGCACGCACACTAATGAAACAAATCTGTCAAATTTTCTGTGTTTTTCCTCGCCTCTGGATGATTTACCTCCGAATTTGTTTCGGGACAATTGGAATGCTCGCCGAAGTAGTAATGTTACAATACATCGATGTCATCGACAATTAAGATTTGAGTGGTCCCAGTTTCAATGCGTTGTTAGTAGGTGGGTTCGAAAAGAACAAGTTGAGCTCAGGATCTTCTCTTTGATTCTTTGGCATGAGCTCGAAGGCGATTGTTTCGTTGGGGACCGCCATTAGCTTCGATACGGCTTAGTATGTCGGGGACTTTATTTGCTCTGCCGGTTACATGCCGAATATCAATCCTTACTCTCACTCACGGTGAAGTGACTACCTCGGGGGGAGGCTGTAACACATCGATCAGTAAGTCCCAGGCCTAACTACCAGATGGCGCCACTAATAAAATATCCGTATGATTTTTCCAACCTTCAAAACATGACTGTCAAAATTTCATGACGTTTGGTTTATTATTTATCGAGTTACAGTGGTTTAAGTGACGCTACTTTTGTGATTCTTGAAAACGATGAATTCAAAGCAATTTCGTGTGTTGATATATCATTGCTTTTTGATGGAAAAAAATACCGTTCAAGCCCAAGCTTGGCTTGAAAAATGTTGTCCGGACCCTTTCTCATCGAAAACGACCATCAAACGATGGTTTGCTAATTTCAAACGTGGTCGTACGGACACCGACTCAAAACGACTCAAAAAGATGTGATTGCTGAAACTGAAGCATATTTTGAAGTTCTCGATAAATCGTTCTACACCGGTGGTATCGAAAAGCTAGAGAAACGTTGGAATGATTGTATCACTCTAAAAGTCTCTATTGATGAATAAAAATGAATTTTTGCAAAAAAAAATTGTTTTCCTACTTAGGCTCGGGACTTATTGACCGATGTGTTACTTATGCACTTCTCTCCAGATCTCAGCTCTTTATTTACTTTTGCAATTATTTTATAGAAAATGCCCAAATCATCAGTGCCTTCGGAGTCCGAGAGAGGAGCAATACAAAGTCATCGTGGAAATGGCTTAACTGTTCGAGAAATTGCTAGCAGTCGCACATATATGTATTTTTTTTTAAATTGGTACAAAAATATGGAACAAAAAGATGATTGGGGATACCATGTTTAGTTGCAGAACGGGTAAAGAGGGAAGTAAAGCGCAACCGAAAACTTTCTCCAGCTGAAATCAAACAGAAATTAGACATTCCTTTATTCAAGCGTCGAAATCAGCAATTATTGAGTAGTGACAAATACATCAAGCATGGCAAAATCGTTCCCGTGCCTCACCTCTTAGATTGGACTTTGTTGAAAAACATCATTTGGGAGGATGAGTGGAAAAATTTAATCAGCGAAAAAAAAAATCAACCTCGACGGACCAGAAGGATCCTCCAATTGCTGGCAAGATGAAAGACGTGACAAACCACAACGAGAATGTGGGAATTTGGCGGGGAACTGTTATGATCTGGGCAGCATTTAGTGTTGCTGGAAAGTTACCGGTAAGTTGCATTTCAATAAAAATGAACTCAGAGAAGTATGTGAAGTTATTGGAAGCGGTGCGGATTCCATTCGCTGACACGCAATGGACAAAAACACGATTTTCCAGCAGGATAATGCAGCATGTCACTTCACGCTTAAAACCAAATCTTTTATTGAAAGCAGCGATATTCCTCTCCTTGAGTGGCCTGCATGCAGTCCAGATCCAAACCCTATAGAGAATGTTTGGGGTCGACCAGAGTTTTCTAACATGGGCGCAAATTTGAAAATCGTCTTCAGCTCCGAAATACCACTGTTGAAGAATGTAACAAATTATACAAGGATTTACTTGAATCCTATATAAATTCTTTGCCAATAATAATGATAGAAGTACTAAGGACAGAGGAGGCGCAACACATTATTGAAATTTGCTTAAGGTTCTAAATTCAAATATAGAAAAAAAAATTGTATTTAAAAAATATATTTTTCTCTAGTATTTGAGTAATTTTATATGCAAAGTAAAAATAAAAAGTTGTCTGAGCTCATAGTATTAATTAAAAAAATAGCAATAATCATTTTAAAGCTGTCCTCATACTTTTTTCGCGTTTTAGTACAACTTTTTGGCGTATTTTCATTATTTTGTTAAAGTTTTTCATTTGCGTGACGTTTTACGGTATCAATTTTCGTATTTGTCGATAACTAGGTTGAAATTAATATCATTGTGTATTGTATAGGAAATAATAATCAAAATTAATTGAATTGAATTTTAGCGTGTATGTCCAATTACCTGGCATTTGATCTTTTTTTTTCTTGATTGTAGATATTTTCAGCCTCGGGCTAATTCATCTTCCGCCGTAGTCACTCAAACACCTCTTTTGGATATTTTGGATAACTCGTCCGGAGGTAAGATTTCAATTCGTGACTTTGGCTGTCATTTTATCAATTAAAAACAATATAAAATACTGTTACTATACCATTCTAGTTGATAAATCACTTGAATAATTTACAGTTCACGTATAAAATACCGAGAACTAATGTAAAATGCCTGGGGTAGATAAACTTTTTTACATATTGTAAGTGAATCACGAGAATGCAGTAGGAAACAACATTCTTAAAAAGGGACGGGCTAGGTTATAAAATCAAACACTATCACAGTATTGAATGTGAACTAAAACTTAAGTTTATGAAAAGAAGAAGACATTTTTAAACCACTTGCTATACCCGTTTTCGAAGACTCTTATAGGGAAAACCAAAATGTCAACCTGATCATACTCAGATTTGTATGGTAGCAAAAGTAGGCCAATGTTAGGCACATACCAAAACTTCTTATACTCAAAGCACGTAATTTAAATTGTGATACAAAAAAATATGTGAAATTTTCCGAACGAATTGTGTGTGAGTGAAGTAATTCTGTTCAGTAGAACGAGAGTTATCAGCATTTACAAACCTTTCAGTTTAGCGTAACGCTCATATTTCAAGTTTTTAAAATGGCACCCGATTTGAAATGAGAAACGTAGTTCTACTGCTTGATTATGGTGATTATGATGATGATAATAACTTGTCTCTCAACACTGAACGCGGGTGATTAGATTGATAATGTATTAATTATGGAGAGTGTGAGCTGTTAAGTGGAATACATGTAACTAGAAAATAAGAAGAATGATTAGTAATTTCCATTTAATTCCAACTACCTTTATTGCTTATCTTGACAGATACGCGTATTTCGTCTACAATGTGCAGACTTCTTCAGTGTCGTGTACTACTACTCGACTGAAAGAAAACCTTCGCCACCTGCCATATTTATCCTATTTTCTAAATACAAACACTTGTACCTACCTACAGCTAACATTGTTGTACCTAACCTATCCTGAGTCCAAAACAAATATTATGCTTGATATCTACCTCGCTTTTTCCTTATACCTAACCTGATTATTCCGTAGCAGCGGGTGTTCCACTGCGTCGGCTTTGATGTCGTTTAGGTATTAAGTTAAAGAGCCATGTGTACCCGTTACCTTGGTCTTTTTTTAGTAGATTTGTGTTTTGTTGTTTGTTGATTTCTAAGCTTTCTGCGACGTCTAATTTCCAGGGTGTAGAGGTAGTCCGTAAGATTGTGATGTCATTCGTCGTTATGTCGTGATTTTCCGTAAAGATGTGTTCTGTAACTGTCGATTTGAAGTTATGTGCAATTCCTTTGTCAGTCTGTTTGACAGCCTTAGTTGCCTCCGCTAGATGCTCTTTGAACCTTGTTGTTTACACTTAATTTTGTATACCCCTGCTCTGCTTAATACATCTACTGAATCTTTGGTGGAGCCTAACAACGATGCCAATTGATTGTGCATCCTAGAGAAAACTAAGTCCAAGTTAAATTCCCTAAGTCGAGTTTTCAGCTTTTGTGTAATATCTTTATCGAAGGGGACAGACACACGTTTCAGGGGTTCAAGTAAATCGGAAAGGGTTGTTTGTGATTTCCTATGAAGAAGTTTTTTCTTTTTTTTTATGATAGCTTGAATTGTCCTCTTTTCGTAACCATGAGTCTAGCAGTTTCGAAGATATATGCTAATTCTTTGGCTTTTCCGGTTTTATTGAGAGGAAGGGTCAACATTCGGTGGATCATGTGGTGGAAAGTGGCCATTTTATGTTTGAAAGAGTGGTTTGAAGTGTAAGGGATGACTCTTTGGGTGTTTGTGGGTTTTTTGAAAATTTCAAACTCTAAAGACGATGATGACAATGATTCTCTCAATACCAGAAGGTCGAGGAATGCAAGTTTCCCATCCTTTTCTATTTCATGAGTGAACTTGATTTCTTTGTGGAGATTGTTGATTGCTTGAAGAATTAAGGGTAGATCATCTTGTTTAACTACGGCGAAGATGTCGTCGACGTATCTCCACCAGCGAGTTGGAAGTAATCCTTCCGTTTTAAGAATGGTTTCTAGATTTGCCATAAACAGTTCACAGAGGAATGGGGATAGAGGGTTTCCCATGGGGGCTCCTTTTAGTTGTTTATAGAAAGAACCTCTAAAGTGAAGTAGTTCTCTTCCATGAAAAGTCGGGTGAGTTTAAGGTACATTCGCACCTTTTGCTTCCATGCTGTATCATCTCCTTGTTTTAAAAGCCAATCTTCTATTTCTCCTTGATTTAAAAGCCAATCTTCTTTCAGTCGAGTAGTAGTACACGACACTGAAGAAGTCTGCACATTGTAGACGAAATACGCGTATCTGTCAAGATAAGCAATAAAGGTAGTTGGAATTAAATGGAAATTACTAATCATTCTTCTTATTTTCTAGTTAATAATGTATTAGATGTGTCACAGCACAGTGGTTTAAATAGATTGCTTAGATGCTACAATATCTCGAAAACCTTTCCTATACCCATTTTCGACCGAGTCGGATCCGCCATACAAAAAAAACCAAACTTTCGACATGTTCTTATTCCTACTTTATCAAGAGTTTATTCTACAAATTGCTCAGAAATGCTAGAGACTCTATCTGTAACTTTCTCTTGGACGTTTATTCTTCCCCAGTTACGTTTGGCTTTCTCCCATAAAGGGCGATACGGTCAAAATTTGGTCAATATCAACTTGACGTATTTCTTTCAATTTTGCATTTAAAAAACCTGAACACCCCTAATTTTGAAGGTGTGTGTGTGTAGAATGTTGCTCCTATTTTGATTTTGGAATTCACTCTTCAGTTGTCAAAATGCCGTCCAAGCAAGAAGAGCAGCGTATCAAAATTTTGCTCGCGCATCGCGAAAATCCGAGCTACTCGCACGCAAAGTTGGCAAAATCGCTAAAAGTTGCCAAATCAACCGTTACAAATGTAATTAAAGTGTTTGGGGAACGTTTGTCGACAGCCAGGAAGTCTGGATCGGGGGGAAATCGAAAACCGGAAGCCGCTGAGACGACAAAGAGAGTTGCCGGTAGTTTCAAGCGAAACCCTAACCTATCTCTCCGAGATGCCGCAAATAAGCTGGGTGTATCGTCTACAACCGTGCATCGAGCCAAAAAACGAGCCGGACTATCGACTTACAAGAAGGTAGTGACTCCAAATCGCGATGATAAACAAAATACGACGGCCAAAGCGCGATCCCGGAGGCTGTACACGACGATGCTGACGAAGTTTGACTGCGTGGTAATGGACGACGAAACCTACGTCAAAGCCGACTACAAGCAGCTTCCGGGACAGGAGTTTTATACGGCAAAAGGAAGGGGAAAGGTAGCAGATATTTTCAAGCACACGAAACTGTCAAAGTTCGCAAAGAAATATCTGGTTTGGCAAGCCATCTGTACCTGTGGCTTGAAAAGCAGCATTTTCATAGCTTCCGGGACTGTCAACCAAGAAATTTACGTGAAAGAGTGTTTGAATAAACGTCTGCTGCCTTTCCTGAAGAAACACGGTTGTTCCGTACTGTTTTGGCCGGATTTGGCATCTTGCCATTACGGTAAAAAGGCCATGGAGTGGTACGCCGCCAACAACGTGCAGGTGGTTCCCAAGGACAAGAACCCTCTCAACACGCCAGAGCTCCGCCCAATTGAGAAATACTGGGCTATTGTCAAGCGGAACCTAAAGAAGACCAAAAAAAACTGCTAAGGACGAGCAGCAGTTCAAGGCAAACTGGCTTTCTGCGGCGAAGAAGGTGGACAAGGTGGCTGTACAAAATCTGATGGCAGGGGTCAAGCGTAAGGCCCGGCAATTCGGATTTGGAAAAGCGGAAGCCTAACTGAATATTTTTCCTGAATTTTATACTAATTGAACTTGAAAAAGAAATTTAATTTGATTTTTTAAATAAACGATTTCACCGATTTACACGCGTTTTCCCTTGACCAAATTTTGACCGTATCACCCTTTAAGTAAGGTACTACTTTTGACATCTAACTAATTCTGACATCAAGTAAATATACCAACTATTTCGGGAAGCAACGGAAAGATCTCGAATTATTAGTTAATTTCCTCTAAAGTTATGCAGATACTTTGGCTGCGCCATTACTGTCCTTCTATGGAATCCGCATTATGGTCAATCTACGAATACAATATGTTTGATTGATACATTCTAGATCACACATAAGTATAATCCTTGGTAAACAAGTTAAAAAAAAAAAACTCGACTACAATCAATGACTAATGCATCATATCTGGTCAACAAGATCCCTTTGAAAATCGTAAACATCCGCCAGCTAGCCCATCAACCGCGTCATTACAAAACTCTTTGATAAGTAGTTTCTTCGCGCACTCAAATATCATTACCTACAGGCCTACATACAGTGAGTGACTAAGTTGATCGCACGGTCAAGGTGTTTACGAAGCGTGCGTCCCTTCACTACCCCACCCTGCAGTAGCAACTGAACGCAAACAACGCTAACTCCAACCAACATGAGATGAATGCGCAAGTTAGCTCTTAGGTTGTTGGTTAAGACGCGTTTCTTTCAAACGATAGGTTTTTTTTATATTAAGTCATTCCCTACTTGTTCGCACAAGGTATTTGTAGGTCTATCAATAATGACACAAACTGCAACTTTCAAGCAAACATAGCATGGACGTTATCTAATCTACATTCAAATGGGTGAGGCAAGCGATTTCAAATTCAAACAGATAACAGCAAACTTCCTTGCTTCGATAAGTCAACTCTATCGTTCGGCATCTGCAAACCAACACTTACCTCTTACCACAAAGTACCAGTGATTGGTAGCGCCGGTTTCGGTTTGCCTGGACTGACCTCGGCGGATGAAGTTCTCGCGCTGGAGTATTTTTTCGTTCTTCTTCATCGATACCACCACGAAAAATAGGACCACGCATGAGGCAAACAGCAGGCAAGTTACCAGGAACATTTTACCCGGGGCGCTGATCACCATCTTTCCTTCCTCGGCACTAATCCGCTCCTCACCCGAACGACCGCAGCAATGCGCCGCTTTCAGCAGAAAAGCAAATGATCTGGCACTGCTCCCTGATGTCGACTATTTCTTGGCATTTTCAAAATTAAACCGTACATCGTTCGTTCTGTCACGTCACGAACTCTCACTGGTAACGATTGTAACTCACCTCAAGATCTAATCGCGTCTTGTCTCTAGGAAAACAAAAACTACTATCTTTTTATGATCAAAATAAAACTACCAAAAAATACACGTCCGTAGGTGAATGATGACAGGATCTCTATCTCTCGTGCTCGTGGATCATCGTCGCTCGATGCTCGCAGTGACCAGTGGCAATTTAGCAGGCCGACGAAGAGAATGAGCGCGAGTGTGGTTATCGTGAAAGAGGGACGCAGAAAGATTTGCGCGGAGTAATGACCATGTGGTTTCACGAGCGAGCGCCTGTGTGTGCGCGCGTTAAGATAAGTGTGCGGTGGATGATGGTGAGCATGTGTTTGCGAGCAATCCGATCGATATGTACCAACCTATGGGTTTTTGCAGCCACAGAAAGAAGCACACAATAATGTGCGATTATCTAATACCATGGAGCGGGACTGACTGTGAGCGAACACAAATCGTTGTTGTTTACGTCCGTTATAGGCTGGTAGAATAGGTCGATGTCATGTTGGGTTAGATGACAAGTGAAGCACATATTTAGACGATAGGAATCATGTCTTTTTTTTTATTTATTTAATCAGTTCGTTTATTTTTTAGGCTCAGGCGTGTGTTACACTTAGCGGAGCCGATATTCAATATTGTAATTAACAATGTTTTATTTTTCGATTTTCGTAAAGTGGGGTGCCAATTACTTGTGGCTAGCTCGAGGTTAATGGGTAACATTATCGTTTGGAAGGGGCTGGGCAGGTAACTTATTTCCGGTATTAGTTGCTGCTCATGGTTGCGACATCTGCCAAATCCTTGACCCCTGTAGTCCCTTTCAAGAACTAAGCCGTAGATGGGTGACCACAGCTTGCTGGGCAGGTACAAGTAGCACGGAAACAAAAGGATAATATAATAGGGACACAATGGCAGGGAATTTACTAGAGTGGAAGGAAGGGGGATGATGACGTTACACTCTTAGATCAGACAAACAAAGGAATTCGTAAATCGCTTGCATTTAGGGGAGATCACGCATTCCCAAAACATCGCTTACCTCGCGGAAGGGTTGTCCACCTCGGGCCACTAGGGTATTCAATAATCGTGCTCTATTTTGCTCTGGATCCGTGCAATGCCAAACTGCGTGAGCGATGTCATCATAACCGGTTCCGCACCTACATAAATTGCTATCGACGAGGTTAATTCTGTAGAGATGTGCGTCTAGCGAGTAGTGGTTGGAAATAAGTCTTGACATCACACGAAGGAATCATGTCTTGTTGAGTTTACTAAAGCTTAAGCTGAGACTTCCGAAGCTGAAGGCTTAGGCCCACAATTAAAACAATAGAATCAAGCAAATAGTTCAGATTTATACAAAGAGTGGATAGTTGGAACTATCGCGCAATTAGGTTGTTGTGCTCCACCTACAAGTTACTCCTGCGAAGGAGTTCATGAGGCATAACCAAGCAAGATTTAGGGGTACCGCTCTACCACGTACCAGATTTTCAAAATTCGGTAAGATTATGCATACAGATTTCCGGATAAGCTGACGCGATTGGTTAAGGTAACGATTGATCATGTGGTGTGCATCGTTCGAGTCACAACAGTTGGAAGTGAGATCGCGGTTCTCATGATGAAGCTACACGGCGTGATGGAAGCTACGTATCCCCGCATCGAACGGGGCATCCAGAATTGTCCTCAGCAGCCGGTTTTGGGCCACTTACAGCTTCTTCTTGTGGGTCTCTGCACACATTCCCACATCCCGTCATAAATTAGTTGACCATCACCATCGGTGCGATGATCGCGTTGTTAACTGCCAGTTTGTTCCGTCGTGACAGTCTGAATCGTCGGGAGATCAGCGGATACAGCGACTTCAGTAGCCCGATGCACCTGTTTTTGAGCTTTTCGGTATGCTGCCATTTTACGCATAATTATCCCATGTTCTATGGGCTCCCCTATTTACATGGGATAGTTATGCTTATAACAGCAGTATGGGTACGGTAGAGTTGCTTGTCGGCGATGGTGACGCCAAGGTAGGTTACTTCATTCGTACACTCAACCGGTTGGCCGTTGACTCGGATGAAATAGTCAGCAGGTGGTAGCAGCTTTAGTAACGGTCGATGTCGGAAAACGATGGCTTGACTCTTGGCTTCGTTCACCTTCCAGCTGGCCAGGTACGAGACGTACCTCGTCACACCTCGTTGCAGTCTCGACCGGTAGTGGTTGGGGTCCAACCGTTGGCGTTGATCGCACTATCCTCTGCGCACTTGCCGCGCTTCACCGCCGTACGTACTTCGTCATCCGTCACTTGGCCGACGAACGCTGCATCGTCGGGTTGTTGGTCAAGTTGGTTGATAGTTTGCGTAACTGCGGCTTCGTGTGGACTCACTATGCTGGCACCAAGGTTGTGCGCTTCGACGAGCTTGTTGGCGAGCGCATTGGCTTTCTCCGACGGGGAAACCAGGATGCCTCCGGAATCGACTTTCTGCGGTGGAACTGCTGATGGCTTTTTCTTGAAGATCTTTGCCACCTTTCAAAACGGTTTCGAATGGTCGCTCATCTGCGCAAAGCTGTTCGAAAACTGCTGGTTCCTGCTGGTTCCTATTGTACAGCGACACTTCGTGTTTCTTCAGGAGGCACCCGGTTCGCTGTTGTTGTCGTCTGATGGTGTTTCGTTGTTGAAAAAGCTGCCGGGTGTAGGTGCCAATGGTGGTGAATTTTCGCCTCACAGCTACCCAGCAGATGCAAGCTTCTTCTGCGGCGTGGATTGTTTCCTCGAAAACAATTCTGCTGGTCGATGGCTTCAACGGATGGTACGTTTGTTTTTTTCGGGAAGACGTGAGTCCACTAGGCGACTAAAAGCCACCCAGTTGACCCGATGGTAGTCCGTTCTCATCGCTGCCGGCGCTTGTGTGGGATTGCAGTCCAGTTCACACAGCACCGAGTAGTGGTCGGAGCTTAGTTCGTTGACCGTGACAGGCTTCCAGAGTGCCAGGTCGGACAGGAACACATCCAAGGTGGATGTTATTCCGGCTGGTGAGAGGAACGTGGGCTCGTCTGGAAAGTGGATGGCACATCGATGTTTTTTACCACCAACGGTGGTTGATGTTCTCTGCGGGGGACTTTTTTCCGCTGTCGAAACAGTCGGGGTTAGCCGGTTTTTGGCCGCGGTTGCTTGGAGCCCAAGCGCGATGAATTTCCGGACCAGATCCGGATTTTCATTGCGACCGCCCACAATTGCTTCTCGCACTTGCTTTTCTTTCGATGCCATCTTCGATCAAAAAGCTTGTAGTATCACCAAAAAATGATTTTAAACAATGAACAGACATACGTTCATCAGTCTGCGAAATATTTCACTCGTTGATGAAGTATTTCCAGAGATATACGTATTTAGGGGTGTCCAGATTTTGTCGCGAACAAGCCTTATTGGCAATTTGAAGTTAATTTTTCTAGCAGTGCATACTGTCAAAAACTCTTAGTTGCAATGGCAGCGATCGCAGTTATTTTCGTCTGGAAGTTTATTGTGTTTGGATCAAAATGACGACCACCAGGAAAGAAACCGATATTGCCACGCGCACTCAAGTGATCAGAGATGGATGTGCCTTCGTGGAAAATCGTTGCGGGAAATAGCGGCTGCCATTGGAAGAACACATTTCACAGTGCAGAAAATCGTAAACAAGTGGAAATTCGAGGGAACTTTGACCGCTGCTGACGAACGAGGAATCGTGCAAACAGTAAGAAAAGAACTTAAGACAAGTATTCCTAAACTGGCCAACGTGGTGTCTGAGAATATCGGAAGATCCGTCAGTGCTCGAACCATCCGGCGTGTGGCTCATAGACACAATCTGAGGGGAAGGGTTGCTCGGAAGAAGCCTCTTCTTTCAAAAGCAGTTATTAAGAAACGACTGAATTTTGCGAAGGAGCATATTGACAAGCCTTTGGAGTTTTGGAACCGACGAGACGAAAATTAATCTATTTGGATCCAATGGAAGACAGATGAGATGACAGATGACAGATCATTATTCGTCGTTGGAGGCCTACTGCCCTACTGTCAAACACGGAGGAGACAGCGTCATGCTGTGGGGTTCAATGGCGGCCAGTGGTGTGGGTGCTATGAGGTTTATCGACACCACGATGGACAAAATGGGCTATTTGAACATACTGAAGAGTAATCTGCAACCTTCCGTACAAAAATTGGAACTACCGCGTTATTATTGCTTTCAGCAGGACAATGATCCAGAACACATGTACGAGAGTGGCTGCTTTACAATGTTCCTAAGCAACTGAGAACCCCTCCGCATCACCGGATTTGAACCCCATTGAGCACTTGTGGTGGGAGGTTAGGCACCGATTGAATAACACCAATAAATCAAAAGCAAGAAACAACAGGAGCTCAAACTGGCGATTCAGGAGATTTGGAATAGTATTCCAGCAACGGTGACCAGGAAGCTGGAGGAATCGATGCCACGGCGCTTGAAGGCTGTTCTGGATGCCAAAGGCCATACGAAATACTAAAAAAAAACCTATTTCAACGATTTCCGACATTGTTTAAACTCATTTTCTACACTCAAAAAACAATGCACCTTATACTTAAGTGCAATCACCTATAGATTTGGGCAAAGTGCAAAGTTATTGCTCTGTATTGGTGCGGCACTTATTTTTTATTAAATGCGGTCAATTAACCATATGTGCAATAAATATATAGTCTTTAAGTGCAAGAACTGAATAGATATTAATTATAGTGTACATAGATTGCATTAACTTGTCCTGGCAAAAATCAAATGAGTTTTTTAATACGTTTTATGTGAAAAGGTGCATGGAATTTTTTTTCATAAAAAGTTTAGTACTGGATTTTTTGTACTTTTCATGTGATGAAACGAAATGTGTGAATAAAAGAGGTTTTATTTGTAACATCATAAAAACTTCATCACTTTTTGAAGCTCTTCTGCGGGAATGGCAAAAATGCTCGGCAGATCTGAAATATTCACAATAAACACCGTTAACATGACAAAGAAGAACATTTATAGTAATTTATTACCTTCAAAAAATTCGGTGACTTCCGCTGACAAACACCTAAACCACCACACGGTAAACTTCACTTTGCTTCTCCATTTTGCAGTTTTTTTCTACTTCTAGAACGATAAAGCAGCTGATTGTTTTTTGCGCATGGTTTTTTATTTCGTTTTAAGTGTGAAGATGGGTAGAATAGGGCAAAGCGAAAACACACTTGAATGACATTTCTCGCTCCATTGAAAATTATGTGCGGACCATATCAGTCTCATTGGAATCGAACCTGTGTATTAAGTGACGGGTGTTAAAAATTATGTGCGGCAAATGAAAATCATACTGGCTCACATGATTTCAATTCGAAGCAAAAATTGACCGATTTAAGGGCCAATTTTAATAATAAAAATTATTGATTTATTTTCAGTGTATGATAATCATGTACTGTACGCTCAATTTTGTAACATCCGAATTAGCGATGTTTAATTTTGTTTAGCGAAAAAAAGATTGTTTCTACCATATGTACAAGTTGTTTGCTGTTATTCACTTATTACCCTGAAAAACTTGGTAATTACTTGATGAATCACACATGTACGGTCAATTTTGAGACTGACTATATACTTCGTCGATTTACCCGGCTTCGTTACCTTCTTGGTGTCTCGTATATACTGACTCAAAATTCAGTTTATCTTTGTGTGGATACCGCAATTTTTGGTCGCATCTCTCAGAGTGTAACTCCAGAGGTTCTAAGGCAGCATTCATTAATTATGTCACGCAAATCTGGCCGAAAATTAACCCCCCCCTCCCCCCCATGTCACAAATTGTCACAATTTTTGTAACCCCCCCCCCCCAGGCAATTATGTTCGTTTTTGTTAACCCCCCCCCCCCCCCCTCAAAACTTTTTATTCAAATAGCCAATATTAGTCACAAAAAATCATTTTTATTTTATACAGAAACAAATTCAACTTTACTCATATTATATCAAATTGCATTCTCAAATAATACCATTCAAAAATAGATTCAATCCTCAGTCCAAGGGTTTTGCAGATGTTGGTCAGCATTGATGACCGGGAAGATATCTGCGTCCGCTGAAGCACTCGTAATGGTTTCTGCCACATCAGTCAGATCAAGTTCTTCGTCATCTATCCATTCGCAATCGAAGTTGTCTTTGTTGGTTACAACCATACATTCCTGTTTACGTTTTGCCACAACTTTAAACGGACGCAATTTTCTCTGAAATTGAACGGATGTATGCTTGTGCATCTTTATGTGCTCGCGAAGCATGACTAAAGATGCAAAGTATAGGCCACAGCTGGAACACACTCGTTCGTTCAATGAGTTTTTAATTGAAGGACAGTAAAGATCATACGGAATCGTTCCATATCCGGACATCGATTTAGGTAGAATCTGTTGAGCTTGTAATGAGTTCAATACGAACATTGATGGGAAATGCTGTGGTTCGTCCTTCGATGACCCAATCAATCCTCGAGATGTTTGCGTCAGAGAGATTGGTGGAGGCAAAAATCCATTGCAGATAACGTGATCGATGCTACTTCGCAGTGGTGAGCAGCATTTCCTGTAAAAATATAAATTTATGCACATATAACAATTATTTGACCATCAAATGCATCTCAAAATTTTACCTATCTGTGCATTTCCGTATCTGGAGTAAATATTGGCTGGTTCGCACATGAGTTCCAAACCAGTGTTGGTCATAGTCACGAATTGACTTCGGATCTATTTCAGAAGCATCAGGATCGATATATTCAGCCAACGTCGGATGACCGTCGATGACCACATCATTCCAGACTTCTGCCAAAACTTCACCAGCGTACTGGAAATTTTGCTTCTCCAAAGCTGAATCAGTTGTACGCAATTGGGAATCCAGATGACTACCAAACTGGTCGTGTGGTATTATCAATCCAGAAAGCTCCTTACTCAAGGGTGACATACGTCGCTCCACTCTATTGAAAGCACTCCTTCCCGGAGCGTTCGTTGCAATGAACAGCGTGTCAAGGTTGTACTCTTTAAAATGGTGTATTGCTATCTGTATTACCTTGCGATATCTCGGATTTTCATCAGGTCCACCGTCGACGGTAAAGATTAGGACTGGTTTGACCAATCCATCAAACTTAAAAATACCATCAAACGATTCAAGAGTTAGAAGCCGCTTGATGTCTAACGCATGAGAAAACGCCGTTGACGAAGCGTGTTTGCCTGACCGAATTGCAATGTAAGTGGGGCCCGAAAAACCAACAGCCTCCGGTTTGCCAAGACCATTCGGTTTGATTTCGATTCCAGCGTACACGGACGGAATTAGTTTATGCTTATTTGCAACTATCCAATCGTGGTCAGGAAGCGTGATTTTGTACTCCACATGCATAAGCATGGGAGACTGCTTATTGGCAGCCGTTAGGCCTATCGCCACTCTCGCCTTATCATCCTGACTGATAAATCCTACTTCATTGGGCCCTAGCACAGATGCCAGTTCTTCCAATGATCTTATGGTCGCTGTACAGAATCGGCCATCGGGATGATCGTTATGTTTTGCATTACTTGCGCGCATCAACTTCACTGGTACAGTATTTACGTGACATTTACCTTGATGGGAATTGGCTCGTTTTGGGATTAACCGCAGATATGTTGCTGTTCTTTTGATATTGAATCCCTTGCCTTGTATTGCAGAAGTCAACTCATCTAAAGTTTTAACGCTTCTGACGCTCTCATCACTGCGCTTTTCGTGGGCCGCAGATCCATGAAGTGCGATATCGCATATTGCCTTGAGCAGCTCCGGTTGCTGCTCTTCAACACGAGGGCGGCCAGGAGAATTTCGGAATGAAAGATAATTTCCTGAAATTTGATATTTATATCTACTGTGCAAACAAACTAGTTAATATATCATATTTACCAGCCTCTGGGATGTCCCGAATTAACAGTTGTTTAGCCTGCTTCATTTTCTCACGATGCTTCTGCTGCCGCTCTTGCTCGTCTTCCTTGATTTTGAGATTCTTTTCAAGTTTGATCTTTTTAATTTTTAGCCCTTCGAGTCTCGACTGATCATCATCCGTCAATAGTCCAGCAGACTTCTTGTCAATCAGAAGCACTACCTCAGAGTTCAGATTATTTAGCTCAGCTTTAAGTTGTTCCTGTACTGGTGCAGGGCGTTTATTTGATGATGACGGCTGAGCCATATACTCAATTTCCTTGATGGGTTGCGCGGGTTTCACTGTCGGCGCTGATTCCTTAGGAGCACTCATAGACTTTCCCCATAGTTGAAGAAGTTTACCTTTTTTCTTTAGCTGCAAGGCATGAAGCTCTTTTATTTTGTTATTGACTTGCTCTTCAAGTGCGGTGTTGTCATTGCCCTTCCGTTCATTCCAGAAATTAGTAGCATCCAATTGGCACTCCCTTTTCTTCTTATCCGGGTAAGCCTTTACATACGCATTGTACAGCGTATTAAAAAGTTCTCCACGATTCATTTTCCAAAATACACTAACTGCGCGAACCAATTTTTCACCAATAAACACTGGACTTTATTCACTGACGCACACTGAATGAGCTGCAGCTGTCATTCATGAACGGTGGAATAGTATTCACTCTAACTTGAAAGTACCCATTAATGAGTCGAAAAGTACGCATTTTGAAGAAAAGTGGCTTAACTCATTATTAAGAGTATACTTTCCTCATTTCTGAGTATTGCTTACTCATTTATGAGTATCAATTAATCATTAATGGGTAACGAATACTCAATTAATGAGGAAAATATACTCCTAATAATGAGTTAAGCCACTTTTCTTCAAAATGCGTACTTTTCGACTCATTAATGGGTACTTTCAAGTTAGCGTGTTAGGTATGGTAGGTGTCGGAGCCAAACACCGGATCCGTAGGGTACTTGAAGTAGCTTGCTAGCTCTCTTGCGACAGAACTCAAACGTGTCCTAACACGGTAGGAAAGGAAATAGGTGTCGCTCAAACTAGCAACTGTCGGGTAAACGAGTGCTCTGTCTTGGCTCATGGGTGGAAAATTCAACTCTTCTTACCCTGAAAAGGCCGGGTTGGGTTCCAAGGCCGTTGACAGCAAACACTCTAGTCGTAGGGTGGACTGTATTTAACACTGGGCTGTTGCACCGGATAATGGATCCAGAAGATATTGATAGAAAAACTACTGCTTCTATTCACTCATCCTTTATTGCTTTTTCCTTTTGATCTTAACACCTTAGAATTGATATAATGACTGAATGACTGCGCCACTGCGGTGCCGTTTTTATATTGTGCCGCTACTGCTAGAAGTTCCAGAACATGGAAAGTTCCAGAACAATGGAAAGTTCCAGAACATGGAAAGTTCCAGAACGATGGAAAGGTCCAGAACATGGAAAGTTCCAGAACGATGGAAAGTTCCAAAACAATGGAAAGTTCCAGAACATGGAAAGTTCCAGAACGATGGAAAGTTGCAGAACAGGGCGTGGCATAGTTAATGCGAGCGGTGTGTGAGTGCTGCATGATTACTGCTGTTGCTGTTCGTTTACGAAGGGGCGTGAACAGTAGGGATAGTAGTAGTAGGCGATATTGCATAAGAATATCATTTTGTTTTTGTTTTTTTTTTCAAAAATGTGATGTCACGATTCAGCTTACCCCCCTCCCTCGTTTGTCACAAAATGTCACGGTTTTCTGAACCCCTCCCCCCCCTAAAAGCGTGACATAATTAATGAATGCTGCCTAAGCTGTGCCCTGAGCGTGAAAACGCATCCAATTAGCACCTACGACCATTTATTCGTCTTGTGTATCCGAATCCTTCGTAGTCACCCTGTTGATTAGTTGATTTGAATTAAGTTCATCTACCGCTAGGTTTTAGATTTTCCATTATGTTGACTCTATTTTTTTTTTTAAAAAATGAATTTTCGTCTGTCTGTCTGTCTGTCTGTCTGTCTGTCTGTCTGTCTGTCTGTCTGTCTGTCTGTCTGTCTGTCTGTCTGTCTGTCTGTCTGTCTGTCTGTCTGTCTGTCTGTCTGTCTGTCTGTCTGTCTGTCTGTCTGTCTGTCTGTCTGTCTGTCTGTCTGTCTGTCTGTCTGTCTGTCTGTCTGTCTGTCTGTCTGTCTGTCTGTCTGTCTGTCTGTCTGTCTGTCTGTCTGTCTGTCTGTCTGTCTGTCTGTCTGTCTGTCTGTCTGTCTGTCTGTCTGTCTGTCTGTCTGTCTGTCTGTCTGTCTGTCTGTCTGTCTGTCTGTCTGTCTGTCTGTCTGTCTGTCTGTCTGTCTGTCTGTCTGTCTGTCTGTCTGTCTGTCTGTCTGTCTGTCTGTCTGTCTGTCTGTCTGTCTGTCTGTCTGTCTGTCTGTCTGTCTGTCTGTCTGTCTGTCTGTCTGTCTGTCTGTCTGTCTGTCTGTCTGTCTTGCTGTCTGTCTGTCTGTCTGTCTGTCTGTCTGTCTGTCTGTCTGTCCGTCCGTCTGTCTGTCTGTCTGTCTGTCTGTCTGTCTGTCTGTCTGTCTGTCTGTCTGTCTGTCTGTCTGTCTGTCTGTCTGTCTGTCTGTCTGTCTGTCTGTCTGAATCTTATAGACTCGGAGACTACTGAACCGATCGGCGTGAAATTTTGTATGGAGGAGTTTTTGGGACCGGGAAAGGTTCTTAAGGTAGTTAGAGACCCCTCCCTTCTCTGAAAGGGGGGCTCCCATACAAATAAAACACAATTTCTGCATAACTCGAGAACTAATCAAGCAAAGGAAACCAAATTTAGCATGTGAGAGTTTTTAGAAGCAAGAAATGTTTCTATGGCAGTTCGAGAACCCTCCCCTCTCTAGAAAAAAGGGCTCTTATACAAATGAAACTGAAATTTCTGCATAATTTGAGAATTAATAAAGCAAATGGAACCAAATTTGGCATGTGGGGATTTTGAAGGCAATAAATGTTTCTACGGTAGTTCGAGACCCCTCCTTTCTCTGGTAGAGGGGGGGGGCGTCCATACAAATGAAACACAAGTTTCTGCATAAATCGAGAACTAATCAAGTAGAGGGAACCTAATTCTGCAAGTGGGGTTTTTGAAGGCAAGAAATGTTTCTAAGGTGGTTTGAGACCCCTCTGCCCTCTGTAATATAAGTGAAACACATATTCCTGTATAACCTGAGAACTAATGAAGCGTATGAAACCAAGTTTGGCAGGTGGAGGTTTTTGAAGAAGAGAAATATTTCTATAGTGGTTTGAGACCCCTCCGCCTTCTGGAAGGGAGACTACCATACAAAAGAAACACAGTTTTTAGCATAACTCGAGAGCCAATGAAGCAAATGAAACCAAATTTGGCATGTTGTGGTTTTTGGAGGTAAGAAATTAATTTCTTTATTATAGTGGCTTTCAGCCTCCTGGGCTGGTTCGCCGGAGGTAAGAAATGTTTCTATGGCAGTTCAAGACCCCTCCCCTTATAGACTCGAAAAGTTCTGAACCGACCAGCATGAAAATTTGTCTGCGGGGGTTTTTGGGGCTGGGGAAGGTTCTTATGATTGTTTGAGACCCCTTCTCTCTCAGGAAGGGGGGCTCTCATACAAATGAAACACAAATTTCTTCATAACTCGAAAACTAATCAAGCAATTTGGCATGTGGGGGGTTTTAAATGCATTTTTCTATGGTGGTTCAAAACCCCTCCCTTTTCTGAAGGGGGGGGGGCATGAGAATTATCCAGGTTACTAAAACACAAAACGTGTATTTCTCGGGTAAGAAGCATGTTCTGATAGAAGTTTGAACCCCTGCTTAGTCAAGAAAAAAAAACTCATTCCAAAAAACAACCATTAACGTGCCAGTCTATTAAATTTTTCTTCATTTAGTTGCAAGCGTAACAGCACCGGGTTCAGCTAGTGTGAAATAAGAAAAAGACGATGGCCTAGTTTGCCCCAATCTGGTAGGAAACCGGGTCCCAGCCAGCCCGGCCGGTACTTGGAAGTTCATTCCGCATCGAACGCTGAAGAGCTTCGGTTTAGTTTTTTTCGCACTCCGCATTACCTCTTTTGCATTTTTTTTTCAACCCGCTATCAATCACGCGGTGATTAAAAGTAGTGCACTGTTTAAACCACCGATATCCAGCCGAGCGTTCCATTAGGGAAGCAGACATTCCCGGCCGAGCCCGACGGATGATCTGTCCAGCCTGTACCATCGTCAAACACCCGAGGGGAAAAAGTGTAACCCCATAAGCACCATCGCAGCAAGGAAGGTCATCGCTCCATCCACTGCCGGTCAGCAAGCGGTGCTTTGTTTGCGAACAACAGCAGAAGGTGCCATACCGGCAAACGGCAAGTAGCACATTTGTTTTTTGTTTCGTCATCTGCTAGTGTGTTGTGTATCTCTCTCCCATATAGTAAATCGTTCTGCATAGGGTGGTTCAAAAAAATACCGTTCTGCATAGGGTGGTTCAAAAAAATCATCAGATTTTTATTTTGTTTTATTTAATTTTTGTTTTTTTTTTGTCCCTGAATTTGTCTTTTCATGGATGATTCTAAGGGGGGCGACATGCCTCCCAAAGATGTTTTTAGGGCGCGCTGTTATCAGCCGTCTTCTGCCTCTCCTTGGGTTGTCTACTTTCGGCAGAAAGTGAAAGCCCTAGACTTTTTGGGCATAAAAAGAAATTTGACGCGTCGTTATCCGGGGACCGAATTCCATCAGGTCAACCGAAACAAACTGCGTGTTACTGCACCTACATATAAAATTGCAAATGAAATTGCTAGTGACGAAGGTTATAATGTCGAGTACTACGTCTACATCCCATCTCGAGATGTGGAGATAGATGGCGTGGTTTCTGCAGCGAGCCTGACGTGTGAAGACGTTATGGAAGGTAAGGGGCGACTTCCAGATTCCGCTTCGTCTACCATTGAGATTCTGGAATGCAAACAATTGCATGCAGGATCAATGGTAGATGGAAAAAAGACGTATTCACCGTCGGACTCGCTACAAGTGACCTTCGCCGGATCAATTCTCCCAAAATTTGTTGAAATTGATAAAGTTTTTTTCCCAGTGCGCCTTTTTGTACCAAGGGTATTTAATTGTACCAAGTGCAAACAGTTGGGTCATACGGCTACTTTTTGCGACAACAAGCCCCGTTGTGGCAAATGCGGCCAAAGGCATCTAGAGGATGCTTGCCAACAGGAAGCAACAAAGTGTGCTTACTGTGGCAAAGAGCCTCTCCACGATTTGCAGAACTGCCCCGTGTACAAGAAGCGCACTGGTAACGTGAGACGTTCCATACAAGAACGCTCCAAGCAGACGTATGCAGACATGTTAAAGTCGCAAAACGGAGCGTCTGCATCGTCTGTATCAGCCGCTCAAAATGAAAATCCTTTTTTGATTTTGTCTTCCGATGAACTGGACTCTGACGAAGCCGATACAGAGTGGATTTCCGGAGGTATACGCCCCCGGTAAAAAACAGTAACCGTAAGAGGTTACCAAACACTACGTCTTCTCGCAATTCTAAGAATATCCCGTCCAAGCGAGGTAAGATTAATTTTAGGGAAATTGTGGATAACATTTTAAATGCTCTTGGCCTTTCGGATGCTTCACCGCTCCGAGGAATTATTGACCTGATTATTCCTATAGTTGGAAACTACTTCAAGCAATTGACTGTATCATGGCCCCTTATTGGTGAATTCATATCTTTCGATGAATAATTCGTCGAGTGAGGATCAAGATATGATCACCGTATTACAATGGAACTGTCGTAGTTTAATACCTAAATTAGACTCGTTCAAGTATTTGATTCACAATTCTGATTGTGATATATTTGCTCTCTGTGAAACATGGCTTTCATCCGAAGATGAATTAAACTTCCACGATTTTAACATTATTCGCCTGGACCGAGATGATTCATATGGTGGCGTACTTCTGGGGATCAAAAAGTGCTACCCCTTCTATAAAATCTCACTCCCAATAATCTCAGGCATTGAAATCGTCGCTTGCCAAATAAATGTAAAGAATAAAGATCTTTGCATAGCTTCCGTCTATGTCCCTCCGAGGGCATCAATAAACCGCCGTCAACTTTGGAGTTCAATTACATTACTTCCATCTCCAGTTCTTATTCTGGGCGATCTGAACTCCCACGGTACTTCTTGGGGCGAACAATACGATGTCAACAGAGCGGGTATTTTCTAAAGCGACGATTTCAACTTGACCATCTTGAACACTGGGGAAGCGACACGAATAGCAAAACCTCCTGCCAGGGAGAGTCGACTTGACATATTTTTGAGTTCTAATTCACTATCATTAGATTGTCTGTGGAAGGTAATCAATGATCCCCATGGTAGTGATCACTTACCAATTATTATCTCAATCACAAATAGTTTTCACAAAACAGACCAGCCAATCCATGTTCCTTATGACCTCACGAGGCATATCGATTGGCAACATTTTGCATCGGCGGTAACCCTTGGTATTGATTCTACCGATCCTCTTCCACCATTAGAAGAGTATCGTTTCCTTTCCGACCTGATGTACAAAAGTGCATTAGAAGCTCAGAAACGACGTGTTCCAAGTGCATCCTTCAAAAGAAGACCCGCCACCCCTGGGTGAGATGACGAATGCACTAAGTTGTATCTTGAGAAATCCGATGCGTTTAAAGATTATCGTAGACATGAAACATGCGAGCTTTTTGACAAGTACCTCAAGCTTGAAAAAAAGCTTAAAAACTTACTCAAAGCAAAGAAACGCAATTACTGGCGTTTGTTTGTAGAGGGACTATCTAGAGAAACCTCGATGATTGTGTGTGTGTGTGTGTGTGTGTGTGTGTGTGTGTGTGTGTGTGTGTGTGTGTGTGTGTGTGTGTGTGTGTGTGTGTGTGTGTGTGTGTGTGTGTGTGTGTGTGTGTGTGTGTGTGTGTGTGTGTGTGTGTGTGTGTGTGTGTGTGTGTGTGTGTGTGTGTGTGTGTGTGTGTGTGTGTGTGTGTGTGCACACTTTGGAGAAAGGCTCGTTACATGCGAAACCGCTCATCCTCCAATGAGAGTAAAGAATACTCCATGCAATGGATATTCGACTTCGCTAAAAAGGTTTGTCCAGACTCTGTCCCAACACAACCGAATTTACGGGATACTACCCGAAATAACGGTTCTCTGGCCGAACCATTCACAATGTTGGAATTTTCAATGGCACTTCTTTCATCGAATAACTCTGCTCCGGGAAGCTATATGATTAAATTCAACCTTCTAAAAAATCTCCCCGATATCGCTAAAAGACGATTACTTAACCTGTATAACACTCTCATGGAATTAAATATAGTTCCACCCGCATGGAGGCAGGTTAAAGTAATAGCTATTCAAAAGCCTGGGAAACCAGCGTCTGATTACAATTCTTACCGTCCGATCTCTATGCTATCATGTTTAAGGAAATTGTTAGAAAAAATGATCCTATCAAGACTTGACCGTTGGGTTGAATCAAACAACCTGCTATCAAATACGCAATTTGGTTTCCGAAAGAGCAAAGGAACAAACGATTGTTTAGCGTTGCTTTCATCTGATATACAACTGGCCTTTGCACACAAGGAGCAATTGGCTTCAGTATTTCTGGATATTAAGGGCGCATTTGATTCAGTTTCCATAGATATACTGGCAGATAGTCTGCACAGTAGTGGTTTACCAGGAATTTTAAATAACTTTTTGTATAATTTACTGTCAGAAAAACAAATGACCTTTAATCTAGGTCAACTAACAACTTCCAGAATTAGCTACATGGGCTTACCCCAAGGCTTATGTTTAAGTCCCTTGCTTTATAATTTTTATGTTAAAGATATTGATAACTGCTTGGAAAATAGATGCACGCTAAGACAACTTGCAGACGACGCTGTGATCTCCTTTAGAGGTCCACGTGCAGAAATCTTGCAAAGACCATTGCAAAATTCCTAGATAATCTGTCCATTTGGGCCAGAAATTTGGGGACTGAGTTTTCACCGCATAAAACCGAATTGGTAGTGTTTACTAGAAAGCGGTTCCCAGCCCAACTGCGTCTCAGGCTGTTGGGAAGAGACATTACCCAATCTTTGACCTTCAAATACCTTGGAGTCATGTTTGATTCAAAATGCACTTGGAATAATCACTTTGCGTATTTAAAACAGAAATGTCAACAAAGGATCAATTTTCTAAGATCAATATCCGGGACATGTTGGGGTGCTCACCCTGAAGACCTTATTAAACTCTATAAAACAACTATTCTTTCAGTTCTCGAATGTGGCTCTTTTTGTTTCCTCTCGGCAAGAAATAGCCACCTCATCAAATTCGAACGCATTCAATATCGTTGTCTACGTATCGCCCTTGGCTGTATGCATTCAACGCATAATATGAGCCTGGAGGTTCTGGCAGGAGTAAAACCCCTACAGTACCGCTTCTGGGAGCTCTCATCTAGAATACTGATCATTTGTGGAATCAGTAACAACCTTGTGAGTGGAAAACTCCTCGAAGATATGCTCGAATTGAGTACCCAGTCTAGATTCTTACGAATCTATATTAACTATATGTCATCTGATATTAGTCTTCCATGCTTTAATTCTCCTAGTGTTTGCTTCCCTTATCACAGTTCCTCCATTGCTTATGATCTCTCCATAAAACAGGCTATTCAAGGAGTTCCAGATCAACTTCGACCTATTTTCATTCCCCATATTTTCATCGAGAAGTACCAACATGTCAATTGCAATAGAAGAATTTTCACTGATGGGTCGCGCATTGATGGATCCACTGGTTTCGGTGTTTACAATGAATACTCATCTGCCTTCCTGAAACTTCAGGAACCTTGTTCCGTATATGTTGCTGAGCTTCCAATTTTGCAATCAATTTCGCATTGGGGATAATTTCCGACATGTCCGTAGACCATTATTTCATCTTCTCGGATAGTCTAAGTTCTATTGAGGCTCTCCAGTCGATGAAAACAGTTAAGCATATGTTACTTTAAGGCTTGTTCGCGACAAAATCTGGACAGATTAAATTTGGAATAAAACAAATTTGCTGTTAGTTCAATCCAAGATGCATTTTTTATTCATTTAATTGTGCATTATTAGTCATCTTAAAACTAATTACAGTTACTTAATTAGGCTGCATGAAGAAACTACGAACTTTTGAGTTTACTCCAGCCATTAGGGTCTGTGCAGACTTCTCTGCAACCGATTTAGCTGCTTTTGTCCAAGATTTTCGAAATTTTTCTATAGTTGTAGCTTGTTGTTTATATTGAGAGAGTTCTCTCTTCACGAGAGCCCAATACCGCTCGATAGGTCGCAACTCCGGGCAGTTAGGTGGATTCGCCTCTTTCGGTACAACATGGACTCCATTCGCTTTATACCATTCCAAAACATCTTTGGCGTAGTGACAAGATGCCAAATCAGGCAAGAATAGCGAGGGAGCGTCATGGCTGCGTAGGAATGGTAACAATCGCTTCTTTAGGCATTCTTCACGGTATATTTCCTTGTTTACCGTTCCGGTAGTGATGAAGCTTTGGCTTGCTCGACCACAGCTGCATATTGCCTGCCAAACCAAATATTTTTTGGGAAACTTGGCCTTTTTCTTCGTCCTGAAATGCTCCTCTACGCCGTTCCGTTGCATGGCAGTATAATAAGACATTCCGGGAAGCTGCTTAAAGTCTTCCAGCACATAAGTTTCATCGTCCATTATCACGCAGGAAAACTTCGTCAAATATTCGCGATACAACTTGCGAGCCCGGGTTTTAGCCGTCACATTCTGTTTATCATTACGGTTCGGTACAGTTTTCACCTTGAACGACTTCATACCTTGCCGGTGCTTGGAAGTATGCACGAAAGTTGGGGACATTTTTATTTTTCTAGCCACAGTACGTACCGAAAGATCTGGTCTCTTCTGCAATATTTGCTTCACCTTCGCGTCCTTCTGGTGGTTCCTGAGATCCGTTTTTGTTCCGCTCCCAGCCTTCCTGGCTGTTGTCAAACGTGTATCGAAAGATTTAAGAACGTTATGGACAGTGCTTGCAGGAAAACCAAGCTTTTTTGCAAGTTTTCTTACTGACAGATCCGGATTTTCATTGCGACCGCACACAATTGCTTTTCGCACTTGCTCTTCTTTCGACGCCATCTTCGATCTAAAAGCTTGTAGTATCACCAAAAATTGATTTTACACAATGAACAGACATACGTTCATCAGTCTGCGAAATATTTCACGCGTTGATGAAGTATTTCCAGAGATATACGTATTTAGGGGTGTCCAGATTTTGTCGCGAACAAGCCCGCTTCGCCAATTTTTGCATAGTAATACCCTTCTCACTTAGCCATGTGTCCAGAACCTTAATTTTCACTTCCTTTTCAATACGCGACATTTTGAAAACGCAGAATTTGAACCGCACAAACAAGTAAACAAAAGAAAGCTGACAGTCAAACGCACAGCATGCAGTGTGCAGAGCATAAAAAACCATCACAAATACATGCGTACCACACAAATGTATGTGGATAGCTTATATTCGATGCACTCCTTAGACTCGAAAAGTTCTGAACCGACCAGCATGAAAATTTGTCTGCGGGGGTTTTTGGGGCTGAGGAAGGTTCTTATGATTGTTTGAGACCCCTTCTCTCTCAGGAGGGGGGGGGGGCTCTCATACAAATGAAACACAAATTTCTTCATAACTCGAAAACTAATCAAGCAATTTGGCATGTGGGGGGTTTTAAATGCAAGAATGTTTCTATGGTGGTTCAAGACCCTTCCCTTTTCTGAGGGGGGGGGGGGGCATGTGAATTATCCAGATTACTAAAACACAAAACGTGTATTTCTCGGGTAAGAAGCATGTTCTGATAGAAGTTTGAACCCCTGCTTAGTCAAGAAAAAAACTCATTCCAAAAAAACAACCATTAACGTGCCAGTCTATTAAATTTTCCTTCATTTAGTTGCAAGCGTAACAGCGCTCGCACCGGGTTCAGCTAGTGTGAAATAAGAAAAAAGACGATGGCTTAGTTTGCCCCAATCTGGTAGGACTTGAAAGTGGTTGAATAAACAAGGAAAAACCCGTCGGCGTCGACGCGGGATTTGGCCAAGCAATTCAACACCAGCATCGGGATGATTCAACGGATCAAAGCTCGGAACTCCATGAAAACGTACAAGAAACAGAAGGTGCCAAAATAGTGCCTGGACCAGCAAGCTTGGGCCTAAACAAGAGCGTGGAAACTGTACAACCGAATTCTGGAGAACAAAGACGGATGCATCCTGATCGACGACAAAACCTACGCCAAAGAAGATTCGCAAGCGCAGCCCGGACCGCAGTATTATACGAAATCGGTGGAGCAGGACCTGGACGACGCTGACACCACGGTGGCGATGGAAAACTTTGGACAGAAGGAACCGA
This sequence comes from Aedes koreicus, assembly GCA_024533555.2. NCBI lineage: Eukaryota > Metazoa > Arthropoda > Insecta > Diptera > Culicidae > Aedes > Aedes koreicus. The sequence continues at coordinate 228,530 of JAHHFK020003403.1, forward strand.
TCTGGGGAGCGATTTGCACCTTTTTCACGAAGGGCACAATTAACGGTGTGCCAGGAAGAAGGTTTGAAGAAGAGGTTGCTGCCACTGTACAGAAAGCATAAGGCTCCTTCTCTCTTCTGGTTGGATTCCGCTTCCGCCCACAACGCCAAGTCGGTTCTACAGTGGTTGGCAAACAATAATGACATCAATCCGCCGAACTGTCTGAATCTTTGGCCAATTGAACGATGTTGGGCGATTGTCAAGCGGCACTTTCGGAAGGAGGGTACAGTCAGTGTGCCAAAACATGCAGGAGTTCCAGAACAATCGGACAGCAGCCAACAAGGAAAGTCACATAAGCAACTGTGCATTTAATGAAGAATATCAAGTCCAAAGTGTGAGCGTTTTACAGAAACTAAGTTTTACAAAAACTGAAGTCAAAATATGTTTTTTTCACTCTTTTATTCGAAAATCAGTGGAGCTAACTAATTTTCAATAAACTCTTTAAAACAGATTCACTGTTATGAACATTTATAAATGTTGTTGGGGGTTGTTTTTGGTCCGTGTTTTTTAAAATTTTAATTAATATTCTTTTTTTTTTACAAGGTGTTATTGAATACCATCTTCTTTTTCACTCCACCCAGTAGCTTAAGCTAATTAGCTTATGTACGACATTGATTGCAACAAACATAATGATACTTCCAAGGGAAATTGAGAAAATTTACAATCCCGGATCGTCGCGTCAAAACCCCTCTCTCCTAAAAGCGTGACGTACTTAATGGATGTTCCCGCTAATGCTTTCTATCAACTATAGATCTTCCTATTAAGCATCAAACATACACAGAGACAAATTTGATAGTCAATTTTACTATTATTGGGGGTTAGGATGACTATTGCAGTATAGTGATTTTGAACCGACTAGGATCATGGTCAAAACGGCCATTAAAAATAGTTGATTCAACATTTACCATGATGTCGGAATAGTCCTTGTCACCATGATCATAGTCAAAAATGCCACGAACGTGGTAAATTCGTACATTTTCATGGTTATTGTAACCATTATATGTAATAGTCATCTTGACCATGATTTAATTGTCGGTAGAATAGAACGACATAATTTTTCTCAGAGTAGCATCTCGTGGAACCGACTCGCGTGAATTCATGTGACTCAATCAGGTAGTGATAGCTACCTTTCGCACGAAATCATATCGAAACTTGTAAACACAGCGAAGAGGGTACCCACTTACTACCCTTTGCTTGCACAATGATAGGAAGTTGCAATTTCTCAAATATTGTCATTTAACTTATCAACCGGTAGTCGCGAATTTACGGCCGCTATAAAAGATCCATTCCGGCAGACAACAGCTGACATTTGTGTTGTGTACCGTGGGAAGTGATAGTGATCAAGTGAGTAGTTATAGAATGAAGTGGATCTGAACGGTTCTAGCAAAATGCGGAGCCATGTTCTACTGAGCCTTGTGGGCTCACTTATCCTATCTAGTGCGGTCCATGCCACTGACTACATATTGCAGTTCAACAATGCCAACGTCCGGGCAACGACCTATTCCGATTCCAGAGAAGTAATCGTGCAGAGAAATGGAAAAGTGGTACAGAGGATTCTGATGGGCCATGATATGGCGTCGATGGTGCATTACGAGGAAATTGCCGATGGCTTTAAGCTGAGGAATGCCGATGGGGAAGAAATTGAGCTGGTGAAGGATGTGGATACGGTGGAATTTTCGTTGTTTACAATCGCCAGAAGGGTTCGTCACCGTTCAAGGACAATTACGGATTGCGTACGAATTGACGGATCTAATTGGTTTGGTGGACCGCAGCAAAAATATCAATACTGGCCGATTCAAAAGCTGAAATTTAGTGAGTATTCGATGTTGACGAAGGAGGCTGATAATTGTGCGGTTGCCGATCGTTATTGGTTAAACTCACTGGGATCGTTTATCTACGTGGACGATGAAACTCCGCTATTTGTTGATCAGAACTACGGAGAGCCGGGACACATGTGCTTGGAAGCTAAGAAAGCGTTGCCCTACGATATCTACGATAACACTTATTCGTTCGTTTATCAGATCGGCGTGGCTAAGGATGCAAAGGAAGCGCACATGGCTGCGGTTCGAAAAATTTTGGGCAAGCCTTCGGGTCATCCAGCGGAAACGATGGTGAAGTATCCAATCTGGTCAACCTGGGCTCGATACAAGCGAGATATTGATCAACATGTGGTATTGGAGTTCGCCAACGAAATAGTGAAGAACGGTTGGCCGAATAGTCAATTCGAACTTGACGACGATTGGGAGATGTGCTATGGAGCGTTAAAGTTCAACACTACGAAGTTCCCGAACATCAGAGAGACAATTAATGCTATCCGAGCGGTAGGCTTTCCAAAAGTTACAATATGGATCCATCCATTCATCAACAAGGGTTGCGAACCGGTGTACTCCGAATCAAAGCGAAAAGGATATTTGGTTGCGGATCACAATGGCAATACCGATACGGAATGGTGGAATAGTAAAACGGGACAAGCTGCTTACGTAGATTTCACGAAGCCGGAGGTCGCACAATGGTTCACTGGGCGACTGCAGGCCATTTTGGATGAAAGTGGAATCGATAGTTTCAAGTTCGATGCCGGTGAGACCAGTTGGACACCACCGGATCCTGTGCTGAATGGACCACGAGCTCATCAACCGAATATGATCGTGGATGATTACATACGAACAGTTGCTAAGTTTGGAGATTTGGTTGAGGTGCGATCGGCTCACCGAAGCCAAGATCTGCCGATTTTCGTGCGCATGATTGACAAAGATTCCGAGTGGAACTGGAACAACGGTCTACCGACGTTGATCACCACCCTGCTGCAAATGAACATGGTCGGGTATCCGTTGGTTCTGCCGGATATGGTCGGCGGAAATGGGTACAATGATCATCCTCCTAACAAGGAGATGTTCATCCGTTGGCTACAGGCCAACGTATTCATGCCGAGTATCCAGTTTTCTTACGTTCCCTGGGATTATGATGCCGAAACGGTGCAGATATCGAAAACGATGACCACCCTGCACGAGAAGTATACTCCGCAGATTATGGAGAGGTTCAAGCTGGCCGTTTCCGATGGATATCCGGTAAATCCACCACTTTGGTGGATAGCGCCAAATGATACCGATGCTCAGAAGGTGTACGACCGTAAGTTGCTTGAGGGGTCTTCTGTGAAAAATCTATTACTTATCGGGGTTTTTTTTCTCAGAATTTTTGTTGGGAGATAACATCATCTCCGCACCAGTGACGAAGGAAAACGTTCGGGCAAGAGACATCTACCTTCCGGAAGGTGTCTGGGTAGATGGAAACACTCTAGCGGAACATACCGGACCCAAATGGATTCGGAGCTATTCCGTCCCACTGAACACGCTCCCGTACTTTTTGCGGAAAGGTACGTAGGACAGATAGGACTTTATAGGTAAGAGATAGTAGTGATGAATAAAATTAAATCGAAGTAAACAACTGTTTGTATAATCATTTATCTGTAACTGGGAAGATTGATAAGGCGATTGGTACTATGAGGGACCAACACACGAATCTTTAACGAGAAGAGTCGCTGATAAAGTTGACACGTTTCATGTTAAGATAGGTGAACGTGCATAAGGTATAAAAGTAACGCAGACTCCAGCTGCTAGCATCAGTCTGTTTCCGAAAATTCCCCTTGTCTTCAGTGATGATTGATTCAGCATAGTGACAACATGGTAGAAAATTATACTAGGACATTGATGGTCCTAGTGCTGCTAACAGTATCATCGGCTCAGGATATCAACTATAAGCTGCACTTTCATGCATCGAACACACTGGTGACGATTACCCCCAGGAGTCGATCGCTAATGGTGGAACGTGATGGAAAAGTGGTTCAGAATGTCGTCATGGACCGTGATGTGCAATCGGCTAATGAATATGAAGAAACTCCCAGTGGATTCATGCTACGCAACAGTCGCGGAGAGGAAATTGAAGTCCTAAAAGATGTCGATGAACCACACTTCTCCCTGTTAACAATCGCCAGAAGAGTACGGCATGGTTCGAAGAAGGTCACCGACTGTGTCAAACTACGAGGGTCGAACTGGTTCGGGGGACCAGAGCAGAAAAACCAATACTGGCCAATTCAGAAGCTTCGCCTTCGGGATTACTCCTACCTATCCAAGCAAGTCGACAGCTGTTCCGTTGCCGAACGCTATTGGCTGAACTCGCTTGGTTCCTTTGTCTTTGTAGACGACGAAACTCCACTGTTCGTTGATCAAAACCATCGAAAACCGGGCTTTATGTGTTTGGAAGCGAAAAAGTCCTTACCATACGATACCTACGACGAAACGTACTCGTTTATTTACCAAATTGGTGTTGGCAACGATGCCCGAGAGGCACATATCGATGCAGTGAACACAATTTTGGGTAAACCTTCGGGGCATCCAGCGGAAGAGATGGTCAGGTATCCGATTTGGTCTACTTGGGCCCGTTTTAAGAGAGATATCAACGAGAATGTTGTCTTGGGACACGCTGACGACATAATTGCAAATGGCTGGACCGACTCGCAGTTTGAAATAGACGACCTCTGGGAAACGTGCTACGGATCATTGACATTCAATACGACTAAGTTCCCAGACATCAAACAAACCGTAGCCGACATTAAAGCTAAAGGCTTTCCCAGAGTCACGCTCTGGATTCACCCATTCATCAACAAAGTATGCGAGCCATTTTACTCTGAAGCGAAGCAGAAAGGATACTTGGTTACCGATAACAACGGCAGCACCGATACGTGGTGGTGGAACAGTGGAATGAACGAAGCAGCCTCCGTTGACTTCACAAACCCGGAAGCAGCAGAATGGTTCTCTCAACGATTGCGTGTCATTCAGGAACAGTCTGGAATTGACAGTTTTAAATTCGACGCTGGTGAAACCGACTGGATACCGGCGGATCCTGTCCTCAATGGACCTCGCTCCAAACATCCAACTCTGTTCACCGTCGACTTTCTACGAACTGTGGCCAAGTTTGGTGACTTGATCGAGATCCGCTCAGCTCACCGGACCCAGGATCTTCCTGTATTCGTCCGTATGCTTGATAAGGATACCGAATGGCATGGGAACAACGGGTTACCAACGTTGATCACTACTCTGCTCCAGATGAACATGGCAGGTTTTCCGTTAGTTCTGCCAGATATGATTGGAGGCAATGGGTACGATCCGGGAGTAGCCGATGGCAATAATCCACCGAGCAAGGAAATGTTCATCCGCTGGCTTCAAGCCAACGTGTTCATGCCAAGTATTCAGTTTTCCTATGTTCCGTTCGGATACGACGAAGAAACGGTTCATATATCGAAGAAGATGACCGACCTGCACGAGAAGTACACCCCTCTGATTATGGAGCGTTTCAGACTGGCGGTTTCCCGGGGTTATCCAGTGAATCCGCCCATATGGTGGGTATCTCCGGGTGATACGGTAGCGCAGGCGATCGATGATCGTGAGTTGGTTTGATTTTGATCGTTATTGCGACCATTAATAATATATTTTATTTATTTTTAGAATTCCTTCTCGGTGATGATGTCATTGCGGCACCGGTTATCGAGGAAAATGCTCGATCCAGGGATATTTACCTGCCGGAAGGAGAGTGGGTCGATGGAAACCTGGATGTTCTCCATGCTGGTCCGGTGTGGCTGCGGGATTATGAGGTTCCACTGAGCATGCTGCCATATTTCGTAAGAAAGACTACGCATCAGGATAAGCAATAAAACGAACAGGCTAGAGTACAAAACATTATCAGGGGTCTTTGCAATTGTGATAAAGAATACCGGTTCTATTCTAATACTGTAGTTATGATGGGTTTCAAATGACAGAGAGATAGATAGATATCTGTCTTTCTAGTGGCTAGAAGTGAAAACTGTCTCTTACATAATATCTGGTATCGGGTTGTGCGTGTAGCATGATTTAATCCGGTTGAGAGGTCTTTGATGATTCCGTTGCAAAACAACAAAAAAAAAAAAACTGTAAACCAAAATCACGATTTATATTTTAAAAGGGGGCACCCACTGTTGACAGGCTTCTAAGAAAGGCCCATCACAGGAATACGCTCTACCCTTGATCGTTGGTTGGGTGTTTTTGATATTCATCTACCATAGTTGAGAAGGTCAGCACTGATCAGAGCACTGAGGTATGCTGATCGATTCGCATGTTCCCAAGACGATGTGGTCGGAAGCCGTCCTTACAGCCGTTTATCTGATAAACAGAAATCCTACCACCGCCCTGTCGAGAAACCTAACCTCGGCTGAGTGTTGGTACAACAAGAGGCCAAGTCTGGAAAAACTCCGTGTTTTTGGTTGCAAGGCGTTTGCATGGATCCCTGGCCAGCACAGAAAGAAGTTGGATGCTAAAAGTATCGAAGTCGTCATGATTGGATATGCTCCCAACGGCTATCGTTTGTGGGACCGGAAGTCCAGACGAATCATAACTGCCCGAGTTGTGAAATTTCTTGAAACCAGTTTCCCTTATGAAAAGAGTCGTGAAGAGCATGAAAAGGTTCCACTAGTCGTACAGTATGAGTATGAAGAGGATCGAAGAACGTCAAATGTTTCATGAAGGCACTCCCACTCCTGATGCTGAACCGCGGCTGATGATGACGTCCACAAGCAGTTCCATTTTCACCAGATGGACGTTAAAACCGCGTTCCTACATGGCGATCTCAAGGAGGATATATACATGGAAATCCCGGAAGGCGTCCAGGATCCACCGAATATGATGTGTAAACTGATGAAATCGCTATAAGGGCTGAAGCAATCACCGCGTTGCTGGAATGAAAAATTCAACACCGAATTAATCAAGCTGGATTTCCGGTGTTCAGAGTAGAAGTCTTTACGTAGAGTAAAATATTATCAGCGTGTAACTGTTTTCTTTTCCCTCGCTAACTAAATTCACGATACGCAATTTGGGAGGAGAAGAATAAAAAAGTATCAAACTCGTTCTGTACACAAATGTACGCCGCGATTTTTATTTCGTCTCAATCCCGAAAAGTACAGTTTAATTCAAAATCATTTATGGTCCTTCGCGAACCGGGTACTAAACGTAATCAGTAGAAGATGGAAGAGCTGATAGTGCGACGTAATTCACTCTTCCAGAAGATGAAATGGGAGCTTGAGATCGCGAAGAAACTGGTGGCTCGCAATGCGCCGATTTCTGAGGTTAGGGAGCGCGTCGACCGGCTCAAAAGACTGGGAGATGTCTTTTTTTGCAGTTCAAGGCGATATTGAAGACCGGACAACGGATTTGGAAGCCATCATGTCGGTATTCAATTACCGCACCGAATTCAAGGATAGATACTATGAGGCCAAAGCGATCTACATACAGTTGGATTATGGATCCGTCGCAGGTGAAGATGCGAATGCAGATCCAAATGATGATCTCCTGGGTGCAGTGCTAGCGTTGTTGGAGGCACAAATGGTGCTTATGTTGAATCAGGCTGTACTTTCAATACAAACGAGTGCGTTAATTACCCACCTTGGTGATGCACGACTTCCCACGTTCAAGGGCAACCGGAAAGAGTGGCGGTCATTAAAGGATCTTTGCGTGAGTACGATGCACAATAAGGAATCGCTGCGGAACTCACAGAAGCTCCAGTATCTTATCTCATACCTGGACGGTGAGGCTAAGAGCTTGGTTAGCTCATTTGCAATTATGGACGCGAACTATGCACAAGTTTGGGACAAGCTTCTTGAGCGGTACGACCAAAACTAATACACCGTCTTTTCGTTGGTGAAGGAATTCCTTGAGCAGTCAGCTGTGTCTTTTGCGAATCCGACCAATCTTCGAAAGCCAGTAACAACGTCAGAAGATGTAATCCGACAGCTGAGTGCTATGAGTCCAAATAACGAAACGCGAGACCCGTTGCTCATACACATTCTCTTGGAAAAGATCGACAAGGAAAACCGCTCGCAATGGACAACAAAACTCGTTGATTTGGATAATCCAACGTTCCGGCAGTTCCTTGAAAACCGTAGTGATGCTCTATAAACCTTTTCGTCATTCACACGTAGCTCCAACACGAATGCAGAATCTATGCAAAAGGATATATGAAACGATTAAGCGAAGCCGGCGGAGAAAAAGCGGCAGAGTTTTTACATGGCACCCCCGCTGTGTCCTAAGTGCTCTTCGGAACACCAAATACTCCAGTGCGAATCATTCAAGGCTCTAAGCATTGCTGATCGAAGGGAGTTAGTGCAGAAGTCCAGACTGTGCTTCAACTGCCTCAGGCCGTCGTACTCAGTGAAGAACTGTTCATCGAAGTCATCGTGCAAGAATAGTGGATGCAACCAACGTCATCATACGCTCCTCTGTCCACAGGCTGACAGCCAAGCAGTGCAGAAACTGACAGTCCAATTGGCCTCCGAGCAGCCGGAAGAAAAAGCTCACTCAACGGATGAGGTTTCGAGTTGAATGTCTCTTCAGCAGGACCTCCGTACAAAGTCGCGTCGTTACCAACGGCACTCATCAATCATCTATGAAACAAAAGAGAAAATCTACTCTCAAATCCCCAGTATGGTATAATAGACTGGTTACTAATCTCAAAAATAGGAAACAAAAAGCTCATAAAGCATACAAAAGAAATAAAACTGATGAAAACATTTCGATTTATCTGGCCATATGCGATCAACTGAGTTTAGAATTAAAAAATGCATATGAAGAGCATAACACCCGGGTTGAGAATAATATTAAGTCAGACCCTAAATCTTTTTTTAGCTATGTTAAAGAAAAACGTAAGTCTAAGAACTTTCCGTCAAAAATGCATTTAGACAACAGGTCCGGTAACACAACAAATGACATTAGCAACTTATTCGCTGATTTCTTCCAGGACATCTATACTTCTCATGACGATAATGAGCGTGACTTGCAGTATTTCTCATACCTCCCCGAGCCAATGACGGACATTTCAGTTGATAATTTATCTGTCAGGGAAATCTTACATGCTCTTGAAACTTTGGATGCTACGAAGGGTGCTGGACCAGACGGCTTACCACCTATATTTTTTAAATCTCTTTCAAAGGAGATAGTTAAACCTTTATTTTGGTTGTTTAATTCATCATTGGAGTCCAGCGTTCTTCCTGCTGTTTGGAAGGAATCTTTTTTGATCCCAATTTTTAAAAGTGGAAAAAAATCTGATATTAAAAATTATCGTGGGGTTGCTATATTATCAAGCATCCCGAAAATTTTTGAATCTATCATAAATGATAATATATTTTCGCAGGTGAAGACTTTAATTTCTAATAAACAGCATGGTTTTGTTAAAGGACGGTCAACAGCCACTAATTTGATACAATTTGTTACTTTTTATTTCAACGTAATGGATAAAGGAAATTGTGTTGAAGCGCTATATACCGATTTTAGTAAAGCATTTGACAGAGTTGATATTCCACTGTTGCTTTTTAAATTATCCAAGTTGGGATTCAATCCTGGGCTACTAAAATGGATTGAGGCTTACTTGATTCAGAGAACGCAAAGAGTAAGATTTGAGGGAAAACTTTCAACAATTGTGAACGTCACTTCGGGCGTGCCACAAGGGTCTCATCTTGGTCCATTATTATTTATTTTATTTATTAATGATATAGAACACATTTTGAGTTTCCTTCGTGTTTCAATATATGCAGACGACATGAAACTTTTCATGGAAATATGTGATACATCCGACCTTGAATTATTTCAACACGAAATTGACAATTTTTACATTTGGTGTAAGAAAAATCTGTTAGAACTCAATGTAAAAAAATGCAATTCCATTTCGTTTACCAGAAAACACACAATATTGCAAAAAGCTATTACTCTTGGTCAGAAAACTGTAGAAAGATGCAGTCAAATTATAGACTTAGGTGTTATACTCGATTCTAAATTAACTTTTGGGAAAAAAATAATATATTTAAAAAATGGAAAAAATATATGTATGGGGCCAATTATAGAAGTCGAGTCGACCGTCACTTTGCTCGACAGGTTTATTTTGCTATTACAGTTGTCGATATCGACGAATTTTTGTCGATCAGGTCGACTCAGTAGACTGTGCGAAAACGGGTGATGGATTTGTCACATTCTGTCGAGTAAATTTGTTTTGATTCGCGATTTTCGTCTAGAAGGGATAGCTGGTTGAGCAAGGTAAGGAAACCATATTTTTTTATATTTTTTGAGAGGAATATCAGAAAAACTATTTTCTTCCAGCGAAAAATGTCCATTCCTCACAAGAAGACAATTGCCGTCAGTTCGAACGACTCGTCGAAATGATGAAAATGAAAGCAACGAAATCGATGGACAATATGATGGAAATTGTGATAGGAAAATTTATAAACGTTTCAGTTGTTCTTAACATTTTTGTGTGTTTTTAAATCAATGCAAACTTATATGAGCATTTTGAAACTTCTATAAACTTTTCGATAGATCCACTTGAAATTTTACAGCAATTCTAATAAAATGTAGAAAGCTGAGCAAAATGTACGTTAGTATTTAGAGTTTTTTATCTCTAGATATTAATGTCTATTTTACCACTATAGGTGTACTCGACTGACAAAAGCGGTAGCCAAGCTAGTCAGTGAGAACGATAATATGCTGGTCAAATGTGATGATTGTTTGTTAGACCAACGTTGTGGAAGAATGTATTGCTCCCGACCGTCCAAAAGTTCGAAGAGGAGATGAAGAAGATTTCTTTTCTATCAGATTCGATTAGTGGCGTTGCTCAAATAAACAACGCGTTAGTAACCGGTATGGACATTTTGGGGAAAAATTTGAATAGTACCTTAGAGAAGGCAATTTTTGAACTTAATAAATCAGTTGGTAAAGAATTGGAGAGTATGAAATGTTCATTTTTTAAATTTAATTCGATCAATAAAGTAGCTGCAATGAATGTAATGCAAGGCACATCAAGTACGGCATCGGAGCCGAGCCTGAATCCCAGAGACAAAAAGCGTACAGTTCAGGAAGACGTTAGCGAGACGTCAAATGATGTGTTTATGGAAGGTACTAGTTTCGCGGATGTAGTTAAAAGTAATTCTGGGACTAATAATAATAGTAAAACATATAAGAAAAAACACTGATACTGATCTCAAAAAAAAAACTACTCGAAATTCTCGTCCGGTCATTGTGATCAAACCGAAAGAATTCATACATAATAGCAATGATACTCGCAAGTTTTTAAATAGATAACTGGATCCAAAAACACACAAGATCCGTAACTTTAGAAATGGCAAAGGTGGCTCTACTATCGCTGAGTGTGCAACAGGATACAAGCAGCGGCTGGATAGTGACGAAGAAAATGAATATATTGTTTGGCTCAGGAAGTACTACCACACCGGTCCCAAGCCTAATGATTCGCTCCTAATAACGTAACTCACACCAACACACCCTCGAATATGCCGTCAAAATAGCATAGCGAATCAAAACAAAAATAAAGATACTATTACCGAAAGGTACCGAAAAGCGCAAGAGTTATAACAAGGTGCAGACGGCAAGGTATACTTCGGACCTAGGGGACAAGGTATACTTCGGACCTAGCTACAACAGTGAACCAATTTCAAATATATGCGATTTGGGTGAAAATTATAACGCTGTTGTTCCATCATCGATGCCAAGACTTAAAGTAATGGGCATGAGCGAGAAGTTTTCCTCCGATGTTTTCATTCGGATTTTAAAAGATCAAAATGAAGACATCGCGATTAATGAAGTTGAAATAATAAGAATGTATGAGAATCTACGCTTCAAGTACAACAAGTTTTATACGGTAATTGAAGTTGATAAAAATACCTAGGGTATGTGTCTCTTGACTAAGCCTATTATGCAACAATCAATTACATTTTTTATTATAACTCACAGTATTTGAACTGGAAGCGATATTTAACTAGTCATACATATGCTTAGATATATTAAATATGCCATTTGGTAGTATGTATCACATAAAGTTTCACAACTCATTTTATAAAGTCAGAAACTTTCGATGAATATGGATGTAATGTCGGTCTATATGTACCAAATTGGGTCTTTTCATGGATGCAAGTTCATCCCATTCGATAGATTTGTTAATAAATGTTGTCTACGTACGATTTTTTTTCTTATTTCCTGATTCAAGGCGTTGCCAGCTGTATTCGCTCTACCCAACAAACAATTTTATAAATCAAACTATACTAAAACTGCTAAGAAACACTTAAGTGATATTCACATATGATTTAGCAACCATTTGATAATCAAAACATTCTAATTTACTCTTCACAGATTTTTTTTTTGATTTTGCATTTTCGTAGTACATTGAGTCTATTTGCGTCATATGATGCATAAATTAGCTAATCTTGACAAAAATAAGTTATTTTAAAAGTGTGTAAAGATGGGTAAAATTAGCAAGCGTTGGTATGGTTGAATAAATGGAAATAATGTTGGCTTGAGAAAAAAAAACATTGTGTTGATTTTAATTTAATATCCGACGTTAATAACTGCAATAATACATTTTTTTGAAATTTCGTTCCACAAACATATTTTTTTAAAGACGACAACATATGATAACATATGGTTTTTCTGAGGCGAAAAAATCTGGTCACGCGTTCCTTCAGAAGGGAAGTAAAGCCGTTGGTCCCGGCCTAGGTCCCGGCTTATATTCACGAGTCGATAGGTAGGGTCCAGGCGGTGGAGTCGTCTTCCTGGCGTCGGTGATTGTCACCATGTGAGGAAATAGGCCGATGGAAAAATAAAAAATAAAAAATAAATAAACATATGATAACCAAATCAGTAAACATATGATAACAAAATCAGCAAAAAATAGGATTATTTGTAAGCCAGATGATATCAGATGGTTAATTTACTATTCTAGGACTATACAAGACTAAATCATTTTTTATTGTATTGTACTACCATCAAATCATCTAAAAACTGACTTATTGAGCCTTATTACGGGTGTCACTTCACGATGAAAAAACTCACATCAAATAGAAATCACTGTCTTTATTATCGATGTCACGGGTGAAGTGACAACCGTAATAAGGTCCATTCTGCCGTAGTAATGTGAAATGGTAAAAAATCAATCGCGAGAATTAGATTCCAACAACCTTGAATGATAATTTAGGACTCACTCATTGTCAGATAACGATAACGGGTTTGATGTGTCCCTAATATTCCTGCGTAGTAATGAAATACTGGAAAATTCCTCTTCTGAATCATCTTCGAAATAGATATCGGCAGTTGCCCACATATTAAGCAATCACTTTCCCCGGAAATTCTTCAAATCACAACTTTACTACAGCTTTTCAGTAAGGTTTTCAGAATGACAAAAACATTACCGTTATTCACAGAACAAGAGTAAAAAATGTAAACATTAATTCTTCGAACGTCAAAAGTCACAGGTAAATTCTAGACAAAATCGTCAAAAGGTCGAAAGTAACAATTGTAAACAATGACTTAAAATGTAAATTTCCTTGAAATGCCAGGTTGCAAACATCTATATCCACTACCGACGGGAAAGGAATAACTTCCTGTATCTGTTTCTGGTGCTATTTTGTTTGTGGGAGCAAGCAGATCCCAGAAAAATACGCTCGAAGTAATTGTTTATAAATGTTACTTTCGACCTTTTGACTATTTTGTCTAGAATTGATGGAAGTCCTGAATTGTAGCATGGTGTAATGTTTTAATAACATTTTGAAAATTTTCAACATTGTAGATGACAGTCGAGTTCGGTTGTCGACTCGATCAGGTTCAGTCGACTTCTGTAATATGCAATTTTGCTCGACTCGACAAAATAAAAAGATTTAAATAGACAATTGTTTTACATAAACAGTCAAAGAACAAACTATGCAAAGAATGGGCCTTTAAATAGAATGATGTCCTGTTATAATAAGTATTGAGATATAATAGATGTGACAATGAATAAAAAAAAGTTAGGAAAATTTTCTTTTCGCGGTTAGATATAACAAATTAGACATTAAGTACTATTTGTAAAGCAAAACTGGTCTACAATGGATTGACGCAAATAAATAAATAATCAATTCGAAGTAAGGGTGATTCTTTTTCACTCCCAAAAAGCATGGATGGCTTTTTTTTTGGGGGTTTGGTAGGTAGCGGAGGTTGGGGGGGGGGGCTGGGGGGGGGGAAGGAAGATGTGGTTTTTTTGGTGGCGGGGGTGGGGGGAAAGGGGGAGGAAACAATGCGGGGGGTAAAAAAAAAAGGGAAATGATGAATAATTAAAAAAGGACGGGATGCCACAAGCCAAGCCAGAGTTGTGAAGTGAAAGAAGTGGGGTTTAGGGATCCCGTTAGTCGATCCAAATTTTTGGAAGCCAGGAGAAATTGACGTCATTCTCGGAGTAAAGTTGTTCCTGCCTATGCTCCAAATGGGTCAAATCACCGATGAAGCTGGATTGCCAATCGCACAGAACTCGGTCTTTGGTTGGCTGATTGCTGGACGATTCGAAGGTGAGGCTGCTATTCAAACACTTTGTACCACCCTTACTATCGAAACCGGTGTCAACAGCGACAAATCGCTGCGAATGTTTTGGGAGACGAAAGAAAAACCTGCACAAAAGGTGCTCACAGCGGAAGAAAACCAGGCTGCTGAGATCTTCAACACCACGCACTATCGCAATGAAAGTGGCCGATTTGTAGTTCGCTTATCCTTCGACGGAACGAAGCCTGCACTGGGAGAATCGCTTACTGCAGCCGTCAAGAGGTTGCACGCCATGGAACGTAAATCCTACCTTCAAGCAACAGTACGAAGACTTTATGATGAATTATTTGCGTCTGGTCCACATGGAGCCCGTCCCGGACGCGGAAATCGACAAGCCGCTGAACGAATGTTTTCATTTACCACACCACGCAGTGCAAAAAGAAGACAGCTTAACGTCCAAACTACGCGTCGTTTTTGACGGATCTTGCACGAGTTTATTCGGAATCTCGCTTAACGATCGCTTACTGGTAGGTCCCAACAACACCGAGAACTTGCTCGATGTTTTGTCTCGCTTTCGTACCCACCTAGTAGTATTTGCAAGCGATGCAGAAAAAAAATTATAGGCAATACAGGTAGCTGAAGATCAGGTAGACTACCTCCGAATGGTGTTAAGGAAAAACCCTGAAGATTTAATTCAACATTATCGTCTGTTAACAGTTACCTACGGAACGTCGTATGCTGCATATCTTGCTACAGAATCTCTTCGACAAGCTGCCCGAGACAGTTCTCCAGACTTCCCGATTGCTGAAAAATGGAATCTTCAAAGGATTTTATGCAGACGATTTGATGTCTGGAGCTGAAACAGTGGAAGAAGCCCGGAAACTGATCAACGAGATATCAACAATCCTCAACGGTGCTGAAATGTACTGCCAAAAAGGTCGTCGAATGTACCAGAACTCGTCGAATAACTTACTGATAGCAGAGATCCCCTTACCAACCCCCTTACAATTCACGAACGACGCTGAATTAGTGAAAGCTTTGGGAATACGTTGGTTGCCAAGAGTGTCACTTGACATTACAAGCTGCAACATCAAATGGCAGCTCCTGTCGGTTGCATCAAAGCTATTAGATCCTTTCGGATGGCTTTCACTATGTATTGTAAAAATGAAAATCTTATTCAAGCAACTTTGGTTATATGACTTGACCTGGGATGATCCACTTGTCGCAGCAGGTTGCCGTTAAAAACAATCTTCACTTGTTGGAAAAGATCCGCATACCTCGATGGATAGCCAATTACGGAGGAAGAATGCAGCTAATCGGATTTTCGGACGCATCAGAATCGGCGTATCCAGCAGTAGTCTACGGCCAATCTGTTGACTCAGACGGTGAAGTACACTTTACTCTCATCACAGCGAACGCCAATGTGGCTCCCATACAACAAGTCACGCTTCCTCGTCTCGAACTGAATGCTGCTGTTCTCCTAGCATCGCTGTTCAAGAAAATTCTACTGCGCTTGATCACCTTGACTTCCAACTCTATGCATGGACGGACTCAATTGTGGTTTTGGAATGGTTGTCATCGTACCCACGGAAGTGGAAAACATACGTTGCTAATCGGACTGCTATCTTGAACGTACTTCCAAGAAGCTCATGGCATCATGCTCTCTCGGCAGAAAACCCTGCAGACTGTGCATCCAGAGGAATATCGCCGATTGAACTTTTGGAACATTCGCTCTGGTGGGCGGGGCCTTCCTGGCTCTATAATCAAGAAGGATTTCTGAACCATCTAACCGTAGACTGTTCGGTCTGTGAAGCAAGTCATCAAGTTTCAACCTTAAGCACCAGGATCGGGGTCAAAAGTGAATTCGCCGTCAAGGAGCATCTTCTGAATCGCTACTCATCGCTAAGACTTGTGAGTCGAATTCTCGCCGTTGTCAAACGATTCGTTGGTAATCTGGATGCCCCCCCCCCCCCCCCCACACACTCTTTAATGAACTGACATGTCTCCGTAAGGGAACTGATCTGCACCGTAAAAGCAAGCTACGTTCGCTACATCCTTTCATCGATGGAGAAGGCAACTCCAGAACGCCAATCTCATATACGAAATGAAGCACCCACCAATTCTGCTAACCCACCATCGATTCACGGAGCTGATGGTTCCAGACACATACCTGTTCAACCTACATGCGGGGCCAACATTACTGGTTGCCACTCTTAATCAACGGTATTGGGTATTGAGATGCCAGGCTGTGGTTCGTCAAGGATAGAGGTTCCATTTCCCGACCAATTTGCTTGTCCCGGGACTCGGGATAAAATTTGTTGCTTGTCCCGGGAAATGCCGGGATCCCGGGATCCCGGGAAATTTTTCAATGTGCTTATAAACGCAATTTTGTGGTTAGGAATATGTTTTATTCATCAATAAAAAAATCAATGGTTCAAATCAAGTAACTGGTCTTATCAATTTGAATTCGTTCTCTGAAAATACGACTTCAAAAAGTAAATGTTATTAATGCTTTCATCGGACAGTGAGGTCCGCTTTTTAGAACAGATATTTCCGGAGTTCGAAAAGATGCGCTCGCTATCGGTTGACGTCAGTTTGATTGATTTTAAGCCGCCGAAAATTATTTCAAGATTCGGGCTCAACTTACCATGTAGCTCAAAAATTGACAGCTCTTTCGCAATAACTTTTGAAAAATCAATCATTGTCGAATCAGTCTGGGACGGGTTGGCATATTCCTTTATAGCCGATTCCAGTTCTTCACGCATGCTTGATGGTGTCGATCCTGAATCGTCATGCATACAGGACAATCCAGCATTCAACTCGGCAGCATCATCATCGGTCTGTCTTTGGCAGTCTTGTAACAATCGAACTCCCAGTTCCTTGATGAACTTAATCATTTGCGTTTTCGATGAGCTTTCCAGTTCTGCTGGCACTTGCGTTGACAACGGAAGACCTTGAAGGAACTTCAGCGCTGTTATTATTTCCTTTTGGCGCCGTTCGTTGATTCTATTCGTGATTGCATCGAAGAGGTCGTTTCCAACTTTAGAGTTACTTTTCTTAAGCTTCAAATACAAGAAACTCAAACTGCCTTGCGCAGACAGCAATGTAGCATCTCGTCTTCTCAGTGCTTCCGAAGCGAGTCTGATTGGCTGAAGAGCTTCCTGAAGGTTTTTTGCAACCTCGAAATCACTGTCCAACATAAGACCTGAAAGGCCTATTTCGGAAAGTGTCTCTTTGATGCAATCAAAACCGCGAGTGAAGTGCTCCAGCATCGTTTCAGTCGAGTTCCAACGAGTTTTGACGTCTACACACAGTTGAAGTGGTTTATGTAACATTTTCGTGATTTTTTCTTGAATCAGTGCATTCTTAACAGGCGATTTTCGAAAAAAAATTCACGACTCTTCGAATACGTTTCAGAGACTCTCCAAATCGCGTGGTGTACAAGTCTATAATTGAAATAAATTAGCTGTTTTCTTTAATATGAACATGAACATTTCAATATATTTACCCGCAGAACCAACTTCATCATCGTAGTTATCACTATCCGAATCGTCGCTATCTGAATCCTCATTTTCAATTGGTACCGGTGGCTGATCCTTGTACAGGACATCGCAAACCCCCAAGTGTATCGCATGTTTGTAACACTGCTGATGAAGGTAATCCGACAATCTTCCAAACTTCGTCATAACTCTAGCTCCGTCAGTCATTGATGTTACAGTATTTTCATCCTTAATACCGAATTTCCGGACCATATCCTTGACCATTTCCAAAACCTTTACAGCAGGTAGTGATCCACGAATTTTGCCGAGACCCAGGTTGTAGAATGATCCGTCAGCGAAATGGGCATTCACGTTTAATTAGCGCTTGTTGCTTAGACTTGTCCACTCGTCCAAAGTGAGACTAACCAGTTCACCGCTATAGATACGCTTCACTATTTCATCCCGCGTTCGCTGCTGAGCGTATCCATAGTATTCGGCGACCAGCTGCATGACGGATGTATTCGACGTTGGAAGAGAATATCCACGATCTGCGATCGATTGTCTGATGAACTTGCTGTTGGTGATTGTATTGATCGAAAATCCGTCCTCTGCTTCCAGCCGAGCTACAATTTCCG
Source organism: Aedes koreicus (assembly GCA_024533555.2). Classification (NCBI taxonomy): domain Eukaryota; kingdom Metazoa; phylum Arthropoda; class Insecta; order Diptera; family Culicidae; genus Aedes; species Aedes koreicus. Next base: position 247,043 of record JAHHFK020003403.1, read on the forward strand.
CCAGTGACTGTCGTTTAACGAACTTGAGCATCGATACTTGTTTCACTGGGACATTCGGTGTGGATGATTTAACTTTCGCAGCAGACTCACTAGGATTTTTGGGGGGTTTGGAATCCAGGTCGTGTTTATTCTTCATGTGCCGGAACAAGCCACTGGTCGAAGAGCCCTTGCACGACAAAATTTGCTCGCACTTCCGACATCGTGCTTTTTCTTTGTCATCCGCAATTCTATCGAAGTGTTTCTAAATTTTAGCCATGCCTTTAAAATAATTGGATATATGGCTACATTAGCACAAATTTTGTATTACTACTGACTTTGATTTAACGGCAATTCGAAATTATTCAATGAACACAGAAGCAGTAATCAGTGAATGAAAACAATGTTTTGAATGGAAATGACATCTTGCGTCGTATTGGCGCGCGCGCGTGTGTGTGTTAAATGTGTAGGCAAAAATGCAAATGCCTACTGAACCAACACAAAAGGAATGATGCATTTTCATGAATGAAAAAACATCGATTTAGGTACAGTAAATATGTATGTTGGCGTTGTATGGGTTATATTGAATGCGCGTAAACGGTACACTGAAAGTTATTGGGAAGTATCAAAGCGAAAAAATATGTAAGAAATGTGTGTCCCGGGAATCCCGGGGTTTTCGGGACGGTGAAAAATCTTATCCCGGGATTCGGGAATAAGATTTCTTTTCCCTCGCTAACTAAATTCCCGATACGCAATTTGTGAGAAGAAGAATAAAAAAGTATCAAACTTGTTCTGTACACAAATGTACGTCACGATTTTTATTTCGTCCCAATCCCGAAAAGTACAGTTTAAATCAAAATCATCCGGCGACCTCGTTATGATTACTGCTTGTATATCCGAAGCGGTGAAGATGATGAGCTGTACATTGTGCTGTATGTCGATGATCTACGAAGGGGCTATTCATAAATCACGTAGACTTTTTTGGGCTGAGGGGGGGGGGGGGGGTTTGACCAAAGTCTACGCTCCATACAAAATTTAAAAAAATGTATTGAGAAAAGTCTACGAAGGGGGAGGGGAGGGGGGCTGACATTTTCAGAAATGAGTCTACGTGGTTTATGAACAGGCCCTAATCGTGGGGAGGAAATTGGAGTTCATCGTTCGTTTGAAGAAGCAACTGTCAACTGTTTTCTGCATGACCGATTGTGGAGACGCATTTCATATGGGAATGAAGATCGCGTACGACTGGCAAGCTGGAATTCTTCAGCTTTCGCAGCAGCCGCATGTGGAAAAGGTTGTGAACAATTTTGGATTGGCTGCATGTAATCCCGCAAAGTCGCCTATGGAGAAAGGACAGCAACTACAACGAGAGGGGATATCTACAAGAGAACCCTATAGGAACCCTATTCGCCCGGACATCTGCTTTCCTGGGCCGATATCAACAAAATCCAACGGAAGCCCACTGGAAATATTTGAAGATAACGACTGTCCGTTACCTAAAAGGAAGTGCGAACACCATACTGACGTTCCAACGCAACGATGCTCCGCCGCTTGTTGGATTTGCTGATGCTGACTGGGCGGCTGACAACGAGGACCGGGTGTCTGTGTCCGGATACATCTTCAAGGTTTTCGGATCAACAGTGTCATAATGCAGCAAAAAAACAAGCTACCGTGGCCATTTCCTCAAGTGAATTGAAAAAAATCCTTAAAAAGAAACCGCTGATCCGGGTGATAATTTTGTGAATCGTTGCCATGTTGGAGGATGCTGTTGTTTGGCTTAAGAGAATAGTTAAATTCCGCCGTTTTGTGTGAAGCTGGGCAACAGGCAGACAAAAAGGATGCAACGGAACACACTTATGATTTTATTTCTATTCATCAACAGGTTATGTATAAACCCCAATGATGTTACTTAAAGCTAAACTAGAATGGTACATTAATGGTCATGACATAAAACAAAACAAAAATAACACTATCGATGCGAATTAGACAAGTCTTTAAAAAACGACTAAACATACGACGAAGCATCTGGCGAGACATGTCAAAGTCAAACAAGGCGGAAGCTCTGTTAAAGAGTCTTTGTAAACCGCCAAACGCGCCATATGTACATGCTGTAATTGTTTCGCTGTAGAGGTAACCGCAGCATCGAACTATTCCTCAGGGCTCGGGGTTGCACGTTGGTGTTGATTTATTCCAGAAGATCAGGACAGTCGATGCGGCCTTGCAAGATGTCTACGATTAACAAAGTCCTGGCTGTATCTCTACGGACTAACTCCAGGTTAATCAGATGGCAACGGCTTTCGTAGCTTGGCAAACGATAGGGATCCGTCCACGGTAGTTTACGTAGCGCTAATCTCAAAAACCGTCGTTGAACAGCCTCTACTCTAACGACACCGTTGTTGTAATGAGGAGTCCACACAGCCGAGCAATACTCTAATATAGAACGACACAAGGAGCAGTACAACGATTTGAGGCAGTAGATGTCCGTGAAGTCTTTAGCAATCCGGAAGATGAACCCCAGAACGTACGAGATATGCTGTTTAAAGGTAAGTTGGGTGTCCAGAATTACTCCTAGGTCCTTGACTTGACTGGCGCGCTCAATTTCGGTGCCCAACAAGACATACTTGAATAAAATAGTCTGTTTCTTTTGCGAAAACGAGAAAACCGTGCATTTGGCCGGGTTGACATCCATGCGATTCAAATTGCACCAGCCGGCAAAAGCATTCAGCTGACGTTGGACAAAGCGACAGTCATCGAGTGAGTGCACTCGAAGATAGAGTTTCAGGTCATCTGCGTATGATAGTCGTGGTCCTTCGAAAGCCAAATTTACGTCGTTGAAGTAGATCAAGAAAATCAACGGTCCCAAGTGACTACCCTGCGGTGTACCAGACGGGGCTTTGAACATGTGAGAGTGACAATCTCCTATAACTACAGCCAGATGGCGGTCAGTGAGGTACGATTGAAACCATTGCAGCAGGCATCCGTTGATCCCAAGCCTGTCCAGTTTGGCAATAGCTATGCGGTGGTTCAATTTATCGAAGGCTGCAGACAAATCGGTGTAAATGACATCCGTTTGGGCGCGTTTCGCCATACTGTCAGTAATGTAGGAAGTACGGCACAGCAAGTTAGTGGCAGTGGAGCGACCAACCATGAATCCGTGCTGGTCGGCAATAATATACGCTTTGCAGTGAGCGAGCAACAGTTCCATAATTAGAAGCTCATACTGCATAAAGTATGGGCACATCAGAATCCATTTTGAATGGCATAGCTATCAATTGATATGTGTCTGCAAAAGTAATGCAGACCTGGCTCAAGAACAATTTGGCCGGAATTATGGCCGGCCTGTTCACCATTCCTAAACCCATTGAATTTTAGACAACATTTTTGAAATTGTTGTCTAACTCGCTTTGAGTGCCGCTATTGCTGATGCCCTTTGACATGCAGGGAAAGAATCCCAAAACACTGAAGATGTTCTTGGACTCCGTCGGCGTTTTGAATACGCTAACTGAAGACGCACCGGAAGGTGCTGGTGAGAAGGCGAAGTTTTGGAATCCGATCGAAAGTCCAAGTCTTGTTATCTTGCTAACGAATGCCTGGCGATCGTCTGCGAGAAGGAAACGGCCAAAGGGATGTGGATGGCGCTTGAAAACACTTTTGCGAAGCGATCGATCAGCACTCAGAACCTGGTGAGGAAGCAGCTAAATCGTCTGAAGCTACGTGACGGTGATTCGATGCGAGCGCATTTGATGATTTTCGAAGATTTTATCCGGCAATTGCAGACCTCTGGAGCGAAGATCGAAGAAGCTGACCTGGTCATTTCGCTGTTTCCAATTGCATTCCCGAGGAAGAGCTGAATTTGGAAGTAGTAAAGCAACGTTTCGGGTCCTCCCTTAGCTCAGTCGGTAAAGGCGCGGCTACAAAGCAACACCATGCTGGAGGTGGCTGGGTTCGATTCCCGGTCTGGTCTAGGAATTTTTCGTTAGGGAAAATTTCTCGACTCCCTGGGCATAGCGTATGATTGTACTTGCTACACAATTATACTAATGCAAAAATGGTACTTGGCATCGAAAGTCCTCAATTAATAACTGTGGAAGTACATTTAGAACACTAAGTTGAGAGCAAGCAATAAGCTAATTGTGAAAGCAATAAGCTTGAAATGCTAAAGAAGAAGAAAGCAACGCTTCTTGGCGGACGAGCTCAAACGAACCGAACGTCACGAGGACTCAGGTGAGGTAAAGTTGGCGGCGTTTTCTGGAAACATGAATCGGAAGCCAATGAAGTTTCTAGGCAAGTGTCACTAGTGTGGAAAACGAGGTCATATGAAGAAGCAGTGTCGACAGAAGGGCGGTGAAGCTAATTCGGCAGATCAACAAGACCAACGGAGAGCGGTGAGTTTTGTCGCGAGTCAGAAGACTGAAAATCACGAAGCGGAAAGGTGGTATTCAAGCTCGACACGGGTTCAAGCCGACCACCTCGTGAATGAAGCGGAAGTATTTTCGGAAACTCGAAATCTGAAGCAACCCATCGAGATTCAAGTGGCCAAAGACGGAGAAATACTGGCGTCCAAGTTCGTTGGAACCATCGTCGGAAGCAGCAACAAGAATACGCCGTTGCATATAAAGGATGCGCTCTACGTTCCTGAACTACGAGACAATCTGATGTCAGTTAAAAACTGGTGAAGAGTGGAGTTGTGGTCATCTTCTGCGATTCCGTGGCGATTCTGAAGAAGAGTGTAACGTCAAGTTGTATGCATTTACCGTGAGCTGACGATCTGGGAACATCGGCACAATTTAGAACCTCTGCGAACAGTAGCTCAAAGTCATACACAAGAAAGGAATATAGTAAATTGTATATATTATTTTGTAAAGTATACGACAAATATATTAAAATCTAGAAATGATGACCATGATCTAAAATAAATAACAGTCTTTGCACAGGTGTGGCAGTGCACCATGTCCCAATACACGATCAGCAACAATGATCGGCTGGTCCGCACGGACAATGCTGCTGCTGCCTTCTCCGTTCCTCGAAAAGCATCCGATCGATCTTCTCCAGCTCGTCGTGTTCTTTCGCCGCCGACGAAGGACCACAACAGCGTCCCTCCGATCGGTCATCATCCCACCGGAAGGACTTCTTTCTGGAATCTTTTCCTTGCAGCACATCACTCAATTGTTCCTCGTTCTCTAGCTTCATCTTGTGGACTTCCCGAATCATTTTGGCCCACTGCTGTTTGTAGAACATTTTCGATTTTTCCATTTCCTGGAAGCGCTTCTCCAGCTCCTCCCTGCGTCCATCATTATGGCGAAATTTTGCTTTCAATTCGGAATACTCCGTTTCCAACTTCTCATAGGCACGTTTCAGTTGATCATTGTCCCGCGACAGCGAGTCGTTTTTCTCCTCCAGTTGCTGGCAGCACAGACTCTGCAGTTTAGCCTTGTGATTGAAATCCTCTTCCAGGCGGGAAGCCTTTTGTCGCAGTTCAATCAATTGCTGTTGGTAGGATAGTTCCAGTTTCGCTCGCAGCTCTTCTGCTGATTTCTCCTGTTCTGCACGTTGAACGCTCTGATGTGCAAGGTTCTTCTTGGTTTCCTCTAGGGTTGCAGTCAGAGCGGATACGTGTTCCAAGCGTTGCATCAGTTCCTAAATTGTACCAGCTTGTAAACATTAAATTTCGATTTTTTTATTTCTAATAGGAAAATAAGTTACTTACCGCTTTATCTATCATCTGTTTCCGTTTCCACTCGTTCGCAACTTTCGCCAAATAAGCTACCTCCTTCTGTTTCAACTCAACCAAAAACTGCTTCCTCTGATCCATCATCCACTGTTTCTGCTCTTCCAGCATTTTGTACGAAAGCTGATCATCCAGCTGTCCCCTTGCATTTCCGCTTCCAATAATCACTTCCGGACCGCCCGTAGGATGTCGGCTGTTGTAGTTAATACCAACTTCGTCCAAGAAACTAAAAACCGTCGCCATTCCGATGCTCTCGCCGCTTTGATTTTCCAATATCAGCACTCCGGACTGCTTCTCCTTGGTTCCTACGACCAAGCTCTGATTGTCCAATTGTGCAAAACCAAACAATCCATGCGGACCATGTAAGCTTAGCTTTGAACTTTCGGCAGTTATCGATTCCAGCACTCGATCTGGGAGAGACGAGAAAAACAGCTGCAGCGTGAGATTTGAAAGCTCTAAGGTTTCCGATTCGATTGCATCCAATTCCATGGTAGTTTTTATCAAGGGCGTGTCCGCTCTCGGATGGTATAATGAAATTTGCCAGAGACCTGGGGCAGGACGCTGATTGAACTTGATGCTTTGAAGAAGCAGGTTGTAGCTGAAGGTGCGTGGAATGTCTCTGAGGTCTCGATCCTCACATTGCAGGATCGATTCGATGTCCGTTTTCTCCGCGGGGGCCGAGGGCGAAGGACCAATTGGAATAACGGGATTGAGATTAATTGAGGGAATGGAGGGAGCTTCTGGGACTTCAACCAGGGGAAGATTCGGTTGTGAAGAGTTCTTTTCCGACAAGGATTCAAGACTTTTCCTTATGGGCTCGGAAGGCGTTTGACGATCGGAAGTGAGATACTTCAAACTGAATTTGCATTTTATAGTAGGTAGCGCCTCAGAATGCCGATCGGTAACATCATCCGAATCCCGTTTGTCATCGTATTTCAGAGTTGCCGATTCGATCGGGTAATACTTTTCAACATCCTGGGTTGATGAGCTATCACGGTACTTGGTGAGAAATTCGGATAGTGATTCGTCTTGTATCAAATTTCCGAAGCGGAAATAGCAACGACCTAAACCAACAGAAACGATGTTAATTTTGCAATTAAAACCATCAAATGAGTACCACTTACCTATAACCTTGTCCTCATACAACACTTCCAACCGAATGAGAAATATTTCCTGAAAGTATCTTTTCAAAGAATGCAGCGAGGTCCTATAGTTGATGACAATCTTCTCCTGGATGTAAAACGTCTGATTGGACTTCCTTTCTAATGAACAAGGATAATTATCTCCCAGCAGTTCGTACCGCATTTGAAATCCAGCCGGCAGTGCATTCTCCCCTCCTTCCGGAAGCAACCTCCGCAGCTGTTTGGCATACTTCAGTACAATCTTCACCAGAAAGATATCACATTCCTGGTCGTACTGTCCCACTTGTAGCAAGCCGCGCTCTTCTAACAGCTCAATCGGAAGCCCTTCGCCTGATCCCAACCGGGATGGTTCGGGGTTGGTGAAAATCACCAAACTTCTATCCATCTCCTGTTCCGAATCACACCGCACATCCTTTTTTCTATGTGGATTCAAATACTCCTTATCGGTAATAAATACCGCTAGTTGCACTTCAGGTTTCTGATTCTTCCATTCCGGTGTAGACAGCCCTATCACCCGATACCAGCGAGACTTAACACTGTCTGCCTTGGCTGGTGCCAGCAGAGGAACGGACCGCAGCGGTAGCACCAGATGACCAATTAGTGATCTAGGCTGATCCACGGAAGGAGGGTTATGGTCAACCGAGTAACATTCTATTTTGATCGGAAGGTTTTCAGTCTTCATGCGTTTGACGGATCGACGATCGGTTTCCCATACCAGGTTGCTTTCGAAACTGGTGGATGCTATTCCGGGTAAGCGACCGCCCGTCTCCAAGACGTTTTTGTCAAGCGAGGCACTGAGCAGGATCGGGGTGTTTTTCGGCCGGTGAAAGTTGATGGCTGAAATTGGCTTCCGTGTAATGGAGTTATAGATTAGGAAACAGAATTTAATTCTTACCATCTAGAATGTGGAGTACGATAACAAGTTGATCGCGCGGTTGATCCATTGAACTTCACTATATTCAGGAATCGTACTTCTTAGTTGGCTGCATCAAATCACTTGGACGATTATATAAATAAATAGAAGTATTCCTTGACAATTGTTCAAGTGACATCACAGTACTGATTGTATCGTTTGTATTTGCTGAATGCTAGTAACTGCCGGAACTGTTTACAAAACTGTTGTAAACAAACCGAGCGCAAAGAAAATAAAAACTTCAGGGGTTGAATTTGCAATTATGGAGTTTGACGTTTTCATGAGAGTCAACGTGAGTGACTTGAGTAACTAAGGTGAACAGGGATCCCAGATATTTTATTATTTTCCTGGTATGAAAATTTGGGAAATGTTGTCCGAGATGTTGGCTTACCTGATAAAAAATTACCTTAAACGACGATATCACAAATCCTAAAACCATTTCTTTAATGGTTTGGATGATACCCGAAATAGGTCGATAAGAAAAATAACCATACGAAATATATTGGGGTTCGGCAATGTTGATTTTTCTCGGCAACCGATTTTCAAACCTCTGGTTCTATATATTTTGCCATCAAAACACTTCGCTGAAAGTATTCATGTGACAAATTAGTCATTTCGCTTGAATTTGATGTCCATTTTAAAAAGTGAGCCATTCCGTTCAGCCATATTTTTCTTCAAACAAACAACATACAATCGAAAATGCTGATGTTTGCGTTGCCTATAATACCCGAGCAGGAGAAAATAACACATGAATACCTAATTTTGATCTTGATAACTGGACTTGGTATTTAAGCGCACAGCATAAGAGGGAAAATGCCTGAGCAAAATACCTAAGAATTGAAAGCAAAATATCTCTCGAATAACTAAACTTGTTATTTGGGATACCTGGGAATACCTGAGATTTAGTATTTGTATAACATTGTGGGAACATTTTTATGGTATTATCCTTAGGTATTTTACCTCTTATGCAGCGCTCTTAAATACCAAGGCCAGTTATCAAGTTATTCGATCCTGCTCGGGTAGAGTTTTTTTTTCACGCATAGTTACAATAGGGTATATGCCTGATACCTTAGCCGCACAGAGAACAGACGTTCATTTTTGGTCGGCTACTTGTGTAAGACTTTAAACCGACATTTCAAATGTATGTCGTTATGCTCCTGGTAGGCGGCGCTGCAGTTGTGCGATAAAAAGCCTATCACATAACCTGAAAAGTTTTATTTGGTTTTCTCAGCACTTGCTTCTTAAACCGGCTGCCCGTATTAATTTTTACACACGTTTTTCAGGAAAAGGTAAATGGACATCAATGTATGTTCTCTGTGCCTTAGCCTAATATGCAGCGGTCGGTTACATTTTTCATTGTTACTCATAAATTAATTGAGCTACAAACGACATACAACTAGTTATTTGCTTTCTAAGCCAAGCTTAATAAGACGCGTTTTGTTTTAAACTGCGACAAACTAAAAAAACTAACTTTATCAAAACGAACACTCTCGAGGAATATTAATGTAGGGAAGATGTACCTATATTAATCTCATCACTTTGCAATTCATGCTACTTGAAATAAAATGATATACACGTGACAGGATTAGTTAGTAATGTTTGTTGTAGTTATTTAACGTAAGCAAACATTCTTAGAAAACGAAACTGATCCTTCAACTGCTCAATTGTTTGATTCATCGTAGGATGAATATAGGAACAATGAGATTAATATGGGGGCAGTTTCCCTAATTTTACCAAATTGGGTCTATTCGTGGATGCAACATCGTCTCATATACTACACTGATAAAAAAGCAATAATAATATACATATATATGTGTCATTTCATTTGTGTTTCTCAGAGGGTTCTAGGGTTCTGTTTATGTGTAAACAAATCAGTATTATGTGGACTTTTCCATAGATTTTGGACAATAATTATATGTGGATTATTTGCCTTGTATTTCTATAGACATTGCATTGGTGAGCTGTAACTTTTTTTCCGTTTTTTCTGCAGCTCTGTAATTTTAGTACTTTTTTATGTGATAAATCTAATCAATAGAAGAATATTAATATTATTAGCTAAGAAAGATTATTGAATATTGCCAAAAAGTGTATAAAAGTGAAACAATGCATTCAAATGAAGAAAAGTGTTATCATCAGCCATGTCTTTTAATCTCGGTTCCAGGACCACCTTCGGTCATCATGTGTTAGAGCATCGGTGCTACAACTACTTTTTTTTTTCACTGATGCGGTTCCACTTCCCTGAGAAGCAAACCGACATTTTTACTTTGCAAGTGAGAAGTGCTGAAGCGCAGCCATCGTGATGTGGAGATTTTGATTGTTCCGGAGAATTCAGCTAAGTATCAAAGCCTGAATATATTCAGCGTTGCTTTGTCCTATTCAAGTAGGTGGATTGTTCTTCTTTTACTTTTGCTAGTTCAACGTTCCTTAAGGATCGAACCTGCGTCACTATGTTTTACCAAGATAAGGGTTGCTTGTCTCCATTTTCTCGACCAAAATTACAAAATGCTTGCAGGTCCTCCTCGAACATTGTCCACGTATCGTGCCCGTATATAACTACCGGTCTCATCATCGTATTGTACATGATACACTTGGTGAAGTTGGCCAGACCCTAGGGCCTTGTGAAGTCCATAGTAGGCACGACTTACGGCTTTTATGCGTCCCCGAATTTCTCTGTAGCAGTTGTTATCTGACGTCATCAATGATCCAAGGTACACAAAATCATCTTCCACCTCGAACTCATCTCTGTCGATAATCACACTTCTGCCTGAGCGAGTTCTATCTCGCTCGGTTCCTCCTGCAATCAGATTCTTAGTCTCCGACAAATTCATCCGTAATCCAACGTTTTTGGTTTCACGTTTCAGCCTGGTGTACTGCTCAGTAACCGCCTGGAACGTTTTTCCGACAATGTTCACGTCATCAGCGAAGACATGAATTGTCTCGGTTTTCCGGATTCAGGTGTTCAACTAAGTGCTGCTTCTTCCTCACCTAACCGGTTCAGTTCGTAGCACAAAGCCTTTACGAGATGTCAACATAATTTGATGTCAACATAATTTGGTAAATTTTAGCTGAATTTATGAAATATTTGTTACATAGGCCGAATGAAGAAGCAAGGCTGACATTACATTCCATAACCCTAGTTACTGTCACTTGTGTAGTTTGTCGCTTTATAAAAACACTTTCAAGCCGTTCATAATAATTCCGTCGATTGTAATAGATAGACGATCACGAAGCTATACTGTTGGCTACACTAGAGTCCATATAAAGAGTCACACCAAGAGTGAAGCCACCTATCTACCTAACAGGGCTACCTATTGAGCAGCCCATCTGAATCATACACTAATGTAAAAAACATATCGAATTTCATATTAATTTGCCTTATGAAAGTGTATGAGCCCACTGTATTTTGATTCCATACGGCCCTTATGAAATCGTTGTGTATAACTAAGGTTCTCATAGTAAATTTTAATAATTTTCTCGTCATTTTTATCAATTCCATAAACCACCTTATGAATTTCTTGACTGTTGTTTGTGTGTAATAATTACTAGGCATATGTATACATATGCCATATGTATAGGCATATGTATACATAGACAGCAATTTTTCGACCGAAGTGATTCACTATCTACGGTTCAAGGGTGCGTGATGTTTGCCGAACGTCTTGTGATTCCGACCGATTTCCGGATGCGTTGCCTACACCATCTTCATCGTGGCCATTCGGGCAACCAGCGCATGAAAGCGATTGCGCGCAGCTTCGTATACTGGCCGTCTATCGACTCGAATATCGTTGCGCATGTCAGAGCGTGCCGTCACTGTGCAGCTGTGGCCAAGAGTCCACCCAAAGCCACGCCACTGTCGTGGCCCAAGTCAAGGCATCAATGGCAGCCGGTCACATCGACTACGCTGGGCCTATCAAAGGAGAATACTTCCTTCTCAACGTCGATTCGTACTCGAAGTGGGTCGAAATCGTCAGGACCAAGTCGATCAGCAACTGCAACCATCGAAATCCTACGTAATGTCTTTGCTCGCCGTGGTATGCTAGAAACGCTAGTCAGCGACAACGGAACGCAGTTCACCAGTGCCTTGTTCGCACAGTTCTGTCTTGAGAACGGTATCGACCACGTGACAACCGCACTTTTCCATCCGCAGTCCAACGAGCAAGCCGAGCGTTTCGTGGACACCTTCAAGCGAGCGGTGAAGAAGATTCGAAAGGAGAAAGGATCAATTCAGGAAACACTGGACATCTTTCTGTTGAGCTTCCGAACAACACCGAATGCGTCGGCACCAGAAGGCAGATCTCCCTCCGAAATCATGTTTGGGCGCATGCTACGTCCGCCAGCATTTCGGGAACCGACCGATCAAGCAGGTTCAAGATCTTTCGTAAAAGGTTACACAGTGTTTGCTAAGGTGTACTCCAACAACTCGTGTAGATGGGCTCCCAGAGTGATTCTGGAGATAATTGGTCAGGTGATGTTCAACGTGTGGGTTGAAGACAAGCGCATGATTCGTTCACACATCAACCAGCTGCGAAGCCGAACGAACTGCGATAGCAGGCCAACGTCTAGCTCTGTTTTATCTATTGCAGACATACAACAATTACCCTGCTTCAAGCCTGGGACACCCTGCTTCAAGCCTGGGACTTGCACAAGCCAAACCAGCTACAAACAACAGTTCCATCACCGCCAGCCGCGTCAGTCGCACAAACACCAGCAACACGTGCAACTCCGACTGAGCACTCGACACCAGCAGAAGTCTTGTCATCCACGCCGTCTTCTCCGAGCCTAGTGTGGATTACTCCGGAATCGACAACAGATGTTCGTGAGTCATCATCGAGTTCGTCCGTTGTCCCATCGTGTTCTGCAACATGTCATGTAACACCTAGATCAGAAGAAACGGAAACAGCTGTCCAGGTACCTCACCGCTCTTCACGTCTCCGAAAACCGCCGATTAGGTTCGACCCGTACCAGCTGTACTAAGAGGGGAGATGTTGGGAACATGAACAACCCTAGCGATCAACCGATCGCTACCAACGCCAACACAGCTGAGCTCACTGGTAGCAGTCAGCTGTTACCATGTCGATGCACAAAACAGAACAACAATAACAAACAACACGACAGAGAGTAGACAGTCATATCAACAATCAATATGTAACTAGCGATTTGAAATTGGTTCACTGTTGTAGAACCCCGTGTCCGAAGTACACCTTGAAGCCAGCACCTAACTATACATATTTGCGCCTTTGTTTTGATTGGCTGTGTTATTTTGATAGAATATTTGAGAGTGTGTTCGTGTGAGTTCATTATTAGGGACGTATTATTAAGCTTGGGACCGAGCTTGGGACCGATGTGCTAGTACTGACTGAACCAAGAAAAAAATCGTATTTGTTGGGGACCTACTGGTCTTAGAGTTAGTCTATGGAGTTAGTCTATGGTCATATTGTTTTGTGTGCACTTCCCGCGAATATGTGTCATTTTAATTCGTTTGTTAATATAGTTTTATTTTATGTTTGATGACGTTCGCGTGTGTTTTTATTTGTACAAGATGTACTCGACCACCCCGTTGGCGCGATCGTAACAATGGTATTATCGTTTCAGATGAAAACCGAATTTATCGACTAGCGACAATCGATTTTACTGCCGATCCATACGTTGTACCTAATTTCGGAAGTAGCGCGTTGTATAGCGGATCAGATGCGCCATACAGCGCACTACTTTCGAAATTAGGTAAAACATACAGAACGAGGATAAAATCGATTGTCACTAGTCGATAAATTCGGTTTTCAACTGAAACCATAATAACAAGGACTATTCCGACATTATGGCAAATGTTGGATCAACTATTTTCAATGGTCGTTTTGACCATGATCATAGTCGGTTCAAAATCACTATACTGCAATAGTCATCCTAACCCCCAATAATGGTAAAATTGTCTATCAAATTTGTCGCTGTGTAGGCTATACCAAATGAAAACAAACAAAAGCGAAAGATGTGTGTACGACGCAGCAAAAATACTCATCTGCTTAGTTAACCTAGAACTCGGCCTAGAAGAGGTAATTGCTCCTTAGAATATTTCATACGATGAATTTGTTTTTATACACAAATTTGAAGATTTGAGCAAACATTTTTTAAATTAAATTTTTGCCGTTTTTTAAATTACCATACAATTTCAAGACAACAAAATATAATAACATTAAAATCTATTACCGACCATGAATCTTATTTTTGTATCAGCCCTAAAAAATAAGTATGCGATAGCAGTACAATAATATACTATAATGCCTTGTTCAGACTACAGAGTTATATCACAGAGAATATATCAACAGTTGTATGTCACCTTCACTTACGGAATAATTGAGCGGAATATTTTTCCGAAAGTAAGAGCTCTTTGGATTTATTCGTTGACCACGTTGACTTTTCTGGGGCGGGGGGGGGGGGGGTGACCAAAGTCTACGCTCCATACAAAATTTCAAAAAAATGTATGGATAAAAGTCTACGAGGGGGGAGGGGGCCTGAGATTTTCAAAAAGGAGTCTACGTGGTTTATGAACCGGCCCTTTTCAGGTGGATACTGCTGCAGAAATTTCTTTTCGATTCTTTACTTTTCCGTTTCAGTAAACGGAATGTAACATGGGATTGAGATAGAAAAAAAAATTTTCTTTCGAACACGATACCGACCTTTACCTACAAACTGAATTTAAATCTTACGAAATAACGTCAACATATCTCACGAAAAAAATGTTCGCAGAACTTCAAATGTGGCATCCCTTCGTCTTTCATTTTACCTGTTTGTTACTTTGTGGAAAAGAAATTTGCCCGGGTTTTGGCCGATTTCTATTTAAAACAAATGTTAATTATACATTTGGAACGAGATTTGGTACAATACTTTCTATTAGAGCCTCTAAACAAATTTTCAACGGTCAGACGGTTCAATCGGATTGACGTAAGATATTTTGTTTAAATACCATCCCAATAAAAATCCTCTCGTTTGAGTGCCGAACGGTCACTGCAGTTAGAAGTCTTGACTTCAATCTACGGCACCGCTCATCCATTTTCGAGCACTCCATGTTCGCCGGCCGTCAACCGTTTTCAGTACCACCCTCAACCACGCCTACACTCAAACGTTGCTCGCCCTCGCGCACCCGGCTCAAAACCCTTGCACTCGATAAGTGCGCCAGTGTGCGTGTGTGCAAACTCCAAAGGAAAAAGCTCCCCTTTTTCTTCCATCATCATTGTATTTATGTATCGTTGTGTCGATTTGGAGCTCCGTGCCGTGCCTGTCTGTGGTGATCCATCAGCCTGAAGCAGAAGTGAAACAGCCAGAGTTCACGTCGGGTTGTTCCGCGATTGTTTGTCGGTTTGTGGTGGTTCTGGTTTTCTTCCTGCATAGCTGGAGAAAGAAAAGAAAAAAGTTCGACTGTGTCTTCGTGAAGAAGAAAATCAACACCGGATGCGTAATCCGGTGAAGTAGTGCGAATATTTTCGTCGAATCGGAGTGAAAATTACGTTGGCGGAGGAAAAATGGTAGTGGCATGATATTTTTTCTTGGCTGATGGTGGTTTTTGTGAGGCCCTCTTTGGAGCAACGAAGTGAGACACACAGGAAGAAACATAACGGGATCAGGGTTGAGCCGAAAAGAGACCGACCGCGAGTGGTGGTCCATTTTTGAAGTGAATGATAGAATGATTCGGAATCTAAGTTAAACCGTAAAAAGCAGTGTTTCTGTCGCCGGGCGAAGTGGAATCTGAATCACCGAGGTAAGTTTAATTTTAGGGCTCTTTCAGGGACATTGCTGGTCGTAAACGAATTACACGGAAACTCACTTTTTTTTTCATTTTTCCGAGCAAGATGTGCGAAGTGTGAGAGCATGAAAGAGAAGAAAATCGATCAAGATGGAAAAATTGGTGTAAAATTGAGCAACTGCTCGATTTTCCGCAATGATGGCTTCCCCGTCATGTTTCCGTGTGCGTGTTTGATACTGAATAGGGCTGACGAGTGTTGCACAACCACAAGCGAATCACGCAACTGTCAAGAAAATCGCACTTGCACAACAGAATATGCATTTGAAATCGAGTAGTTTGTTTCGATTGTTTATATGTATAGATTGGATAGCAGCGATGCCAATCGGTCGGGTTTGGGAGTCCTGTTTGTTAAACTGTAATGGGTGTTCAAAATTGTCGATCCGCTGAATTAGTTCGTAGCAAGGTTAGTTGGCTGAAAGGCGAATAAAGAGAAACTGGAGGGAGTCCTTTTTCCATATGATTTATAGGTTAGGTTAAATATCACTTCACGATTTTTGATACTAAAAATCACAAAACAAAAAAACAACGCTCATATTGCTAACCAATGGATGCTCCAGTGGAGCAAACAATTCTTGAAAATTTCACGCCTGAAGTCCTTATAGTATTTGAGGTTTGTGCTCAGAAAACTTCGAAGTGATAGGGACTTGATCCCGTGTGTCCATAAAGTAATCTAATCTAAAGTTCTTCGGAAAATTCTCCAGTGCAGTGCAGGGCATCTGACGAGTCTGGCAACGTCTGGAATAGCCGTGGGGCAAACCGTTGGCGAGATCAATCTTCGAACACAAAACAATTAGAGGCGTTATGCACAAGACATGGCCGCATAGTGACGTTGGATAACACAATGGTTTTATACGTTAAATTTTATTGTGAATACAACTCTTGTGCAATCACTTTCCTGATATGCTTGATGCAGCGTGAATCCATCGTAAGTGAAGAATTGCTAGGGATATTCTTAGTTCAGATAACAAGTGAAATATATAAATATTTACAAAACGCCATGTGATATCAATGTGTTACCCGCACAACAAAATACTTTCTTTGCTAAACCTTAATTCAAATGCGATCTTCTGGCATAGAAACAATGGGGCCAATTATAGAAGTCGAGTCGACCGTCACTTTGATCGACAGATCTATTTTGCTATTACAGATGTCGAGATCGCCATAGGCTTTTGTGGCGTGGAGACAGCAAAACTTATGCTAAGAAGAACTTGTAGGAAATTGACCAAGAGCTCGATTCATTTGGACCACCTTGGGTCGGAATGACAAAAATTAAATATTATTTTCTCGTTTGTATACTATTACTTTTGTGATCCTAACATTGGCTCTCAAGCCTAGTCGGTTTCCAGACTGAGACTCAGAACAACAGTAAAAGTGATGAGCTATTGAAATAAACATAAGAACCCTGATTTTTTTTTCTTAAGTACTTCTAAACGCATTATTTCAGTACATTTGCACTTGGGATTTGAAAATTTACCCTCGAGTTAAGTGTTTATGAAATTAGTCCTAGATTCCTAGAAGTATAGAAAAATAATACCCAGAACTTAGGGCACATCCTAGAAAGTTCAGAAGCAGACTTCCCAGAGCTTCAAAAAGAGACCGCCAGGAAAAAATAAAACTTCTCCGAAGGTCAGGCAGAAACTTCTCAGAAGTAGGGAGCACTGGTTAGAAGTTCAAGCAGGAATACTCCAAAAAAATCAGGATCAAACAAAGTTTCCAGAAGTTCAGGACATAACTTCCTCGTGAATCAGAAGAGGACTTCTCAAAGCTTCAGGAAGATAGTTCTTAAAGAGGACTTCTTAGAAATTTGGAACTTTCCCAGGAATTCAAGATGCAGAACTTTAGGAAAAAACTTCCCCTGAGTTCAGGAAAAACTAACCAGGGAGTGCACTACCTATAATTTTTCAAAAATTCAGAAACAAACTTCCACATAGCTCAAGTCGATACGTCCTAGAAGCTGTGGGGAGAACTTCTCTGAAGCTTAGAAAAAAAACTTCCCAGAGATTCCGGGAAAAAAAAACTTCCCAAAAGATTAGTTGGAACTTCCCAGAAGTGCTAGAGAGTTTTCCCGAAGTTCGGAACAGATTATTTCAGAAGTTCAGAATGAGGATTTCTCGAAGTAAAGGAAAAAACCTTTCAAAAGAACAGAAACAAATATTCCAGAAGCAAAGAGGGTACTTCCTAGTAGTGTTCTTTGAGCAAACATTCATCAGAAATTCAGGAACAAACTACCCCGATGTTCAGGAGAAAATTTCCCAAAAGTTCCGAAGAGGACTTCTCAAAAGTTTAAGAAGAAACTTCTAAAAAATTTAAGAAGATTTTCCAATAAATGCTGGAGAAAACATTCCCAAGGTTTTTAGAAATTTTCTTCGCAGTTCAGGATGAGACTTATCAGAAGTTTAGAAAGGAACTAAGTTCAGCCAAAAAACTTACCAAATTTTTCTGGAAGGTGAGGTTGGGTTGTTAGATGTGAGTTTCCGAGAACACCAGGAGTGACTGCCAAGAAATTTATGAGGAAACTTGCCAAAAGTTCAGGAGGAAACTTCTCAGAATTTTAGCATTTTTTTATCACTGACGAACCGAAGCAGCAGTCTATACTAAAATCATTCATATGATTATAATGATATTCATTGCACATGACACCATATTAAAATATGGTAAACACAATCTTCCCTACCGTTCACATCGTACTATGGGCTAGGACACACCTCGTTTGAGAGATGTGATCCTCGATTCTGAATAATTTCCCACTTAGGGTACTAGAAGCAAAGGAAATAGTTTAAATGCTTTACCAGAAGGTCAAAGCACTTCGAAATAAAATTGTTGAAGTGAGATAGATCACTGAATATCTATACAACAATTTTAAATGTTTGAAGAAATAATGTTGCCAATAGCTTCAGCATAGTCACGCATGAATTAGTTGGTGATAACTAGATAATAACTCCTCTTCTGAAGCATCGTTGAAATTGATATCGACACTTGTCCACATATTAATTAATTCCTCGAAAAATACTTCAAATTGCAACTTTAGAACATTGTCCCCATGAGGTTTTCTTTATAACAAAAACATTAGTGTAGTTCACAAAACACCAGGGAAAAATGTAAATATTTTTTCTTCGACTGTCATTAATGGCAGATAAATTGATGAAGGTGCTGAATTATCGTATGGTGTAATATTTCAATGACATTTTGAAAAATTTTATCACTAAAGTCAACTGTCGAGTTCGGTTGCCGACTCGATCAGATTCAGTCGGCTTCTGCAATGCGCAATTTTGCTCGACTCGACAGTGACAAGTGTCGAGTCGAATTGCTCGACTCGACTTCTATAATTGACCCCTAATTTCCTCTCTCGACTGAATGTCTCAGAAAAACCAGGAGCCGTATTGCGGATCTCGAAACGAAGAACTTTTTCTCACAAGCATTCGTACAAAAAGTCGTTCGTTTCGAGCTACGAAAGGCCACCCCAGAATGTGCAATGGTTACTCAGGTTCGATCATAAAAATATCAGTTCAACCAACTCTTTAATTGGAAAAGTAAATTGGTCATCTTGAAAAGGACGGTCCGCGTGACTAATTAATATCCCTTTAAACAACATGTGCTATATTCACAGTTAATAGTGTGTCTAACTTCTCGTCGTTGCTAATGACCGACGGCAAGTGACGTGGAAAGATTCTGATCTTCTAGTTGTCACGGGCGGTGTTTCCTATCCTCAAGCATTTCAGTGACCAGAAATACCATCACTGCCGACAGGTAGATAGGGACATTGACAATAACGCGCACGTCGTAATTCCAATTCCGGAAGAGCCCGGTTATTGTAACCGCGGGGAAACTGCAATGGTCTTCGCCTTACCTTATTGCGAACGGCTAGCCTGGTTGTGGCACGGTAGACCAGATAATAATGACGAACCAACATTTCAAAAGTTGACAATTTTCGGGAGGCTCGCAGTTTTTGTTTTTTCCAATTTGCAACCCCATATTACCCCCAACATAAGCAAAGGTGATAGCTACTCCGCTGGCACATTCTTCTTCAGATTAACAAGAACTTCAACCGAATCCAGGAACATGTTACGCAAACCCAGTGTTGGATGTCAGTTCCATTGTTGAATTGTGGAATTCTTTGTTTAGCTTAGGCCGATTGCCTATTCATCAGAAGGCAGTATCGGGTCTTATTGAATACCGTGTAAGATCGCTCTCTCGAACCGAGCTAAATTAGGCAACCATGGGATGCATAGCTCAGACTTAAGGATTGAACTCATTACTGCTTTAAAACAACATACACGAAGGGAAGAGGCTCACGAGAAGACAATGCTAGCCTCCTACCACGAATGTGATGAAATCGAGGCAGTAGTCGAATTCTTGTATCTGGCAGGGCTGGTAGCAGGTCACTTTTTAGTGACTTGGTCACTATTTTGAGTCTAGTCACTAAAAAGTCCTTATTTGCATCAAAAAGCCATAAAAGTACTTTTTTTCAGGAAAATGGTCACTAAAGTCACTTTTTCGCACGGGCGTGGTAGAAAGTTTAAAAAATTATTTGTACTTTTTTGTTGAATAGTAAACTAAATTAGCGGTTTTGGTTATATTAAAAAAAATAAAAAAAAAAAAAAAAAAAAAAGAAAGGCGGGGGCGCGGGCCCCGCCTCCTTTTGTGTTGTTGAGGGGGGGGGGGGGGGGCGCACAGTATGTTTTTGTATTTGGGATGCGATGCATGTTATATTATATTTTATTTTTTTTTTTTTTTTTTCTTTAGGTATTTCATAATATTTTTTCATATTTCTATACATATAAACCCAGTGAACCCCTCGACGAATCGAACGGGATAGGAGTAAAACAATTAAAACGTTTATTCAATATGCAAAATATATATCAAAAGAATCAAGTCATTTTTGATTTACACTCACATTTTTTCAAAAATATTTTGTTAGATTCAGTTTTTTTCAAAAGCGGACTACTCGTTTGGAATCCAAATTGTCGAGAAAAGTGGGGAAGAATTGTAAATCAGATAAAGGACTTATTTTCGGTTACTCGCTTAGTAATTCTGAATCTAGATTTGATTGTTCGTATCCAGTGAACTCAATTCGATCATAAGAGAAATCGGGATACAGTGCAATTCGACCAGTTTATAAAAGCGTTATGATTTCAAAGTTCCATTAAAACTGTGTGCTGGGTCGTTCGAACTGCCCAAGAGTTCAGAACTTAAGATCTTCAGTTGTAACAGTAGCTTTATCCGCTATTCATTGTTATGATAAGTACATTCAAACATATTCAGTGAATGTCCTGGAAGACCAACTGACATTATGAGATAATATTGGGATATTCTATGTCAAACAAACTAACATAACTTTGTATAGCCCATAAAGCTATTGTTACAATTGTAGACCTTAAGTTTTGAAGGACAGTTTGAATGACCTGAAACTAACAAGGTTATCCTATGATGTATATGGACGTTTCAGAAAATTCATTGAATATGTTTTAATATTTATCGTAACTTTGCAAAGCCCAATAGGCTACGGTTACTACCGTATGTCTTAAGTTCGGAACTCAAGGTCAGTTTTTATGAACCTGGACATCGCGAGATAATCTGATAATGACTGGTGAGCTTACAGAAGCTTCACTGAATGTGTTTGAATGCATATCGTCACCTTTCGTAGATTATAAAGCTAACTTTACGACTATAGATCCTAAATTCTGAACTCAAGGGCAGTTTTGATGACCTACAACATCCCAAGATATCTCGTTATATCGGTTGACCTTTCAAAGGACTCACTTAATTCAGTCAAATACATATTGTTTTTTTGTTTAGTCCAAACAGCTGTAGATTTTAAGCTACAATTCATGACTTAAAATCTTCAGCTGTAGTTTTTAGGTTTGAAATTCCAGGAAAGTTTGGATAACCTAGAACATCCGAAGATTACCTGATAATGTCTATTCCAAAATATTCAATGAATATGTTTCAATACACATCGTAGCTTTGCACAGCCCAGAAAGCTTTTGTTACAACTGTAGGTCCTATGTTCTTATCTCAAGGATAGTTTGGATGACCTAGAACTTTTCATATTCGATTATGATGCTTTTTAAATTTAAGAATGTTTGAATATTTATTGTAGCTTTTTATTGACTAAAATGTACTGTTACAACTGTAAATCTTAAGTTCTGAACGCCAAGACAGTTTGGATGACCTAGACTATCCCAAGATTATCTTCTTGAGTATTTTTACGTTCGAAAATATTCACTGAATATACTGGAATACGTGACGTAACTTTAAATAGCCCTAAAACGTACTGTTACTACCGCAAATTTAAAGTTCTGAACTCCAGGATGGTTTGAATTACCTAGAGGATCTCAAAGTTACCTTCCAAAAGATTCATTGAATATATTTGAATACATGTGGTCACCATAAAAAGCTCAAAGAACTACTGTTACAACTGTAGATCTTATGTTTTGGACTTAAGAACAGCTTGGAGTACCTAGAATATCCCAAGATTGTCACATTATGTATGTTGGCCTTCCACACTATTCAATCAATATGGTTAAATACATATCGTCCCTTTGCACACTCCAAACACCTACTGTTACAGTAGATCTTATGTTCTAAACTCAAGGACAGTTGGGATGACCTAGATCATCTCCGTTTATGTCATAGTGTATACTTTTTAAGGCAAGGTTTAACATTTATGAAAGTATGTGATCCGTAATCAACAATGTTCTGTATTGAAATTGATACGTGAAGTATTTCTTCATATCTTGCTGTAAATTTTTTGAAAATCTTTTGAGAAATGACTGAGATACTCAAAACCTGACCACTTTTCGTGACGGTCGCAATGCGATTTTTAATGAATTGTACCCCAGTATAGATAACGAAGACGTAGTCCTACGTCAAAAGTCTTGTTTGCAGAACTCGTTTATAAAATATTGCCAATGCCTCAACCCACCAGCCGTTGCATCCAGTGAAAGCTCCAAGTATATTGTGGAAATCGCCAAGTTACTTCAGTTGATTCAGGTCAACTATGATCTTCTTATTGACGAATGGAACTTGTTAAAATGCTAGGTGCTGACCTTGAGTACTGAGTACAGAATTGAGGAGTATTGGAACCAGTTGTTTACTAAGAAAATGGCTGTAGGTGAGCCTTAATACCCTCAGGTGATTAAGGTAGTGAAGTCAGAAGTAATTCTAGCACAGGCCATGGTGGAAGGCGTTTCAACCGTACGTATAGACCCGTCTCCGCAAAAACGAGCTGCGGACCAAGGCAGGGGGGTTTTTAGAAAAAAAACACTTTTGTTAAATGCTTTTTTAAAAAAAAAAACCAAAAAAATAGTGCGCCGCAGTAGTATTTTTTTTTTTTTTCGGGGGGGGTTAGTTACTTTATTTCAATTTTATTTATACAACAAAAAAAATAAAAAAAAAATAAAAATAAAATTTAAATTTGACTTTTTTGTTTGTTTTTTGTTTTTTTTTTTTTTTTTTTAGTTTCTTAAGTCAATATTATTTTTTTTTTCCTTCGCTCCCCCGATCTGGGCTCATTGGTGACTGCCGATAACGACACCAGCAGAGCGATACAAAGACGCATTATGGCTGGAAATCGTACCTACTTTGGACTCCGAAGAACGCTAAGATCGAACAAAATTCGCTGAACTACAAAGTTGATCATCTACAAGACATTAATTAATGAAACCGGTAGTCCTCTACGGCCACGAAACATGGACATTGCTCATGGGGGACCAGCGAGTGCTTGTTGTCTTCCAACGGAATGTGTCGCGTACGATCTACGATGCAGTGCAGATGGAAGAACCTCCCATCGTACACACCGCTAACAGTGGTCGACTGCGGTGGGCTGGACATGTCGTAAAAATGTCGGACGACAGCCCAGTTAATAACATTCTCGATAACGATCCGACGGGCAACAGAATAATAAGAGGCGCGCAATGAACAAGGAAGATCGATCAACTAGAAGGCGACCTGCGCACCCTTCGCAGACAGCGAGACTGGCGAAGTGCAGCCACGGATCGAATAGAATAGAGACAGCTTCTGTATACAGCAGACGCCAAGCCGGTCTTGGTCTTGGTTATATGCATAGCTCCACAATTATCCTTCTCATTGATAACAAGCCCCACTGTCACTCTTCAGATCCAAGAGAAGCAGAAGAAGAGTCGCAACGTTAGGCACTGATACGGCTAAACAATGACTTTGACAACCCTTCACGTGTCCACCAACTAGTTTGGCTGTCAAGATTGACCTACCGTTCCATTCCATTTGACCGGAGAAAGATTAGATTCGTAGCAGCAATTTCCCTGGCAGAAAACGTCAAACACTAAGTTGTGAGGCGGTAAAATGCTTGCTACAGAATTGCAGCAAGGCTTTAGGCAGGTTTCGGAGCATCCCTGCATGATTATTATCACCGAGTTGAAGGGTGATATTCTACATAACGTTTGCATTTAAAAAAAATGGACAAAAATTGCCGATTTTTCATGGGTTTATCTTCACCCGCACTTGCGAAACTACCCATGCAGCATCTACCCAATCATAGTAACCCATGCGTCAGCAGACAAAATTTGACAGCTCTATCAGTCGAACTCTAACCGTGATGGCAAAAACAGTGAAGCAACTCCGTTCAGAAGTGTGCGCGTTCAAAGAACGGCACCCTGCCGCATCGAAAACGGACATCGTGGTGGCACTTTGTGGACGCCGGATACGACCGTTCCTGCATCTACAACATCTTGGCACTATTAGACAACAGAGCATCGAAAGAAAGCCCGGTTCCGGACGGCCGACGACCCTGAGCGACAAGAAGCTCCAAATGATGCTTAAGAGGAAGACGGGGGGAAAAGTGGCTACATCGCTGCGTGCGCTTGGCTGGGAGGTCGGTTCAACCGGCCAAACAGTGAAACAGTACCTGGCGAACATGAACATACATGTCAGGAAGCGGAAGTCGCGTCCACGGGTTTCGGGGCTGCAGGCAATGACGCAGCGGCAGCGGCTGAATAAGATGGGCAACCCGATTTTCCCGGCGAATCGCGACGTGGCGGTGGTGATGGGCGACGAGACCTATCTCACCCTGGATGGCAACGACTGGCAGGGCACTTCGTATTTTACCCCCACGAAGGAAGTGAGCTCCGAGGTGAAGTTCATTTCACATACCAAGTTCCCCAAGAAGGTGCTGCTGTAGCTGATCAAGAAATCGTTCATCAAGAAATACCATAAGGACGAAGACGCGGTATTCTGGCCAGATCTGGCATCGGCCCACTACTCGAAGTGATCGTTGGAGGAGATGGAGCGGCTGAATATCGATGTGATACCCAAGTCGGCGAACTGGCGGGCCTAAGCTACGTCCCATCGAGAATTTCTGGGCCAACCTGATGCGTAAGATCTACTCCAACAATTTTGTCGCGAAAACTGAGGAGGAATTGATAAATAAATAAATAAATAAATAAAACGAAGAAAGAACTCAAAAACATGCCTACACGCATTTTTCCGTCCGCCATGGCGAATGTCCCGGTTAACTGCCGGAAGGCCGCTCGTAAGAGCGTAGAATTGTTTTGCAAGTAAGCTTAAATAATTACCTTCCATGGGAAACTTATCAAAAGCAATAATCTGTCTTAGCTGTTTTTTTTATCACCATCCGAAAAAAGTCCATTTTTTTTAATGCAAACGGTAATAGAACTAAAGTGATAGAGTCAATGTGATCCTGATTGAGGCATTTTTTGTTTGTGTGTTCAGGCGATAAGAAACGATGACTGAATTACCTTGTAGTTTATTTTCCGCCCAGGGCTGTAGCTCAATGGAGGAGAATCCATACTGCAGCACAAGTTTGTAGTAACAGCTATCAAAATTTCTCAGTTCACGGCTATTCCCAAATACGTTGAGTTCAGTGTTAACAATGAGAAGAATTAATGCGAAAAAGTGTTGGACTATCAATCAGAGACATGTATTCTGAAACGTTTTTTAAGGTTAGTTGATCAAAATCAACAATAACAATTAAATCTTCCTCGCAGACGATTCGACTCTCAGAATGTTCAAAAGACTACGGGAAAGTCCCGTCCCACTCTTATTATCCTGCCTATGATCCTCTCCCAACCGCCTATCCGACAAATGACGTCATCATCCATCAGTTTGTCTTCTACCTCAATCCAAGCAAAATCGGCTGACCGAGCGTTGAGTGATGTTGGTTCAGCCTACTCTCCGGGGCCAAGAAAAGAACGAATGTGTAAATGCAGTGAAAAAAATATATCTTATTTTGTGCAGAAAATTACATAACGTTATTTTCGATGTGATCTGTTTCTTTCCATCTTTCTGGCTTTGGCACACCAGGCAATATCAACATCAACGGTGATGTTTGGTCTCTCGGGGGGAGGGAGATGACCGTTCTGAGTTGTAGCCAGCCTAGAAGAGCAACCACTGGCCGCCCACACTCACATAGCGATGTTCTGTACGGCTGCTAGAGAAGGGCACTGTTGGAATTGTGTGCACTGACTCGATGCGGCCTATGGCTTGGAATGAAGACTTCAAATTAGGTGCAATTTTCTTACTGTTCCATTCCGTTTCAACTAGAGACGGAGTGAAGATTTCTTTATCCTAATAGAATTATTACCGTCGGTGGTTTTCTTCGCGCTAAGGAACTGTCATTTAAGTTTTTTTTTCTTTCGAAGGTTAGATCTAATGTAGCAGATGCACTTCGAAATTAACAAGAATTAAGTTGGAAATTTTATTATTACATGTTTATATTTACAGGTACTAACAAAATTGTTGGTACACGCGGATGCTGCTATATTTTATAGCAGTTTCAAAGCAGGGGTAAACAATAACATCAGTTTGTTCTACAAAGATAAAAAGAAACATTGAATTTTCTGCGTGATCTAATGCACATAAAGATAATGCTAGATTTGGCAGAAATCACAGGATATTTCATGTAAATTCAAGCCAGAAAAAACGTCTCAATCTAGCCTGTTGTATGAAAGAGGGCAACCATTGTTGTATGGCGCATGAAAGATTGCAAACAATTTCGTTGTTTACGCCTCCTTTGGCTTGGAATTAAACGAGAGGAAAGTTTACGCGTCTGTTAAAATTCACAATTTTTTTCTGTGTAGCTTCCGTTTGTGCGTTATTTTATTGAAATGTAGGAAAAGTCATCTTTTTACAAAGAAAGTAAACTGCAAGGAAATTGATCAAATCTACGGACGATCCCATTCCACTGAACAGCATATCATCGACAACTGGAATGGAAATACTAGGGAACCTTGAAGAACAATGTTGGAAGGCGAAGAAAACAGACTCTATAGGAAAGTGATGAACGACTTATATTCCGCAAAGAACGTAATTAGCCTTAGCATTAGCATTGACGTTTGCACACCTCGTGGATGGAGCTACGATGAGGAATAATTCGTTGATGACCATTGCATGTCACCATGAAACGGAACCAGTTACTGATTCTAGTTTCTTCATGCAATAATCTCCACGAAGACACTCCTCGATCGCTCACCTGGCCACGTCCATGCCACCGTTGGAGATAGGGAGAAAAACGCAGTCTTCAGTAGATATCAAAGGAAAAGCGAAATGAATAGTAGGAGAGAACAGTTATATAGAATGATCTGTTTGGTGTACAGAACAAAAATTTATCCAAAAATGGTCGTTGGGAGCATCTAGTCAAAGAAGGTAAAGTGATGCTCCATTTATCTTCAAACGGCTGGGACTCAAGCATTAACTTTAGTCCTAGCCCCATATGGCATATGGTTATAGCGCCATTACTTGTACTCTGAAAAGAGAAAAATGCATGAAAATGTAAGAACGTATGGTGAAAGAAAACGTATCAAATTTCTTGGGTTGTAGCATCAACATAGTGTTACTTTAATATTCAACTTTATTTTCCATCATATTCATAATGATAGGCTGCTCATCAGCACAAACATTAAATTCAACAGATTAATGTTACGACTTTCTGTCTTACCTATGGTTAATAATCATATTTTTGTGGAGGACGTTTGGACCCCTGTGTTGATTTATAAAATAAGATAAGTTCGTCTAACAAGACTGATTTAATATTAGGTTAAAATAAAATAAAAATTAAAAGAATATTTCATTCAAAGCTAAATAGAGAACAATCTTGTATGTATTAAAACAATTGAGCTTAGATCCCGTACAACAAACGGCAGTGTTGGTTCGAATAGATTAAGTAAAATATCAGTGAGATTGATTTGATAATGTTTTGATGCAAGTCTTTTTATGGTTTATAGTAAGCTACTCGCTCTCTAAAATGCAACAACATATACTGGAAAGACCATATCTATGTTTTGAAAGCCCACACATAACCGTTATTCTATATGCAATGCTTCCACAACTGCTCTCGATTTCTTTCCTCAGGGAACAAGAATAATTAAGAGGCAGTATGGAAAGAGCTCACCGTTTCGATTCTCAAGGCAGTTCATCATCACGTCCAAAGCCGCAATCCAGAAGTCCACCCTTCAAAATCACACTTCCGCTTCTTTTCGCTCACATACGTGGGGTATTTGGATTTTATTACACTTGTTTTCTTTAGTTTTCCATATTTCCAACAAGAGAACAAATAATTTAACTGCCAGAAACAAAATAATTAATTCAAACTATTTTTTTATACTTCTTGCAACCGACCGAAAAAACTAACCGACTTATAGTCCGCAAAGAACGTAATAACCCGAAAATAAGTGTACCGAAATCGACGGCCGAAGTGTTGGAAGACATCAACCGACCTGTTTCAACTGTACGCCGCGTTCTCCGGAAATCTAATCTGCTTGGTCGAATTGCCCGTAAGAAGCCATTCAACTCAGCGGTAAGTCAGAATAAACGACGTGAGCTCGCTAATGACCACCGGAGTTTGGGAACTAAGTAATACCTTCTGCTCAAATATGAACGAGACTTTATGAATAAAGCGGTCCGCGGATGACATATCGTCAAAAAAAAAAATTTCTTAGATTGGTCGGACTGTTATACGTTTACATGTCAACTTTGAGCACGATCTGTCACGAAGCTTTTTTTACGGCACTACATATAAACAAGTCAACCTCCAGTGTGTTTTTCGAATTTTACTATGGAATCAAACGTTGAGCAAAGAATTAGTTTGAAATTTTGTTATTCCAACAGAATATGTGCTTCGGATGCATTGAAAATGTTGCAGAAAGCCTATGGAGAATCTGCTCTATCGCGTGCACGTGAGTTTGATTGGTATAAGTCGTTCAAAGAAGGTCGTACATCAGTTGAAAATCTGCCTCACGATCGTCGTCCAGCAACATCAATAAACGAAGAAAACATCGAAAAAGTGAAGAAAATTGTGCTGCAAAATCGCCGTGTGACCGAGCTGATGAGCTCAACATATCAAATGGATCCGCTCATAGCATTATACACGATGTTTTGGGCATGAGACGTGTGTCCGCGCGTCTTGTTCCAAAATTGTTGAACTTTCTTCAAAAAGAGCAACGCAAAACTGTCGCTAAGGAAATGCTCACAATGAGTGATACGGATATCCAGCACATCATAACTGGTGACGAGACTTGCATCTACGAGTACGACGAGCAATCATCGGAATGGCGCTTCCAAAATGAGCCGAAACTCAAAAAACCGCGTCAAAGTCCATCGAAAGTCAATGTTATGCTGACTGTTTTCTTCGATAGCCAAGGTGTGGTGCACTCGGAATTCCTTCCGGAAGGTCAATCGGTCAATGCTGAATATTATTTGGGCGTTTTGAAGCGTTTGCATGGGAATATTCGTCTCAAAAGGAAAGCATTGTGGGACAACAAGTCATGGTTTTTGCATCACGATAATGCACCAGCTCACACATCACGCTTAGTTGGCGATTATTTGACCAAAAACAACGTTAACATCGTTCCTCTAGCACCGTATTCGCCTGATATGGCACCATGTGACTTTTTCCTCTTCCCCAAACTCAAATTGCCGCTTCGTGGTAAAAATTTCCAGACGATTGAAGTCATAAAAGAGAATTCGAAGAGTGAGCTTAAGGCGATACCAAAAGAGGCGTATGAAAAGTGCTATAAGGAATGGAAAACAACGTTGGCATATGTGTATCGCCTCCGATGGTGATTATTTTGAAGGAGACAAAATAAACATTGAAGAATTAACCGTTTGTGTTTTATTTAACCAGTTTCGTTCATATTTGAGCAGAAGGTATTCACTGATGAGAAAAAAAAAATTATTTCCGATCTGACGGTATAGCGGCTCGTCAATCTCAGTTTCCCGAAGCGTTCGGCAGTAAGATGGGTCTGTGCAACAGACTCCCGTTGAATAAACTGGTTCTCAAAGGCACTCCAAAGCCGGTCTTCAGAACAAAACGACCGGTGGCCTACTCTACTCTGAGAAAAATTTCATCGTTGTACCGACAATTAAATCATGGTCAGGATGACTATCGCATATAATGGTTTCAATAACCATGAAAATGGTCGAATTCACCACGTTCATGGCATTTTTGACTATGATCATGGTAACAAGGACTATTCCGACATTATGGAAAATGTTGCATCAACTATTTTTAATGGTAGTTTTGACCATGATCATAGTCGGTTCAAAATCACTATACTGCAATAGTCATCCTAACACCCAATAATGGTAAAATTGACCATCAAATTCCTCTCTGTGTATGGAAAGTGTTGTGGAGGAAGAGTTGCTTCGTCTGCAAAACCTTAGCATACTAAGGAAAGTAGATTTGTGGATTTCAGTGACTGGGCGGCACCGATCTTCGCGATACCAGGGTGGCCACCCACCATGAATTCCCGGAAAACCGGGAAAAATCCGGAAAAACCCAGGGAATTCATGAAAATTTTGAAATTCCGGGAAAGTTTGGCTGGGGTCCCAAAAAAAAATAACTCATGGTTACGTTAAATTATTTTTAACTGCTCAACTGACAAAGAAAGCTCATTTTTTTCTAATCTGCATTGACATACTTTTCTATCTTCATCTCTTTCCTTATACTGCTAACTCAGTTGGCCTGCGGCAAAAAAAAAAACTTGTAGGCTCACTGTCGGCCCGCTTGTGGGTTAACTTTAAATTTGCCATACAGACCTTTTTGGCGTTTAATAGTCTTTATCCAGCGCATAGAAATGAATTAACGGTTTGTTTTCCTACTTATCTGTTTCCCTCTTGCTCGCTCTTCTTCGATTCAGAAGGTGCGTTACTATGTGTCGATTGAACGTCAAAAAGCTGGCTGTGCACGCTATAAAAAAATATTTTTATTGTGAGTAATGTTTTAAAGTTTATCATGGGAGTGAGAAGGACGGTACCAAAACATGGCTCACATTAAAAGTCAAAAACACAAAATAATAGTATCAACGGCCGTGCACAGACTCCTACACTCAGGCAAATAAACTTAAGAATTTCATAAGGTTCAACTTATGCACGATGCTTCGGAATTTCATAAGGCTGACTTATGAATGGATTTTGTTTCACACGACGTTGTTCTTATACGCCTTTACGCTTTCCTAATTACAAGTGTTGATATATACTAGTGGGCAAGTTACTGAAATTAAAACCTCATCGTTCAAGGTTCGAATCCAGGTTGCTCCATATTTATATCTTTTCAACATCATTATAAGGCCAATTTATGAAGTTCATACTGATTTCTTATAGCAAATAATCATAATGCAATCTTATGAATATCGAAAGTTCATTTCTTTGAGTGTAAGAAGCTCTACACAATTTTTGAGTTTATCCACTTTTTAAGAAAAATTGAGTAGAATATTTGTGCGACATAAAGAGATACCAATACAATCCTAATAAAAAATTGAGTAAAATGGAACGGGTGTGTATAATTTAAACAGTGTTCAGTCACAACTCATTCCGAGGTGCCGGCGCCAGATGTTTCCGGACAGTCAAATTGCTGCCAAAATGTAAATGGGTCGAACGAAAACCGGATATATTGTGACGCATGGCTTAGGGCCATCTTTTTCAAGCAGGATTTTCAAATGTCTCGAAAACTGTACAGAGATGGTCGTAGCATTTGACGAGACTCTGAATAAGATTGCTAAGCGTCAGCAAATGGACGTCGGCGTCCGTTATTGGGATGAAAAGAGCACCAAAGTGCAATCCGTGTACATTGGGTCTGCTTTTCTTTCGTCAACTCAAGCAACAGATCTTCTGGATGGTCTGAAGGCATGCTTCTCTCCAAATCCTGACAAGCTCAAAAAAATCATCCAAATCTCGATGGACGGATTTCAAGTTTGCCAAGGATTTGTGCCAGGATTTAAAACAGTTTCGTAAGACCTCATTCGATATTTTAAGTATCGGTAGCTGTGGACTACATGTTGTTCACAATTAAATGCGTTGTGAACAGTAAAAACAGTGACAGTAAAAAAACTGGATGGCGCATAGATGAGTTCCTGCAGTCGTTGTACTATTTATTCAAGGACGTGCCTTTGAGACGCGCTGATTACATGGCAGTAACCGGTTCGGATGAATTCTCTTTGAAGTTTTGTTCTGTGCGGTGGGTTGAAAACCAACGTGTCGCGGATAGGGCTATTAAAATGCTACCATTCCTCAAAATTTACGTGACAGCTGTAACGTATGACAAAAAGCCCAAGGAGTCTGATAACAAATTCAAAAGAAGTTTTTCGCTGGTTCTTAAATCGAAGGCTTTTAATGACGTTGCCAATGCAGTTGAGGATCGACTGCTAAGACCGAAGCTTCATTTCTTTATGGCTGCATTCGTAGAACCGTTCCTCAAAGAATTCCAGACAGACCCATGGTACCCTTTTTGTTCACCGAGCTTATTGGGCTTATTAAACCAATAATGGACAAAGCCCTCAAACCTGAATATCTCAAGGTTAAGGTAAAATGCTTGGTAGATTTGGAAATTAGTGACAAAAATTTGTTATCTTCTTCTTAAGTCGATATTGGTTTCGCTGTCAAAGCCGCAGTTAAAGCAGATAATGCAGTAGGAAAATTGTCGGATCAGAAGCTTTTATTGTTTCGCAATGATTGTCGGTCCTATTACAGGGGATTACTCCAGAAAATTATTGAACGCTCACCTCTACGGTATCCTCTAACAAGGTATCTGACTTGTCTAGATCCTGAAGTAATTTCCTGCTCCGTAGATGTGGCAAAGAAGCGGTTTAATCATTATCTGGAAACACTTGTCGAAACAGAACATCTTTCAGGATCTGTAGCAGACAACGCTAAAGCCGAGTTCTTCCAGATATGTAACCTGCCTGAAAAATGCCTTGACGACCTTCCGAAGACAGGAGCGCTTGGACAGCTTCTGGTGCAAAGTGGTTTCAGAATCTGGCAAGGAATATGTTTACCTGATGGCGGTTATGCGACAGTTGAAAGAGGATTTTCGGTAAACAAACAGTGCCTGATCGAAAACCAAGCCGAAGAAAGACTCGTTGCTCAACGACTGGTGTATGATGACGTTCTAAGTGCCGGCGGTGTAAGTGAAGTCGAAATTAACAATTCCTTATTCCAATATGTGAAGAATGCTCATGGACGGTACAAAGAATCGTTGGACAAGAAGAAACGCGATAAAAACGAAGAAGATAAGGAGAAACAAAGGAAGCGAGAAGCAGATCGGATAGTAAATGAACTGGAAGTGAAGAAAGTTAAGCTGCTAGCTGATGCTCAACGACAAGTCGACAAAGATTTTTCATTAGGGCCTAAATGACAAACGTAAACAATGGCGTTTTCCGCAAATATCTCGTCATTGAAAATTCGCCTAATCAATCCTCCACGGTCATTTCGAAGAGGAAGAGTTCACCTATCCGATAGAATTGGAAGTTTACATGGGTAGCCTTTGTACCACGAGGAATTTACGGAAGAAGCCATTTTTTACAATTGTCAGTTAGGCCCTAATTCAAAATCTTTGTCGAAGTGGCAATTTTGGACAAGCAAATGAAAGATTTGGTCCGTTGAGGTAAATGGTTTCGAATGTGAATGGATGATGAAGAGAATAATAAATGTTTAAAAATGTGAAAAAAATATTTAACCAGACTTTGAAATTCTCCAACAAACAAAACTAATTACCCTTCTTTTAGTTTTTCAACCATATCCTAGTTTAATATGCATAGCAGCACACTGTCGATAGGGTTCCCATAATTTACGTTCCAGGAAAATGACGGTTTACACTGATAGGCAAAATAAAGTGCCCACCTCATCGTTTTTTCAATTTCTCTCATTTACTTGGTTCAAATTAAAGTAAACACACTATATTTTACTTAAAGAAAAACAAATCAATTTGTGTTGAAAAAAAAAAAAACAGTGACAAAATAAAGTGCCCACTTCATTTAGGCTACAGAAAACATAAATTAAAGTAAAATAAAAGCATTTCAATAATTGATGTGTCCTCCTTTGGCCTTCGGGACCTCCTGCAGGCGCTTCGACATGCTCTCGACCAGGTTCTTTAGGTGCTGTGGATCTAGCTCTTCCCAGGCGCGCTCCAGGGCTTCAAAATAGTTATTTTTATTGGTAACACCAGTTTTGTCAACCCTGGCATCGAGAATCGCCCACAAATTCTCGATGGGATTGAGGTCCGGGCTTTGTGGAGGCCATTCCAGCGGTTTGATCCGACAAGACCGGAAGAAAGACTTGGTCTTCTTGGCAGTATGCTTCGGGTCGTTGTCCTGCTGGAATATTAAATTTCTCTTCAAGGCCCGTCTGGATCAGCGAAACCTCCAGATTTTCTCGCAGGATGTTGATGTAAGAATCTGCCGTCATTATCCCGTCGATTTTCACAATGCTTCCCACTCCACCCCACGAAAAACACCCCCAGACCATCACATTTCCTCCTCCATGCTTCATCGTGCCTTGGATGTGGCGCTCCTGAAGCTCCTCTCCCAATCTGCACCAAACACGAACCCGCCGCTTTCGGTTAAACAGCTCGAATTTTGATTCGTCCGTCCAGAGAACCGTTTTCCAGAACTCTAGGGGCTTATCAGCATGCTCCTTAGCAAACTTAAGCCGTTTGGCTTTGTTTGCCTTGGTGATAAATGGGCGCTTCCGGGCAAGTTTGCTATTCCATCCCTGTGCTACGAGACGGCGACGAACAGTTCGACCGGAAACTGATAACTGAAGGGTTTCCTGGATCTCGCGAACGGTTACCTTCGGTTTCTTCTTGACTTCGCGCATGATCTTGGTGTCCGTTCTCGCATCCGTTTTCCGCTTCCTGCCTCTGCCAGGGCGATCCACCACTGATCCAAACGTTTTAAGCTTCAGAAGAATTTTGCTAACCGCTGCCTTACTGATACTGTACTTCTTAGCGACAGCCCGGTGCGATTCACCGTTTTGCACATCACGAACGACCAATTTTCGGATACACAAGGGAATTGCTTTCGAAAGCACTGCGTTCTCCATTTTTTTCAATTGAATCAAATGCGATCACGTATACAAATGCATCAGGTTGAGCCGTTTGCTGCAAAACATGTCAAAATATCAAAACATAAACAATCGAGGGGTCTTCCAATGGAAACTTATCGAAAACATATCGATTTTTGAAGTGGGCACTTTATTTTGTCACTGTTTTTTTTTCAACACAAATTGATTTTTTTTTTCTTTAAGTAAAACTCCTTTTTTTCAGTATTCCATAAGTGAAACTTAAAAAGAATATAAAAAATAAGATAATAAAAAAAATACAGTGTGTTTACTTTAATTTGAACCAAGTAAATGAGAGAAATTGAAAAAACGAAGAGGTGGGAACTTTATTTTTCCTATCAGTGTATATACCCGGAAAACCGGGAGAATCCCGGGAATTTAAAAAAGGCCAATGAGTGGCCACCTTGCATATTGGTGAGTGTTGGCCAAATTTGGATTTTTCAGATAAAATCCTAAATAGGTTATGGAGTATTTTTCATACATCTAGTAACCTAACGTCCGTGCTCGATCACAATATTTTATTTTGTGATGTGTCCAACTCAATGGGTAAATTGTACTGAAGGTGAGTTTGAAAGAAAGGAACTTGGAGTAGAG
Source organism: Aedes koreicus (assembly GCA_024533555.2). NCBI lineage: Eukaryota > Metazoa > Arthropoda > Insecta > Diptera > Culicidae > Aedes > Aedes koreicus. The sequence goes on from JAHHFK020003403.1 coordinate 282,514, forward strand.
CACACGTACCCACTGGTTGACACTAAATATTGGCCAACGTGCTTTTGCACATTTGTTTGATTTATTGAACGACACAGGTTTCGACACACGGCATCGGTGCCCGGACTTTTCGTTCATGAATCTGGACAGTTTTCAAATCACAAACTAGCATGCAGTTATGAGCTAGTAAATTTATCATAATAGTATAATGAGTGTATCGAAAATAAGCTATCCACAAACTTTCTTTCAAATTATGTTGAAAACCGATATTTTATTCATACAAAAAATTGATCCTTTATTGTACGAGGTTAAACTTGAACATAATGAAGACCGGATGAAATTTAAGTTATTCCTTCACGAATTTTCGATCTTTGGATCGAATGCTCTTCATCAAGTTCCGGACAAGTGTTGCATCGCATTTTTTGGACGCTTGAGCCCAAATTTTTTTGAACTCCTGCATGTTCCCAGCTGCCTTACCAGTCTTCTTGAAGACCCTCTTCACGATTGCCCAGTAACGTTCGATGGGTCGAAGCTGAGGGCAATTTGGTGGATTGATATTTTTCTCAACGAAATCTATACCCTTTTCCGCAAGCCAATTGCGAGTGGTTTTGGCATAGAGAGCCGACGCTAAATCCGGCCAAAACAGTGGAGGTGTACTATGCTTCTTATATAAAGACAACAATCTCTTCTGGAGACACTCAGATCGATAGATTTCCGCATTTATAGTTCCGGTAGTGTAAAAAATGGTTGACTTCAAACCACAGGAACATATTGCTTGCCATACCAGTACCTTTCAACCGAATTTCTCCACTTGAATCGACCTGTCCGCATCGCTCACATCCTCCCCAACGACGGCAGTAAAGTATTGTGGACCTGGAAGTGTTTTTGAGTCCTCCTTTACATAGGTCGCATCGTCCATCAAAACGCATGCATCCGGACGCTGCAAAAGACGCGAATACAATTTCCGGGCCCTTGTTGCTGCTCGCTTCTTCTGTTCTGCACTTTGTTTCGAGATTTTCTGCTTCTTGTAGGTCTTCAGGTGGTTTCGCCTCTTGATACGCTGGATCATTCCGACACTCGTTCCTGCTTTTTTGGCCAAATCACGTATTGACATTGATTTGTTCTTCATGATTAGAGATACCACTTTCTGCTCCAGTTTCGGGTTGGAAGAACCGGATTTTCTGCCTCTTCCTGGTAGCTCATCCAAAGAATAGTGTTCCCCAAACTTATTAATGATGGTTTTAACACTCGCATGATGAATTCCAAACCGCTTCGCCATTTAACAATTTCGCATAGTAATACCCTTCTCACTTAGCCATGTGTCCAGAACCTTAATTTTCACTTCCTTTTCAATACGCGACATTTTGAAAACGCAGAATTTGAACCGCACAAACAAGTAAACAAAAGAAAGCTGACAGTCAAACGCACAGCATGCAGTGTTCAGAGCATAAAAAACCATCACAAATACATGCGTACAACGCAAATGTATGTGGATAGCTTATATTCGAATTTTGTTGGTTACAATTTCTTCAAGTTGTAACATTCAGCCCACTTGCATGTTAGGCGGAGGAAATTTTCTTTGTGGTTTTGGGTGGGTTGTGGTTGTATTGTTAGTTTTTTTTTTATTGGGGTGGGCGGGGTGTGTGGGGGGGAATATATATAGAGAGGAGAAGCGAAAAAGAAATAAACAAAGAAATTTTTTTTGTTTTTTTTTTTATAATAAAAAAAATTCCAACCTTTTATATTTTTTTTTTACTTATAATAAAAGAGGGGAGCAAAAAACAAGAAAAAGAACAATATTATAATAATGTCAGGTGATGTTGGAGCAGAATGGAGGCGTTCTTTTTTTTTTATTTTTTGTTTATTTTTTTTTTTATTTCAGTTCGTGTAAAAAAAAATAAACAACAAAAAAAAAAAAACCATTGCTAACCAATGGATGTGAAGCAAACTATTCTTGAACATTTCACGCCTGAAATCCTAAAAGTATTTGAGCTTTGTGCTCAGAAAACTTCGATGTTATAGGGACTTGATCCCGTATGTCTATAAGTAAAACAGCCGACTGAGTTCATCAGATATAGCTTTTCAGCAAAAAGGTTTGGGTATGATGAAGTGTTGGGTTTGGATGGTTAAGGGGAATGCTTGAAGGAGAATTTATAGTTAGCCAATGCAGGGCTCCTTCTACGTTTTCATTTGATTGTTGGAATAAATATTTAATAAGATGGGTTTATGGAATGTTCCCTCTCGTAGGTCAAATTTGTCACCTTGTCGACGGTGAGAGGGCTTATGTCTTATGCTTATGCTATAAACATGCATGTGAGACCAAGAATTTGCCCAGTTGTGAAAGTATCACATTTTCTTATCATTTTTTCACTGCCACGTCGTAGAACGTTTATATAAAGGCACTAACATCAGGTGTGATACTGGTGGGCTATGCCGCAATTCACTCTTAGACTTCTTACTATCAAGCAAAGGGAAACGACTGAAAGTACACTTTTCATTTTATTGACAACTTATGTTGTTATTCATTCATTTTTTTATGGAATTATTAACCGAAATACCTGATTTGCTGATGGTATAATAACTAAATGTAATTTCGAAAGGGGTGAATGTTTTGATCATGGTAAATATTTGAAATGAAGCACATAGTCACAGAAAAGTGTTACTTAAGACTGACGATGGCAAGCATGTATATTAGAAATAGGATGCGGAGGGCCCGCTTAGGTAACACCATTGGAAGCAATAGAATAAACCTTTCCATTTACGAATCCTAAAAAGTGTGAGCTTTTTAGTGGAATACCTGTAGCTGGAAAGTGAGAAGGGGGATTGGTGATTTCCGTTTGATCTCGGCTGCCTTTATTAATTGTCTTGGCGGATGCGCGTGTTTCGTCTGCGGTGTGTGGGCTTCTTCGGTATCGTGTACTAATATTGACTGTCGAGTATTAGTGCACGACACTGGAGAGGTCTGGACATTTTGGACGGGATGCGCGTGTCTGTCGGGATGGGCGATGGAGGTGGTTGGGGTTAGGAGGAGGTTGCTAGTCTTTCTTCTCATTTTATAGTTACCTGTACATGTAGTTTATAGCATGTATCCTCCATACCAGACAATAAATAAATAGAAAAAAAAACACTAGATAGGAAATAAAACTGTTTTTTTTAAGTGTCAGATTATTTCTGATTTGAAATATTGTTAAATTTGGGATGGAGATGGTAACTAGATCCAAAGCTAGAGAGTAGGCTAGAATTTCAAATTTAGACAACAATTTAATCCAGTATTTTTTTAGATCCTTTGTGATTTCAACATTATTACTTCGGGTAGGTGCTGTTGAAGTTTGGTTAGGTTAGGAATTCGGAATTCTTAGTCAGAGAAACGAAAAGTCGTCGTGAAAATATCACCAATAATCTCTCACATACGCCCTGCATGCCATGAAATACTAATACCTTCTTCTCTTTTTTTGTGTTTTGGTGGGGGGGGAAGGGGGGGGGGGTTGATTGGGGGGCGTTTTTGGGGAGAAATGTGAGATATTAACGTTTAAAACGTTTTTTTGGTTGGAGAGCTGAGAAGTAATTATAATGCAAACCTGGTCAGTTTGTGGGGGGACGTGTTTGGTTTACACAGAAAAAAAGCGTTCCCGAAAATGAAAACGGACCGTGAACTAGTTCACGTTTTCAGGATTTTTCCCTTTAAACGTAAATTAGTTCACGATAACGTGATTCAGTTCACGGTGTATTTTTGCTTGTTCTCAAATTCATGACTGCCGTTCACGGATCTGGGCACGGATTTTTTTCCGTGCAGTATAGAAAACAAAAACGTCAAACGTCCTATGTCAAAAAAAAAAAAACTTATGATTACACCGTGTAAACCCGGTTAACCAAATCCTCACACGACTTCTCATATTCCAACGAAACCAGAACAAATACGGTTGTTACATAAATCTTCTTCCCTGCAAGTGACAGTCGAATAATCAAACCAAAACGGTATGACCCATTTAACGGAACTATTTTCCGAGCAGGCAGTGAGTGCCAAAGCACGGGGAAAACTATTCCAACCGTATATCTCTTTGGCAAATCGTATATATCGGCCGTTTCAGTGGTAGGGTACAACACGTTCCCTCTCAACCTAAAAACCAATGCAACAAACACAGAAAACGCGTTCATTACTGTCGTTCAACTACCCGAGAAGCACCGTCCGGCGCTCTGTGTGGGTGTTTCTAGTCTATCTACACTTCTTCGAATCGGGCAGTGGACTGTTTTGCCTAACGTCATCGCCCCGTGTGGTGGCGGTCATTCTCCATCCATGCAATAATAATAACGATGGAGTGTGGAACAAAACTTCGCCTACATTATATTGCCATTGTATGAGTATGGAAGCACAGTAATAGAGTTTGTTTAGTGAATGACTTTTGAGCAACTCTTGCTCAAAACAAACGGGGCTGCAAACAAAAAAAAAACCTGCTGTTGTGTTTGTATGCACAGTTTGACAGTTTGTTCTGTCAAACGGTGAAGTCGCTCGCCGACGAAGATGTTCAGCAGCATGACAGTAGGCGAGCTTGGGGTTGATGATCACTCAAAATATTTTTTCTCTTTGGTTCGTGTTCGCTCCTTGCTCTCGTTTGGACTGCTCTGCTGTGGGTGCAGCTCGCAAGCTGCTTCCGACGAGGGGATTTTTTTCAATCGAATTAAGGTGCTGTTTAAGTTTTAGTCGCGTCAATTCAGTGGTTGATCAGTGGACTAATACTGTTCTTTTCGATTTTTTCATTACAGGTGAAGTGTTGGGTGCGTACGGGCGTGAAAAAAAAGTACATTGAGAAGCACGGAGATAGTTCGCCATCATCGGAACAGGAACACTAGCGCCGCTACCGTGAACAACGACGAACGATTGCAACAGTGAAATAGCAGCAGCAGCAGCTTTCACTCACATCGGCGCATTCAGAACGGGTGTTTTACAGTACTTGTGTCTGTGGCGAACCGAGACTGCTGCAGACGGATACACTCTATCGTAGGCTAAAGTGAAGATCCGAACGGGGTTTGTGTGTGGCCAGAAGAAAAAGTGGAAAATCGTTCGGAAAACAAACGGTCCAGCGCGCGCGAGTTGGGGAGAAAAATTTAAATTAAAAATCGATTTTAAGACGTTCTGTGTTCGTCAGTGGGTGATTTTAAATTTAGACTTCAAGGCATCTAGAAGGGTAGGGCCCTCACCGATAGAGGGAGGTCCGCGATGGGTAATTTTCTAAACTTTTGACAGCAGCACGCATATTTGCAGCAAACGCTGTACCAACACACTCGCGATCCGTGGAGTGTCTGCGCAAAGTGAGTGCAGAGTACGGTAGAAGTGAAAATCGTTCGCAATCCATTTCGGAAGATGATAAGGACCTCTCGGAAAATGGTGAAGTGATAAGGGCCTAGTGCGGTAAAGGGTCCCTAGAATAAAACTGACGACTACGGGATCAGTTAGGTGATTTTTCGTGGACATCATCACGCGAGTTCCTTCAGAAGAGTCGGAAATGTGCGCGTGGAATTCCCTTTTCCGATGGCAGCTGTAGTAGTGGGCAGTGACGCGCGAGAAGACAGGTGAACCCTTCCCAAAACATTCATACAGAGTCGAACTACCACCACCACGATCGACACGGTTGTCGTCAACAGTAGAAGTTGCTATTCGTCGCGGCAGACTGGCGACGAAGACGACGGCGAAAGAAGAGTGTGATTTTATCTGATTGAATAGAAAAAGGATCAACCCGATAGGAAGATTGCCGTGTGATTAAGCGACGTGTGTAATCTGGTAAATTGGTGCGCGTTGTATTAGTGGTCGAAGAAAGTATTAGTCAGAGTGGTTCAAAATCAAACAAATTGCATCCGTGTAAAACAGGGAAACAAGAGTGCATGACTGAGTATCAGAAAAAAATCGGGAAATCCTTGTAAATAGAGGTACATCACGGTTTTACGTGGCGAGACCGTGGAAGGATTTTTTTTAATTTCCAGCGTATTTAGAGCAATCAACCCAACACATTTACTGCATGAATTAAGTGGCTTGCTGGAGAACTTGCAACGAGTGCGAAAGTTGTGAAAATATCTACCGATCAATTCCTTCTTATCATAAAGTGAAAATAACCCCAAACGGTATAAGTGAGTACCACACAGTGTAGTGTGCTTCAGGCTACCAGCATAGAGTTGCTAGGTGTATCGTGTGACAACGGAAGAAACCTGCTACAATAATCACAAACTAACTGTCCGACGAACTTTATCGGAAGGTGTGTGGAAGCATTTTTTTTTGGCCCGGTATCTCGGTTGCGGAAGATGCAGCGTAGCAAGGAACAGCAAGAACAACAGCAACGTGAAGGTCGCGAACGTGACGTTGCACGACAGACAAGGTGAATGATATGGATTTTTCTATGCTGCTCTTTCCTTCCCTGTTAGGTATGGGAGCCTATGCGAGGTTTGCTCTGTATTTAGATAAGCCTTCACCTACGACCACGCTAGACAACCAGCCAAGTAGCTGTGCTATAGTTGAATGGCGGACTGGTTGTTCGCGTGGGTGGACTTTGCTGTTTTTGTTGCTTCAATGTGATTCCATATTCCTTGCACAAATGCTGCTTCGAACTATGATAAAATACTGGCATAAAAGCTAAAACAGTATGCGTTAGCGGTAGTTAAATGGAAAAGGTTTCTTCTTTTTGTAGAAGTCCGCTGTGATAACGTTAGAAACTCCCTGGGCAAACTTGTTTAGCAATTATCTAGCTGTTTCGCAATTATATATTCATCTGAGATGTTCTTAAAGAAGTTCGTTTTTTCCGACCGGCAGTCTTCTCCATTCTTAGCATTTCAATCTGATTGTTTATCGCACATTAGAATTAGTTCTAGATACACTATCTTCAAAATAGTCTACCACATTTCTTTTTACAATTTATCCCAGACGGTCTCTGTGAAGGGTCCCAGTTGCTTTTGCTAGTGTTCGCAGGAAACACTTGAGGGCTCGAGGACAAACTGGAAAAGGGAGGTCGATGAAAATCTTTCTTTCGAACCTGTTTCCAGAAACTCCAAATTCTACAGGCTAAAGAGAAAATCTACGATAGTTCTGAGTGGAAATCCAGAAATAAATTAGAAGTAGAATGAGTAGCTAGTTGCAGTATGTAGCGCTCAAAACTTTTGACGGTGTACAACACGCGTAGAATTCGGACGCCGTGACCTAACATTGAGACACTACGAGAAGATGAAGTAGCCAAGGAATACATGCAACAGCTGAAAGCAACCATAGAGCAGCCTGGCGCCGGTACTCTTGAAGATTACTAGAGAGATATTCGAACCGCCATTGGTGCCACTAGGTACTTCTGCACCGAACCGCAAAAATGACTGGTTTTACGGCGACTACGCGGACTTAGAATGCTGCAACATCGTACGAGAGCGAATGTGGAACGGTACAGACAAGCACGAAACAGCTAAAACTGTAATCTTCGAAGGAAAAAGCGCCTACTGAAAGAACGATACAAAAAGGAAAATACTAGGGCTCACTATTAAGCTATGTGCGAACAACTCAACACAGTCATTAACTACAGTCATCGGCAAAATAAAGTGCCCACCCTTCATGCTCTCAACAAACACTTCCCAAAAATTTTAACTTGTCAATAATTAACAATGAACTTGTTAATGATACTTTATTGAAAACATTCCCCATAAATTTATGACAAAAAAAACTTATTTTTCCCAAAAATACTTCTTGTTGAGGTTAGCAGTCTGACGCGGTTGATCAAAGCAACGATGGATCGAGTGATGTGTGCCGTCCGAGTATCAGGGGCACTCTCGAGTTCCTTCGAATCTCGGAGAGGGTTACGGCAAGGTGATGGATTGTCGTGTTTGTTGTTTAACATTGCATTGGAGGGTGTGATTCGAAGAGCTGGGATAGACACGAGTGGCACGATCTTCAGGAAACCTGTACAACTTTTTGGCTTCGCCGACAACGTTGATATCGTAGCACGTAACTTTGTGACGATGGCGGAAACGTCCATCAGACTTAAGGCTGAAGCTGGTAGGATTGGGCTTGTGATTAATGCGTTGAAAACAAAATACATGAAGGGAAGAGGCTCACGAGAAGAAAATGTTAGCCTCCTAGCACAAGTTCAGATCGACGGTGATGAAATCGAGGTAGTAGACGAATTCGTGTATCAGGGCTCATTGGTGACCGCCGATAACGACACCAGCAGAGAAATACAAAGGCGCATTATGGCTGGCAATCGTGCCTACTTTGGACTCCGAAGGACGCTAAGATCGAACAAAGTTCGCCGAACCACAAAGTTGACCATCTACAAGACATTAATCAGACCGGTAGTTCTCTACAGCCACGAAACATGGACATTGCTAGTGGAGGACCAACGCGCCCTTGGAGTCTTTGCACGGAAGGTGCTGCGTACGATCTACGGTGGAGTGCAGATGGAAGACGGAACGTGGAGGAGGCGAATGAACCACGAATTGCACCAGTTGCTGGGAGAACCTCCCATCGTACACATCGCAAAAATCGGTCGACTACGATGGGCTCGGCATGTCGTAAGAATGTCGGACGACAGCCCTGTGAAAATGGTTCTCGAAAACGAACCGACAGGTACAAGAACAAGAGGCGCGCAACGATCAAGGTGGATTGATCAAGTAGAAGGCGACCTGCGGACCCTCCGCAGACAGCGAGGCTGGCGAGGTACAGCCATGGACCGATTACAATGGAAACAACTTCTGTGTACAGCAGAGGCCACATCGGCCTTAGTCTGATTGGTAGGGTAAGTATATGGCCTGCCACACCATTACCTTCTTGCCGAATTTTTCGGTGTAAATGGCTTTCACTGGAACATCCTTTCCCTTCGGTGAGGTATAAAACTGGGGTCCCGGCAATCGAGTTTTATGTAGGTTTCATCGTCCATGATAACACAGTTCAATTTTTTGGTTAGCAGTTTGACGTACAGCTTTCGAGCCCTCGGTTTCACAGATTCAGCCTGTTTGGTGATTCATTTTGGCTGCTTCTGCTTCCGACGAGTCTACATTCTCTCCTTGGCACGCATAACGTTAGTCGCCGAAGTACTTAGCTTTTTCGCCACATCTCGGATTTATGCTGAAGGATGACGCTTGAAATAGTCGCTTACCTTTTTTTCGATGGTAGGGTCAGCGGGGCCGGGTTCTCTACCCCGTCTCGGAGAATCTAAGAAAGAGCACTGTTGGTTTGAACTGCTCCAACGCTCACACCTTCTTCCTTAGCCAGTTTTCTGATCGAAAGACCACTTATCCGTTTTCTCTGCTCGGGAGAAAGACCACGCATTTTCAAACATCCATGCGAAAAATTGAAAAATAATGTTCAGTTTAATTTGGATGTAAAGAACACGACGCAGCTAAAAATTGATTACTGCACGTATTTTGAATTGACGGTTAATCATTAATTAGTGTATTTACAATTATCGGAATAGTCTATATGTCAGAAGTAATTCTAGTACAGGCCATGCTAGAAGGCGTTTCGACCGTGCGTAAAGAACAGGCTTCATAAAAACTAGCTGCGGACCAAATGCAGGAGATCGTGGAGTAAATAGCGCTTCTTTACAAAAAATAAAATAAACCCAAATAGTGACACTGCATGTTTGCAAATGGGAGTGCTTACTTAGTTCATTTTTAATGTACTGATACAATAAATGTATAAAAGATTAAAAAAATACTAAAATTTTGAAATCACTTTTTAGTCACTATTTGGTCACTATTTTTATTATTTTAGTCACTAAAGTAACTATTATTTATCCATAAATCCGCTACCAGCCCTGAGAACGTTTAGATCAGCGGTGGATCGCCCCGGTAGACCTGACCATAAGACTTGAACACCTGATCATAAGACCGATTGAACATTCTGCAGGAGAATTGCAGAGCATGGTTTGAAAAACAAGCTTGCCCGGAAGTTTCCATTCATCAGCAAAGCTACCCGAGCAGGAATGAATAACTTGATAACTGGCCTTGGTATTCAAGAGCTCAGATTAAGAGGTGAAATACCTGAGGAAAAGCAACGTCGCGAATTGATTTTGCGCAAGCACCTGGAAAATCCTCAACTCTCTCATCGGGACATCGGAAAACAACACGCCAATCCCAATGCTTCGGTCAATGATGTGGCTCAAAAGTTGAATCTGTCCAAGTCTTTCGTTCAGAGAGCCAAGACCGAGAGGGACTGCATACGTACAAAGCGCAGAAGGCTCCAAATCGTGACGAACGACAAAATACGGTGGGAAAGCTATGGTCCCGGAAACTGTACACCCAGATGCTGACGAAGCCTCATTGTCTCATCATTGATTATGAGACTTACGTCAAAGCGGACTTCCGGCAGCTTCCGGGGCTACTGTTCCCCACCGCCTTTGCACAAGTTCGATGTTCCGGAAGGAAGTAATGAAGCAGAAACTTCCAAAGTTTGCCAAGAAATACATCATTTGGCAAGCGATCTGCTCATGTGGCAAACGGAGTGCGCCGTTCGTGACTACCGGGACTGTAAACGGGGAGATCTACCTCAAGGAGTGTCTACAGAAGCGTCTGCTTCCTCTGTTGAAGCAACACGAGGGCCCTACGATCTTCTGGCCGGATCTAGCTACGTGCCACTATTCAAATGTTGCCCTGGAGTGGTACGAAGCCAACGGGATCACTTTCGTACCCAAGGATATGAACCGGAACTATGGAAGTTGAATGAAATAAATATGCCAAAAGCCTATTAATGGGTTATATTTTATTGTCTGAAAGTTTGAAAAGGATCGGTCAACTAGGTAATTTTCTACAGCGTTTTTTTCCGTGATGCAATTTGATGTGGGACACCCTTCTAATTCACTTCATATTCAAATGATGCTAATCTTTTGATCAAGTAATTTTGAGCATTTCAGGGCTGATTTCAAATTCTTGAGGACTAAATAACAAAGTATTTAAGTAAATTCTTGATTAACTCACTTCATATTCATGTAATTTCATACTTTGCACAGCTGATTCACTTCATATTTAAATGCTTTCAAGCTTTTCATGGCTGATTAACTTCATATTTCAGTAATTCTAAACCTCTCGGGCTTAACTCACTTCATCTTCTAGTGCCTGATCCCAGATTTTTGAGGACTTACTAACTTGAATAAAGGGCGAACACGAAATTATTGCGACACCGAAAATGTCATGCCAATTTTCTTATAATGTTTAGAATCAAACCAAAATTTTAGGGTAGTTTTATACATATATTTACTTCAAAAATCAAAAGAAAAGTAAACCGATGGAGCCTTGAGTGTAAAATTGAACGCATTTTCGCTTGATGCCCTCCATCAAAGTCTTTACAGTGTCATCCGGTACCAGTTTCTCAGTTTTTTTTTTCCATTTTCTCAACATGTCCTTCTCGTCTTTGACTGTCTTCTTGCTCTTCCGAAGTTCCCGCTTCATCATTGCCCAGTACTGCTCCACCGGGCGCAGCTCCGGACAGTTTGGCGGATTCATGTCCTTTGGAACAAAATGGACAGAATTGGCCTCATACCACTCCAGGACACTTATAGAATAGTGGCATGATGCCAAATCTGGCCAAAATAGCGGAGCTTCGTCGTGCTGCTGCAAGAACGGCAAAAGGCGCTTCTCGAGGCACTCAGATTTGTAGATCTCGCCATTTACTGTGCCCTTTGTCACGAAAGGCTCACTCCTCAGTCCGCAAGAGCAGATGGCCTGCCAAATGAGATATTTGGAGGCGAACTTCGACATTTTCTTCTTCTTAAATTTGTCGTCCACATAGAACTTGCTCTTGCCGGTGAAAAACTCCAACCCCGGAATTTGCTTAAAATCGGCTTTTATATACGTTTCGTCGTCCATCACACAGCAGCCATATTTTGTCAGCATCTTCTCGTAGAGCTTCCGTGCCCGAGTTTTAGCCGTCGATTGTTGCCGCTCATCGCGGTTTGGGAAGTTCTGTACCTTGTATGTATGTAGTCCAGCTCTCTTCTTTGCATTCTGGACGTAGCTCTGCGACATGCCGATCTTTTTAGCCAAATCACGGCTTGAGACGTTGGGATTTGCTTTAATCATCCGCTTCACCTTTCCCTCCGTCTTTTTGTTCTCCGGTCCCGGTTTTCTTCCAGCTCCTTTGCCGTGGTCCAACGTCAACCGCTCCTGGAACCGCTTCAACACTCTGGAGACGGTTGAATGGTGAATGTTCAACATTTTTCCCAATTCCCCACCTCCATTTTCGTTGAATCGAAAAACACGACTTCGAGTTTGACAGCATGTAAACAATACACATCAATGAGAAAGTGTGCAAAATTTGGTTGATTTTTACCCAATGGTAAAAAAGTTATGCCCTGTTGAATGTGTCGCAATAATTTCGTGTTCGACCTTTACTAAGTATGTTTCACTTCGTATTCAAGTAGTTCCAATCTTTTTAGGACTGTATCGCTTCATATTCAAGTGGTTTCAATTTTTCCAGAACTAACATGCTTCATATTTAAGTAATTTTAAGCATTTCAGGGCTGATTCCAAATTCTTGAGTTATTCCAAGCTTTTCAGGTCTAACTCACTTTGTATTCAAGTTATTTAAGACTTGTTCACCTACATTTAAGTGATTCAAAAATATTAATGTTCGATTCACTTTGTTTTCAAGTTATTCCAAACTTTAACGTTATATCACAGAGAACAGACATCCAAGCTGGGGTGCCCTCCCTGTGTAAATTTCTTTAACTGTCATTTGAAAATTACAGCTGGTTTGTGTTAGTTTTGGTGAATCGTATGTTGATGGCGCCATCTGCGCGCCTCGAGATTTGATAGTCGTTGACTGTCTGTCAATTTTAATTTGCCTAGACCTAGACTAGGCGGCGCTGATGTTCCAAAGGTTTGCTTTTAAAAATTTACATAGTAAATTGGAAAAAAAATGTTAGAGCCTGGATGTCTGTTCTCTGTGGTTATATTCAAGTGATTCCAAAGTTTTAAGAGTCGATTCCAAATTGTTCAGGATTCACTAACAATATAGTCAAGTTATTCAGTACTGACCAACATAATATTCTTATGATTTTACGCTTTGCGAGTATAGCTCACTCCGTAGTGAAAAGAATTCAAACTTTTGAGGACTGATTCACTTCATTTTCAGGTGATTCCAATGTTTTCAGGGCATAACTCACTGCACAGTCTAGTGATTCAATGGTGATTCTCTTTATATCCAAGTGATTGTAAACTATAGAGCATTGATTCACACAAGTGTGAAAAGTGTGTGAAGTGAAGTTTAAGTGATTTAGAACTTTTCAGTATGATTGGACGACTCTCGCTAACTGGCGCAAGTGGACATCTGAAATAGAGATCTATTTCAGATGTCCAACTTGCGCCACGTAGTGACCGAATTCCGAACCATACATTCCACCTTCCGGAAGTCCTTGACCTTCTAAACAGTTTACTTAAGGTTCGAACTTTCTAGTTGGTCCACATAGATCACGATATAAACTCGTTCAAATTGTTTCTCTTTTCCATGGCCACTAGCGCCACGTAGTGACAAAATTCCGAACCATACTCTCCACCTTCCAGAAGAACTTTACTGAAAATTCGAACTTTATAGGTGGTCGGGACACGATCTAAACTCGTTCAAAAATGCTCTCGTAGTGACTGAATTCCGAACCATACTCTCTTTCGTCCGGAAGCCTTTGACATTCTGAACAAATTTGCTGAAGGTTATCAGCATTCAGATGTATAATATTATGAATTTATCTCGTTTTAGGTGAGTTGATACTTTATGGGAGTGATGCAATATTCAAGTGTGTGTTGCAATACTTTTCGAAGTGAGTCGATTCTATTGACTAGTAGTGTATATGCAGAACTCGGAAATTCAAAGCCTCTGATTGTTTCTGACAACAAGGGTCTAGTAATCGTTTCAAAAGCGCGTTTCTCATTTAAAAAAAAAACAACAATCCTATCTTTACGCCCTACGTTTTCCTTCCATTTTGCTAACACCAAATTTAACACTGTTTCACAAGAATGACCTTCACGATATCCCGATTGTTCTGGCGCGATCAAGTTGTTAATATTTAAATACGTTCATAGTTGGCCTTTTACAACAAGTTCTAAAACTTTCTCTGAAGTGTGCATACACGATAATGGGACTACTGCTGTAGGTGTCACTCACAGGGTGAGATGGTGGTTTTTCATTGTGAAGTCAGGTTAACTTTTAATAGCGCTTGAAAGCCGAATCGGACCGATTTATGCCGACAGTTGGCGCCATTCACAAAGCGTGATGGTGGTTCTTCATTGGGAAGACAATGTTATTTTTAATGACGCTTGAGAGTCGATTTGGTCAACAGTAAGGATGCTACTAGGGGCCTCTCACAAAATGTGATGGAGGATATTCATTGGCAAGGCTATAGAAGATCGTTCGAGGGCAGATTTTGATCGATTTAAACGAATCGAAAGAAAGCTGTTAAGGCCACCCACTAAGTGTGATGGTGGTTTACTGCATTAGGAAAACAATGTTATTAACAACGCACAATAGCCGTTATGAACCGATTTAGACCAACAACACGGATGCTGTTAGGACCATTCATAAGTGTGTGTGTGCCAGAACAATTTTGAACATTAAATGAAATTTCGACTTAAATTTGTTTCCATGGCGCATGCCAACGAGAAGACAGTCAACAAGAAGTCAGCTAGTGGAAAGGTAGGCACGACTTTTAAACTAAATGGACCTTCACAAGACCATAATTTCATCTCTAAAGAGTTGATGATTAAAAGAAAATTTTAGACCTCACTAAACAATGCTAAATCAATAGCTATGGCCTTCCTAATGGTAACTAAGGGCCTGTTCATAAACCACGTAGACTCATTTTTGAAAATCCTATAACCCCCCTCACACCTCGTAGACTTTTCTTCATACAATCTTTTGAACTTTTGTATGGAGACTTTGGTCCCCCCCCCCCCCTTCCCCCAGAAAATTCTACGTGGTTTATGAATAGCCCCTATTGGTAATAGTTTTGACTCATCGCGATGTCACAGTAATCGCCACAAGCCGCATAACGATTCCTAAGGGCTGTACTCGAAGTAATGCTAGGTCCTCGCTGTGTCTAATTACTGCTAACGGCAAACATTTACGACCGCAAGGTTCCTACAATATGTACTGTACAAGTTCAACCGTGTTCACATTTTATCGTACACATGGATCGTTAAGGTTATCATTCCACAGCATTCGTCAGCATTGGCGTTATCACTATGCCAACAGAGATACACAAATGTCAACAAAAAAAAAGTCCCTACCCTTGGGAGCCCAAGCCAATTAAAATCTAGCGCTGAGTCGTGATTGTCCATTGCCTTCCTTTCGGAGGTAGCCAGAGGCCAGAAGAGCCAGGCATATGACGTGTACGGGGTGTGCTGATTAGATAATGGTCACCACTCGTCTTATCGCGTACGCCCGGGGAGACATCGGAGGTGTTCAAAATTGTTAACAAACTATGACCAATCGGTCTTTTGACGTTCGTGACTGCATGAATAAAAACACGGTGTTGCACAACAATTTCGATTGGGTGAGAACCATTCCGTTGTCGAAAGGTTCACAGCTCAAGCGGTTGAAGGCCGCAAGAAAACAATCGCTAATGGGGTGTGTTTTTCGCACACTCGTATCAGACAGTAATTGAGCGGTCGTAGACGGAGGCGTGTTCGCATGGCACAGAAGCTTCAGCGCTACGCATGATTAGAACGGTAACACCTGGATGGTGCTAAGAAAGTCATGCCTTATTCAACTTCCACCGCCGAACAGTTTCATAACCAATATGAAATGTCAAATTTCGCTATAAATCTTCATATTTTCGACCGGTGTTGTAGCTCGTAAATCCACGGATGGATAACTGACTTCACAGTCTGTTTGGATTATGGACGAAATAATTGTGAGGGGGAGTCAAAAAACGAGTACTAATAAACCTTCATTAGGCATACGCCGATGTCCGGCTTGGTTCGAAGCAAGGCCATAACAAGTCGAAAAGTAGACAACCTGAGATCATGAATTCACATCACGCCACCCTCGTATGCGCGGCCGGTGCCCACCATCTGCATGATCCCAACGCACAGTGCTGCTGGGTCTGAATTTAGCGAGACAAAATTCGAAAAACCCTGAACCAGTCGCAAGATGATATCTTGTTTTTGACCGTTGAACTCACCCCGTTAAGACCACTGTGCGTTAGTTGGTATTGGTGCGTTCGTCACTGCTGCAACAAAGTTGCGAATTTTATTGACTCGACTCCTTTGCTTCTCGTCTCTTGATTTCCGTTGTTTACACTTTGCCTTTGCTTCGGATATGGATTCTTTTTCTTTTGTCAACGGTCGATGAACGACATCAGCGGCGCTCGAATGATGGTGTTATTGTTATTGGTGGTGGTTCTAACTAGTTAGCTTCTTCTTGCTGCTTCAGCAGGATGATGAATCCATCCAACCAGCCTAACCCTATCCAGACCGTCCGTGTTCGACCGACACAGAACCGGTTGCGTTGGTGCGAGTTTCGCACCATCAGGCAGTTGGATGACCAACAACCGGTTCCCCTCCGGGTAGCCCTCCGCGCGTTTCTTCGATATGCTCGTGGGTGCATCATCGACTGCCAGCTAGGGTGGTTCAGGAAGCTTTTATTCGTTGTCTGTTCGGTTAGAATTGATGCATCGATAACTGTGATAGTTTCTAATGTTTTTTGTTAAATAGAACTTAAAATTTTAATCACGTAGATTTATGATCTTTAAAACGCATAGGAATTGAATGTAGGACAATTTTTTTGAATCGTGAATGGTTTGTTATGTGTTTGTTTATGTGATCAAATCAATAATATTTTCGACAATTTGAATTAATTTAAAAAAGGGCGTTCACTGATTGGTTTACTGCACGATCCAGCGCTACCTGAACAAATACAAAAATCTGTAGGGTGGCCACAGACTCGGGAAAATCGGGAGATGCGGAAATCCAAAATCATCGCGAAATATGCGGGAAAAAATCGGGGATATCCAAACCCATAGGGAATTTTGGCAGTCATAGTCATATGGCAGGAACAATGCTAACACCGTTTTCAAATTGTATGATGTGAGCAGAGTCATCTACTCGGTGCAACAATCTAATTAACGAAACGATACAGTGGTTTTCTGCAAATCCAGCATTGTTGAAGAAGATAATTCAGTTCTCTATGGATGCCGGGCTGTCAACTGGACGGCGTCCAAAGAATTGACTGGGAAATCAGGGATCTGCGAGCACGTCGCTCGTCGTACACAATTCCTTCAAGGAGGGGCTAAGGCAAACAGATTGGCATAAGAATCATTTTCTGCTGGCTTTGTTCAGCCTGTTCAAAAACGTACCGCTTAGAAGATCTACACGGCTGTGACAGGTGAGGTATGTGCGAAACCTCACCTGTCACAGCCGTGTAGATCTTCTAACCTTTTGACTTACCTTTGTTTTTATTTTACGCTAGCTGAACCCGTTGCAAGCGCTGCTACGCTTGCAACCAAATGAATGAAAATTTACTAGAACTGGCACGTTTATGGTTATTTTTTTCTTGACTAAGCAGGGGTTCAAACTTCTAACAGAACATGCTTCTTACCCGAGAAATACACGTTTTGTGTTTAAGTAACCTGGATAATTCTCATGTTTGGTTGAAATTTGTGTATGGGAGCCTCTCCTTTCCGAGGGGGGGGGCTCAAACCACCTTTTTTTTGTTGGGGCGTAGAACCACTGCGTCCACTGAGTTGAACTTTTGTGGTATACCCCTGTTTACTATTCTAATACGCATCTTAAAGCTAGATCACCATTTGTCAAGTGACGCGTCTCCCAGTCAGGCAAAATTGAGTTTATAAAACCCACCACCTTTCCAGGATTTGCAGTCCAAATTTCTTTAGGTTGCATATAGCCACTGTACAGAAATTTAAGTCTGCTCTTGTACAAAGCATCACAACTGCAAAGCAGATGTTCCGTGGTTTCACGTTCCATGTTACAGAAACGACAGATATCATTCTGAAGCTGGCCAATGTTTTTCAAATGATATCTACTCGGGCAATGTCCGGTTACTAGGCCAGTATAGGTACAAAGAACTCTCTTATTGAGCTCCAGAAGCTTTTTACTGATTGTAACATTTGGAATTATAAACCTTTTCGCTTGAACGCACTTTGTGGTGACCAACCAATTGGTCATCACCCTTTGCACTTCCCAAGATTTTAATTCCATTTTTATGGCACACTATGATATACCGCAGAATGGTTCTGGGCCAATAAACTGTGCATTTGAACCTTGTTTCGCAAGCTCGCCTGCCCTTTCATTGCCTTCAATGCCAGTGTCCCGGAACCCAGAATAAATTTACCGAGTTCTCTTGGCACACCTTTCGCAATGAAAGAATGCATTCCCAGACAAGTTTGGATGTGCATTTATAATTACTTAACGCTTTGAGTGCCGCTTGGCTGTCTGTAAAAATACAAATATTTGCATATCTATATTTCCTCTTCAGACAAACGTTAACACATTTTATTATAGCAAAGATCTCTGCTTGGAAAACCGTTGTATAGTTGCCCATCGCCACTGAGATTTCTACCCCAGGGCCGAAGATTCCTGCTCCCGTTTTTGTTCCAATTTTTGAGCCATCTGTGAAGAAGTTTATGGAGCCATGACGAACGGTGGGACCTCCGACTTCCCAATATATACGTGACGTTTCACATATGTTGTAAGGGATGTCATGGTTTTCCACAGGTTTCATCCAGTCTCCATTCATGTACATCACTGGCCCATTTTGAAAGCTTTGTGAAATGCTCAGGTGACCGACTAAGTCACCAGACATGAAAGTTTTCAACCGTTTAAGTCTAAGCATACTCTTTTCCGCTTCTAGTTGCACGTATTCGTGCAAAGGCAGCAGATTTAGAATTGCATTCAACGCATTTGATGGAGTGCTGCGCATCGCTCCCGTTATAGTAATGGATACTAGCAGTTGAAGTTTTGTAAGCTTTTTCTGTGCAGTAGCCTCTTTTGTTTTTGGCCCCCACACAAGAGAAGCATACGTTGTTTTTGGACGTATTATGGATGCATAAATCCACATTATCATTTTTGGTCTTAGACCCCATTTTCTGCCAAATGTTTTTGAGCATATCCAGAAAGCACTGGTTGCCTTACCGATCACACACTCAAGATGAGCATTCCAGTTCAGTTTGGCATCCAGTATCACTCCTAAGTATTTAACCTGTTCACTAAGATGAATCTTTAATCCTCCTAGCTGAAACGCTTTTAGACTAAACTTCCTTATCCTAGTGAAAGGTACAATTACTACTTTTGATGGATTTATGCTAAGGCCCTCCTTGATACACCAAGACTGGGTAAATTTTAGGGCCCATTGCATTCTTTCTGAAATGATGTTGACCACCATACAATCATTGCCTTCAAAATCCCCCACATGCCAAATTTGGTTCCATTTGCTTGATTACTTCTCGAGTTATGCAGAAATGTGTGTGTTATTTGTATGGGAATCCCCACTTCCAGAGAAGGGAGGAGTCTCTAACGATCATAAGGACCTTTCCCGGCCCCAAAAACTTCTCCAAAAAAAATTTCACTCCAATCGGTTCAGTTGTTTTCGAGTCTGTAAGGTTCACCAGTTGCTGGGAGAACCTCCTATCGTACACATCGCAAAAATCGGTGGACTACGATGGGCTGGGCATGTCGTAAGAATGTCGGACGAAAGCCCTGTGAAAATGGTTCTCAAAAACGAACCGACAGGTACAAGAAGAAGAGGCGCGCAACGAGCAAGGTGGATTGATCAAGTAGAAGGCGACCTGCGGACCCTCCGCAGACAGCGAGGCTGGCGAGGTACAGCCATGGACCGATTACAATGGAAACAACTTCTGTGTACAGCAGAGGCCACACCGGCCTTAGTCTGATTGGTAATGGTAATGGTAAGGTTCAGACAGACCGACAGACAGAAATTCATTTTTATATAGATAGATGACTGGAATGGAACCTGTAAATTTTTGTGCAAAAATTAAGTTTTCGAGTTTTTACAATATGTTCCTTTTTATATGCTACACGAGTTCCGTCAACCTAGCGTGGTAAGACTGTTGTCATTTTTTAAATAGCATAAAGTCTCAGTCCATTTGTATAATAGACAAGTATTTTTCACTGCAGCGGACATATGTCAGCTATGTCAAGTCATCCAAATTTGAAACGGAGCTTTTCGCCGGTACTCCGATCAAAAGTGTTCGCTGTTGTGGTAAACGATAAGATATTGGGATCAAAGCTGAATTTTGTCATCACGTCTGCAGTAATGGTCGAGTCGTTTCTCAGGGAATACCAGCCCGAATTTCCTATGGCACCGCTTCTTTTCGACGATTTGACGAGACTAATTAGAGCCGATATGGAGAAAATTATTAAGCCCGAGCGTCTGACAGTCAAAACAAAATCCTCAATTTAAATATAATTGACAACGAGCAATTATCTGCCAGCCCTAAATGCGGATATCGGTTTTTATTCTAAATCGCCAATCAAGAAAGCGAGAGAATTTGTAAAATAAATCCGACAAAGCCGTTTTGGCATTCCGCAACGACTTTCCATCTGTGGTTTTTTAAAAAGCAACTCAACGAATCCCCATTAACATAACCTTTAACGCGTTACGTCACCTGAATTAACCCTGATAATGTAACATACTTCACGGGCATAAACGTCACGGGCATAGCTAAAAAGCGTCTGGAGTTGAGTCTGGAAACATTCGTAGAAGAAGAACATCTGAGCGCTGCAGTTGCTGACATAGTGAAAGAAGAATTTGGGCAGTAGGCCGTCTTCAAAGACGCAACGCATGTACCGAATACGGCGAAACGCTGACAGCACAACAAAGTGAAGGAGATTTGCAAGAAAAAAAAATCGAGATTGAAGAGAGAAGCAGAAAAAATAGCAAAGCAACATGAACCAAAGAAAATTAAGTGTTTGGCCGATGCTTAGAGGGATGCAGGGATCATTTTGCCTAATTGGAACTAGTCAGACCACCCTGTATCTGTCATTAATTCCCAAAAACTAGCCCACCATCTACCATCGTCATACTGCTGCACAGTAAGACCAGCCTTATTCAGAATCTCGAATGAAAAAAAAAAAAAATGATTTTGTGATTTTGTTTTATATTTTCCAACTGGAACAAACTCACCAAACGCAACATGGAATTCGCCCCCGGTGACACCAATCAGCCAAAAGCAATTATGACATTTATTTTTATGATACATAATCATTATTCCTTTATTAGGTTTAAGTTCCCTGATTCATTCATGTGTATTTAATTTCCGAACAAAACAACAGTGTGCGGCAGGCAAAAATGCGAAAATTTACGGTAGTTCTTTCAAATCCCATTTTCATCTACTTTAAGTAATAATATCAACATTTTCGAGTTTAGCTATCTTAATTAGGTCCTTTCTAACAAAAGTACTCGATGCATTCTCCATTTGCATCCATGGCATCCTCAAGAAGACGCCAGAGGCTAGAACATCCTTTTCGAACGTAGTCCTCCGACATCGACTGGGATGTTTGCGTTAAGACAGATTTCAGGGTCTGCACGCTAGGATGAGATTGTGCTTCAACATACGCCCAAATTGAATAATGCAACGGGCTAAGGTCCGGATTGCTAGGGGTCCACAAATTTTTTTTATCAGCCATCATTGGGTCCGCTTTGACGTGTGATACACACTGGTAAATTTATTATACAAATGATCAAACTTTATTTCTTTTTGAAGGTCATCGTCTACAAAACACAGGAAAACTATTTGATTAGGCTCCCGATTTTCCAAATGCGAACTGTCGGGCTTTACGTTTCACACCTTCCATCTAGTTTTGTACCGCTGTTATATCCACCGTATTTGATGCTGAACGCCAATTTGCCTTGAACCGTTTTTCACTTCTAGCTATTTTTTGAGTTCTCTTGAGGTTTCTCTTTACGATTGCCCAATATTTTTCAATTGGGCGCAGTTTCGGCGAGAGGGTTTTTCTCCATGCATATGATATGCACACTTTTGGCGGTATACCATTCCTGAGCTATTTTTCCGTAGTGGCAAGAAGCGAAGTCTGGCCAAAACAGCACGGAACAACTATGTTTCTTCAAGAAAAGCAATACGCGTTTTTGCAAGCATTCCCTTACATAAATATCTTGGTTGACAGTGCCATTTGTCACGAAACTTTCGCTTTTTAACCCACAGATTTACCTGCCAAACCAAGTATTAAGTTTGACATTTACAAGTATAAGTTTGGCATTTTTTTCTGCTTAAACATATCTTGAACCTTTCCTTTTCCGGTGGCCGTATAAAACTCCTGACCTGGAAGCTGCGTGAAATCAGCCTTGACGAATGTTTCATCGTCCATAACGACGCAATCAAACATGGTCAACAAACTCGTGTGCTTACATATGTTACGCGCTCTTCCTTTGGCTGTTTTGTTTTGCTTATCATCTCGATTTGGTGTCACTGTAACCTTATATGTTGACAGTCCGTCTCGTTTCTTTGCTCTTTGCACTGTTGTATGGGACTTTCCCAATTTGTTTCCGATATTTCTGATAGAGAGGTTGGGCGTGCGTTTGAAAACGCTGTCCACTATTCTTCCTGTCGCTGCGGCTTCCTGGTTTCGGTTACCTTCTGATCCCGGCTTCCTGGCAGTCGTCAAACGTTCTCCGAACACCTTTATAACATTCGTCACTGTTGATTTGGCAATATTAAGTGATTTTTCCAAGTCGGTGTGGGAATAAGTTGGATTTTGCTTATGCGCATGCAAAAGTTTGATCCGCTGCTCTTCTTGCTTCGACGCCATTTTGACAACTGAATTGAAAATGGCAAAAACAAAACAGAGTCAACATTCCGTACGCATAAATCTACAAATTAAGGGGTGTTCAAGTTTTTTTAATTTCACGATTAAAAAGACTACGTCATATTTGAGTCGAACAAGTTTTGACCGTTCCACCCTTAGGCAATTTACTCTGCAAAATGAAATTATAAGACATCACCTTATATTTGCAATATTTTCAATGGTTTTAAGTTTAAAATCATCAACTTTTGGAATTGACACAATATTGGAATCTATGCGTAGTGAATCGCTTGGTGCAAAAATTTTGGGATTCGCTCGTGAAATGACTGAGTTATTAACGTTCAAAATCTAGACATTTCGAACTCGTAACGTGGACCCCAGTATTGAAAACACAGACGTAGTCCTACGTTAAAAGAGCTCATCAGATTTATTAAACAAAATTTCTTGTGTCCTCTCTCTAGATTTTTATTCAGAGACAATGCTTACCATACATTAAACCTGTTAAATGAGTGCAATACATATTTGACAAAAAAAAAATCACCCATCATAGTGTGCTCAACAGATGGCGCGAGTGTTTTAGTGACGATGATTTGTAGTGGAAAATGATCAATGTTTTATTTTTGTTTGTCTGTGACATAAATGTTAATAAATAAATGGGGCTAGGTAAAAACACAAATATGAACATTGTCATAAAAACTCACGTTGTTACGCACTTTGATGATAATTGTTGATGCTGCTGATCCAAAGTTATGAAAAACTACCAATTTTAAAACGCGTTTTTCTCCTAAAGGGGACAAACGGGGCTAGGTAGCCCATCAAACCTTCCGGTCCGCCGGTAGAAGCATCTTGCTATGAGGTACCCGGTGGGTCTCCACCAATTGCCTTTCGATCTGCCAAATTTGGACGACGTCTGCATTGAGTTATCTCACATTATAATGATCCGTCCAGTATATCACAAAACATTGCGATTGATTGAGCAGATCGGAGATAATGAAATGATTGGGTATAGGACCAAGTCTTCCCCGGTTAGTGCTAAACCGATGAGCTTGGACATAAAGTTGCCAGAAGGCACGAGATGCGTCTTCGGACTCTTGTTTTACTAGGTCCCTCAATTGTAAGGAGTGTATCAAAAATAAGCTACCCACAAACTTTCTTTCAAGTTATATTGAAACCCTTTATTATACGAGGTTAAACTTGAACATAATGAAGACCGGATGAAATTTAAGTTATTCCTTCACGAATTTTCGAACTTTGGATCGAATGCTCTTCATCAAGTTCCGGACAAGTGTTGCATCGCATTTTTTGGACGCTTGAGCCCAAATTTTTTTAAACTTCTGCATGTTCCCAGCTGCCTTACCAGTCTTCTTGAAGACCCTCTTCACGATTGCCCAGTAACGTTCGATGGGTCGAAGCTGAGGGCAATTTGGTGGATTGATATTTTTCTCAACGAAATCTATACCCTTTTCCGCAAGCCAATTGAGAGTGGTTTTGGCATAGTGAGCCGACACTAAATCCGGCCAAAACAGTGGAGGTGTACTATGCTTCTTATATAAAGGCAACAATCTCTTCTGGAGACACTCAGATCGATAGATTTCCGAATTTATAGTTCTGGTTATGTAAAAAATGGTTGACTTCAAACCACAGGAACATATTGCTTGCCATACCAGTACCTTTCGACCGAATTTCTCCACTTGAATCGACCTGTCCGCATCGCTCACATCCTCCCCAACGACGGCAGTAAAGTATTGTGGACCTGGAAGGGTTTTTGAGTCCTCCTTTACATAGGTCTCATCGTCCATCAAAACGCATGCATCCGGACGCTGCAAAAGACGCGAATACAATTTCCGGGCCCTTGTTGCTGCTCGCTTCTTCTGTTCTGCACTTTGTTTCGAGATATTCTGCTTCTTGTAGGTTTTCAGGTGGTTTCGCCTCTTGATACGCTGGATCATTCCGACACTCGTTCCTGCTTTTTTGGCCAAATCACGTATTGACATTGATTTGTTCTTCATGATTAGAGATACCACTTTCTGCTCCAGTTTCGGGTTGGAAGAACCGGGTTTTCTGCCTCTTCCTGGTAGCTCATCCAAAGAATAGTGTTCCCCAAACTTATTAATGATGGTTTTAACACTCGCATGATGAATTCCAAACCGCTTCGCCAATTTTCGCATAGTAATACCCTTCTCACTTAGCCATGTATCCAGAACCTTAATTTTCACTTCCTTTTCAATAGGCGACATTTTGAAAACGCAGAATTTGAACCGCACAAACAAGTAAACAAAAGAAAGCTGACAGTCAAACGCACAGCATGCAGTGTTCAGAGCATAAAAAACCATCACAAATACATGCGTACAACGCAAATGTATGTGGATAGCTTATATTCGATACACTCCTTAGTATTGGATGGATTTGCGTGGATTGTTCTTAAGAACGTTCTACTTGATTGATGCGGATATTAGTTGCAGCAGTGAAGTGGTTTGTGGAGTGGGGTTGTGAAAATTGAAAGTTTACGAAATAAGAGTTTGCTTCGAGCATCGGCTGTAAACGGTTGTGTCGATGCTTTCTTGCGCACTATTTTGCTATCGGGTATGGCGCGTTTCGTGAGTTTACTAACGATTATGAATCATAAATATTATCACATCACTTATCAAAGTGAATCCTGATCCATCGAGCTCTACCCTACTAACATAGAAACAAAAAACCCTCACTGTGACCTATGTGGGGATGCAGAGATAAGCACGGTCCCTAAACAGCAAAGGTCAAACTAACATTCCTTCCCTATTCCCACCTGATTACCCCATTTAGTTGATTCATTGTGCAATTTCATTGATGCTGATCAATCACGGAGTAGCAACCGTTGATACGTGCTGTCAGTCAAGCTAAGCTAAGCTAACGCTTGTAATTCGTATAGGACTCATATGCTTTAATAAGCTGATCCAATATGAAATGGATCAAAAACTACAATACATTTACTTTGCTCGTTCTTTACGAGGGGTAACTTTCCTCACATAATAAAATCATATATCATAAAAAAAACAACAAAAATGCTATTTTTACAAATTTCAAGCTTGAATGATGTATATGGAATTTTAAGACACAAATTAAATTACTTGGCCATGTAAAAAGCGGCTGCAGTAAGTCAATTCGAGAACATAATATGCGTATGTACAAAATATATCCGACTTCCACTGGATTTTTACTTAGAAAAAATAAAAATTAGATGTGTATTATTATCCTACTAGTCCTGGAAAAGCTGAAAACAGAATAGATCATTCCAAATACCAAAGATATAATTTCAATGAAAGATAATATTTTATAAGACATGTTGTTAAAACATGTCTTAAAACTGTTCTAGTTACATTTCAAAGATAGCAATTGGAGTGATCGAAGGGCCCGGTTTGATGATTTCTGAAATAAATGGCTTATCTTATCAGAATACCACTAAAACAAATTAAACATAATCCTACACCGCTTATAAGCGCATGCCAGTCTTTTATGAATATAGTAGTTGAAGTTCAGAAGTGCAATTTTAAAGTAAATGTTATGCTGAAATGCTGAAAAACAAATTGAGCCTTTCATCCATGTCATGTTGCTCCAGGCTCTTGAGATAAATGGTTTTGGAATGCAAAGATGAATCCAAGCGTGCTGAAATTATTAATTGATATGAGAATGGAAAATTATATGATATGATGTACTGGTCGCACCCCCTCACTTGGCTATTGTCAAAATGACAACATTGCCCAGGCTACGCCAACCAGCGTCTCCGTGTTTCAGCTGGCAGTCTATTGTGATCATATGACTCGTGAAGGCGTGAGGGAGGAACTTGTGAGGGCCAAATTAAAATATCTACAATTTTGTAGTAGAAAAAAATCCTCTTAATCATAAGAGTAAAAAGATAGAATGTTTTATTATGAGCATAAGAGGACCACCCGAACCAAAAGATAGATCTCATTTTTGAAATTAAATCTTTCCTAGACAACATATTATGAAGTTAATAGTTTTCGAGATATCGATTTTTGTCGCGAAATTTGGCCAATCATACCATAGTGCATAGTAGTAAACATATGTATTGGCTTCTAAAAAATTAGTAGGAAAAGTTAGTTAATATGTTGGTGAGACCATTCCAATTATAGAAAAAAACATGTTTCCAGCTAATTTTCGTCGACTACATCGTTTTCGATCTGTTAGTCGAGATGGAATCATGAGCATTTTTTTCTTTTAAGCTGGACGGAAATTAAAGCACTAGCAAACACTGTTTATTTGTATTGGATTATATTCCAACAGCAACAGATTTATTGTAGTTTTTTCCAGGAATCCATCTTAAGAAAAAATAACAACGAAAGAAATCTTATCATATTACACAAAACAAAATCTACGATCATCAATCAAATTAAGTCATGACCCGATAATTCCGCAACGCAAATCCAGACCACCCCAACCGTACCGATTCGCAAAAAAAAATTAGTCAATCCTCATACCGCAGTTTCGTTCCCTTTTTCGCCGACTCAGTTTTGCACAGAACTCCACAACCAGAGTCCCAGTCGGACAAACGTGCTGCCCCAATCGTAATGACTCATTATTGAGTTCAATCAACCTAAATCATAGATTTCATCTTTCTTCGAGCCGGTCGCTCGCTGTGGTCGGTGGTCGAAGTGGCGTTCATCGCTCACGCCATCCATCGCCATCTAATAGAACGGACAGCACCACTACACACACACATACGCGCGCGCATGGGTCCACCAGCAGAAATCCCAGTCTCTCACTCATTAGTATGATATGCAACCGGAGAACGCTTCCTCTGGTTGGCTTATTTTCTTTCTTTTGTATGCTTTGTTTTCTTCTGGAGCAAGTCGCAGTAGAAGCTGATTTGTGTGACGCGATTACTTTTATTAGAACCGGCAACACGTCAGTTCTGGTGGATATTGGATACGATCAACGACCAAGTCCCATTCGTTCTGCAAAGCATCAACAAAAGACGGACCGAAAATTTACCAACACAACTTTGAAAAGCTTGCACCTCTCAAACACACGGGGTGGGTATTTTGTTTCTGCCAAGTTATGATATTTTTTCTGCCTGCTTCGCATGATTATTTTCAAACTGTCGACCGACTTGCATCCCTGATGAGGAGGCCTTCTACGGAAATGAGCTGAAACTTGCAATCACGGTCATTGTGGGGCACACTTAAACATTAACAATGGGGTGTGGGTTTCAGCAGCTGTTTTAATCTGGCAGCACAAAACTGCGAGAGAAATCAAGAATCACGGAATGGGTTGTAGCACCATAAATAATCCAAGAGACTGCAGGTTGGCTCCACAATAAACGATTGTTTGTGCCAACGATGGTTTGTACACATGTGTACATGGTTCGCTGTATTATTGGAAGGGAAATTGGGTTACTCACACACAATCATTTTCGGTTTGATTTTGTATCAGGAAAACGTGTCCTTTGAATAATGAACACTTTTGAATGTTTGATATGAAGCAATCGATGTTTAACTATCGTTATAGCTTCGAGTAGAACATGGCATCCACATTATAATTCGCATGTTAAACTAAAATTTGACACTAATTCCTGACATAAGAAGTGTGCTCTCTCATACGTGCAAATATTTTCCTTTCCAGAAGCACTTGCGTCCGTGCCTACTATTGCATGAGATAACGTTCGTTCCTTGCAAATGATGCTGCTTCTTCTGCTGTGCCGGAAGGTGATGTAATTTGTCATTATCATTTAATGACACCAGTCACCACCAGCCGACCTACTGCCGTCAGACGCCTATATTGGGATGACGCTTCAAGTGTTGCGAGTGGCATCTTTTATCATTTTATAACGTTTTTGTTCCATTGTTTTTTTTTTCTTCTCTTGTTGCTTTCGTTGCTTGTAATCTATGTCACTTCATGTGTGCAGGGCAATGTTGGTTGTTGAAATATCCTTCGCTAGGCAAGTAATTTATGGCGCGTGCTCGAGTGTGAAATTTTGTTTACTCTTCTAGAAGTTTGGGATTGCTTTTTATTTATCAAATAGATTTTTCTTCTGCTTTGTGGCATTGCAAGCTTAAAAGTTAAGTTAAAAGTTAAAAGTTATTTTTGAACAAATTTGCAGAACAAAGTCCCTCTGTTACTCTAAAAGCCGAATTTTTATAGCATTTTAATCTTGGGTCATATGTGACGTATCCGTATTGAATCGGTTAAGAGCGGCTTATCGGGCCTTCCCCAACCCCCTGTCTCGCCAGAGTACCACCATGATCAGCTTAGAGTCCCACGCTGGCACGAGGACAATGATCGGCCGTTCCTAACATGGATAACAGACAGCACCGTTCTAATATAGCCCCTCTTTCCTGTCAGCAGCATATGACCAAGGTCCAAGCGGGGTTGGTTACCCGATCTTTTCTAAGGTTACGCACAACCCATCTGGCACTATGGGGAATAGGAATAGGAGTTACTGGACCAGAGACTAGGGATCACAGTGGGATCTATCTGGAATTATACCTACAGGTAGGCGAAGTACCAATAGTTCCCATTGTCCAGTCATTTACCAACCAAATCAAACTATTATAAGTACTAAATAAGAAATCCAATGCGATAAATATCAAATGTTTGTAGTTAGGAGTTGACATCTATGTTTGTTACCGATTTTCTATTGTTTTTATGATAGATTTACATGCGATTTCTATCGAGCATAACCAAAATCGATAGTGGGATGTTATGGAGATTACTTACATACATTACGGTTCCACATTCTACCGGATCCACATGTTTTCAACCTGTTCATTGAACAGATTTTTTGTACATCTAATCGTATGTATTCGATTTTCTCAAAACGAGAAAACATGCTTCTCTAACTCTCACGATGTTCTTTCGTATTTTACCATATAATATTCGTGTGCGTTTTTCATGTGGATCTTTCAATTTTAACAGAGACAGGATTGTTAGGACTACAGGAATTTCGCGATATTCATGGATTCAGCGCGGATTTCCTAAAGAATGTTGGTTTGAGGCGGATAAGATACACTTCGGAATGTTACGAATACACACGGAATGTTACGAACTCTTATAGGCTTTCAAAACATTATTAAAGAGCTCATTGAGGAAGATCCTCAAGGTTTGAAATCCAGAATATGTTGAAGAGCAACACATATTTTATTGAATAAATAGTATGCATGTAAGCAGGTTCCCGTAGGCTTTCCTGATTTCATGGATGTTGTATAAGGTTTGTAGGCTTGCAAGATCCTGTTAAGATATTATCTTCAGAATTCTGATAAGACATGTGTAAATGACATTACTAAAGCCCGATTCAAAGTTAATTTGGACGCATTCAAGTGATCATAAATCAAGAATTAAACAACATACACGGTTGATCAAAACGTCAAACAAAAGAGTATTTATTCAGCTTTCAAACGATATGTAACAAATTATTACATTTCACCGTTTCGAACGAACTGTCGCACTTTACTTGTGATCAATGCCATCATGATCTGCACAGTCGCTGGTGACACTGTACCGATGAACTTATTCCACTTTAAACGCGTTTGTTGTGCATTTGTCACTTCTTTACCGCATCCTCGATGTTTCCGCTTGACAATTGCCCAATATTTTTCGATCGGTCTGAACTCAGGGCATCTCGGAGGATTAATCTCTTTGGCGATGAAATTAACATTGTTTGCAGCATACCATTCTAGTACCTCCTTAGAGTAGTAGCAGCTGGCTTGTGTTGCCGAATGAAGGGTAAAATCCGTTTTTTCAGACACTCTTTAATGTAAACCTTCGACGGCATTGTGTGAGATGTGATGAATACCTTGGTTTTAAGGCCACAACTGCAGATTCCTTGCCAAATCATTAGTTTCCGAGCAAACTTATCAGCAAAAACAAATTTATACCTGGAAGGGACATCCCCACGAACAGTTGCCAGGTAAAATTTTTACTCGGAGATTTGTTTATAATCCATTTTGACATATGTTTCGTCATCAATGAAAATACAGCCATCAAATTTCGTCAAAACTCGTTCGTATAGTAATCGTGCTCACTTTTTGGCCACTAAATTTTGTTTCAGGGAGCGATTCGGATGTTTACTGGCACAAAAATATTTATATCCTTGTCTTGAAAGGACAAGTTGGAATCGTATTTCTTTGCCAAATCACGTATGGAGACACCTGGGTTGCCTTTCACGTACCTCAACACCTTTCGCCTCAGCTCTTTGTCCCTAGTGCCACTTTTATGATAGATGCGCTGTGCTCTATCCAAACTCAGAGTATCCTTGTAACGTTTGATTACAAGACACATCGTTAACTTTGGGAATTTTAACACTTTTGCTATTTTTGAGGCAGACCACGAAGGACTCTCTAGATGTTTGTGTACAATCAATTTTCTTTTCTCAAGTTCCATGATCCGTAATTTCGAGATGCGTCGATCAATCGAGAAATTTTTTTTTACCAATTTCTTCGTCAATGAAACATCAACAAATGCCTGTTTTTTGTTCCAACCACCAGGGACGCGGTGGTGTATTAAACCGTGTGTCCAGATTTACTTTGAATCGAGCGTTAGCTAATTCAAATGATCAGCACATTATTCAAGACTTCATTGAGTCAGCAGATCTGCAAAATATATAATATCTTATTAACATTATTTCAAAAGACTATCTTCAACTTTTTGAATTCATACAGATTTTCAGTACATTGTTGCAGCTTTATTGAGCGTTTTGAACTCCAGAGTACTAGCTCCAGTACCAGCTGTAAGTTAATCAATTAAATATCTTGTGTATTATATTGCTGTAAGTTAACCAATTGCATATCTTGTGTATTATATTGCATTACATTACCATTCTCAGATGCACAAGTCAGCCGAGACAGTCAAGATATTAACTTTGGGACTTTTTTGAAAACCTAAATAATTTTTTTACTGTAGACGGATACTCTCCAAGTGATGCAGTATACGTGAGAAACAGTTTTCTAATTTTGCTGAGTGTTTAGAAAATTAATAGGATTCGCAGATAAACAAATCTTCGATGTTTATAAAAATGAAATGCTGTCCGTTCGTGACAGCATAACTTACGAACGACGCGATGGATTTACTTAATTTTCCAACAGGTTTATATTGTTATTTTGTATGGGAATATCAAAAAATGCTAGACAGAAAGAGTCGTATTTCGCTGTGTTGATGATGATGGTCCCGCCCTTACCCCTACAAAGGTTTGAGCTAGACGATTTTATCTCTAAGATAATTAATTTGGTAACAATTCAAACCAGTTATGCAAAAAAAAAAACGAACTGATTTCATCTACAGATATAAATTTCTTCAAAAGTATCCATTTGCTTCACAGCGACATAATCGTGAAAAGCTTTGATGTTAACCACAAAAATTCGCAAGTATTCCCAGCGATCAGGACATTCTGTTGCAATTCAGATCACAGAATCCAGTAAAAAGACATTATTAAAAGACAAGCCAATATTCGATCCTGCCCGTTACAGAGCCAATGCAGCTCCAACACTAATGGAGCCGCCAGCTTAGTTTAGGGCTGGCCATGAATATCTCACCAGGGATGTCAAGAATGTTTCCAAACCGAAAAAATCCTGGACCGGCATTAGTCAAACTTTTACTTTCAACCACAAAAGAATTGACGAAGAATTCCCCGACATTCAGCCAGACAGCTCGCTACTATTTCATAGTACCATCTAAAGCATCAAAGGCCAATTTTTTTAACGAATTTTTAACGAATTCTGTGTAAGGAGAAACCGTTGGAAACTTTTATAATGGCGTCGTAATTAACGAAAAAAGAAAAAGAGAGGAGAGAATCAATCATTGTTACTTAGCACCTTAAGAAAAGTTATGCGAAAAATGATAATACACTGGAGT
Organism: Aedes koreicus; assembly: GCA_024533555.2. Taxonomy (NCBI): domain Eukaryota; kingdom Metazoa; phylum Arthropoda; class Insecta; order Diptera; family Culicidae; genus Aedes; species Aedes koreicus. The sequence continues at coordinate 315,082 of JAHHFK020003403.1, forward strand.
CGATTATTTCGCATTTTTAACGGGGTTTTCGGAATTTGACGTGGTGGCTTTGATTTGACCAGAAACACGTGTTAAACAAAACTTTTATCGATTTTAACGAGGTTTTCTTAATTACGAATGTTTAAGCGAATTCCGGGATTAACTCGTTTTTTTTAAAGTAGTTTTGTTTTTTAAACCGCCCCATTCCTGTGTAAAAAGCAACCTCAGTGTAAACTACACTCAGTAGCAAAAAAAAAAAAAACGAGCAAAATTTTCCTTCCAAAAATGTTCAACCTTCTGTACTGTTTCCATCAAGTGGTTTGGACTACAGGTGGCGTCAAAGTTGACGCACCAACATGAGTATTTCCCTTTTTCCCCCTTTTTCAGCACGTCTCGGCTTTTTTTTTTGCACCGATATTTCAGCATGGTCAATATCGGGTGAAAAAGGGAAATAATGTTGGTGCGTCAACTTTGACGCCAGCTGTAGTCCAAACCACTTGATGGAAACAGTTGAAATTTTGTACACATTATTTCCTATATTTTTTTAGACTTTGGTGACATTTTTCATATGCTTCCTAAATTTTTCATAGAAATACGAATTTTTGAAACTGGTATGACCAAAAATGACTTTTTTCACATATTTTATGAAAACTTCAAATTTATAAACCTTATCAACATGAAATATTTTGGAGTCTATACATTGGTTATAGTGTTGTCAAATTTTCAGTCAAAAATATTGATAATTGACTAAGTTACAGAAGGTTAAACATGGCGTTTTTCGGAAGCAAAATTTTGCTCGGCGTTTTCTTTGCTACTGAGTGTATTTATAACGTGTAGATGCACGTATAAACCGGAGCGTTTGTATTAGTGACATATAAATTCACGATCAACAATAGAATAGGGCCTATCAACATTTTTTAAACAAACACTTCTGAGCCCAATACCACCAATACCACAATCATGTAGGGGAAAGTTTCCCTACACGATGATGCTATAGGTTTGCGTGTGTAGCCTATGGCTTGCGAGAAAAAAAGGCTCAGAAGTGTTTGTTTACAAATGTTGATAGGCCCTATTTTATTGTTGGTAGAGAATTGGAGTGAAGGTCAATTAATTGACTAAGAAGCAAATATACTACTTTAACAATATAAGTCACTCCATTTTTCCACATATGCATGTTAGGCGACCCGTGTAGCGGCGCCAACAGAACCATCTGGTGATAAAAAAAGGCAATCAAAATAATAGGGCTTAATTGTCCGTACAACCATATAATTTTCTCAGAGCACTTTTGAGAATAACGCAGATACGTCAAAATGTGCTTCTTTTACTCCTAGTCAGATTGAGGACGCTTGGAAAACCTTCTTGTTGCCTGAACCAATGCGCTCATACACTCGGTGTGCTTCAACTCACTCGCAACCCAGCCAAACGTGTAATGCTTGTGTTATGTTACTTATGTTCAATCTTCCATCGGTTTCGGAAACGTTAAATGTCAAATCGCAATCAAATAAATCAAGCTGCTTAACAACGGAAGTTACCAACACCAGATTGACAAGTATGATTTATATTCGGTTCCGTATCCGATGTCGTTGTGTTGGGGCCAAGGAATCAATTTGTCTTCAAAAACCATGAAAAACTAGCAACAAAAGATCAGGTCGATATGTGTTTGTCCCAATCATCTGCCAACAATAAAATGTTGCGAATGTACAGGGTGCGGCAGAAAATAATGCGAAAATGTTCAAACTTGAGTATTGGGTTAATTTGTGTAGCTAGTGAAAGTGTATTTGTTTATGTTTACTTTCAAGTGCTGCATCCAAACATTTGTTTTATTACAAATTCGTTAAAATGTTCGCGAAAGAAGTGATCACCAGTTTGTTGCTCGCCCAGAAGAAGCCAAAAGAGTTGCCAAGGTGGTAGGGTGCCATTTGGCAACAGTTTACCGCAAAAAAAGTCCCTGCAGGATGGTCCTAAGCAGCGGAAGCCGGGAAGCGGACGTGATAAAAATGGTGGACACATTGAATAAATTTGTTTAAAAGGACTTTAAAAAGATAACTGCACTCGAAAATGTTGATATCATTGTTGAAAATGGGATTTGAAAGAAATAGAACAAATTTTCGCATTATTTTCTGCCGCACCCTGTATTTGTTGGCAACTAAGAATAAAAAAATTATGTTGTTTTTTCTTTCAGTGCGTAAATTTAGGATCATTTTCTGACCAAAATTTTATCTTATTGGATCAAAGTATATCTTCTTCGTAATATTTGAAAATCATTCTATGGAAATAAAAAATAATAATAGCAAGCCGTAAATCTCGCTTTCTTTCCAACAGACGATATTTTTCCCATCCTGTTCAAATTGCAGCAAACCATAGTTGCGTGTTGCCTTAGCCATGACATCCGCAGCTGGCAACAAGTCGGAGTTGCAGTGAGTTGTTCGGAAATCTTTTCCTTAGTTAGAGCCTTTTTTTAACAATTTGTGGTTCGTTTCAATTTGTCTGTTGAGTACTTTTGGAAAATTACGCTAAGTATAACAAAAGCTGGAAAGCTTAGATTAAGCGTGTACATTTAGCGCAAAAAAGGGTCCCTGAAAAAATGTGAAGTGACTTATATTCTAAAGATATAGTATATTTGCTACGAAGGCAAGCCTACATTCCACAAAATCTTCACGGTGCTGCATTTCAATACGACACTTTGGTTGATTACAATGCGGATATATCAGACGCCATTGGATCAATGAGTATAGTTTGTTCTCATTGTAATGCATTGATGTTTCCAAATGAAACACCAGAGCCTTTGCGCTCATTGGTTTCTGGGTCAGGACGTGGTTCTAATTATTTTCTGCAGAACATCCAGAGTTATAATAGTTGTAACATGAAGAAATTTGAAGAGATGAGCTCTGAAGATTGGGAAAGGCTTGCATTAGATAGGAAAAATGTAACATTAAAAATAGAAGAAATCTACGGAAAAGAAGAATCCATCGATTCAGATAGCGAAAACTAGAAATAAGTAATTATAAATAAACTTGTACTCTAAAAGAATGCAATGTTGTTGCTGCAACCAAAGAAATTTGATACGTTTTCTCTTACCACCGTTCCAATATTCTCAGAAATTCTTCTCTTTCCAGACATTCGACATTCTTCTCTTCTCTTTTCTTTTCAGAGAGCGAGTCATGGCGCTATAACCATAAGCCATAAAGAGCTAGGACTTTAGTTAATGCAAAAGTTACAACCATCTGAAGATAAATGGAGCATCACTTAACCCTCTTAGACTAGATGCTCCCAACGACATAAAAAAAAAAAAAAAAATGCTCTGTACACCAAACAGGGCAGTCTGTTTCACTATTCTCTCCGGCTATTCATTTCCTTTTCCTTTGATATCTACTGAAGGCTCCCTATCTCCAACGGTTGCATGGACGTGGCCAGGTGAGCGATCGAGGAATCTACTTGTGGAGATTACTGTGTGGAGAAACGTAGCAATATCTGGCTCCGCCTCATGGTGAGATGCAGTGTCTTCAACGAATTATTCCTCATCGTAGCTCCATCCACGAGGTGTGCCAACGTCCATGCTAAAGCTAATGCTAATGCTAACATCCAGAGTTATAATAGTTGTTTTCAAATGACTTCGTTTGGCGCAACGCACATAATAATATTTAAAAGTTTTCTTGGTTCAATCCATACAGAGTTTCAAAATTAGTGAATTGTGAAATTGTGAAACCTTCTACGCTTCAGGTTCAAGGTCAATTTTACCAAAAAGCGGGTACATTGTTGTCACCGACGGACGCAGACCATAAATTTCTACAGATTTATTTCATGAGAGATTCGCTCAGCAACATTAGTCCACCACGAAGCGGGACATTGTACAACAATTGCAAGCGATGCTTCATGAGCACAACGGATCGATTCAAATGTTCAAGACTGCTCTTGATCGAATGCCGTCTTACAACCATAAGATTGTGATTCGAGCCAATTCATTCTCCAATTTTCCAATAAGTAGTTTAATTATATGCAGGACAACGTCTGCCGGGTCAGCTAGTAATTTAATAAATTCAATTTGATGTCTACATTTGTCGTTCATAGGATTAGATTTTGGCGTTCCTTTCCCTGAACTATATTGACAAATACAATGAATAAGCTAGATTTCATCCTTCCTCAACCAGTGCAAGCCCGTGTTTGTCCTAAGCGTTATCTAACTATTTCCGTTTCTACCTTTTTCTTTCAGGTGAGCTTCACATTCGTCCACTGGCAGGTTCACGCACAGACAAATGAACACTACCTACGAACGGACCGCGTAAGTACGCACGCATCCCCGCACGTTCGTTGGTGTCGTTAATGTTGTTGTTGTTGTTGTTCTTGTTGTGATTGTTGTGTGGAGGAAGAAAAAGCATAACAAACCGCATACTGAAATCCTCTCGGCTGGCTGCTGAAACTTATACCCAGTTTCCCTTTCCGATAGTTGTGGTGTTTTCTAAGTGCTTGGTGTGGTGTCGACTCGAATCGAAAGAAGTCACCTCCAAGATAAAGAAGAGAACAAATTCAAGTGAAGTGACGTTTCCGAAAGATTGCTGTGGTGAGGGAATTGTTGTGAAGAAATTGTACAAAGTTTCGTTCGGAAAAAATAGAGGAAAAATTAAAAAGTGATCCACCGTCAACAGGGTAGCGGCAACAAATCCAGATCGGCGACCACCGACATGAATGCTGAGCGGTAAGATATGCTTTATTTTCTACTGTTAGTTCAGGCTGTTGCCAAATGGAGAAAACATTACCCGTTGTAGAAATGTCTGTGCTGTTCCCCTTGAAGGCTTCACGATTAGAACGTGACGTGAACTGCGACGAATCACGTACCCTAAAGCTATGTACATAGAAGACTTGAAATTTCAACATTATTTATTCGCTTCTCAGAATGCTTGTGACTTGCGAGCGAGCAACATTATCTCCCGGAGCCAATCAGAAATAGGAGAAGTTTTCGTATAAAAGTTAACAGTGGCTTTCCATTATGCGTAATTGTGCGACACGTGCGAGAAAGTTACATCGGCTGTTATGTTGAAGAAAAATCAACTCTTGAAAGTGACTGTGTATCATCATCATCGATTCGTGTGGAAGAATTTTCATCCGGGAAAACATCGCAACTGAGAAACCGGTTTAGTTCACCTCAATATTTTTGCAACCAACTTCTCTGCATCCGTGTTGGTACTTTTGCTTTTGTTGCTGTTTCCCTTCAACATCATCTCCGATCAGCCAGCCGACCGAACGAACGACCACCGCCATAACCGTTCGGTTAACTGTTCTGCACAGAGCAACTGCGACTAAATACCTTTCCCGCAGGTTTTCCAACTCCCTGGCTGCTGGTGTGCTTGATTCTTTTTTTTTTAGCATGAACGCAATTGCAGGTTGGTGGTGGTTGTGATGAGGTCACGTTCCTATCGTCCCAAAGTTACCAACCCAACTACAAACCTCATCCGGTTTTTGGTCTAAATTTCCATTTGAATTCGGTTCTGTTGTACACCGAGATATGGCCAACGTGGACAGAAATAAAGGTTGAGGTGGAGTGCAAAACGTTGCTCATTGTAATAAATTTACATACATGGCAACTGGCTAGGCTTTCCTACGGATTCTAGCTGGAGAGAGCCGAATTCCGCAAGTAACACAACCTATAATTTATAGATTTTCTGTTGTGAATAACACGTGCAGAAGGAAGTCTTTTCCTTCTTCAAGAAATACGGACAACCTTCTGCCGCGCGACCGGCTGTCGTCATCGTCGTCGTCATCATTTTCGTCAGTGTGCGGGATTGACGTTTCACAGCCGGGTATCCACGGCCGGAACAACACGTGCTTTAGGTCACATTGTGTTTTCCTCCCGTGTTCCGTTAACGCTGCCGTTGGCATCAGGCTGGCAGCCGGTGTTGCTCTAGGCAAACTCAAGTCGAATAATTGGGAGCACGCGTTTGTACACCTGATACCTGTTTTTCGCTTTTGGTTAGATAAGATGACGAACTCTGCTCTAATTTGGCACGGAATCTGCACCTGAGCACATTTTCCAAGCACGTTGTGAATATTTTCGGGAGTTATTTTTTTGTCAGATTGAGTTGCCGTTGGCTAAAATCTGTTGAATATAAAATGAAATTTCTTCGCCAATTTTTGACTTCATGGGAAAATACGTAAAGTTATGGAAGTTCAGTAAGGTGGGGTGGAGTCTGGAAAATAAAGATATATTGAAGAAATGATTCTCATATTTTTAAACACTTTTAAGAAATGACTGATCATACTGTTAGTACCATACAATACAGCTTATCGATGATTGTCAGTCGAGTACTTCGATCAAAATATGAATACTAAAATTAAAGGAATATTCATGACATTGGCCCTCGACTTCATCTAGCTGAGAAAATACTGGAAAATCTAGAAACACCTTGAAACCTTGAAATGATTATTACATAACAGTAACAGTTTTAGTGACATAGGTGGTCACTTAAAAGTCCCTATTTTCGACAAAAAGTAACTAGTGATTTCTTTTGGGCTTTTCCGTTTTGAACGTATGCACCCGTGTTTTATGTCGTTTTCCTTCCTTGCTGTCTCAGATTGTTATTCTATTATCCATTTGTTCACGATTTGTTACTTATCCTGCCCTCTCGATCTTGATGTTTATACTATGATGTGTCAGTATTTTGCGCCAAAATACGGAAAAAATCTCGTAGAGCTGCTGTATTAATTATTGAATAATATTCAATCAACAAATATCATACAAATTATGCATACAGTATTGACAAACGCACTGATTTACACACAAAATGATTAAGTTTTACAGGCTCTGTATCTTAGCTAAGAATGCCTTATGGAAGCTGTTTGAATGAAAATAACCTGAATTTTCAACCTAACCTAAGGCTAGATTTAATTCAGCTTTAGAAATAAACTGACAAAGGTGAGAAAAAAATGCGTTTTCATAAAACAAATATAGCAACGTGTTTTGCATAAAAATCTGAACAATTCGTCAATAATTTATGCATCCACTTAACAGTTGAAAGTAAGTTAAACATTTAATCAGAAGAAACCATTCTTCTATGTATATCAAGGGATGCATACCCCATTTTTAACGTGAACTGCAAATTATTATCAAAAGTGTTTAGTCACCAAAACTGGTATTGGAGCAGTATTTTGTATTGTTTATAATTGGTAAAATTACAGGCTAAATTTTAATTAGGTTAGTTTTGGTTATTTTTTTCGATACTCTACACAATAATATTAATTTCAACCTAGTAACCGACAAACATGAAAATTACTAGCGTAAAACGTTTCGCAAATGATAGTTAATTACAAAAGATTGAAAATACGCAAAGAAAAAAGTGTTAAAAAGCGATTATATAATCGGTGGATAAACTTTTATTTACTTACTGTACACTATGTTCGAATTTAGCGAAGAGAATCAGATAAAGAACAGTCACGAGAATCAGATAAAGAATAGTGAAGAAAATCAGTTTATGAATAGTGAAGAGAAGCAGATACAGATTAGTGAAGAGAATCAGATAAAGATTAGTGAAGTGAATCAGTTAAAGTATAGTGCAGATAAATAGATAAAGTATAGTGAAGAGAATAGGGTCAAGAATAGTGAAGAAAATTAGTTAAAGTATAGTGAAGAAAATCAGATAAAGATTAATGAAGAGATTCAGATAAAGAATAGTGACGAGAATCATATAACGAATAGTGCAACGGATCAGATAAGGAATAGTGGAGAGTATCAGATAACGAGTAGTGGAGAGAAACAGATGACGAATAGTGAGGAGAATCAAGTAAAAATAGTGAAGAGAATCAGATAAATAATAGTGAAGAGAATCAGTTGACGTTTAGTGAAGAGAATCAAATGAAGAAGATTGAAGAGAAGTAGATAAATAATAGTGATGAGCATCCGATAAAGAATAGTGCAATGAATCAGATACATCATAGAAAAGAGAAGGTAAAATAATAGTAGAAAGAGGTTTAAGGAACAGTGAACAGAGCAATAAATAATAGTTAACAGAAAGGGAAAAATAGTTAACAGGAAGGAAACAAAAATAAGACAGAAAGAGACACAATATAGTTCAACAACCTTAACAATGAGAAACAATAGTAGACATAAAGAGAAGGAATAGGAATAGTAGAGAGATAATGAATAGAAGAAAGAGAAACAATAATAGACAATAAGAGATACAATAGTAGACAGGAAGAGAAACAATAGAAGACAGAAAAAGAAACAATAAGAGACAAGAAGAGAGACAATATAAAAAGGGAAGAGAGACAATATAAGACAAGAAGAGAGACAATATAAGACAAGAAGAGAGACAATATAAGACAAGAAGAGAGACAATATAAGACAAAGACAGGGTGGCCACAGAACCGGGAAAACCGGGAATTAACCGGGAATTCTAAAAAACCGGGAGAAACCGGGAAAAACCGGGAATTTATGTTCACATGATTATTTATAATATAGATTGTGTGTGACTATCATCGACCTATAAATATTCCTATCTTAGCGTGTTCATCCATAACGATCGGTGAAATTTTAGAGTGTGTCAATTGATTTATCTTCTATAGATCATTGCACGATGGTGTCATCAATGCAGTTTTGACAGTTTAGGGAGCTTGTTTACGTGGACTTAAAATATTTTCGGTAAGATCGGTTTGAGATTTTGTGCTCTAAATTTATTACGATTGAAGTAAAATTGCCGGAGAACAGATCTCAGTGCTTATGTTTACATCATTTCCTGAATCTAATCGTACAGAATCCGGAAAAAGCCAATGAAAAATTTCGTTTGAGCGGTTCAAATTCTAACACCTTGTAAACAAGCTCCCTGGACTGTCAAAAAAGTGAAAAAAGTGAGGTTAATACATTCCGTGCAATGACCTATACATATCTTGGCTCATTCGTGAAGTGTGTAGCAACGTGTGTTCTGACGTCTTATCTCTTTTCTCAAGCGCATAGAAAGTATAGGACTTGCTGTCAGACAAACGTTTCCCTATACACGGAGATTCGAGATTACACATTTTATGTATACAAATCACTCACCTTCGGCAGCTATATGAAGCTGTCAAAAAGATGGGTGATTTCAAAAAACACAATGTGAGTTAAAAGTACCCACCTTGAAACAGCTTCATGTAGTTCCAGAGGTGGGTGTTTTTCACTCTTATATGGGTGAAAATTAACTTCGTAAAAATTTGAAATCCTTCAGAGTTTGTCAAAAGTACAAGTATGTACAAGTCTTATACCGCTGCACCTCGCTTTGGTGTTTCATTTTATTTCCAGCTCTGATTTTGGGATTACAATTTCAAGTATAGATGTGATATGGGATAAACTGGCTCCAGAATATTTCCGAAAGCTAGCAGGAAAGTCATTTTTGATTTTTAGAAACACATTTTTATAAATGCGTAGAACATAAATGTTTGATTTTTACTCGATGTATTATTGCTCATATAAAATATCATTAAATACAATGTGCTAATTTCTTTCTTAATTTCTTCAGATTTTCCTGAACAATTTTTGAAAATAGTATTTAATCGACTTTGACTTAGATGGGTACTAAAAGCCCATCAAAAAAAAAAAAAAAAATCTGTTTTCAAGAAGATGGGTGAAAAGTAAACATCCATTTTGACGTACAGATGTTGTGCCCATTTATGGGTAAAACGCTTTTACCCACCTTGTGGGTTAGTCCACTTATTTCCAAGGTGGGTGGAAAAACACCCATTTCTGAGTACTTTTGAGTACTGGAGGAAGTGTATGGAAACAAAACATATGTGTCCTATGCGTTTGAAAGTAAGGGGACTAGGCATCAGAAAACCTAATTATTCATCTCTCTCGTAGTGTGTAGAAGTGAATTTTATTTCCCAGAGTTAATCCCGCGGTTGGGTTTACACTTCAAGAAAACCGTAATTTTTATGAAGACTTAATCCCTGCCACGGGAATTCAAATCCCGGGCTCCATTTAAAACACACAGGCGCACAAATCCCGTGACGCTTTTCCTGACCTGGAAACCAGTCTAAAACCGCGAAATTTTTAACATTTGGTCCGAGAAAACCGGGAAAAAACCGGGAATTTGAAAATGAAAATTGAGTGGCCACCCTGCAAAGATTAACAATAGTAGAGAGAGTAAAAATAGTTGGAGAAAAACAATAGAAGAGAGAGAAAAAAAAAAAAGAAAAAAAAAAAAAAAAAAAAAAAAAAAAAAAAAAAAAAAAAAAAAAAAAAAAAAGAAAAAAAAAAAAAAAAAAAAAAAAAAAAAAAAAAAAAAAAAAAAAAAAAAAAAAAAAAAAAAAAAAAAAAAAAAAAAAAAAAAAAAAAAAGAAAAAAAGAAACAATATAAGACAAAAAGAAACAATAAAAGACAAAAAGAAACAATAGTAGACATGAAGGGAAATAATAGTAGACATAAAGGGAAAGAATAGTTGACAGGAAGAGAAACAACAGTAGAGAAAGAAAAAAAAGTAGGAAAGAAACAATAGTAGAGCGAGAGAGAGTCAGAGAGGGGGGGGGAGAATTATAGACAGAAAGAGAAATAATAGATAGGACGAGCAAAAATATAAGACAATGAGAAAGAATAGTAGCCAGAAAGAGAAACAATAGTGGAAAGAGTGAAAAGGAATAGAAGAGAGATAAAGCATAATTGAAAAGGAAAGAATAGTAGAAAGAGAAACATAAGTACTCAGAAAGAGAAACAATAGTAGAGAGGAAGAGATACAATAGTATGCAGAAAAAGAAACAATAGTAGACAGGAAGAGAAACAATAGTAGATAGCAATAAAAAGAACAGTTGAGAGATGAAGAATAGTAGAAAGAGAAACAATAGTAGACAGAGAGAGAAACAAAAGAAGACAGAAAGAGAAATAATAGTAGACAGAAAGAGGAACAATATAAGACCAAGAGAAACAATAGTATACATAGAGAGAAAGAAAGACATAAAGAGAAAGAATGGTAGACATAAAGAAAAACAATAGTAAATAATAGTAGACAGAAAGAGATACAACAGTATACAGAAAGAAAAACAATAGTAGACAGAAAGAGATAGAATAGTAGACATAAAGAGAAACTAAAGTAGACAGAAAGAGAAACAATAGTAGATATAACGAGAAACAATAGTAGACATAAAAAGGAACAATAGCAGACAGCAAGAGAAAGAATAGTAGAGAGGGATAGAATAGCGGGTAGGGAAAGAATAGTGGAGAAAGAATTAGTAGAAAGGGGAAGAATAGAAGAAAAGTAGAGAGCAGAGAGAGAGAGAGAGAGAGAGAGAGAGAGAGAGAGAGAGAGAGAGAGAGAGAGAGAGAGAGAGAGAGAGAATATTAGATAGAATATATATTTCTAGAGACAGGGAAAAAAGTAGAGAGAGCGATAATAGTAGTAACAGGGAAACAAGTAGAGGCGAGCGAGAATAGTAGAGAGAGCGAAATTAGTGGATAGAAAGCGAGTATAGCAGAGAGAGCGAAAATAGTAGAGAGTGCGAGAATAGTAGAGAGTGCGAGAATAGTAGAGAAAGCGAGAATGGTGGAGTATAGAGAGAGAGGGGCGTTAGCAATTTATCTTAGTTTTTGCAAGAATTCAAGTACAACTAAGCTTTACTGCTTAATTTTGGTGGACTTCGTCAGATCATCTAAAAAATCGATAGGAGCTCTGCTAAGAGACGGATTCCAGACACTACTTTACAAACAATGTGTTCGTTGATGTAGGAGGGAGTCCTTTTTCCTTATGATTCATAGGTTAGGTTTAATATCACTTCGCGATTTTGAAATTAAAAATAACAAAAACAAAAAAAAAACAAAACAAACAACGCTAACTAATGCATGCTCCAGTGGAGCAAACGATTCTTGAATATTTCACGCCTGAAGTCCTAATCGTATTTGAGGTTTGTGCTTAGAAAACTTCGAAGTGATTGGGACTTGATCCCGTATGTCCTTAAATTATTGGAATAAGAAAAACCTTTCTTCAAACAGATAAATAATATTGAATGGAGCATGGTAAGACCATTTCAGTTATAAAAAAGCACATTTCTGCTAATTTTGATCAACAGTTACTTTGCTTTCCATGGCATGAGCTCTCTTACCTTCAATAGTGTAGTTGCGTTGCCTGTAAGTTGACTAAATAAATTTATTTATTTTGCAACACACTCACGTGGATGCACACATACGTAAACAGCAATTCCATAGTAAAAAGATATACGATCTCTCAGAATTTCATAATAATTGGTAGTTTTGTTTGTTATCGAAAAAAATTCGACCCGTATTTTTTTTATTTTTTTATTAGGGTGGCCGATTCTGCGTTAGGGTGGTCCCAAAATGCTTATCGAACAATCTACCTTCGCATCGCCACCGATTTGTGGGAAAAAAAGTACTGAGATTTCTTATCACGTAACCTTTATCATTCCATTGAATGCCACTCCTGGCTAGTGATAACACTATTTGCTCACCGAGCTATTTTTGGGTATCAGCATGCATATTTATCTGTTTCTGCAGCAACTACATCTGTCAATGAGAAGTAGTCAATTGATCACGTTTCTACCCTGAAAAGAAGTTCGACCAACTCGCCAAACGTCCCAAGTCACGCGCATGTTCCGCAATTCGATGCACCTATTTGCGTTCGACGTCCATCATCGGCCGTTCTAACCTTGAGACATCGTCCTTAATTGTGCCAGAGGCAACCTACATTGCTAACTGGCAGTGGCTAGCGTTAAACGGATTACCAAGCATTCCTGCACCGAATGGGTTTCCTGTCCACGTTTTCAGGAACCAGCAAACCAGCGTCCGGTGCTGCCCTTCGTTTTACGATTGTTGTGTGTATCCGCCTTCACTTACCTACTTCTTTGGATTCAATCGTCCGTCGATGTAACGTAGATGCGGAAAACCTCCCTCGCGTGGTTTTACAAAGTAAAATTGCCTTTTACGAGCGGGTGCTACTACTACCACTACTACTGCTGCGGCTATTTTCAAACCCACGGGCCGCGACTTCTCCGGTTGCCACCTCCGAGCAATTGCTGACAGTCGGCCGTCGTTCACTACCGAGGAAAGTTCGTCATCGTGGGACTAGGCGGGAGTGATTCAGTTAAGTTTCTGATCTTAGCCGTTTGCACCGCCTTTCCTCTCTGTGCGTGTTTGTTGTGTTTTTTTTTTTCCTCCGTTGCCAATCAGTACAAGTTTAGTAGTTTCCCGCGAAGCAATCAAGTTTCTCGTCCTGGATGACGACGACAACGTGCAATCGGACATTGTGTACATTTAGCTAGAGATAACGCTGCCTGTCACAAGCAGCGGGTGCCGTCCTGGGCCATGTCGTGTGTCACTTGACTGGGTTTTGCTTTGAAAGTGAAGAGAAATCAAATTAGTTACAATCGAAGTTTTGCGCCGGTCGGAACTCTGGCCCGACCATTGGGCTAGCGATGGTGTTCCGCGTTTCGGTGCGTTAGTTGCATTTCAACAGTGTGCATTGTCGGCGTGTTTTGCGGCGAGCCCCGCTATGTGATTAGGAGAAATTTCAACTCCGCTAAACAAGGTAGTGTGTTAGGGGTTTTTCAAAATAAAGGAGGAAAAATTGAAGAAAATTAAGGAAAAAGTGATACCGACGAGCGCGGAATTGAAACTGAAAAACCCGTGCGGTTGATTATCAATTCATCACTCTTGGTCGGTGGTTGGCAAAAAAAAAAAAAAAATAGGGAAGCACTAGAAGCAGGTTGATTCGAAGAAAGTGTGGCGTTGGTGGGGGAAGGAGGGAGAGGGTGCTGCTGGCGAGATATGATGATTTTTGCGGTTTGGCGTTACAGTAGTGAAAATGTGCGTAGTGTATGCGAAAGTGATCTATGATTGATGCGGAACGCGGTGAATTGATAATAAGGAAACGAAGAAGAAGCAGTGAAAAAGCGGGTACTTGTACAACATCCGGTCAAATCAGGGGCGCATAAACGGTTGCTTCGGTTACATATAGTAGTAGTCGATGAAACGAATTGATGATGCGGCAGTCCGCGAGCGTGGAATGAGATAATTTTTGACGCAGTCGAGAATTGCTACCGAACAGTGTACGTGTGTGTGTGTATACCGTTGTGTGCGTGTATGGGCGTTTATATGCGATAGAAATCAGGAATTATGTCATTGTAAATTGCTGATAGTATCGGTGAATAGTTTGGGTAGATCATGTATGATCAGATAATTTAAAGGGAAGAGATTTTGTAAACCGGTTTAGTTCTTAAAAATGAATCGATTCTGTATTTCTAGATTGTGATCATTTTTTGAAGTTCTTATGTTTTGAAAAATTTCAGATTTGAAAGTATTTTTAAAATATGAAAAATTTCTGAAGTTTTCTAATGTTTACATAAATGCCAGTTGAAGATGTCGCTATTTCTTTGCGTGGTTTTGCAATTGTTATTGAATACAAAATCTGAAATTAAACCTTAAACTGAGGCGGTCTGAAAAAAGTGGGTAAGTCACAAAATGGTCTAAAATTTTGAAGAGTTTGTCAAAATATTGGCAAAAATTGGTGAAGATTTAACCAACCTGAGCCATTTTATAGCGGACAGAAAACCGAAGCGTTTTAAATACACCATACAATTTTAGTAGGATCAAATATACATGCTAACTCTAAGGCTCGTTTTGTTTAAAACAACTTTGAGTCTCTGGCACCTCGTCTTTCTAACACTTCAATTGAGGATCTTTAGATTTTGTTTTATTCAGTGATGCGTCGTTTCGTCTCGTCTAGATTCCTAGAGGGTGTATTACGACAAATCTGGATTTTTTAAAGTGTGCAAAAAAAAACATGTAACGTTGGGAATGATCCCATCTACGATTTCTCTTTCTTTCTCTTTGCGTGTTCTTTATTTTATATTTTATATTATCTAAACATATTTGTTGTCTCTGAGGAAGTTTGTATTTGAATGTTTCCGTTTTGAAAAATGCATCATTAAGTTGGTCCACATTCAATTTGCAAATCTTAGAATTTGTCTTGTCGAAATAGTTTTTTAAACGACATGACAGACCAATCACCAAAGAAATTAACCGTAAAAGTTTTGTTCAGAAAAACAATTCGCAGTTGTTTGCTCCATCACATTTCTAAAGGCTTTAAATCAAAAGATAGAAACGAAAAATATTTGTTGTTGTTGTTGTTGTAGTTTCGTGTTTACGTGAATTTCAGCCTAAATAGATATTTAATTGATACCAGGCCGACTGGGGTGAGAGGCAACCACGCTTACCGCTACACCACCGGCGCCGTCAAATGAAATAAAAAATAAATGAAACATAAATGTGATGGTTGTTTTTTTAAAGGCACCTTATTTTAAAGTTTAGAAATGTTTACACAGGGCCCATCAAGTAAAAGGCTTTGGTTCAAGCACAACTTATTAATTTATAGTTTTTAAGATACCTAAACGACGAACTGTCAACTGTCAGGTATAACACAAACAAGATCGCACAACGGATACATCTCTTAGGTATAATGAACGAAAACATCACACACATTTTAGGTATACAAAAATCAACTATAAATACTAGACCTACTGCGATGTTCTCATGCAGTCGAGCACTCGACACTGAAGAAGTCTGTAAGTCGCAGACGAAATAGGCCGATCTGTCAAAAGATAAGCTTTCTGTAGTGTAATTTAACAGTATTTGCTCGCGTTTACTAGTGATAGTTTAAAAGAGTGTTTCATTATCTCAAAATGCTCCTATTAATTGGCCGCCAAGATCGTGTTTTAACACCTCTTGTCTACTTCATTTGGGGATATGTCAAATCTTAGGTTTATGCCAATAACCACCAAAGACAATTGAGGAGGTTGAAACTAACATTCGAGACACTATCGCCGCTATTCCACCAGAAATGCTTCATTGACTCATTGAAAGTTGGCTTGAGTGGAAGCAAGCTAAGAGTCCTGGTGGGCATTTGTCCGATATATTGTTTAAATCATAAATGGCATAGAATATTCGATCTTAATATCGATCATTCCCGAATGAATTTTCAGTGTATTCTTTCAATTTATAAACATATTGTCCTCATTGGTATTCAACCATCTATTTAGAGAACGAAAATCTGCATTCAATGCATGTGCACTTAATAACACGGCATCCTGCAAAATCATTAATATCACAAAATCGCAAGACTCGTCGCATGTCATTAATGTATAAAATGATCAAACTGGGCCCTAATACACTCCCATGTGGTACGCCAAGGCTGTTTTCCACAGGGCTTAAAACGGAATCATTGAAATCAGCCCGTTGAGTTCTGTCAGCTATTGCTTTCGAACCATCTATATACTGAACCCAAAAATCCAAAGCGCTTGTTGTTGTTGCTTCTAACAACATGGGCCGAAAAATCGTTTAAAAAGCGCATTTCAACAGCACCAATCGTATCCTTACGCTCTACGTTTTCTTTTCACTATGCTGACACTAAATTTAACGCTGTTTCAAAAGAATGACGAATGTGAAGAGTGCTTGCAGCGACATGCTTTTTAGCAAGTTTCCTGTTTGATCCTGTTTTTCGATGCGATTGCATTCATTTTCGACTAAACAATTGTAATATAAAAAATGTTAGCAAGTTTCAGAAAGGATAGACATGTTTTCACCCCTCTACGATGTACAGGGTGAGTGAGAATTCGTGTCAGTAAAGTATATGGTCATAAAAATAAGAAACTTGCAAGAATTTCAATTTTCATTGTGTTTCCGGTTTGGCATATCTTTAACATTTGTCTTAATTTAGTTCAGTACAAATCTTTATCCCTTTGTCTTGATTGCCAGCCGCATGCGTTATTGGAAAGCGTCTCTGCGGGCACGCTCGGTATGTTGAGGCATATTATTCCATATTTTCATCAAACGTTTCTTAGAAGTTTCCACGGTTAGTCCTTTGGTGTTTGGCAGACCCATGCATAAAAGTCGGGAGGATTCAAATCAGGTGAAGAGGCAGGCCATTCTTTCGACGAAATTAAATCCGGAAAATTGTCTTCACATGAAGCCAGTGTAGCTTTTGCCTGGTGGGACGGTGCAGAGTCTTGTTGGAAGCAGTATGGTGCATACTTGTAGTGTTTCTCGACGAAGGGAAGATTTAATGAACAGCAAATGGAACCTTCAAAGTTTTGGAGAAACATCCCCAAACCAACAGCCTTGAAACATTCTGGAACCCTTGAACAGCTAAAGAATGGAACGGCGAAAACTTGGTCGACTCAAATATGACGTAATTTTTTAAACAACTTGAACACCCCTCATTTTGTATGTGTATGCGTACGGAATGTTGGCTCTATTTTATTTTTGCGATTTTCCATTCAGTTGTCAAAATGGCATCGAAGCAAGAAGAGCAGCGTTTCAAAATTTTGCAAGCGCATAAGCAAAATCCAAATTATTCCCACGCCGACTTGGCAAAATCGCTTAATATTGCCAAATCAATCGTGACGAATGTTAAAAAACGCAATCCCAATCTTTCCATCAGAGATATCGGAAACAAATTGGGAAAGTCCCCCAAAACAGTGCAAAGAGCAAAGAAACGAGCCGAACTGTCAGTGAATATTTGGTCATAACAATAAGAAACTTGCAAGAATTTCAATTTTCATTGTGTTTCCGGTTTGGCATATCTTTAACATTTGTCTTAATTTAGTTCAGTACAAATCTTTATCCCTTTGTCTTGATTGCCAGCCGCATGCGTTATTGGAAAGCGTCACTGCGGGCACGCTCGGTATGTTGAGGCATATTATTCCATATTTTCATCAAACTTTTCTTAGAAGTTTCCACGGTTAGTCCTTTGGTGTTTGGCAGACCCATGCATAGAAGTCGAGAGGATTCAAATCAGGTAAAGAGGCAGGCCATTCTTTCGACGAAATAAAATCCGGAAAATTGTCTTCACATGAAGCCAGTGTAGCTTCTGCCTGGTGGGACGGTGCAGAGTCTTGTTGGAAGCAGTATGGTGCATACTTGTAGTGTTTCTCGACGAAGGGAAGATTTAATGAACAGCAAATGGAACCTTCAAAGTTTTGGAGAAACATCCCCAAACCATCAGCCTTGAAACATTCTGGAACCCTTGAACAGCTAAAGGATGGAACGGCGAAAACTTGGTCGACTCAAATATGACGTAATTTTTTAAACAACTTGAACACCCCTCATTTTGTAGGTGTATGCGTACGGAATGTTGGCTCTATTTTATTTTTGCGATTTTCCATTCAGTTGTCAAAATGGCATCGAAGCAAGAAGAGCAGCGTTTCAAAATTTTGCAAGCGCATAAGCAAAATCCAAATTATTCCCACGCCGACTTGGCAAAATCGCTTAATATTGCCAAATCAACCGTGACGAATGTTAAAAAACGCAATCCCAATCTTTCCATCAGAGATATCGGAAACAAATTGGGAAATTGGGTCCCCCAAAACAGTGCAAAGAGCAAAGAAACGAGCCGAACTGTCTATATGTTGACAGTGTTACAGTGACACCAAATCGAGATGATAAGCAAAACACAACAGCCAAAGGAAGAGCGTGTAAGTTGTTCACGAGTTTGTTGACCAAGTTTGATTGCGTCGTAATGGGCGATGAAACATACGTCTAGGCTGATTTCAAGCAGCTCCCAGGTCAAGAATTTTATACGGCTACCCGAAAAGAAAAGGTTCAAGAAAAGTTTAAGCGGAAAAAAAATGTCAAAGTTCCAGGAAAAATACTTGGTTTGGCAGGCGATTTGCAGCTGTGGGTTAAAATGCGAAAGTTTCGTGGCAACTGGCACTGTCAACCAAGATATTTATGTAAAGGAATGCTTGCAAAAACGCTTACTGCCTTTCTTGAAGAAACATAGTTGTTCCGTACTGTTTTGGCCAGACGTCGCTTCTTGCCGCTGCGGAAAAGTGTGCAAATCGTTCCCATGGAGAAAAACCCTCAAAACTCGCCGAAACTGCGCCAAATTGAAAAATATTGGGCAATCGTAAAGAGAAACCTCAAGAGAATTCAAAAAAAAGTGGGAAGGGAAAAAAAGTTCAGGGCAAACTGGCGTTCAGCATCAAATAAGGTGGATATAACAGCGGTACAAAACTAAGGCCTGTACTCGAAAAAAAAATGCACCAGACAAAAGTGTTCGCCAAAAATTTATTTTAAGTCGGATTTTCTTGAAACTTTCAGGGAATGAACTAATACATATGGATTATGTTTCGGCATAATTACTTTATTCAATTTTTTTCCATCGCTGAAAGCCCGCACCTTTCCCTTAAGACCCCTCATTACATTTTGTGCAATGGTGGAGCCGACCTTTTTGGTCACTTTCATCCATTCTTTCTTCAACTCCAGCTCGTTCTTAAACACCTTGGACGATTTTCGAACTTTGGCCTTCATTATGGCCCAAAATCTTTCCACCGGACGAATCTCTGGTGAATTTGGGGGGTTGGCGGTTTTTGGTACAAAAACAACGTTATTGTCTCTGTACCAATCCAACGTCGATCGCGCGTAATGGCATGATGCCAGGTCCGGCCAAAATAATGTCTCGCCTCCGTGGGACCGCAGGAAGGGCAACAGACGCTTCTGGAGGCACTCGGTGCGGTAAATTTCGCTGTTGATGGTACCCGTTGTGATGTACGGTTTACTCAGTTTACCGCATTGGCATATGGCCTGCCAGAGCAAGTATTTTTTGGCGAATTTGTCCACTTTCTTCTTCCTTATGTCTTCCGGAACATCAAACCGTGATTTGGCAACGTAGAACTCCAGCCCCGGTATCTGCTTTGCGTCTGCCTTGATGTAGGTTTCGTCATCCATAACCACACACATCGGTTTCGTTAACCACTCTCGATACAGCTTCCTTGCGCGGGATTTGGCCGCCGTGTTTTGTTGATCACGCCGGTTCGGTGCCTTGCGGACCTTGAATACACGAAGCCCAGCTCGTTTCATGGTTTGCTGAACGAACCAGGCGGAACACTTTGCCTTCAGAGCCGCGTCGCGAATCGAAAGGTTCGGATTACACTTGAAATAATCCAACACCTTCCGGGCCTTCACAGGGTCAGCTGTCTTCGATTTTCTTCCACTTCCAGCCCGCCGCTCGGTCGTCTGGGACTCCTTAAACGATTTTACCACCCGAGACACAGTTGTATGGGTGATTCCCAGTTGTCTTCCGATCCATCTCATGGTCGCAGTCGGATTTTCCATGACGGCGCGCAAAATTCTCCGGCGATTTTCTTCTTGTTTCGATGACATCTCAATAACCACTGAACCGATTGTTATGAAATTTTGCACATGTAAACAATTCACTCCAAACTAGTTATACTCAGATTTTCATCAATGTTTACCCACGGACAAAAAAGTTACACACGGATAAAAATGGTGCATTTTTTTCGAGTACAGGCCTTAGATGGAAGGTGTGAAACATGAAGCCCGACAGTTCGCTTTTGGAAAATCGGAAGCCTAATCAAATAATTTTCCGGTATTTTGTAGACGATGACCGTCGAAAAGAAATAAAGTTTGATCATTTATATGATATAAACTAATCAGTATGCACTTAATCTTGTTTGACCAATTTTAGACCGTTCCACCCTTTTAATTATAACGAGGAATATGAGAAAGATGTGCTGCATATACCCGATCATTTTCCTGGTTGTGGTGATCCTGTAACAGGAACATTTTTTCGTCCGAAAAGATAATTTCACAATCACCGTGCCGCTTGAGCAGGTTCCGACATCTCTCGACTCTTTTCGGTCATGGTTGCCGGACACCTGACAGTGCGTTTACGGCCAGGTCTGGGAGGCATTTTTCAACAACCTGTCTCATTGTAGCGTTTGACGGTGCGAAAGATGAATCTGCACTGAAAATTTATTTTCGTAAATTAGCTTTCACTCGTTTCGTAAACATGGATGTTGAACATAGAACAAATGTCTCGTAAATTGCATGAAACATTCATATTGCTTGTCATCCAATAAAATGCTACCATTACTCCTTTTTTGTACAATGCACAAAATGAATTTCGTGAAGACCAGCCAATCGCTGCTTCTCTTCAATCATACTCATAACTGTTGGTGTTGCTGCTAGGATGAGCGGGAATCATTAACTTACCCAAAATAGAAATTAAAGCGCTGTCGAGAGATAGGACTTCATGCTCATTAGTATAGTAACTTCTCACGAACCAACATGATTTAGTGAGATCAACCACGAACTCAATAACAGCTCTTCCTGAAAATACAGGATCGAACCCCATGTTAGAAATATTAAAAAATAAAACGCCGAGCAACTTCTCGTGGTTCCCCTTTTTTTTTCAATTATATTTTGAGTCGATATAGTAGATCTGTCAGTCGTTCATGCAACCACCAGAGAGACGTTTCTTTTTTATTGGTATCAAATTATTCGTAACTCTTTGTATTGTTTTTGTACAATGAACGAATGTTCTTTCTGTGTCAACAAATACTTCGTGGTTTTGACAGTTGCGCGTGTATACGAAGGTAGCTTCTTAAAAAGTACAAATCAGTTTCGTTGTAGAAAACAACGAAATGATTTGTCAGTCCTACCTTCGATTTCGTAATGTAAACGAACTTTAATTTTCAGTGTGTGGTTTATTCCGAGGGGTTTTAGTTTCTTTAAAATAGTACAAGGTGTCCGAATCCGTACAGCAAAATGCTGTTAAAACTATCTTTTATTGTTGGATTAAAAAGTCAATATGAATTGTTTGTTACAGCAATATGTTTGCAAATTACAAGTTTTATTTGTTCAATCAAAATAGCCGCCTCGTGCACGCCTTCAAACGTTTCGGGAAGTTATCCACGATGCCCGCGAGTTCTTCGACAGATATTTGTTCCAAAACATTTAAAAGAGACGATTTTAGATGATCTAGTGATATATGTGGTGTACTGCAGGCTCTTGACTCCACACCGAATAGTCCATCGGATTCAATCCGGTGAGTTAGGTTCATCTTTCGTTAAAAGCTTGGTAAAATGCGTTCGCAAAGATTAATAGTCTTTTTTGCTCCATGAGCCGGCGCCCAGTCTTGTTGAAAATTCCATTCATTTTTGCGGAAATGCTGCGATGCCCAAGAAGCTACTGTGTCAGTAATTAGCTTCTGATATACCGCTTGATTCTCTTTCGCCCCCTTGTCGATGAAGATCAAAGGAGTTTTGCCGGAATGAGTTATTCCAGCCCAAACCCTGACAGAAGCGGGATGATGACTTCTTGAAATACTTCCACGAGTTTTGGAAGCAGCAGGAAGCAACTGCCGATCATTTTGGTGGTTGTAATGCTGCTCGGTTGTGAAAACTTTTTCATCGGTGAACAGCACTGACCGATAGCGGCCCTCGGATAAGCGGTTCAGGAGAACCATAGCTTTTCTCAACCGGTTTGCTTTCATGGAGTCATTCAAGTAGTGATTCTTGCACAGTTTATATGTCTGAAGCTTCAAATCTACGTAAACTATGGCTCCATCGGAAGATTTTTGAATTTTCAGTGATTTCGCCAACTTTCGAATGGAAATCAAAGAAATTCGCTTGATTCGTCGCCGGATAATCTCGCGCATTTGTGGAGTCCGAACGGTGCGCTTTTTTCCTCTCCCTACGCGGTCATCTAGCGTTCCACGCTGTTGGTATCGTTTTATTGCGTCACTCACTGTAGATTTTGCCATATTCAGGGTCTTTGCAATCACTGAAACAGTTTTTCCTTTTCGAAAAAGTTCAATTACACCTGCGCGCAACTCATTCGGCTTCATTTTGAATGAATTGCTTAGTTTAATCCGCTTGGTTATGTTGAGGCATGCCGACAAAGTCTGTACGGATAACTTACAGACACCCTGTACACGGTCTAAAGTGTTTCAAAATCATGCTTATCACTAGCTCCCTTTTTGCGTCTATGATAATCACGAGTCTCAAACGAATGAAAATTCCGAACAAACTTGCAAGCCGCGTTGACATTTGATTACACACTAAAAGTAGAATGTGCTAGCATGTTTGTGGTTAACCCATCCAAAGTTACACATGTTTAAAAAACACTGACAGGAATTACCACTCACCCTGTACTTCACTCATTGATGAGATTTAGTGTTTAGGGTTGTCCAGATTTGGTCGCGAACAAGTCTTATAACGTTTGTTCTATTGAGCCTCTTTCATACTGAAATTGATACAATCTTTTGCCCTTCGATGTTGTTTTCTCCGTCTAGCAGCATCGGATGAAGTCAGTGACTAGGTCAACCTCATTTTTAAGAGCACGAGAAAAGTAAACACTTTAACCAGTCTATTTTCAGCATCTTACCCTAAAGTCTGACTTAATGCTATCATATTTTGTCATTCGGCCGGAAAATTACCTACCAAACACCATGATCGTGTCGAAATCAACCAACCGTTCAATCACCAGAGCATCCCGATGCGTAGTTCTTTGCCCGTAATAACAAACGGCGTTAGTAAACCGTACCTAACATGTCATCGATAAACTAAATGACATGAACTTACCGCACAACATGCTGATTCACACTCAATTAAACTGTCATTAATCACCCCATCCGATGATGGTGTGTGGCGTAGGACGCCTCTTATCGCACAGTAGATAATGGGACACTTTCCTCTTTGAGATGTTTAGAAGAACACACATTTCAATAAACTTGGAACAACAAAAACCCTTTTTCGCACTGATAAACATCGGCGTTCTGCAAGTGTTGTGTTGAGTTAAACACTCGAGCCTCGTGCACACAAGTTGTTGTCGTCGTTGATAATGGATTATCGTTAGTGTCACGTTACCAACTAAGGGCCACCAAGCATGGTCGAGTGTCAACAACACTTGAGTGTGGAGAAGCAACCAAAGGCTGACAGTAAATGGATGATAAGCGCAAACTACCGTCACAACGTTAACATTTCGTGTTTTTCTTCTTCTTAGGACCCGTTCGAAAAATAACGTAATAGCATTGTGTTACAGGGAATACTCGCCATAAGAAGAAGAAAACGACAAACACAGCCCAATCAGGGCTTGTTCCATTCAGCTGGCATTGTTTGACGTAATGCGTCGATTTTGGGTTCGTTTTCGATTAATTGAGTTGTCAATGTGTAGGTACCAATAAGCAGATTTGTTATCTACTAGGTTATTTAGCAACTGGAAGGCAATAAATCAATTATAGAAGGCTTCATTTCGCTGCTGATTGATTGCGGCGAAATCTCAGTTGAGGATTCTGAAAAAGGTCCATCATTAGGATGTCTCATCACTAAATTGAACTGTCGGAGTTCAAGACAACATCGTCCAAAAAGTAATTAGTGAAGAAATTTGCCTCAGTTCAAACAATCCGATACAGCTTGGTTAACTCGACTGTTGGGTTTTCTGGCAAAAAAACCATGCCCGTAACATCAATCATGTCCAGTTCGCAATCACCGCCGCAGACCGTCGAAGACAATACCTCTCAATTAGTAAACAATTGGGCACCATTCGGAAACATTGCGAACATCATGGCACGGAATGGAAAATCCCGTTATAGTTATTAGCAAATATATCGACATCTGATGGTGGCTAAACCTCCCCGGTGGTGGTGACAGCTTCCGTTATCTCTTGCATTGAAGTGAATGTGTATTTGTGTTCGACGATCGCGTTTATCTCTATCTTGTGACAGCAATCTTAATGGAAGAAGACCCAAATTTCTCTGGCTAAAATCGGCAAACAGCGGCAGTGCTTTCTGGTGTTTGGGAGTCCTAAATTTTCGCAACCAGGCCCTCTCGCGGTGCGCGTACCTGCTGTCGGGTCCAGAAAAGGAACGGAAGAATCGACTACACACCGTCAAGACCCCCTCGGGAAAGTGAAAGAGGGGCAGACGCGCATCATTGCTGCTGTGGTCGTGCAAATGTTATGTGTTCCGATGAAATTTGGTCCAAAAAAGATTACTCACTGCAGGTAATGGTTGTGTTGTTTCTTGAAATGGTTGGGCCACCACACCGTTTCGTTACAAGATTTCTTCTTTCTTTTTTCGTAACCACACGCAGAGCGAGGCAAGCACTTTTTGAGGTTGTTTTTCTTTTCGGCTTGCTTGGCCGTCGCCGCCGCGTTGCAACTCAAAGGCGATATGGGTGCTTTTTTTTCATGGCACAATGCTTGACTGGAGCACGTGAATTGTTATTTTTATTTACATTAGACGGAGGATTATTAGTAAAGCTTACATTGTTGCTGGTGCTCAGATGACAGTCGTTAGTTATTGGTGTAGCATCGACGGTATCAATCGATACCCAAGATGCGTTACTTTCGTGGTTTTCTTACACGCACAGCAGTTGCCACTTTATGACTTGTGTTGTTTGTTTTATAAATTGGATTTTATTGCACACTGTCAGCTTGGCTGCCTTCAGGCTCTTGCACTGAAACCAAACAAATATTCTCGCGTACATATTTAGACTAGTTTCTCTGCATGGCATAAACAGCCGCTGTGGATTCGATATGGATGACATGTTATTGGAGGCACCTGTTTCGTGAACAACGTCCACAGTAAAGTTCAATTTAATACGCATGGTTGGGAAATGTAACGTTCTCCTACAGTTTATTTGGTTTGGATATATCTTCAGAACGTTGCAACCTTAATAAACTCCAAGGAAATATTCTCTAAATATCCCTTTAGCTATATTTTTTTTCTTTAATTATAAATATCTTGAGTTTAACTACCGTATGACTTTTTTTTCTTTTAGCATTTCAAGCTTATTGCTTTCACAATTAGCTTATTGCTTGCTCTCAACTTAGTGTTCTTAATGCACTTCCACAGTTATAAATTGAGAGCTTTCGATGCCAAGTACCATTTTTGCATTAGTATGATTGTGTGGCAAGTACAATCATACGCTATGCCCAGGGAGTCGAGGTATTGTCCTATACGAAAAATTCCTAGACCAGACCGGGAATCGAACCCAGCCACCTCCAGCATGGTGTTGCTTTGTAGCTGCGCCTTTACCGACTGAGCTATGGGGGAACCCATCCGTATGACTTGGTGGACATTTTACTTTAAGGATTTGAGTAATCTTTCATGTGTTCTTCGCATGTGTTTTCATAGGTGCAATCTTGATAATATCATAACTTGGAAACCGGTAATTTTAATTCAATTGTGTCTGAGAAGAAATTGTAGATAATCAATGGTGCTAAAGAACATTGAGTTGATGCTATGTGAAAGGCCATTTCTCAAAATTTAAAAGAAATATCAGAACATTTTCCAGCAGTATCAACAAAAGGCAGCTTACTGTTGAAGGAAAAAATCACTCTGTAAGATCTGAACCTCAAATTTTGCAATTAGTAGGCAATTTTAGGTAAATACAGAGAAACATATGAAGACTTCAGAAAGATTTATTTTGACGTAGGACTACGTCTTTGTTTTCTATACTGGGGTACAATTAAGAAAAAAAAATCGCATTGCGACCGTCACGAAAAGCTGTCAGGTTTTGAGCATTAATATCTCAGTCATTTCTCAAAAGATTTTCAAAATCTTTACACCAATCGATCGGAAGTATTTGTACGCATCAATTTCAAAAGAGAACATTGTTGATTTTGGGCCACATACTATTAAAAAAATCATAAATGTTTAGCCTTGCCTTAAAAAGTACATTAACTCCTTCAGGCGTAAGGGGTCATATGTGACCCCAAATAATGGCTGTATAAAATCACACAGACTGAATAAAAGTGTACACTGTCTTCGGCAAATTTGTTTTCCATCATTTTTCTATCTTGAAAAAATAAAAAACACATGAGTTTAAGGCCTAATTGACGACCTAGAACATCCTGAATATGGAGATGTTCAGGAAGAAAACATAAATGCCTTATTAATAAGGAGTGTATCGAAAATAAGCTATCCACAAACTTTCTTTCAAATTATGTTGAAAACCGATATTTTATTCATACAAAAAATTGATCCTATATTGTACGAGGTTAAACTTGAACATAATGAAGACCGGATGAAATTTAAGTTATTCCTTCACGAATTTTCGAACTTTGGATCGAATGCTCTTCATCAGGAAAATCCTCAACTCTCTCATCGGGACATCGGAAAACAGCTCGACAACAGTGCAGGTAATGGTGAGTCGTGAGATCAAATGTTACTACAAAGCTCTGAGCATCGAACGGAAGGAGAAATGCGGTCAGAATGGATGTGCTATTGGTGATCAGGATCACAAGCGTGTCGTGAAAGCGTTTAAGCGGAATTCCGATGCTTCGTTCAGGGATGTGGCCAAAAAGTTGAATCTGTCCAAGTCTTTCGTTCAGAGAGTCAAGGACCGGGAGGCGTACAACGTGCCGAAGGCTCCAAATTGTGACGAACGGCAAAATACGGTGGGAAAGTCATGGGCCCGGAAACTGTACACCCAGATGCTGACGAAGCCTCATTGTCTCATCATGGATGATGGGACTTACGTCAAGGCGGACTTGCGGCAAATTCCGGGGCTACGGTTCTTCTCCGCCCAGCACAAGTTTGATGTTTGGAGCAGAAACTTTCAAAGTTTGCCCAGAAATACATGATTTGGCAAGCGATCTGTTCATGTGGCAAATGGAGTGCGCCGTTCGTGACTGCCGGGACTGTAAACGGGGAGACCTCAAGGAGTGTCTACAGAGGCGTCTGCTTCCTCTGTTGAAGCAACACGAGGGCCCTACGATCTTCTTGCCGGATCTAGCTTCGTGTCACTATTCAAATCTTGTCTTGGAGTGGTACGATGCCAACGTGGTGCTAACCTGCTAACCTCAGCAAAAAGTATTTTTGTAATATCGAGGTTTGCTTGTTATACATTTCTAGTGAATGGAGGTGTATAAATATATATTTATATTTCTATAAATGGAGGTGTATATGAAGACGGTGTATGGCGGAGAAGGTTGAACCACAAGCTAGCACAACTATACGGTGAACCCAGCATCCCGAGAGTGGCAAAGGCTGGCAGGATGCGATGGGCCGAGCATGTCGTTAGAATGCAGGAAAACAACACGGCCAAAATGGTATTCGCCTCAAATCCGGTTGGGACAAGACGCAGAGGCATTCAACGCTCGAGGAGGCATAACCAAATTGATCAGCACCTTGCAAGCATGGGTGGTCCAGCAAACTGGAGATCAGCAACCATGTATCAAGTAAAGTGGAGGAGACTAGTGGAGCAGGCTATGTCCACTCGAACGTAATGTAATTTAAATTAAAAGTGAAGTAATAAAATGCCTCACAACTTTACTCCTTTCAAAATGTAAACTTTTTTGGTTTGTGACGCTCCATTCATGAGCATGTAGCATTGAACATAAATTTACACCACTTCTTCTATCTGCGCAGAAATAATAGTAATTACTGTGAGAATTTAAATACGAACGATTATACTACATTCTCCCAAAAAGTAATGTAAATTTCCGTTCCCTAAGACCGACAAATCCGAGCGGCCTTTAGAACGTAAGAATTAATCGAAAGAGACGAGAAAATTAATTCCATCAAACACACCTTTCGTCGAGTTGGGTCTGTTTTTGTTTCGAGCCGCTTAATTTAGCATGACATCTTTGTTCACGTTCCTTGACATAAATCAAATTTGAATTAAGTCTCGCGGAAAATTAATAATATCTAAGTGTTTATGATTCTCGATCACACGCATCTTATTGCATGATACAAACATCGCTCTTGTAATTAGTGCTAAGCGAATTGTGTTAAGTTATCAGTAATTCAATTTTGGGTTAATTTGGTACCACATTTTTTTTTTGTAATACTGGCAAACAATTTGAAATAATTTGATACTTCTATCAATAACATGTGCACAAGCAGTATGACCTCGCGTAAAGGGTGTTCTGATCAAAATTTGGTCAAACAGTAATGTGTGTGAGTCGATCAAAGTTTTTATTAATAAGTCAAATAATTTTTCTTTTTCAAGTTCAGTTAATACGAATACAGGAGAAATATTCAGCTAAGCTTCCTTTTTACCGAATGCGAATTGCCGGGTCTTTCGTTTAACACCTGCCATAAGATTTTGTACAGTCTCCTTGTCCACTTTATTCGCCGCATTTCTCGCTCACAACAGCGTTTTGAGTCTTCTTTAGGTTCCGCTTGACGATAGCCCAATTTTTTTCGATTGGGCGGAGCTCTGGCGTGTTGGGAGGGTTCGTTGGAGAGTCCTTGGGCACCACTTGAGCGTTGTTGGCAGCATACCACTCCATGGCCTTTTTTCCGTAATGGCAAGATGCCAAATCCGGCCAAAATAGAACGGAACAATTGTGTCGCTTCAGGAAAGGCAGTAGACGTTTTTGTAGGCACTCGCTTAGATAAATTTCCTGGTTGACGGTTCCGGTCGCAATGTAAACGTTGCTCTTCAAGCCACAGGTACAGATGGCCTGCCACACCAGATTCTTCTTCGCGAACTTTGACAGTTTAATGTGCTTGAAAATATCTGCCACCTTTCCCCGTCCGGTTGCCGTATAAAACTCCTGTCCAAGAAGCTGTTTAATGTCTGCCTTGACGTAAGTTTCATCGTCTTGTACCACGCAATCAAAATTCGTCAGCATCGTCGTGTACAACTTTCGCGATCGTGTTTTGTTTATCGTCGCGATTTGGAGTCACCACTTTCTTGTAAGTCGACAGTCCAGCTCGTTTTTTTAGCTCTATCCACGGTTGAAGGCGCCACTCCCAGCTTCTTTGCGACATCTCGGACGGAGAGGTTGGGGTTCCGCTCAAAACAGCGGGCAACTCTTTTTGTCGTCACTGTGGCCTTCGGCTTTCGATTACCCCCGATCCAGCTTTCCTGGCTGTCGACAAACGTTCACCGAACACTTTTAATACGTTGGTTACAGTTGATTTAGCCACATTCAACAATTTCGCCAACTTGGCGTGAGAGTAGTTTGGATTTTCGCCATGCACGTGCACAATTTTGATGCGTTGCTTCTCTTCCTTCGACGACATTTTGATAACTGAAGTGCTAATTTCACAATCAAAAGGCATGATGCTACACGCACACATCTTCAAAATGAGGGGTGTGCAACATGCACGATGAAAGGAAATGCGTCAAGTTTAAGTCGACCAAATTTTGATCGAAACACCCTTTATTCCGTATTTGTCAACATGACATTCAAATGGATCTCGTTAGCTCAGTCAAACAAGGTGCATCCGAGAAGCAGGACTATACTGGAAGCGCCTGGGTTCTATTTCCGGTCCGGTTAGAGATTGTTCCTTCTTCTTGTTATTTTCAAGCTTCTTGCTTATTCTGGCTTCGAACTAGAACACAAAGCACTTCCAAATTTTTAATTGTTAGCTTTTGATGTGCCAGCGACTGTGAAAGCTTGAAAGAAAACACAAATTGAGGCCCGACCTACATTCCCAGTAGGGTCGTAATGAAATCAAACAACGGAGAATGAAACGAATCAGAAATAAAAGTGAATTTAATTAAATTCTGCACCCCGTGCCTAAGGTCAATGCTTCTGTCTTCTTTGTAATTATTATGGCGACTTGTGCTGCGTGCTATATATATTTAATTATGATCTTCCACTCACTCGCCGACCTGGTTTGTTTTGCGTGATTTTTTTTATCACAAACAAAAAAGCGGATTTTCGCACCCCATGGCAGTCGGCACGCCCCGTTCCTCGTCAAATGCAGCGCTATTTCATAAATGTTTCGCAGTTTGGTTCTTGCATGCTTGCTGGTGCACTGATTTCCATTTTTTACTTTTCGTTTTTCAGTTTGTTTTCATTCATTTATGCGTATTATGCAACCGGTTATTGTTTCACTCACTTCTGCAAACTCACAAACGCACTCGCGCGCACAAACGCAGACACACACACGACGTTGGTAGATTGCATTTTCTCACTCACTCAAATTAGGAAGCAACAATTTGCACACCTCAAAAAATGAATGCAGTACCGAGGGCAGTGTGACGACAGCAGCTTATTTCGTCCGAGCAGATGTGAATCGAATGTGCATTCACCCGTGGTGATAAAAATTTAATCAACGAAAACAGTTAGCTTACCTGTGTAGAGGAACAGAAACTGATGATTGTGGCTGAGTGATACGTCGCACCGCCGTAGGAAGTCGGTCGTGGTGTGCTCTTGTTGCAAAACAAAGAAGTTCGCTCGTCGCAGCAGACGCATGAGGCTGTACATCTGGTAATGGTTTGTTTTGAGCTTTTCTTTTGTTGTACTGTTTTCTTTTTCTTTCAGCGGTGCTCTACGTAGGTACGATTTCGCAGCTTTCTGGGGTGCAATTTTACATCTGAATTTAAATAGCCAGTTATATTTTTTCGTGTGATTTGTGCAACATATTTCTATCCAACCCAATTCAACCGCAATCACAAAAAAAAACGCAAGTCGCAACCGCAATCGAAATTCCGAACAACGTAGCGAATCCTAACAATGTGTAATTGCACGTGCAAACAGAAACATTCCGACATGTTCCCGTTAGGAATCTGTACACACCCAGCCCCATTAGACCATGATTACACCACTTTCTTTTCTGGCTCGCATCTTCAAAGCAAAACAGCAATCTCAAACGAATCAACCCCAAGGAAATGTTTCTTCTTATCACAATCTGGGAAACAGCTTGTTTTCCTACCACAGAGGAAAGATTCTCGCCCCTTTCGTTCGTTAGTGGCACCATGGGGAAGGAATTCCAAGCTTTCACCCCCGACGATGACCCCGCTCAATCTCCGAAAGGTGACTCCTTTTTCCACCCAATTGCAGGGACCTCTTTGCACTTTGCAACGGTCCCCGATGTTCAATAGTGGCCCATTTTGCTTCGTTACGACCAGGGATGGCGTAAAATAAACATATATTGCGATTAATCTATCCAGCGAGCTGACCATTTTGGTATTTTGCTAATTGAATTTCAATGTTTTTGCAAAGAAATGCTATAAATATAATCCCCATAAATGTTAAATTGCTCAGAAATATGTTGATCAACTCGGTGATTCGTTTAATGGTGGCAATGAATATGGTCGTTTAGCAGTTGATGTAGTTGTAGTTTTTGTTAAAAAATAGAATTTTAAGAACAAACTCATCAAAAGTTATAAAGAGGTTGAAATCGATTTAAAAATCCATGATTTGTATATTTACAGTGTTGAACAAAACATCTACAACCAACCAAAGACGATCATAAAATTGAACAGTAAAAAGTGATAAGTTGATTAAAAGACATGCAGGTGATCAAAATAAACATGATTCAAATGTATTGTGTCGAATAAAAGAGAATTTATTCACAATCAATGATAAAGGGTGTACGGAATCAAATTGCGACACACACACATATTCGGCGAAATTCGCCCGTTCAACCAATCATCTTCAAACTTTCAGGGAGTAAAATAAAACAAGTTATGAATATTTTCCCATGTTTGTTTTATTCAATTTCAATTCCATATCCAAATGCACGAACTTTCTTCTTTACACTACTCATAAGGTCCTTTACAACATTTGGACCAACTTTTTTTTTTGTGTGGCGATTCATTTTTTCTTCACATCTTCCTCCGATTTCACTTCCTTAGGAGGCTTCTGAAGTGCCTGCTTCATGATGGCCCAGTACTTTACAATTGGCCGCAGTTCAGGTGCGTTCGGGGGGTTGAAATGCTTCGGCACGAAATTGACCTCCTTAGCCTTGTACCACTCCAAAACCTGTTTCTAGTAATGGCACGAGGCTAAATCCGGCCAGAAAATCGTAGGACCATCGTGTGACCTCAGAAGAGGAAGTAGACGCTTTTGGAGGCATTCCTTTAGGTACACCTGCCCATTGACCGTTCCAGTTGTCACGAATGTGGTGCTCCGCTTTCCACACGAGCAAATTGCTTGCCAAATCATATATTTTTTGGCAAACTTTGACATCTTCTGCTTTCTAACGTCGTCAGGGACATCGAACTTAT
The DNA here is from genome assembly GCA_024533555.2 of Aedes koreicus. Classification (NCBI taxonomy): domain Eukaryota; kingdom Metazoa; phylum Arthropoda; class Insecta; order Diptera; family Culicidae; genus Aedes; species Aedes koreicus. Next base: position 347,741 of record JAHHFK020003403.1, read on the forward strand.
GATGAGCAGTGAAAAACTGGAGCCCCGTAAGTCTGCCTTTACATACGTCTCATCATCCATAACGAGGCAATGTGGTTTCGTCAACATTTGGGTGTAGAGCTTCCGTGCACATGTTTTACCTACCGTATTCTGCCGTTCATCGCGATTAGGCGCCTTTTGGACTTTGTACGTGTGTAGTCCTTAACGGTTTTTCGCATCTTGCACGAAAGTTTTGGATAGATTCAGTTTCTTCGCCACATCTCGAACTGAACTGTTGGGATTCCTCTAGAAAGCTTGAACTACCCGCTTGTGATCCTTAACACTATACGGAGATCCATTTTTGGAACTTTTTTCTTTCCGATCGATGGTCAAACGTTCGTGGTACCGATTTAAAACACGAGACACCGTAGAATGTACCATTCCCAGCTTCCTGCTGATGGCACGATGAGAAAGATCCGGATTTTCGAGGTACGAGCGCAAAATTTCTTTACGCCGCTGCTGTTCTTCCGACTCCATCTTCGCAACGATTGCACATCTGCTAGTGAGACTTACACAGCGTAAAAAAATACACATTGAAATAATTCCACACAAAATTTAAATAGAAAATACCCAACGGTAAAAAGTTAGTCATTTAAAAGTGGTGCAATTTGATTCCGTACAACCTTTAATATTAGCAAATGCACAAAACAAGAATTAATCCTCCTGGACCAAGCAAATGCTACTTCGTATATTGACCACCAGATTGTCTTCGGCCTTCAATATTTCGTTGCGAGTCCATTATTGCCGATTACAGCCTTGCACCTTTGAGGCATGGAGTGAATCAGGTTATCAATAATGCTTTGTGGGATCTCTGTCCAAGCTGTTGGGATTTGCTCAAACAGTTGATCCTTATTGCGCGTATTTTCGCGGTTGATTCTTCGATTTACGTTTTCCCAAAGGTTCTCGATCGGGTTGAGATCCAGAGACTGCGGTGGCCAATCCTTAACTAAAGGGTGTCCCACATCAAATTGCATCACGGAAAAAACGTTTAAGAAAATTACCCATTGGGTATTTTCTCTTGAAAATTTGGGTAGAAGTAGTTTAGAGTGTTTTTTTTTGTATTTTTATCGCAGGTTTTCGAAAATTGGAAAAAAATAGCGTCCCCCGAAAAAGAAACGCCGCGAATTTATTTTGCGCAAGTACCTGGACAATCCTCAACTCTCTTATGGGAACATCGGAAAACAACTCGGAATCGTGCAGCCTACGGTGAGTCGTGTGATTAAACGTTACTACGAAACTCTGAGCTTCGAACGGAAGGAGAAATGCGATCAGAATGGATGTTCTATTGGTGATCAGGATCACAAGCGTGTCGTGAAAGCGTTTAAGCGGAATCCCAATGCTTCGGTCAGGGATGTGGCCAAAAATTTGAATCTGTCCAAGTCTTTCGTTCAGAGAGTCGAGGACTGGGAGGAACTGCACTCGTACAAAGTGCAGAAGGCTCCAAATCATGACAAACGGCAAAATACGGTGGGAAAGTCTTAGGCCAGGAAACTGTACACCCAGATGCTGACGAAGCTTCATTGTCTCATCATGGATGATGGGACTTACGTCAAGGTGGACTTCCGGCAGCTTCCGGGGCTACTGTTCCTCACCATCCAGCACAAGTTTGATGTTTGGAGCAGAAACTTTCAAAGTTTGCCAAGAAATACATGATATGGCAAGCGATCTGCTCATGTGGCAAACGGAGTGCGCCGTTCGTGACTTCGTGCCACTATTCAAATCAAATGTTGTCCTGGAGTGGTATGAAGCCAACGGGGCCACTTACGTATCCAAGGAAATGTCCCCCCCCCTCCCCCCAACGCACCGAAACTAAGGCTCATCGAAAAATACTGCGCTTTTATGAAGCAGGCACTACGGAAGCATCCCAAGGAGGTCAAATCTGAGGAAGACATGAAGAAAAAGTGGGTTTCCGTACAGAAGAAGCTGCAGCCAGATGTTGCAGAGAACCTAATGAGTGCAGTTAAGCGTAAGGTGCGAGCGTACGGTTATGGTATTGCAGTTGAGTGAAATAAATATGCCAAAAGCTTAATGGGTTATATTTTAATGTCTGAATGTTTGAAAAGGATAGGTCTACTTGATAATTTTCTACAGCGTTTTTTTTTTTCATGATGCAATTTGATGTGGGACACGCTTTATTACATTGTTATCCTTAAACCACTTGTTGGCGACTTTGGCAGTGTGTTTGGGGTCGTTATCTAGTTGAAGTATCCATTTTATTGGCATATTCCACTCTGAATAACATCTTTGAGAATGCCATTGTACATAAAACGATCCATAATACCATCAATTCGATGAATCGGACCCTCCGCCATGCTTCTGGCAGTATCGTGGTTCCCTGCGTTTCTGATCGGTCGGCGTACACGGCACATTCTGTCGCTTCCAACGATGTTGAACATCGACTCATCACTGAACAGCACCGATCGCCATTTCTGCACATTCCAGGTTATGTGAGATCAAGCAAACAGGAGCAGTTTCTTTTGGTATTTCACCGATATCAGAGGCTGCGTCACAGGACGCCGGGAAAATAATCAGACGGCAACGGCACGTCGCCTGATTGTCCGGTCCGAAACAGGTAGCAGTAATTCCATTTGGATCTCAAAGGACGCGTTGAAGTGATGTTTCTTGATGCTTCTTGCAATCATCGAGTCGTCTCCTGACGTCGTGAAACGTGATCCGCGGCAAATTTTCCGGTTGAGCGAAACCTCGAACATAGTCTTGATATGGTCGATTTTTTCAACTTGTATTCGTGCTGTCAGTGAATACTAGATTACTCCAGCAATCATGTAGAATTGTTCTAGACTCCTGAGCCATCAATTATAGCATGTTACTTCATTTCGTTAATGGAATTTCAAAGTTAAGTTACGTTAAAAAGTAATGTAAGATAAAAGTTGCATATGTTATGTCCAACACTGTATGTACAAAAAAAAACACATACTTCCACATAAGTAACTGCATCATTTTCTGGTGATACACGATTTCTTGGTTCTAAGTAGTGGGAAACCATGGATCGGCTCATTCGAAACGTTGCCAAATGGGTACTCTCTTTGGTGTCGCGCCGATACAAATATATTTTCTTTCAATTGTGCTGCTTTCGAAAACTCTGAAGATTCTTGGCAAAACTTGATCGGGATTCCGACAGAAATCTGCGATTATTGTGGTGATTATTCTGAGCGACAATAATTTCGAACGTGTTCTGCGTATGATTCTGAGTGAATCCTCCAACATAGAATTCATGACGGAATCTTACTATGTACTATGTTAGTCAAAATGTTTTGAAAGCGGAAATGAAAATACTTTTTTTTTTGGGAAATCACTTATTGTATAGTCTCCCATAAGATCAATACACTTGCTCCAACGATCTTCCAACTTTGTTATCCCAAAACGGAAGTGACTTTCTGGAAGGCCTGCAAAATACTCCTCTACGACGGCTCTAACCTCTTCGTTTGATGAAAAATGCTTGAGGTGTCATTAGGTTGTTTTGAGGTGTAAGAACAGCCAGAAGTCAGAGGGAGCTAAATCTGGGTGGATGCTGCAACAAGTCGTACCCCAATTCACTGTTTTTCGCGATGGTGTTTTGTGCTGTGTGAGCAAGTGCTTTGTCTTGATAAAAAATGTTTTTTTCTCCTGCAAGCCGGGTCTTTTTTCACAATTTTTTGCATCCTACTCGTCCAAAAGGTCCCAATTACAATCAGAGTGGATTGTCTTACCAGTTTGGAGATAATCTATCAATAAAATTCCTTTTGCATCCCAAAAAACTGACGCTAACACCTTCTTGGCCGATTTCTTGACACGAACTCGCTTCGGAGCGGAAGTGCCCGGTTCACACCACTCCTTAGAGTCTTGTTTTGATTTAGGATCATGGTGGTAGACCGAAGGCTCATCCATAGTGATGAATCGACGCCTTTTTCCTCACATGGTGACAATCACCGACGCCAGGAAGACGACTCCACCACCTGGACCCTACCTATCGACTCATGAATATGAGCCGGGACCAAGAAGACGCCGGAAAGGAAGACGTGACCAGATTTTTTCGCCTCAGAAAAACCACCGACGTCGACTGGGATTGAACCCAGACCCACTGGGGTGCCAAGTAGTAGTCACGCTTACCACTACACCACCGACGCTGGCGAAAAAATAATCCTTTTTATCCTTTCGAAATTGCTCCAAAGTCAGAAAGTCGCTTTCGAAGGTGTTTTTGTTGCATTGTTAGCAAATACGGCACCCATTGTGCATACAGTTTTTTGAAACCCAAAACTTCAGCCAACATATGCCATGTTGTTCCATATGAGATGCCTATGGTGTCAGCTATCACATTCACAGTCAATCGAGGATTTTTCAAAACCATATCCTGTATTTTCGCTATTATTTCTGGTGTTCATGTACTTTTTGGACGTCCTGAGCGTGGATCGTCTTCCACGCTTGTGCGGCCACGCGTAAACCCCCAAACTCATCGGTGAACGGTTGGAAATGAAGGATAAGACTCCTTCAATACTTTCACCATCTTTGCATGGATCTCAGTAGCCGATAAACCTTCCAAAACAAAAAAAATTAAACACTGCACGATATTCTGATTTTTCCATTGTTAAAAAATACACTGACACGTCAACTTCAAATGGCTTGTAAACAAAGAATGAATTGACAGATCAAAATGAAATTTTGAGTACGTTCTTATAAAACATGAAATATTAAAATGCCGTAGAAATTTTGGTTTTTCTACTGCTCCATAGATGTCGCTTTCAAAACTTTTTGTCTGACCTAGTTTTTCCGAGTGAATCGTGCTCGTGATTCCCGGCAAATCAACGAATATCGAGCGACCTGAACTACTAATCTCAATCGCATTCTCCATAGAATTCTTAGCGGAACTTTAGCAGTACTCTGAACTAAGAATCTTTCCTAGAAGAAACTTGCTCATGAATCCAGGGAGAACCTTGTTGAGTATTTTAAACAAGTTTGGTCATGATTCTGAGTGAATTATTAGATACTGTGCTTATTAGTAATGGTCTCTCTGAATGTGACTCGGATGATAACCGAGGTTTTAAACAGTTAAACACCATCATGATCACTTAGAAAGGTGGAAAACCGTTTCCAAGCCATTTGGCCGCGCTAGTTAGATAGTAATATTTAGAACTTTGATATACGATGAACCCAATTACTTACAGGATTCTTCAGGAAAGTTCTTCTGTAGATCACGGCAACCTTATTTGATGAAATTTGTCAGAGGCAGATAATTTCCCATCAACATGAGAGGCACTAGGAGTGGACAGTAATTTATTGCTAGAACGAAGAGAAATTAAGAGAGTTTAGCGTACGGCAGGCTGTGAAAATTGAAAGATACAAGTTGAAAACGAGCGGAGGGCATTTTAACGGTAGTATGCGATCGAGCACCCATTCTTTTACCAAGCTAGCCCAGATGCAGGGTAGGCAAGGGGGAGGATACCTCCTTGACTGGTAAAAGAACGTGCGACCATTCAGTGATGTCCATATCCTCAGTGCGGTAAAGAGAGATTTAATTTTTTCTTCACACTCATCCTACCTCAGCGAAAGCTCTTCTCTCTTGTGTATATTCACCTCCGTGTTTGCTTGCGGGTAACGTATGTGAGTGTAAAAAAATGGTTTTTATTCACACAACACTCGATCGCTCTAGAGTGAGAAGAAGAGCTCTCAAATACACAGAAGTGAATGCAGATAAATTCATTAGTAACATTAGTGCGAAATGCCATCTCTGCGACCGATCGTGATCATATACTACCTATTGCTTGATCTGGTTCTAGCGATTTGTTTGTTTCCCTCTCCCAATGCCTAACATTTATTTTTGGCATGCACCGATTCTTTCACAACTTATTTGTCAAATTATATTCGGAATTCATCCACCAGTTGGTGATTTTTTTTTTAAGTTCTATACTTGATATGATATGATATTTCCAACAGCAACAGGCTCTCCTCTCTGTTTGACTTAATCAAGCTTTAATAACCACTGATTTTCCTCATCATGCCACTGTATGAAGGGCCAAAAACGGGTTGGGTGGATTCATAGGCAACATCACTTATGTGTATACACGGGGATATAAACAATCTCTTCCCAACAACAAGATTGAACAGTCTGCCAAAAATGCGAGCTATCTAACATGAGGATGCCCCAATGAGTGGGCAGAAGAGCCCGCCCTCTATTTACAAACTGTTAGCAATGGGAAGTTGGCATTCCCACTATCCCCATCCAATCTGCTTCAGGGGTGCCCTGGTGGTCCCTCTCATTCCCCAGGTCTTATTATGATCAAGGGCTAACTTATAGTCGTCAGTTTGATTCGAAATACGAACAATAGATGCACTAAAGAGTAAACGAGTTATTGAACTCCTGTATCCCCAGAACCTAATGAGCTAGTAGGATGGAAAGTTATTTTGATGTACGCTGAGGCGTCTCGTAATCAAAAGTTCAATCTGTGCAACGAGGTCATCCTTCAAAAAAAACTGTGCTGTATTAATTAGTTATTTTTAAAATCACATGGCCACAGCCAACAGTAATTCACAAAGCCACAGTCTTTTACCTGTCCACAGCTTAAAGGAGTTCCACAAATTGTTGTCTCAAGATTTTCGAAGGAAAACGGAAGAAGTTTAATTCCATCGAACAGTAAAACTTGGTGAGTCCATTCTTATTTAAAAAAAACATGTTCAAACTCATTTTTGATATTTCATCGCCGATTTTCGATTTTTCTCTGTTCTAGACTATGTAGTTGAATCGATTGAAAAATGCGCTCGAATATAAAATTCCACCGTCTTTTGATCTGTTAGCTTGTGGAACTAGTGAAAACAATAGAGTGAATCGTCTATTCACTTGAATAAATTCCAAGATCAGCGCATTTCGGGTTTCCATTTATAATTCCACAGAGATTCCAAAACTCGGGACTCTTAACCGTCAACTAGGACCTAAGTTCAACCCGCATTACTCAGCAGTCAAAATAATAGGCCTAAAGTATAATCAATCTTATCAAAGTGACGGTTGATAAATAATGATTAAATATTTCAATCAATCTACTGAATAATCCTCAAAGGAGCCATGCACTAAGGGTTTATGCGGAGAGCGAGAGCCTGACATTTTTCTTCAAGGAATGCAACATTTCTCAGATTTGTATGTAAATAATCATGCAAGGGGGGAAGGGGTTGTAGAGAGGTTAAAAAATCTAGAAAATCGTCTCACGTAATTTTTGTATCGCCCATAATCAGAGTCAAATGTGACTAAGTAAAATATGATCGTTCTGATATTCTGGGTATCGGAAGCTCAGGAAATTGAATACTTCCAACGAAAAAACTGCTTATTAATTTTCGCTCTTTTTGAAATAAAATTTTTCAATTTTGGCAATCGGAAAAAGTTCATGTCAACTCGTAGTCGAATCAAATCACTTATTTCCTCGATATGGTTGTGTTAATGAAGCCTTGGAAAAGGTTCGAAGTTTCTGAGTATTCTTCCACTTTTTTAATGCAATAATTTCATAAGAAAATACGTCAGAACGCCTTCGTATCGACCTCATAGCCGCTAGAATTAAGTAAAAATAAGTCCCCCTATACGCAATCCAATCGAATCTATAATTTATGAGTCTGCTGCCCTCCATTTATAGTATGCCCTACCGCCCTTTCGCACGCCATAATTAATAATCGCCAACGCCTAGTTTAGTTTTGTAGCCATAATTCTGTTCTCGTTATTTCACTATCCCTTATTTGTCACTCTCGGGGGCAGGAGCGAAGCTTCCCGCATACGGAAAATGCACTTTATTTAAAATTAATTATGCCTGTCCGATTTGCACAATTACCGCGACCGCGTCGACGGTAAAAACCTTCGCACCAGGACATCTTAATACTTGTCTGTATAAACATAACCAACAATCGGGCCTCTGGCTCACTTGCATAAAAAGTCACCCGAGCAGCGGAATGTCGGCCGTCGGTCTAAGCTGTCACATTTCTCAAGATAAATGTCTCACCCGTTTCCCGTTTTCTCTTTTCTTATTTCCAGTGGAGTTCCCGGTGCCGGAACATCGACAACGGCTGGTGGTGGAGGCGGCGGTGGCACCACCCGAGGTGGCGGCACCAGCATGTACTCCGCACGGCACTCGGTCAGTTCGTCGTCCGGCGTTCTAATGGTCGGACCGAACTTCCGGAGTCGGAAAAAAGATCGGCTGTGGCAACTTTGGCGAACTGAGGCTGGGTAAGTACCAACAACCATCAACAATAATTTTATTCTATCTAGAAAAAAAAAAAAACGATTTCTTTATTTACTGGAAAACTTGACAAAGAACTATCCGGAGACCAATATTCGCGGAAACGGAAGCGATCTCAGCACCTACGCCGGCTACACACAGTCCCACTTGTGGTTGAAAATTCGCCACGGCATTACTGGTCCGCAGGGTCAAGTTTGACCAACGCATCGGAATGTCTATCATTTTCCCGACTGAATTAGCAATGGTCTGAAACGGAAACGCCGTTAACTCAAGCGACTTTCATAAATGTCAAACAGCAACCTGAACGTAGCATTCCCTCTGTTTGGCGTCCAGCGTGGATTCACTTGTCGCGACGAAATTCCTCGCATTACACTGGTCCAATGCTCTCAACCATCCACCGTACGCCTCCTCCGTGTTGCCAACCACGTCCAGAAACTGGTTCACAATTCCCTCGACTTCGTTCCACCTCTCGCGAACACATCCGGTAGCCTTGGATACGACCTGTCGTGCGACATCGTCCGGAACCTGTCCCACACAAGTTTGACCCGCCTGGGTTAGACCTTTGAACACACGTACAACGCTCTGTATCCCGGAAGAGGCTTGCTCCGTAGCAATATCCAGTGCCGAGTTGACGATACCGGATAAAAAGTCGGTAGTTTCACCGAGAGCGTTTACACCACTATCAACGATACGCTTCCCGGTGGAGGAATACAGTTGGGAGAGGAACGATACCACGGTGTCTAGAGCTAGCATCGGTAGGCGGCGGTTGAGGAAGCTTTGCAGGAACTGCCATGGTTGAAGGAGACTACGGGTGACGTTGGCGGCGGTGGTCGTTGTTAGACTCGATAGTGAATTCGGAAGAGGAATGTAGTTTCCATCGAGGAACGCCTGGGAACCGTTAAGCGTTGGTATTGGGATGGTCGGTAGTGAGGGTATTCCGGTAGCTCGTTTCCTCCGACGGCTCGCAGTGGAATTCGTAACAGCGGATTGGGGAATAGAACTGGAATCGAATGTTATGTGGATATTGGTGATGCCATCGGTTCCTCTGGCGACGAGTATCTCCGTACCGTTTCTCGCGAAGGTTAGGTTGCCGTTCCAATGGGACAGGTTAAGGGAAAGATTGCGGATCGAAGTTCCACGGTCGCTCAGTTCGGCACTGGTGTTCACCCGATTGCCGATGGAAATGTTGATATTCGACGTGGGACTTCTTAGTTGCCAAGGGTAGAACCATGGGTTAGCGTCCAATGCTGGGATCTGTGGATGAGTAGAATGTGGTTAGCGCAACGGGGAGTTCAACATGTAGTTTGTTTTTTACTAGTATTAACGCAATGGCTACGAGATAACTGACGCGGCGGAAATGCTGAGCCATCGTTTGACTTGTGAATGAAATGAAGCCTCTGGGTTCAGTAGGTTTATATTACATTCGTTGTTATTCTTGGTTTGTTGACGGTTACACGAGGGACGAGCATCATACGGTCAACACGTTTGAACAGTTGGGTTCAGTTTTGCATAAGGAAATAGGTATTTGCATTCGTAATCTTCGTTCGGACATGGTCAAGGTAAGTGAGCTTGAGCTCGTTTTTGATGTCTAGGCAAACAGTAGATATTTGGAAAACCGATTCGTGATTACTCAGTTTTAAAACAGGGTGAATCAAGAATTCTGGAAAAATAAAGATATCCGAAGTGATTCGATAGAACAACAGGAAAAAAGTCAATTTGTATAAATAATAAAAAAAAAATCTTTCAGCTTTTGACAAGACCTTGTCAAATTGTATGTATTTTTCATAAATTTTTGTCAAAGGGTTTTTTATATTTCTCGTGTACTTTTTCAAAAAGCGTAAGTAACATTTTGCGTTTGTTGAGAAAACCGTTTCGAAACGTTTTTGCTTTCATTTTAATCCCTACTTAGGGACCAGACAATAAGTGAATACTGCTAAACAATACTTTTAACGAAGGCTATGGACCATTGAGATAAGGATTCTAATTGTATTTGAAAATAATCGGATTAAAAAAAAAACAGAATTTACGTCATTTTGGTCCATCATACGGGAATAAGCCATTTTCATAAGTCATAAGGACAGTGTTTTTGGCTGACATTTAGCTTACGTCAAGATGTTCCGTTAAGCTAGTAATGCTGATGTGTCACGTGGATGTTTCAAAAATATGACTTCGTTTTCAATAAAATTTATGAACAAAAACACAGTTTTGACGCACCCATGGATCATGAGGTTAAAATTTTATCAATTACAAGCTTTCTCAACCTTTTGCTCTAGGAATCATGCGGTATTTTCTGCATCTAGTTAGTTTCCTTAATATGGAGTATTGTAGAAATGCTTTGCAAAAAAAAAACTGGGAATTCCCTTCAGCACTGTTTTCCAAAATATTAGTAAAAGACAAGATTTAAAAGCCATTTTACTAGAAATTATTCACACATTGCTATAACGGCTCATCTTAATTGACTTTTCTTCATAGTTCCAAGAAATTTGGGAATCCACTAACATTATGACCGAAATTATCATTGGGACACTCCTCGAAATTTTCTAGAAATGTTCCATATAATCAAGTTGGTATCAACTTCGAAATTTAGAAATGTACTGATTTATGCAACAAAAACTAATGAGTCGATAAGAGTATACTCTCGTAAGCAAACGTGTAACCTGTTAGAAATTGAATACAGAGCTGGGCCTCTCCATGTTTATTATTTATTTAAATAGCCATACATCGTATTTACGATATGACTTCATCTACAACATTTCGCCAATATACTCGGTCTATGGCTGCCTCTCTCCAACCTTGTTGACGACCCACACTCGCCAGATCCTGTTGCACCTGGTCCGCCCATCGTGCTCGCTGTGCCCCACGCCTTCTTGTACCGGCCGGATTCGAGGCGAACACCATTTTTGCAGGGTTGTTGTCCGGCATTCTCGCAACATGCCCTGCCCACCGTATCCTTCCAGCCTTCGCGACCTTCTGAATGCTGGGTTCGCCGTAGAGTTCAGCGAGCTCGTGGTTCCATCTTCGCCGCCACACTCCATCCTCCTGTACGCCGCCAAAGATGGTCCTAAGCACCCGGCGTTCGAAAACACCAAGTGCTTGCAGGTCCTCCTCGAGCATCGCCCACGTCTCGTGCCCGTAGAGAACAACCGGTCTTATCAGCGTTTTGTACATGGTACATTCAGTGCGGGGGTGAATCTTTCTTGACCGCAAGTTCTACTGGAGCCAGTAGTAGGCACGAATTCCACTGATGATGCGTCTTCGGATTTCACGGCTGTTGTCGTTATCAGCCGTAAGCAAGGATCCAAGGTAGATGAATTCTTCAACCACCTCGAATGTATCCCCGTCTATCGTAACACTGCTGCCTAGGCGGTCCTTGTCGCGCTCGGTACCTCCTGCTAGCATGTACTTTGTTTTCGACACATTCACCTCCAGTCTGACTTTCGCAGCTTCGCGTTTTAGGCGAGTGTACATTTCTGCCACCGTTTCAAATCTTCTGCCGACAATGTTCATGTCATCCGCAAAACAAACGAACTGACCAGATCGAGTGAAAATCGCACCCCGGCTGTTGAGCCCGGCTCTTCGCATGACACCTTCTAGCGCAATGTTGAACAACAGGCACGAAAGTCCATCACCTTGACGTAGTTCCCGGCGTGATTCAAACGAGCTGGAATGTTCGCCCGAAATCTTCACGCAGTTTCGCACACCGTCCATCGTAGCTTTAATCAGTCTAGTGAGCTTCCCGAGAAAGCCGTTCTCGTCCATAATCTTCCATAGCTCTATGCGGTCGATACTGTCGTACGCCGCCTTGAAATTGATGAACAGATGATGCGTCGGGACCTGGTATTCGCGGCATTTTTGGAGGATTTGCCGTACAGTAAAGATCTGGTCCGTCGTCGAGCGCCCGTCGATGAGACCGGTCTGATAACTTCCCACGAACTCATTTACTTTTGGTGAAAGCCGGCGGAAGATGACCTGGGATAGCACTTTGTAGGCGGCGTTTAGGACTGTGATCGCTCGGTAGTTCTCACACTCCAGCTTGTCGCCTTTCTTGTAGATAGGGCATATAACCCCTTGCTTCCACTCCTCCGGTAGCTGTTCTGTTTCCCAGATTCGGACTATCAGCCGATGCAGCTAGATGGCCAGCCTTTCCGGGCCCATCTTGATGAGTTCAGCTCCGATGCCATCTTTGCCAGCTGCTTTGTTATTCTTGAGTTGTTGGATAGCATCCTTAACTTCCCTCAGCGTGGGAGCTGGTTCGTTCCCATCCTCTGCTGTGCTGACGTAGTCATTTCTTCCACCGACTTGGACTTCAACGCCCGCGTCCTCTGCGCTATTCAGGTGTTCGTCGTAGTGCTGCTTCCACCTTTCGATCACCTCACGGCCGTCTGTCAGAATGCCCCCATCTTTATCCCTACAAATTTCGGCTCGCGGCACAAAGCCTTTTCGGGACGTGTTGAGCTTCTGATAGAACTTCCGTGTTTCTTGGGAACGGTACAGCTGCTCCATCGCCTCGCACTCAGCTTCTTCCAGGCGGCGTTTCCTCCATGTGCAGTATTTGAATATATTGAATATAAGACGGAAATATAAACAAGTATTTCATATGCAATATGATAGTCTATTACTAGTTGTTAGCTTCTCTACACTTCCAAAGCTCATGTTTAGTAAACGTAAATTCAATCACGCAAAATTGTCAGCGGTCTCTAGAATCAGCAATGCTCGAATTAGATGATTGAGTTATGTTGTTTGTAGGAAACGCCCCCTGCGTGTGAGACAGGTTGACTGAAACTACTCGACCAGATCTGGCCTGCAGCTTTCACCATGTTAATGCACTTTGACTTTGGAAACTACTAAGAATATTTCGGGCGATCATTTTTTAGAGAAAACTTGGAACGTTTTTCTGACAAGCATTGCAAGGAGTTTTACAGTGGAAACTATTCGAAAATTCCTGATAGTTCGTCTCTCTTATCGGCCTTAAAAAAATAAAAAACAAAAAATGATAATAATATTGAGATATATTGAGGCATTTAAAGAAACTGCTAATAAAAATTTTAAAATTAAATTTAGGAAAATTTTATCTATGAAATAAGAACACGATTCCAATAGAAGAGAGTAAACGGAAATTTTAAGATGTTTCCTGTCACAGCTCAGGGGAATTTCCAGGATATGCGACGTTAGATATATCTAAAGAAATTGAAATGATCTTAGTAGATGATTGCGAAATCATAGACCATCATAGATTCATTGTTGCCGACTTGTTCGATCGCAACCGAATTATATTCTCTAAAATATACAAATCTGGCCAATCTGGTGCACTTGGCGTTGAGCTAACATGTGGCAATGTTGTGTTTGAGCTTATGTTTTGTGTTCTCTTCCAATTTCGCTGTTATGTGCACGGACGCTCCACTCATCTCAAGTTTGAGCAGTTTTCTACTCTATTTCGGCTACAGTGAACTAACTGAAATTGGAGTAGAGTACACCCAGAATGGTAAAACAGGAATGTATTCCTTTTTCGCTATGAATCGCAAATGCAACACATCAATCTACTTCGAAAAAATGAGCCCGAGTGAGATTGGATTCCGATGATGAATGAGAAGATAAGATAAGAAAAAAGCAGTCAAATTCGATTGGCAAGGCACAAAACGGAACAACGATAAAGACAAACGCATGTTTTCGTTTATTTCATATATTTTGGGTCAAAATGGTCAAAGTTGCCATTTCCGAATCTTGCGGTTTTGCAAGATTTGATTTCAAACATAGCATTTTTGGCGATGTGAAGTGTTTGCCCCCTTTTCTATTAATGGGTATAAGGACTGGTTACAGCCCCTCTGGGACCCTATTAAGAGCACGGCGTAAACGATAAATTACTACGCTCAGGGACCTCGTCGAGTAACGTATGCGTGCCAAAGAAAGACTGGGCTTAAAACATACCGGAAGAGAAAAAACCAAAAGGAACAAAACAGGCCGGTCGTGAAACCACGGGCCACAAATTATTCGTTTTGTGTAGAAATTTGGGTGTATAATAATGGACGTGAAACGTATGTGAAATAGATTACAAAACGTTCGGACACATACTTAAGCGAAGAAAGAACCCCGAAACGGAGAAGGCAATTTTACCGAAAAATTCGGTAAGAAGGTTATGGTTTGGCAGGCAATATGCGAGTGTGGTAAAAATTAGTTCGTAATCAAACGGAGAGATGACACTCAGAAATCTTAAGGAGTTCCAAAGCGATTATTGCGATGATAGGCAGCACGAAAGTCAAGTAGTGTTTTGGCCTGATTTGGCGTATGTCATTACGCAAAGGAACTTTAGAATGGTACAAAAGTCAAAATTATGTTTCGTGCCGAAAGAATGAAATCGAGCCTTTTTGGGCTTTAACCAAAGCAAAGCTTCGAAAATTCATAAAACCAGCGGACGACATCCAAAAATTTTAAAAAGATTGGCCAAAAGTGGTAAAATGGTGGGAAGTACCACTGTGCAGAAGCTAATGGGTCATGTTCGAGGAAAAGTTTGGAGACTTGGCTATGATTACTATTTGATTAAACGAGAGTAAAATATATATAAAACACAAATACAAATTATTTCCAAATAAAATTATTAAAACTAAAAAAAAAACATGACTTTTTTGTTAATTTGAAAGTGTGCTTATACTTTCTGGAACAGTCTATAGGCCAAAAATTTTGCTCAATGCCTACCCCGTGTAAAGAATAGGGTCCCGGATGGGTTGAATATGTTCTCAACGCTATATCTTGTTAGGATTGACGAGTCGCCAATTCAGCAATATCCATACGATCTATCAATGTGCGGAATGCATGGGGTCAGCTTTGAGCATCTCTGCTGATATGCGATCGACCTCTAAAGCCTTATAGGATTTCATGCTTCGGATAGT
The DNA here is from genome assembly GCA_024533555.2 of Aedes koreicus. Classification (NCBI taxonomy): domain Eukaryota; kingdom Metazoa; phylum Arthropoda; class Insecta; order Diptera; family Culicidae; genus Aedes; species Aedes koreicus. The sequence continues at coordinate 362,850 of JAHHFK020003403.1, forward strand.
TGTTTCGATCTGCTCAAACCAACGTTTCAGCTGGTCAGTGGGGTCGGCTAGTAACTGTCTTTCACTGGTGTTTCATCGCGTCTTTCACTCTTTGGGTTCATCCTCGGTCCACTCAGGCGCAGTGATATCTCCCAAAGGATGCGAATACGTAGCGAACGTGGTTGAATGCGTAGATTAGTCTTCTCACAGCACAACTGCCGATCTTATGTCCTGAGTTCGAAGACAGTTTGCATGAGCTAGAAGATTCCAAAACAATTTTATAATGTCGGTTGTGCTTCCAGAACCACAAATATTGATGTTTGATGTCGTAACGTAACTACCCACCGTTACTACGTAACTTATTTACGATTGTAGATCTCATATTCAAAATTTCAGATCAGTTTGGATAATCTTGAACACCCCATTTTACATTATAATATCTGTTGATTTACCAGAAACGTCGATGAACATCGTTGACTACTTATCATAAAATTTATGATCGTTAGAGCGAGTAGATTTTTAGGTTTAAACTCCAGCACAACAAGAATGGCGTAGAATATATTTTTTTTTTTTTGTGTTGTTTTTTTGGGGAAAAAAACAAAAAAAAATCATTAAGCAATTTTTTTTTTTTTAAAAAAAAAAGTTCCGTGTAAGCTTAGGGTGGGGTTTTAGGATTGTGGGGTGGGGGGGGGGAGGGAGGAGAGGAGAGGACGAGGGGGAAGAAGGGGGAAGGAGGAGGGGGAGGAGGAGGGGGGGGTGTGGCAGCGTATGGTTTTTAACGTGATGAAATCGAGGCGGTAGACGAATTCATGTATCTGAGCACACCGATGACCACCGATAATGACACCAGCAGAGACATACGAATGCCCATTATGGCTGGCATTCATGCCTACTTTGGACTCTGAAGGACGCTTAAATCGATCAAAGTTCGCCGAACTACAAAGTTGATCATCTAAAAGATTTTAATTAGACCGGTAGTCCTCTTTACCCTCGAAACATGGACAATGCTCGTGGAGGACAAATGCGTCCTTGGTGTCTTGGAACGGAAGGTGTTGCGTACGATCTACGGTGGAGTGCAGATGATTACGGAACGTCGTGCGAATGAACCACGAATTGCATCAGTTGCTGGGAGAACCTCCGATCGTTCACACCGCTAAAATCGGTCGACTACGGTGGGCTGGGCATGTCGTAAGAATGTCGGATGACAGCCCAGTTAAAATGATTCTCGATAACGATCCGAGGGGCACAAGAAGAAGAGTCGCGCAATGAGCAAGGTAAATCGATCAAGTAGAAGGCGATCTGCGGACCCTTCGCAGACTCTGCGAGGCTGGCGTAGTGCAGCCATGGACCGAATACAATGGAGACAACTTCTGTATACAGCAGTAGCTACCCCGATTGGAGGCCCGATTGGTAAGTAAGTTGGATGATGTTGAACTTCCCTGGTCGTCTTATAATGTCTGATGATCTTCCATGGTTGAATACATAGCATTGCTTTGTATATCTCTTAAGATCCGAATTCCAGGAGACTTTTGATGACCTAGCGTATCCCAAAAAGTGATTCTTTAACTGTTTTTTTTTTTTGTTTATTTCTGTGTTTGCGCCGAATGGCGTGCATTTCAATCGAAATACGTTACATTATTTGAATATTTGTCGGTAAAATTTCGACTGTTTTGTTTGTTATGTTTGTGTTCGTTATTAAACGAGAAGAAACCTATCTATTTACACTATAATCTCTTGATTCTCCAAAGGATGAATATATAATCAATGAGATTAATGTAGACACGGTTAGCCTGGCTGTTGCAAAACAACTGGTGTTTTCACAGACCTTTTTGTTCCTAACTATTAATTTTTTTCCTTCAAATTTCATTTGATATTTTAGACTGTTTCGTATAGAGCGATGTTCAGAGATTTCGGTAACAAGTGCAGCAGTGTTTCGTCCACGGGATGAAGCTAATCAAGTCATTCCTCCCTAAACCCTGTAGATGATTGTATGGTTTATTGATCCCTTGACAACACAGCACGGCAAAGTTTGATAAATCCTGTCTCTACTGCCGTAAACTTTATAACATCACTTAATAAAGGGTGTACACGAAATTATTACAACACATTTATTCTAAAATCTCATGTATTTATTGGATAAAAACCAAATGTGTAGGGTAGTTTTGTACATGTATTGAGCCTAGTTTACATACATTCGATCAATTATTGAAGGTAGTTGGGTAAAATTCTCGACACTTTCACTTCACGCCATCCATAAAAGCTTGTAAACTTGTACAGTCGTATCCGGTAGCCTTTTCTCAGTTTTTATCCGCTTCCTACGCATGTCATTTGCATCCTGTACTTTGTTCTTGGTCTTTCTGAGTTTCCGCTTTATCATGGCCCAATAACTTTCGATTTGACGAAGTTCAGGGCAGTTCGGTGGATTCACGTCCTTGGGAACAAAATGCATCGAATTTCTCTCATACCATTCCAGTACGCTTTTAGAAGAATGACATGAAGTAAAATCCGGCCAAAGTGCTGCTCCAAAACTGTCAAAACACGTTTTTGAAGGCATTCAGTCTTGTAAATTTAACTATTGATGGTTCAGATAGCCAGCCAAATAAAGTACCCTAAGGTTTTTTTTCACACGGCTTTTTTTGCACGGATTCCGGAATTAACGCGGTTTTTTTTGCACGGTTTTTTTTCCAATCCGTGTAAAAAAAAACGTGCTAAATCCGAAATCCGTGTAAAAAAAACGCGTTAATTCCGGAATCCGTGTAAAAAAAAATTGCGATTAAATGCTAAGTCTTTTGCAATGAAAGATACTTAGAAGATTTTGTGAACAGTGGAATGGATAGCCCAACAAGGTCCAAGAGACAAGCGAGGGCCCCAGGGCCAGAACACAAAATAGGACCGGAGTGAATGTGTGTGGGGATAAGTGGGGATAATACAAGTACATTTATTATGGTATATTTCGTGACCCTTAATGTCTGCAACGGTGCGGTCTTCAGCAAAGTTGTTCAGAAAGTCAAGGGCATTCAAGAGATGGACCGTTTTATTTGGAATTTTACCGCTACGTGGCGCTGGTGATCACACAAAATTGAGCATTTTCAGCTTGTTCTATTTCGTGATTCTGATAAGATGGAAAGTTCTAGTCGTCGGCAAAGTTGTTCAGAAGGTCAAGAGCATTCAACAGATGTACTGTTCTGTTCGGAATTCCACCGCTACGTGGCGCTAGTGAGCATGCAAAATTGACCATTTTCAATTTGTTTTATCTCGTGATTCTGATAAGATAAAAAGTTCTAGTTTTCGGCAAAGATGTTCTGAAGGTCAAGGGCATTCAAAAGATGGACATTTTTGTTTGGAATCTCCTCGCTAAGTTGCGATAGTGACCATTTTCAACTTGTTCTACCTCGTGATTCTGATAAGATGGAAAGTCTAAGTCTTCCGCAAAGTTTTTCATAATATCTAATCCTAAATTTGGCTGGCTTTCATTGCAAAAGACTTAGCATGTTATCGCGGGTTTTTTTACACGGATTTCGGAACTAACGCGGATTTTTTTTTTACACGGATTTCGGAATGAGCCCGTTTATTTTTACACGGATTCCGGAATTCACGCGGTTTTTTTGTATCTTGGTGTATTTCGATGCGAATTCGGACATTTCCTTCTTTTTTAAACGATCATCCACCTTGAATTTTTCTTTTCCGGTCACATCTCCGTGTCGAGCTTCCTAATACGGTTCTTGGCAACAGTGTGCTGCCGTTCATCGCAGTTTGGGAAGTTTTGAACCTTGTATGCATCTAATACTGCTCTTGCCTTGAACTTCTGGATGTAACGTGTTGAAATGTTCGGATTTCGGGTGAAACTACCCTTAACTTCTTCCTAGTCTTCCTAGATGCCTCCCGGTTTCCTTCCTGCTCCACGCTTGTCATCCAATGTCAACCGGTCGTTGAACCTTTTCAGTACTACATTTTCCACAGCAGCGTACAAAATTGTTCCCGCGTCTTCACTTGACTTACTTTCATCTTGGCCGCAACAAACCAGAAAACAACGCAATTCACAGGATGTAAACAATACACTTAAAAGAAGAAAGGGGAAAATTTTGATAGATTTCTGTCCAGTGGGACACAAGCTACAGCCAGTTGTAAGTGTTGCAATAATTTCGTGTTCGCCCTTCACTCGCGTGCAGCGAGGACCAAGGATTTCAAGTTTGTATGTTTCACAAGGATCGAGTTTCATTAGAATCTCGCAAATGGTTTCCCGAATTCGAGTGCCTGTGCCAGGGGCACAATTAACCAAATGGGAAACGTTATACCTACAGAAACCCGGATTTGCTATTTTTGTTTGAACAAACACGTTCCTCCGAATCACAGTTGATTGAGGTGCGGAAAGTGCCCAAATATGTCAGCCGGAGTAACCGTTTGTCAACCATTCAAATGGGATGGGAAAAGACTTTTGTGGAAAAGTTTTCACGCAATCTCTTTGTGATTGAAGCGTTTCCTTGATTCGCTGAAACCTGTATGTGCTGGTGGAATGGGTGAATTGATGGATTATAAGGATAGCTTTGAAGAAAGAGCCATTCAATGTTATTGGTTGTTCGGTTAAGTTGAACTTGTTTGTCGATTTTGGGCCTAAAAATGCTACGTGCTTGGTGGAAAACATCTTGTGTTTTGATGTCTCGTGATTTAGTTGATTTCCGAGATTGTTGTTTAGTTTTTTGGAAATCGATATTTTTTAAATCGTTTCCAACAACACTGAGCAAATTTCAGTGTCATTTTTACGCTTTTCCGACTTTCAGAGAACTCATTATTCAAAATAAAATGTTTTCCTTTCGATCAACTTGTCCTTTACCAATACCATTCTATTGATGTCGAATTAAAGAAAGCCTAATGGCAAAAGTTTTTCTCATTTCCAATTTTGGCATGGATTGGTTCCGAGAACATTAAACATGCTATCATCTATCCCCCGCTTGGTGTCTGCTGCTATCTCTCGCTTTTTTTTACGATGGGCAGAGCAACGTGATCAAAATATTTCATCTTTTCACCTTTGCTGGAATCCGTAGAAACGGTAACGAAGAGATTTATAAAGTTTTTCCCAACCACACAACCACAACGTTTGAAAGCGATTGTCAGCATCAACCGGTGACCGATGTCACGGTTCTGAAGGTTAATTTGTTTTAGGATGGATTAAAAGCGAGAAAACTCCGCCCAAATACAGTTTGATGACGATTATTTAACCGAATGCGTTTCCCGAGAGATAATTCAACATTTGTGGAAGGTAATAGAGTGTCGCTTTATTGCTTGTTTGCATTTACAACGTTAAATTTGTGCTTCTTTCACTTCTGAGTTTATCGGGTCATCATTCTTGAGAAGTGCAAACATTGATCCACTGACGAAGGCCCAAAGACGCATTCAAAGCATACACAGCTAGATCGGCGACGCATTCCAGTAGTCCGGCCTTGGCTTGACTCAATACAGGTTCGGCCTCAGCTGTCAACTGTCCGATGGTGAATCCCAGCTTAAGTGATTCCATCTCCACTTCCAGTAGAACCTACGAAAAATAAAGCCTCGTTAAAGCTATCCACTGTTTATACGAAAAAAAAATCTCACCGAAGAAATGCATCCTTCTTGGTAGAGGTCATTCGTCTCATCGATAAAATCCGGATTCGAGCAAATCTCCAGCCTATCTTCCACTTCTCCAGAGACAGTAAGAAATTCGGTCAAATTATAATTGGCCGCGTCACGAAGCTCAAACAATTCCAATAGTTTCCTCTCCAGACACCCGTTTCTGCTGCGGTTGTCAACTGCTTGGAGCAAATCTTCCACAAGGATCTCCCGCTCCAAGCAATTCCGTGTGGTTTCGTTCAGTGCAGCCACATTCGCCCGAACATGCTCGGAAAAGTCTTTCAACCAACGGTTGTTTTCCTCCCGGCGTAGCACTGTAGCATAGCCTAAAACATCCTGAATGGCTTCGTCGATCCACGCTAGACGACTGGCCACTACACTTTCCGACTCGTTTCGATAGCCATCCAATACGGTGTAGATTACTCTATTTAAATCATTATCGTTCGCATCTCCAGCCAAGGAACTTCCGTTGAATCGTGCCAAATTAATCTGCAGGTTATTGATCATCGTACCGTAGTCGGTAATCTCGGCGTTGGTATTCTCCCGATTTCCGATGGAAATGTTGTACATGGATGCTACGGCAGCACTGGAAGACGATCCGGAACTCGACGTAGACGCAGTGGTTGTGGTGGTCGTAGTCGTAGGCCAGAACCAACTCCAACCAAAGGCTTCAGTACCTTTGGAAGGTAGCAAGACTACAGCTAGGACAACAACGAGGATTCGATCGATGGAGATCATCTTGCGAGGTGTTCGATTACAATACGCTCGTTGGTGGCATGCCTCATAGCTTTTATACTTGCTATCTTTGATCGCTATGTTTACTCAACTGTTGACCTTTACGTATGAAGAATTAGAATTGCTGAGCTGCGCTCGTCGTCCAGCAGAAGGGCACCATCTGGCGTTCTAATAATGATATTCATGACAAGAACGACGTTCGTCAGCGTCATTTGTGAACTTTCTAATTAGGATATCATAAAGAGCCTCCTTCTTTCTTTCGGGAGGGAAACCCTTCGCTGACACGCAAACCCATTGAAGAGAGGCTTCGTGTCATGTATATGTAAATTTGGTCATACCGTCTTTGAAACAACCTAAAAGAATCCTCCAGCCACAGGGTAATAATCACCCTCTCAGCTACACGAGCCTTAAGTTTTCCGTATCTCTTCCTTTCGGTTCCGTTGGAAATATTTTAGTGGGCAATGTCGTGAATAAAGGTAATTTCTCTCTCGATTGGTGATTGGCGGAGGTGAGACATTAATCAAGACGATTAGTTGGCGCTTTTTTGGAGGTCGTTTAGATATGTTTTGAATTTTTACGGCACCGCCTCCGTCAATAGGGTTACGGTAAAATGAGGTTGTTTAAATGTGAATTGATATTCCGAAACCATTTTCGGACTTGATGGCGTTCTCGAAAATGTTTATGAATGAACTGCTTCGGGTTAGGATGTTGACGAGTGAACTCTTGGATTCTGCCTATGTGGACGAGGCAGTGCTGTAAATAGTCATTTCGACCCAACGCGATTAATTGCCCGATAACTCGTTTCAGAAGTTGATTTGCAAATTATCACGTATAATGAATTATTGTGCTTGATTATTTTTCATAAATTTGTCTTAAACTGTATTGCTCTAACTTTAAAACCTAAGCCGTGAGAGCGCAATACTGGAATATTCAAATAATATTCATCATTGAACCTGACAGTGAATATTACGCTTTCTATATACCAATTAGGGCAACGCACTGGTAGACAAAAATGTAGAATTAGTCAAGAGCTACAATTTTATCATACAACGTATTCATAAATTCAGTTTCTGAAACACGCTATCGACAATTAATCCAAATGGACGAAATGACTATTCACAGCACTGAGACGAGATAATTTAAAGTTTGGTCCTATCAGAATTTGGCCGCTTCTTTGTAATTACTAGAGCGCCTTTAGTTTTTGTAGCGAAAAACTCATGACAGGGCTCTGATTCCGAAGAAATGTTTATTTAGTGGTGCAAATTTTATCAGGATTCATTAAAAGTTTTCGAAGCTGGAACGCAAGAGACCAATGATCACAAATGTTGTCAAATATTCTAAAACTGTGCTTATCGGAGGGACCACGACCCAAAGCTCTTATTAAGCCACCCCCAAAGCCATTATTAAGACCCCCCCCCCCCCCCCCTTCAAAACTTTATTTCCTAAAATTCAATATTCTATTTTTGAAAAACTCAAAGCCTCATTTTTACAGTGTACAACGAATACGAAGTTTTGTCTCTTCGAAAAAAGTCCCCATGCTAAATTTGAGCTCAATACAACTTCGTTAAAGCGATCGAAGTTTCACTCTTTTACCCAAAAATTGTTGATATTATTATTTTTTTTTTTTGATGCCAAATGTTTTAGAAAGCATGAAACGTCGAGATCTGGTGTTATCTCGATTTTTTTAAATTCAATTGCTGAGATATTCATGGCAATAGTGTTGAAACATATCCTATATCATCGTTGGTAACTGCATAGTATAGGTGATATTTCATTAGAAGGGTTCATTAATTTTTCAGTAGGGTGGTCCTTTTTGTTGCAAAATAAAAAAATGAATAGAATTTGAATGGAATAATGAAGATAATAGTATTGAAACATCTCTTATATAATCGTAAGCCATCGTCTACATTTATTATGTGATATTTCAGTAGGGTGGCCCACTTCTTTTCCATTAGAGTGGTCCTTTATGTCGAAAATTTAAAAACAATATCCAAGATAATCAGAATTTGAACTTGATATTGAAAACAATAGCATTTAAACACCTCTGTTATCATTGTAGGCCTTGTCTACATTTGATTCGTGGTAATTCATTAAAGTGGCTCACTTATTTTCCATTAGGGTGGTCCTTTAATACAAAACAATTACGAATTTGAATGGAACAGTGAAAACAGGAGTATTTACACATCTCCTGTGGGTCTTGGGCCTTAAATGGATCGTAGGTCATTGCTATAATTTAATATGCGATATTTCATCATGGTGGTTAAATTGCTTTCAATAAAGGGGGTCCTTTTAGTCGAAAAATTCAAGAAAAATAAAAAAAATCGAACTTGAATTGGATACTGAGGATAATGTATTGACACATCTTCTATACCATCGTAGGACACTGTGACAATTGATATGTGATATTGCATTAGGGCGATTCCCTTATTTTGCATCAGGGTGTCCATTTAAGGCCCAGAAAGTCGCTTTTGTTTTCGAGTCAACACCAGATCTCGAAGTTTCATGCATTTCTAAGACATTTGGCATACAAAAAAATTGATTTCGGAAATTTCCAAATTTCCAATGGGTCAAAAAAATCACCGGTTTGGGGGTCCACTTAACGAAGTCCGATTGAGCTCAATGGGTACTTTTTTTTCGAAGAGACAAAACTTTTGAGCACTAACCTTTTTTGAAATTCGATGGCCAAATTTCTCCCATATATTGGATTGGCACCCTAGTATACATACAATGTGAAAAAAGCAACATCAGTTTTTTTTTCTGCCTGCAATACCCAGTTTTTCCAAGTTTTCATAATACAGAAACTTATTTACATTACGGATTCACCTAACCATTATGATATACAAGTGAGGAGAGGTCATTTTAAGAAATGGAATTATCGTAAATCGGGGTATTCTGGATGGTTTTTAGGGGATCTTCTTAATTTTTGTTAGTAATGAATTTATGATGGATTTCTAAATTGATTGTATCACATAGCAATAGCTGATCCGGTGAAGTTCGTCTTCCACATATTTTTTTTTATTGAAATAATTTTGAGAATTCACGTTTCTATCGACGCAGATTGTATTTAGAGTCGGTATCAGGTTGCAAAGGCGGTTCTGTCTCGAAAAAATCAATTAACTCTTATTACTTTCTATAACTGAACAGCCTAAGTAAGTTTTGTAGTGTCGGCAGACCTTCTAAATTAGCACTATAAAATGCCTGTTCCGGAAGTAGGAGTTCATTGCACAGGTGACCCCTAATTCACGGTGTTAAGACTGATTTACTGTATGAATGAATGGTCATGGGTGTCTTAAAAATCCTAATCCTAAACGGAGCCTAAACAGTGTAATGACCTTGCTGTGCTGTCCTTAGCAATGGTGCAGCGGACTTTTTGTTTCTCTGAAGTTATCGGTCGTTTTTCTTGATTCTTACGTCTAAGGCTAAATAAGGGCGAACAGCATCTCTACTATTTAAAGCGGTTATAACCCGTAATTTTAAATAACTGTTTGATTTCCCAATAAAGCACTTCGCGAGTGGCCTAACAGCATAGGGCATTTTCATTGGGAAAACAAACATGTTTTTCAAACTTCGCTTATTGGCAGTATCAGTAAGGATGTTATTGGAGTCACTCACAAAGCGTTATAAAGTCGGTTTAATTTAGAATTTGGCTGCAGAGAATGGGTGATTTCTCCGAGAGGAAATAACGTACACAAAATCTAGGATTATCATATTGTAGAGTTTTTTTTTTTACTAAGCTTTAAGGAAAAAATACAAGTAGCTTTTTGGATTAATTTACGAACTTTTCGCTGAATTCCATCCATCATTTCTTGCACAGTACTACTGTCCACATTATCTGTCATCTTTCTCAAGCATTTCTTAATTTACGCTTTATAATTGCTGAAATACTTGGTGGATTAATGATTTTCTCAATCAAATCGACATTAATTTGCTATGCATTCTATGACTTCACGACTGTAATGGCAACTGGCTAAGTTGGGCCAGAACTTCACGGGACCTGATAGCGGCTTACATCATTCGAAGAAAAAAAATAAAACTACACGAGACGATTCAAACCGATTTAGATGTTGGTTTACAAGAATGCTGTTGGCTTCACTCACAAAGTGTGATGGTGGATGTATTCATTGCGAAATAAGAAAAAAAAAACGCTAAAGAGCTGATGTGAACTGCTTCAAACCAACAGTTAGCATGACATTGTTGTTGTTATTCTTCTTCTTCTTTCTTAGAATTTCAAGCTTATTTCTGTCCCGCTCAACTTAGTGTTTTAGATGCACTTCCACAGTTATTAATTGAGAGCTTTCGATGCCAGGTTTAATTTTTGCATTAGTAAGGCAAGTACAGGGTGTCTCACAATAGGTGTCACTAAAACAAAATGGGATAACAGCAAAACAAATCAATCAAATCATAGAATTTATTTTTCTTTCGAAAGATACATGTTATAGAAATAAACCATATTAATTCAATTCGAAGCATATGTTGAAGCATATAAACCCAAACAAAGTAGTCAAGTGGGTTGAGATCCGGTGAAGATGCAGGCCATTCTTCGCTTGTGATGAAATCGGGTAAATTTTCCGCGCACCACGCTTGTGTTTTCTTTGCCTTGTGAGCTGGGGCTGAGTCCTGTTGGAAACAATATGGTGTATTTCCATACAGCGTTGAAGTATGAGGAAGTAGATGGTTCTTCAAAAACTGCTCGATGTTTGATTTTTACGTTAGGTTCTATGAAAAGAAGAGGAAGTTTTCCTTTTCGTGAAACGGCGCCCCATACCATAATTTTCGATACATTCTGATAGCGTTCTACAGCTAGTTTATCTCTTGGAATATTGACAAGACTTTTGCCATACACACGATAATTTTGTTGATTATGACTATCCTGAAAGAGGAAGAGCTTTTCATCCGAAAATAAAATCTCGCAGTCACCGTGCCGAACCTAAAGATTTCTACTTCTTTGAACTGTGGCTTGCTTTTGACGCTCCGTCAACCCGCGAACCCGTTGTTTCTTGTACGGCTTTCATTCCAGATCATGTTTGAGGAGCCTGTTAATGAATGGAAGCAGGGGACATTTGAAATTGTTTGCTCAATTTACGGCCAGATACGACCGGATTACGTCTTATTCGCTCCCTCACACATTTCATCTTTTTCTTCGTTCTGGCAATTCGTCTGGCACCTCCTTTGTGTTGAATATGGACATTTCCAGTTTCCTTAAAACGGTTCAAGGTACGAAAGACAAAACGCTTACTCACTCCGAACTGCTTAAGGCTATTGAGTATCTGACACGGTCTAAGCTTTTGCAAATGTGATTTTAAAACTTGCTCCCGTAGGGCTTCCATGGTAGCTGATAAATGTAAACAAACGGAATCACTTATTTATCTTCAGCGATAAGCTGTCAAAATAAAACCATGAAACCTGAGCTTTTGATTTCTTCAAATGGAAAACTAGTGTAAGGGCCAGCCAAGCAATAAAATTAAATTTAAAACAAAATTTGTTAATAATATTAGTTTTTTTTTCCTGGAGGAACCATTTATTTGAGTTAACAGTTTAAAACAGGTTTAATAGTTGAAAACATGTGACTGTTTTCAAATGGAGCAATTTAAATAAGAATCCTATCATTATATTAGTTACCCCAAGAATCTTATATTTTTTGATACGGAAACCAATATTTAGAAAACTACGACAACACTTTTTTCTTTCTAAGGAATTTTATGAATATTGTTGTTGTTCTTAATGGCAAATATATTGAAATGAGGTCAATTGGAATCTAAAGCTGGGTCTGCTTGGAGTGAAATCATGGGCAACCATTTTTTTGGTATCTATTTCATCAAGGGATTATAATTGTCTTATGTTGATGTTAGCAACAGCTCGAAGAAAGATTGATATACATATTTTTTGGTGGAAATAAGGTGCAATGGGGGCAGATGAGTTACTAACGAATATCTGCCATTGAACGAAGCTTTCAAGCCTAAAGAAACAGATAAACATAGGTGAATATCGCCCCCATGGCAAAATACTCCACTTCTACCGTAATCCAATCGAGTGGTACGCTCGAAGGATGAAAATTTAATCAACTCCCACACATGGTTCTGCAGTTCGGAAGCCGGCTCATAGTAATAGATAGGTTCATCGGTTTCACAGCTGAGGTGGCATCTGACTATCAAGAGACCACCATGCACACTTGCTCGAAGAACCGGGGGTGGGAATGTAATCGAGAATCATGTTCATCCGTGGATCTGTCATGTCTGGAAATTTTATCCTTCATCGGGGAAATTTACGGTTTCACATATATGTGGGGATCTTGCAGTCGTTATCCCTGCCATGCCGGTATTTTCGTTTCAATGAGTGATGATGGCGATGTAGAATCGATTGATGGGAATATTTCCCTTTCAAAAGTTGGTCGACGACTCAGCAGACCGAGAGTAAATGGACGAACGGACTTTTTTTTTCTGTTCAATAAATGAGGGTGTTGTGATGATAATTTCAGTATCAAGTACCGTTCATTTTTTGCTTGATTCAACAGGAAATTCTGAAATTTTCCTCGATTCCACTAAATCCATCTTTTCCAAATCGAAAAACTTCCCTTGAACTTTATTTCCCTCCCTCCACCTCACTCGTCCATGAACTCCTTTGCCCAGTCTAAATAGCTACATGCTACACGAGAAGTAAATGGATCGCCAGGAAATCCCATACCTCTGGTACAGCTTCAGCTGCTGCGGTCACTATACCACCGAGTGTGTGCCCTAATAAATCCTTGACCTCTACCTGGGTGAGCCGCAAGAAAAAGGATTTGTGGGCGGGCGGAATTCAACGATAACGATCTCCCCTCCAAATCAACTAAACTTGGAAAAACTTTGGCTGTGTGTGGCGTGTCAAATCACAATTATAGCACTGCGACCACTTTGAAGCCACCAGCTTGAACTCAGCAGGGCACTGAACAATGGAATGCGAGAATTCAAATTAGCTGTTTTAGGAGGACTTAAAGTTGATTTAATTCGATTTGGTTGATTTCCTTTCGGATAGTTCTTATAGTGCTCCCAGCGTGGGTGAAACACTTCAACTATGACCTGTCGAGGTCGATCGAAGGAGTTACGAGCTCTGGAAAGCGTTAAATTTACTTTTTGTTTGCTCTCAAATCTTGATGCGAAGTCACAACAAATCTGATGGAAAATTTGCACCTCATTTGGCAAGTTCTCTAACATAGGAAAAAATCATTAATGAGGCATTAAAAATAAGTGCTTCAATTATAAACCGGAAACCGGAAAGAGAACCAGATAAATTAGTAAAGACATTCTTCCATGGATGTACCTGGTTAAGCCAAAAAAGGCCCAAAAAATTATCACCTACCAATTCACAACCTTCCGTCGTCGGTATAAACAAACAAATATTGACTTCGCTTGGTTGAGTCACGTTTGCTACCACTACCGCCACCGTTAGCAACGTAATCCTAGCGTAAACTTCTCCGCTCGACGCTAACAATTAATCCAACGTTTATCAGGTTTGTGGAAACAATTAGCTTAGCGGCCGAATGTGTGTGGTGGCGTAAGCGGGTCGTAAAATCGATCCAAATAATGCGATGTAGAGCGGAAATGGACCCGCGCAATCTTCTTAGGGTGCGATGCAATCAAAAATGGGTACACCCTGTGTTCGGACGGCAGTGGCAGTGATAATCCGTACGGTAAATACATCATGCACCGCAATAGCGACCACCGATAATCGCTGACGCGTTATCGATGATGATGGCAGGCCAAAACGACTATTTCTGAATCTGTTTGGTTTGCGATTACCAGGTTTGAGAACAATTCGATGGGATGTTATTTTTGGATTGTACAGACTGTGGAAAATCACTCTGCTGGATTATATTTAAATAGGCACGTTGTTGGTTTGCAGATCCTGTTTATTATCGTTATTATCGGCTTCTTCCTTGGGATTCCAAACTTATTACTTATCACAATGAGCTCATGGCGAGCTCTTAACTTAACATTTAAGGCGGACTTGATAATGATGTTGAACAAATAGTACCATCTATTGTAGCATGGTAACTTTGCATAGCAGTGAAAAACGATTTGATCGGGATTCTATTGTTGTTTGGATCATAAAGCTCATAAAAAAACATTTGGGCGTGCGCATAAGCAGAGCCATCTCAGCGAAACCCACGAATATAAGGAAGAAAATCTACTTCCAAGTTCACACTCACAGCATTAGAATCGAGCCCTCGATTGATAGAATAAACCCAATAGATGGGGTCGAAGGGCCCGCCCTAGTTCCGCGAAATGCTACAATTGGGAGGATGCAGTCCCATGCTCCCTAGCCAAATGGTTTCACTTCCCGAGCAAAGCTAGAGATCAAATTGATATCAAAATTTGCTATTATGCTATCAGGTTTTCTGATTACTCCAGTTGATATCGTTTTGTGTGGATTAACAGTTATCATAGCAGAAATGAGAGCAAAATCGTACACTGTGGAATCAGACTGAAATCTAATCCTGGTTTCAATTAAATCAATTTAATTACAGATTTTGAATTCTGATGTGATATCAAAATTAGTTTTTAATATGATAGCGTTCATAAGCAATGATAACAAAAACCTAGCTAAGCTTCCTTTTTACCGAATGCGAATTGCCGGGTCTTTCGTTTAACACCTGTATAAGATTTTGTGCAGTCTCCTTGTCCACTTTATTTGCCGCAGAACGCCAGTTTCTTAAGGTTCCGCTTGACGATGGCCCAATATTGTTTGATTGGGCGGAGCTCTGGCGTGTTGGGAGGGTTCTTGTCCTTGGGCACCACTTGAACGTTGTTGGCAGCATACCACTCCATGGCCTTTTTTCCATAATGGCAAGATGCCAAATCCGGCCAAAATAAAACCCGACAATTGTGTCGCTTCAGGAAAGGCAGTAGACGTTTTTGTAGGTACTCGCTCATAAATTTCCTGGTTGATAGTTCCGGTCGCAATGTAAACGTTGCTCTTCAAGCCACAGCTACAGATGGCCTGCCACACCAGATATTTCTTCGCGAACTTTGACAGTTTAATGTGCTTGAAAATATCTGCCACCAATCCCCGTCCGGTTGCCGTATAAAATTCCTGTCCAGGAAGCAGTTTAAAGTCTGCCTTGACGTAAATTTCATTGTTCTGTACCACGCAATCAAACTTTGTCAGCATCGTCGTGTACAACTTTCGCGATCGTGCTTTGGCCGACGTGTTTTGTTTATCGTCGCGATTTGGAATCACCACTTTCTTTTAGGTCGACAGTCCAGCTCGTTTTTTAGCGCTATCCACGTTTGAAGGCTGCACTCCAAGCTTCTTTGTGACATCTCGGACGGAGAGGTTGGCGTTCCGCTCGAAACAGCGGGCAACTCTTTTTGTCGTCACTGTGGCCTCCGGCTTTCGATTTTCCTCCGATCCAGCTTTCCTGGCTGTCGACAAACGTTCACCGAACACTTTTAATACGTTGGTAACCGTTGATTTAGCCACATTCAACAATTTCGCCAACTTGGCGTGAGAGTAGATTGGATTTTCGCCATGCACGTGCAAAATTTGGATGCGTTTCTTCTCTTCCTTGGACGACATTTTGATAACTGAAGTGGTAATCTCAAAATCAAAATAGAGGCATGATGCTACACGCACACATCTTCAAAATGAGGGGTGTGCAAAATTTTTTAATGCACGATGAAAGGAAATGCGTCAAGTTTAAGTCGACCAAATTTTGATCGAAACACCTTTTAGTTGCCTATATGCTGTGAAAATTTGACAGCTCCATCAGTTTGTTTACGGCAGCTATGGCGAGAACAGTGAAACAACTTCGATCTATGAATTGTTCGTACCGCCTGCTCCATCCGGGCCTATAAAGTCGGCCATTGTGGCCATTGTCGACCGGATGCGATCGCGGAAACATCTACAAGATTCAGGCACTTCTGGAGAAGGGAGAGTCATTCGAGAAAGCCTGGCTCCGGCCGTCCGACCGTTTTAACCGACCGGAGGATTCAACAGAAGCTCAAATGGAAGACGGAAGGCAAGGTGGCTACTTCATCCCGTGCGTTGGGCCGTTGCGACCGGCAAAACGGCCAAGAAGTATTTGGCCAAAATGGATATCCACATGCGGAAGCGTCAGTCCAAGCCAGCCGTGTCGGAGAACCAAGCGGAAACCCAGAAACAACGGCTGGAGATTCTGGTCAAAGAGATCTTCCCGACGAAGCGGAACGTGGTGGTCGTTATGGACGAAGAGACGTACCTCAAGTTGGACGGCAACGAATGGCAAGGCATATGCTACTTCACCTCCCCGACAAAAAAAAAAAAAAAAAATAGCAGCGATGTGAAGTGCATAGCGCACACGAAGTCCCAAAGAAGATGTTATGGTGGCTCACTATCAGTGAAAAGGGGATGTCACGTCCCCCTTTTTTTTGTCGGGGATGGCAGTGAACGGCGAGATATACAATACGAAGTGCCTTCTAGAAGTTTCCGCCTTAATTGAAAAGTACCACAAGGATGATGACGTGGTGTTTTGGCCGGATCTAGCGTCTAGCGGGTCTTATGAAATGGAGCGGTGGGGCATCCCGGGGGGGCCAACCACCCCACCCCCCACGGCCTCCAGCCAAATCGAGAAGTTCTGGGCCAATTTGAAGATGAGAGTATATTCAAATAATTTCGTGGCCAAAACGACGGATGAGGGGGGTCTGACTGTGTGCGACAATTGGCAAGGCATCATGTTATTGTGTATTGTTCCCAAAGTTCTGTACAAAGTTATCCTGAATCAAATACAGGAGAAGGTCGACGCGACTCTCCGGCGGCAGCAGTCAGGATTCTATGCAGGCAGATTTTGTGTAGCCCATATTGTCAGGCTCCTAATCATCCTGGAGCAGGTCAATAAATTCCAAGAGTCCTTATATTTGGTATTCATCGGCTCTGAAAAAGAGTTTTAGACAGACACAATCACGAAAATTGGTGGGATACCCTTAGACACATAATCGTCAACCTCTTCGAGACGCAGTATGAGGCTTTCACGTGCAGAGTCCTGCACAACGGAACCTTGGTCTACCCTATCCGGGAGGATACCTGTGTGAGGCAAGGATTTATACTCGGATCATTTGTGACGTCGAGTACTAACTCCTGTAGAGATATTTGAAGATCCTGAGGTCTTGTAAACTTCACCCTTGTATCATGTACAATACGCTGATAAGACTAGTAGTTCTCTGCTGACAGGAGACGTTGACAATATTCATGGTTTTGCAAGTATGGGTCGAGACGTCGAGAAGTCGTACCGCATAGGCTGATGTGCTGATTATTGCGATAGTTGTTACAGTGCATGGAATAGATAAAATTTTATCCGGAAACAATATCATTGAAGGGAGATTAACCATTAACGACCAATCATTATTTCCCCTTTAAAGTACCATGACTTCAATATACAGGACAATTATTTGTTTCTGGTTGTCCAAATGTCGAAGTTTCCGTTTTGTCGAGCTTTACGTTTAACACCTGAACTGTTTCTCATTGCCAATTGTTCTCTGATTTGTCTTTGCGATATCGCTTAACGATTGCGCAATATGTTTTTGGTCACGGATACGACTTGCACGTTTTTGGCCGTATACCATTCTAGAGTCAGTGAAAAAAGGCAAGGTCTGGCCAGAACAACTGCTGAAACAACTGTCTTTCTTCAAAGGTGTTAGAAAGGTTAGAATTACGTTTAAATACGTTGGCCACTCCGTTACTGTGTCATTCTGGTTTCAGTTTGCTGACCCTGGCTTACTAGCAGTCGTTCCCTGAACACTTTAATAACGTTTGTCATATTCGATTTAGTCACTGTTCCTCTTACTTCAAGGTCATTTTGAAAACTGAAAAAAAAATATAAAATTCAAAATAAAGTCTGTACTCGAAAAAAAATGCAAATTCGCCAAAATTTTAAGTCGGATTTTTTTTTGAAACTTTCAGGGAATGAACTAATACATAATGATTATGTTTCGGCATAATTACTTTATTCAATTTTTTTTCCATCGCTGAAAGCCCGCACCTTTCCCTTAAGACCCCTCATTACATTTTGTGCAATGGTGGAGCCGACCTTCATTATGGCCCAAAATATTTCACCGGACGAATCTCTGGTGAATTTGGGGGGTTGGCGGTTTTTGGTACAAAAACAACGTTATTGTCTCTGTCCAACGTCGATCGCGCGTAATGGCATGATGCCAGGTCCGGCCAAAATAATGTCTCGCCTCTGTGGGACCGTAGGAAGGGCAACAGACGTTTCTGGAGGCACTCGGTGCGGTAAATTTCGCTGTTGATGGTACCCGTTGTGATGTACG
This sequence comes from Aedes koreicus, assembly GCA_024533555.2. Taxonomy (NCBI): domain Eukaryota; kingdom Metazoa; phylum Arthropoda; class Insecta; order Diptera; family Culicidae; genus Aedes; species Aedes koreicus. The sequence goes on from JAHHFK020003403.1 coordinate 381,449, forward strand.
GTTTACTCAGTTTACCGCATTGGCATATGGCCTGCTAGAGCAAGTATTTTTTGGCGAATTTGTCCACTTTCTTCTTCCTTATGTCTTCCGGAACATCAAACCGTGATTTGGCAACGTAGAACTCCAGCCCCGGTATCTGCTTTGCGTCTGCTTTGATGTAGGCTTCGTCATCCATAACCACACACACACACATCGGTTTCGTTAACCACTCTCGATACAGCTTCCTTGCGCAGGATTTGGCCGCCGTGTTTTGTTAATCACGCCGCTTCGTTGCCTTGCGGACCTTGAATACACGAAACCCATCTCGTTTCATGGTTTGCTGAACGAACCAGGCGGAACACTTTGCCTTCAGAGCCGCGTCGCGAATCGAAAGGTTCGGATTACACTTGAAATAATCCAAAACCTTCCGGGCCTTCACAGGGTCAGCTGTCTTCGATTTTCTTCCACTTCCAGCCCGCCGCTCGGTCGTCTGGGACTCCTTAAACGATTTCACCACCCGAGACACAGTTGTATCGGTGAATCCCAGTTGTCTTCCGATCCATCTCATGGTCGCAGTCGGATTTTCCATGACGGCGCGCAAAATTTTCCAGTGATTTTCTTCTTCTTTCGATGACATCTCAATAACCACTGAACCGATTGTTATGAAATTTTGCACATGTAAACAATTCACTCCAAACTAGTTATACTAAGATTTTCATCAATTTTTACCCACGGACAAAAAAGTTACACACGGATAAAAATGGTGCATGTTTTTTCGAGTACAGGCCTTAGAGGAAACATTTCGTACGCACACACCAACAAAATTATAAATGTGCAAGTTTTTTAAATGCCCGATTAAAAAAATAAGTCATCCGTTTCGACCAATTTTTGGCCGTTCCACCCTTTAGGGGCTATGCATAAACCACGTAGACTTTTTTGGGGGGAGGGGGGATGTTTGACCAAAGTCTAAGCTCCATACAAAATTTCAAACAAATGTATGGAGAAAATTCTACGATGGTGGAGGGGGTGGTCTGAGATTTTCAAAAATGAGTACGTGGTTTATGAACCGGCCCTTACTTTCCCTGGAAGGAAGTGGGATAACTTTTCAGGCGATATTAGTTCATTAAATGGTGGAACGACCGTAGTAGCACGGGAAATCTCACTTGCTGTTTTCAGTGTATTTAGTGTAGTTGAAATATTTAACATTAAAATCCAGCAATCTAACGAGTATCTTCTTTTCCGTTTCTCTTTCAGGGAAGAACCTCTACAACAATGAACATGTAGCAATAAAAATGGAGCCAATGAAATCAAAAGCACCACAACTGCACTTAGAGTATAGGTTTTACAAATTGTTAGGATCACATGGTAAGCCAACTCGCTCTGTATTTTCCTCGCTCCTTCTCCGTCTTACTTTTCCGGAACTCGCATTAGAGTTCTCAACAGTGTGATAAAACCGAAAATCAACAGCAAAAACAAGTTTTGAAAATTTCGCTTTGTTACTTATAACCTCTTTGTATGAAGTTGTCCGCAATTTTTCAGGAGATACTTAAAAACAATATGACACTACCCCGAACCCCCCACAAACCCTCTTCCGTCCCACGCAATCCCTGGTGTCCTCTGAACTCTCGCTTTCAAGTCCCCCTTTTTTCCGTTTGTTTTATCTCTCTTCTCTTCCCATTTTTTCCACAGATACACAGTCCCCTCCCGAGGGGATCCCGCGTGTGTATCACCTAGGTACGTGTGGTGGCCGTTACAATGCAATGGTACTAGAACTGTTGGGACCATCGTTAGAAGATCTTTTTACGTTATGTGGAAGGAAATTCTCACTCAAGACTGTACTGATGATAGCTAAGCAACTAGTAAGTCACGGGTCGGCAAACACCCTTCAATCTTATCTAAATTATAGTTAATATACTTACTATACTAGCCTCTCTCGCTCAGTCTTTCTACTCTTTCCATCTGTATTGTTTACCATCTTTATTCTCGACCCTTTTTTTTAGTCTTGTTTTGTTTTTCTACGTTTTGTTTCTGTTTCGGAATTTGCTTTTGTTAGTTTTTCTTTTCCTTTTTTTTTTGTTCATTTGGTTTTGCGTTTTCTACCTCTCCTATGTTTCCGTTTTTCCGTTGTAGTTGTTACTGGTTTACTTTTTTTTTTCGGAGAAAAAAAACCTCATTTCATTAACAACATTTTTTCATACTCATTTCTTGTAAATACCGTTTTCATTATTTGGATCATCCTAGAAATAACTTCATCAATGCCAGAAAACAAACCTCTTCCGTTTCGTCATTTATTTGTGTGTCGTGTGCGTGTGAGTTGAAAAAACAGTTTTTGATGGTAGATGCTGCTTTGTTCGCTGGAAACAAAACCACTATGAATGGTTCGTTATTGTTTATGCTTTTGTTCATCTATAGATTGTCAATGCTTGCAAACGATAGCGAAAGTACCACAGCAATAACTACTGCCTACCGTTGCTACTTTCCTTCGTTTTGATTTGCTCTTTCAATTGATCACATAACTCGGTAGTGATTTTCCGTTTGAGTATTAATTTTTTATCTTTTCGTTTGAAAAATGTTGACTAGATTTGCTGCCGTGTTTAACTGTTGGTTTCATTATTCGCACAACGTAGATAATAAATTGTAGGCAAGCACCTTTTGCCCGCTGCGTGATGCTCGCAGTAGTGTTTGTGAGTTTCGGATTATCCATTTCTCAAATGTAGATGGTTCTTTTCATCTCCCGTTACGTCTGTATGGTCCTCCGCTCTTCGGATGTGTCTCGCGTGTGCTAGTCTGCGTATAGTAGATCGGAAGAATGCGTCTTCTTTCGTCCTCTCATAATCGCTATGATGGTATGCTAACACACACAACAAAAAAAAAATAATGCGCAAGAATCAATCAGGAAAATTCGGCCAAGAGATGGCGCTGACAAGGGCTTCACGATCAGCGCCATCTTTACGTCAAAAAATCTAAAACACCAATCATTGAGCAATTGTCAACACCATTGAAGTAGTAATTCCATTCGTTTTCCTCTGTTATTAAGTTATTTCCAAGGATCGAAACCTATCGAAAAATTAATGCCAGATACCATTATCAGTGTAGATAACCAGAGACATCTTTTCTTTGTTTTCTCATATTTTGTTCTTATTTCCCAGTTTTCAGTTTTTAACCTGTTTTATTTTCCTTTCTTTTTACCACACCATTACACACATCTTTCGCTTGACTAAATCCTCATCTAGCAGAGAGAATCAAACCGTTCACTCAGTTCAGATACTGTTTTTTCTCATGGATTCGACACATTAGTTTTTAAGCCGACCCGTACTTAATAGTCATTACAAAGAATGTGACCCAGTCCCACTGAAAAATAAGAGAAACGAATAACACATACAGCTATTGATATTAAATTGTTATCATTTTTCCTACTTCTCAGAGTAAAAACCGCACTCAACCGATCGGAGTGAGACCCTGATAAATTGCCCTTGAGTACAGCTGGCTATTATTAAGTTCCCTGCCACCACACGCGCCGCGAGTATCCCCATCTGTTGCGACCAATATCAGTGAGGGGAAAAGGAAGAGGACGAGGCCCTCTCGCACTCTTTTTTTTTTTTTTCTCTTTTATCAGGTCATTTATACTTGCCACCCTTTTTACTATACTCGTTTCCATCCTGGGACACCAGGTGGCATCATGTGAATAATCGCTCCGTTTCCGTTCGCAATTCATTTCACTCTTTTATCACGTCCCTGCAAATACCACTGATGATAACTTCCCTACTAACGGTCTCCTGAAAGTATGCAACAGAAGGAAGTTTGAAATTGCATTCCTTGGCAAAGCAACATTTTCAAAACTCATTAAAGCGGTCGCGTTGATTCCAGTGATATCCTTTTTACTATTTTATTGTTTTCCTTTCTTCTCTTTCCACCGTCGGCTATTCGGTTCAAAAACACTGAAACAAAAAAAAAAACATACAATCCTCGAAACAAACCCAGCAGAAGGTATACCAGAGGTATACTACTTCGGTCCCTGTGGCAAATACAATGCACTAGTTATGGAATTACTCGGTCCTTCGCTCGAAGATCTGTTCGATCTGTGCGGCCGGCGATTCTCGCTGAAGACAGTACTCATGATAGCAATACAATTAGTAAGTAGTTTCATTACTCTCTCTCCCTTTATCTTACACTCTTTTTCTCTCAACTTTTGCTCTCTTACTTATTAACACTCACCTCAAATGTTCTGTTTCTCTCTCACCACTAGTTGTAATTTTAATTTCATTCTTTTGGTCTCACATCTTTTAAACTTTCTCATCTAATTCGCAACTAAATTGGTCAAACGTCCCACTCTCCTCTCTTCCATACTCGTTCACGAAGCAACAACTCACTGGTAGAAGATTAGCAAGTGAAAATAAACATTCGGTCAATTTTACTGTACAGAAACTTATCTCCTACATTTTTGTTTCGGTGTTGGTAGTTAACAGGATGGCATCTCCTTAGAAACGAATGTTTTGATTTGAAACCCAAAGTGCAAGTGAGTTCGTCGTCTGAATGCGGTTACTACTTCAATGTGTTGATAACGCTCGCCCTGTCATGGTGCTCTTGCGGCATACCGAAACTACTTCAGGAAGGTAAATACGGCGCTTTTTGAAGATCAGCGGGTATTCGTTTCGTCGCAAAGCTTTCAAACTGTTGACGGGAGGATGGCTTGCTTTAACTTGTAGATCTATGTTCTGTTTGTCGCCAAGACTGGTTTCGTGTAGTGAAATAGGGGGTCAGGGCTGTTAGATCAATGAAATTTGGTATGAAAATGATGAAATTCAAAGATTTCATTTATGAAGTTTTAGTGAGTTCAGTGTTTGTTTTAAACTTATCTTTTCATGTGAAGTAAATTAAGTTGAATACTAAAATAAAACCTAGGTAGGTATTTGTTTTATGACAATCTGCTCTTTTTTTTTTTTCCAAAAATAGCAATTTCATGAAGAACAAGTACTATCGTTATTTTTCGAAACATGTTTAGATATGTATTTTTTTTTTAAATTATATTCATCAATTAATACCGTTTCAAGCATAAGATCTATATTCGATTTTATTTCCGCTAGTAAAATGTATTTTAAGAGACCACAATGTCTAGACTAGACCTTGGTTTATAATATTTTTGGAAATTTTATACTCTTCTAAATTACGTATAAGTAATACTCATCAAGGCCTTTAAAAAAACAAGACTTGATATTAATAAAAAACTGACAACTATAAAAAAGCTTTCACGAATGAATTTATTATGAGTGTTCCACAAATAAATATCAGAAGCAGGAATTAGGAGAAATTCTCTTTTTTATGCATTGCAGCATATTATACCATAGTTTTTTTTTATCTAGCGAAGATAGGAAAAGGCAAACTGAACCTACGGAAGCTACCAGCCTCGTGTATTTGGTTCTTATTTTTTTCATACCATTTCATTTTGCTTATTGTTTTCACAATTAAGTTAGACCAGACCGGGAATCGAACTCAGCCACCATGATATGTAAACTTTGCTCGCTTGCATTTAATTTGCGATTGATATTGACAGAGCGCAGGGCTGGTAGCGAGTCACTTTTCTGTTACTTGATCCGGAAAGAACTTTGATAAATAGATTTCTTGCAAATTTGAAATAATTCTGACTCAGGACTGAAGGTAAAGGTAAATTCTGAGAGAACTTTTAGCAAGTCTAAGGAATAGCAGCTTCCAACAGAACCTCGAGCAAAATCTCAGAGGACACAGGACATATTTCTAAAGGTTTTATGTTAAATTGTCATTGAACCTCTAGATTAACCTCTAGAAATGGAAACTAAGGGCTTGAACATATTTATAATTGGAATGGACTCACCAAGTTCTACTATTCGATGAAATTTAACTTCCTCCATTTCCCGTTAAAAACTTATCTATTGTGGAGAGTAAATTTAGAAATTTGATTTTACAGCAATTCTACGGGATTTTATCTTTTATTTTGAAGAGTTTGTTTCTCGTCTAGGTTGTATAGAGTGGCAGTGAGAACAAATTACTTCCAAATAAAAGGTTGTTGAAATTATTATGAATCACTTACAAATGAAGACGTCACCACCTGATTTAACGCAAATTTTTTAGCTGATTTAATTCCAATCAAACAAGATATCGATTCAAGATAACCTATTTGTATCAAATATTCGAGTACATCAATATATCATTGCACGATGGCATCATCAATGCAGTTTTGACAGTTCAGGGAGCTTGTTTACGTGGACTTAGGATATTTTCGGTAAGATCGGTTTGAGATTTTGTGATCTAAATTTATTACGATTAAAGTAAAGCAGCCGGAAAACAGAAACCAGTGCTTATTACTACATCATTTCCTGCATCTAATCATTCAAAATCCAGAAAAAAGTCAATGAAAATTTCGTTTGAGCGGTTCAAATTCTATATCGAAAAAAAAAACTGTTTTGGAACTCGGCTCTCCTTTTGACATTTTTTTTTTTCTATTCGAATTCAAACTTGATAAATCGAAATGTTTTGTTCTCGCCGAAGAAGAAGTGGGTAGAGATGAATTTTATTTCCTAGTGTAAAATTGGGTTTACACTTTAAGAAAACTGTAATTTGTGTAGACTTATTTCCTGCCACGGGAATTCAAATCCCGGGTTCCATTTAAAACACACAAGCGCACAAATCCAGTGACGCGTTTCCCTACCTGTAAACCAGTCTTAAACCGGGAAATTTTTAACATTTAGTCCGAGAAAACCGGTAAAAAACCGGGAATTTGAAGATGAAAATTGAGTGGCCACCCTGTAAATAACTTCCCAGAATATCTTCGCCGTTTTGTTACGGCGTAAAGTTCTAGAGATAAACATTGGAAAAGTTGGATTCTAAATTATGCTGGTCAGACATGAGAGTTCAATAAGTTACCTGCCTAGCCCCTTCCAAACGATAATGTGACCCATTAACCTCGAGCTAGCCACGAGTAATTGGCACCCCATTTTACTAAAATTGAAAAATTATACATAGTAAATAACAATATTGAATATCGGCTCCGTAAAGTGTTACACACGCCTGAGCCTAATAAACGAATTGATTTAAAAAAAAAAAAAGACATGAGAGTCGTATCGCCCATGACGCGAAATTAAGCACCAAAGGCATGACAAGAATGATATCATAAGGTCTGTATCCAGATTAATTCGGACATCTTCAAATCACTGTAACTTTTGAAATGTAGTATTGCACGTAGGAGTGAATGATTTCGCTGAGTCAGGCTTTTCGCAGGAAAAACACTATGATTGCTGTTTACATTCCATGTTTAGTGTTCAAGATGGTGACGAATAAAAAGCACGTGCGCGAGCGGATTTTGTACTGAGGAAAGCTAAAACCTGTTTAGTCGTATGGGAACTTGCAAAAAAAAAAAATAGATTTGTCTAAATCCATTGTTCCCGGTGTGCTCAAATCATTTTCGGAAGGTTTGATGGTCGCGAGGAAACCGAGAAGTGATAAAAACAATGGACGTCATTGGCCGAAAGGTAAAGAGGATATTCAAGGGAAACCCGAATGTCTCTGTTCGCATGGTGGCTTGTAAAATAGGAATATCACTTGGTTTTCTCGAAAAATCCAAACGGCGTTTGGGGCTAAAGTCGTGTAAAGTAAAAACAGTTCCCAATCGCAATGACAATCAGAACTTAACAGTAAAATCTCGGTCTTGACGTTTGTACTGCGACTATGTGACGAAGTATTCATGCGTTGTTATGGACGATGGAACTTATGTCTTATGGAGGATTTCAAGTAGCGGTCAGGGCTGGTTTCTCTTCTTCTTTGGGCAGAAATTCTACAGCTGCGCACTTCAGGACGAAGAAGGCATCGAAATTTCCCAAACAAAAAGCCTTAGGATGAGCTTTTCTAGTGGAATTCAAGAATTCAAGAATTTGCTCGCATTTCCTAGCGGTTAAAAAAAAATAATTTTTTTCATTTTTTATTTTTAGAAGTGATCATTTAATTTTTTCTAGTTATAATATTCGTACAGGCTCGGTGCCGGAACTAGCCAATATGTGTCAACATTGCATATGAGCTGCATCACGTTATGGGAAAGAATGACCAAAGAGAGCTTATCACACTTGATTGAAAATCGGCGGCACAGTCAGATCAATCTGATTGCCATGAATGAAGTTCAAAGTTCAAGATGACAAGGTAGCTTACAAAAAACATTCTGCTGGACAAGGCTTCAATATGAGTGCAAGAAATAGATTTTATGACGGAGGTAAAAACAAGTGTTCCATATGCACATTCGAGAGGATCTAGATTCATTTCAATTCAACATTTTAGAAATTTAAAATTACGATGTGCAAATGAAACCCTTGTCTTTAATCCCATCATCACATTTATATATTTGACACGAATATATTAATGTACAAATCCATTAAAATGTGTTTATTCTTTATAAAGCTACCTACTTGTATGGATCCTACGTAATCACTTAGCGAACTTTTTAACTTCCAAAAGAGTAATCGCCTAATCTAGTTTCCATAAATTTCCGAGCCACATTCCAGCCGCCGATCTATAAATCATCCAACGACACCATTTGCACAAAACCAGAAACCTTCGCATCCAAGGATCGATTTTCGCATAGTAATAATATGGATCAAGTGCAACAGCAGCTGGCAGTTGTTGTTGGGACTGAATTACCGCCTAACAAACCGCCAAGGCAACTCGGGCTTTCGCTAGTCACCTTGAAACAGAAATAAGAAGACACATGTATGCAGAAAGAACCAAACCGAACCGACCAATCGTTCATACACGTATCGTCTTTTCAAGCGCGCACCGCCCGTTGGTGGTGATGCGGGTTCATGAATAAATTTCTTCAAATTTACATTAATTGCTACGATGATACCGCGCAACAACCACCACCGTCTTTTCGACCTGAAGGCCATTAGAGTCCGCGCGCTTTGTACTGATGGCTAACTTGCGCTAAAAATAGAAAACTGTCATACTGTTTCCACTAATCATATGATGGTTTCGTCGGATTTTCAAGTTGATCTGAACTAGTGAGTACTGCTAGCCGGTAAGTATCAGATTCTCGTACGGCTTGCGGAAATAATGTCGAGCACGTGCCGCTCGATTTGCGTGTATATTGTTTTGATGATATTTGGTCAAGAGGTTGCATTAAATCCACCTGAAATTACATATCTACATATCTGGGTTTGATTCTGACTTCGCCGAAGGATGTATTCCGAGGTTGTTCTGAATAATTTTCGTGCACACACCGGTCAAAGGCCTCCATAAAAATTAATTAATATTCCACCCTCTTCCGCCTGTCATGATAACAAAGAGTGGCTAAAGTTCCCAGAAATTGCCAAATCGTACCCGGCAATGGCGATATCGTTTTCCCCTGGTGAACACCACCTGCCACAAGAAGACGAAATGAGATGATTTGCATTTTAAAATCATATTGCCTGGGAAAAAAAAACTGTCCACGAGTGGTGCAAAGGCTTAATTGAGTCACTGCGACAGTGCTGCGTCTTGAATTTTATAATTTAATTAACTTTTCTGCATTCGAGCCGAGATGGCACTCTGATCTGGGTTTTTGACTTTAATACCAGGTATTTGAGTCTGAAAATAAAGCGTTTGTTTTTATTACCATGGTATCTAAAAAATGGAGCCGAAACACCAAATGCAGCTTCCAAAGCTTTCAAAATATACTTATGCTCCTATGTTTCCTGTTGAAATCAATAATTACAACCCGAGTTAGAGTTACAAATTCATCTGATCCTTCCGCAACGGTTAAGGTTCAATTTACTTTAGTGCGTTAAATTCAAATACAGCTCTTGGCAACACGTCATTTCAAATTCCAAAAAGCTCGCGTTATTTTGCAAACGATCAAAAGAGGAACAGAAAGACGCATGCTGTTAGAAATTATGCGTTACTAAAAACTGCTAAAAACATAAAATTTTCGAAAATACTATTTACTTAAATAAATGTCAGGAATAAAATCAACCATGGCTTCCAGGAGGCACTCGAGTGGGAGGGCGAACATGAAATTATTGCAACACAGTTAATTTACTACAAAATCTTATGTATTTATCGTATAAAATCCTCTTTTCCGGTGTAAAATCCGACCCTGGCATTTGTTGGAAGTCTGCTTTGACGTTTGTTTCTTCATCCATCACAGAGCAACTACATCTGGTCATCATCTCCTTGTAGAGCTTCCTAGTACGGGTCTTGACAACAGTTTGCTGCCGTTCATCGCAGTTTGGGAAGTTTTCAACCTTGTATGCATATATTCCAGCTCTTGCCTTGACCTTCTGTACGTAGCTTTTCGAAACGCTGACCTTTTGGCAACATCACGTGTAAAAATGTTGGAATTTCGGGTGAAGTTACCCTTAACCTTTCCTTCCGTCTTCCTACATGCTGCTCACGCTTCTGTTCCAAAATGAACCGGTTGTTCAACCTTTCTAGTGCTCTTGAGACGGTCGAATTATAGATTTGTGGAATTTTTCCCAAAGCACGATGGGACAGCTTCGGATTTTCCATGTGAGCGTACACCATTTTTTCACGCGTCTCCACTTGACTCATTTCCATCTTCGCCGCAACAAACCACACAACTACGCAATTTACAAGATGTAATTACTACACTTCAGTGAGGAACTGTGCAAAATTTGGTTAATTTATGTCCAAAGTTACAGCCAGTTGTAAGTATCGCAATAATTCTGTGTTCGCCCTTTATGAGGCCGCTTACGAAAAAACATCAATAAAATCCAGGGTTGCTGCTCGCGTTTTTCCATTAAATACACTCGTTGACCGATATCTCTTCTCACACCATGTTTTCCGTAACGCGATGTACGACAAAGTATTTTGCTACAACTTTCATCCATCGTATCATGACGAACGATTCGCCTTGATATAGATAATGGCGCTTATTCTCCACTTACTCACGGCGATGCGATGCGATGCATCGCGGCGAGTGAGTGGTGAATAAGCGCGATTATCTATATCAAAACAAATCGCTTGTCGTGATGCGATGGATGGACGTTGTAGCAAATTCCAAATGCCATCACTTTGTCATACATCGCGTCACAGAAAACATTGTATTAGAAGAGCTATCGGTCAACGAGTGCATTTATTGGATAAACGCGAGCAGCAACACTGATAAAATTAATGGATCTAAGATGCACAAATAAATAATATTAGCCTTACTGAGCGCTTAGTGTCAATGCCCAGAATTCTTTAACCACTTCAGGCCTAAGGGGTCATATGTGACCCTGAATGGAAAATGGTTGTATAAAATCACAGAATAAAAGTGTATACTGTCTTCGGCAAATTTTTTCTACATCAATTCTTCTATCTGGGAAAAAATTTAAAAAAAAAAAAAAAACGTTAGTGTCAGGCCTAATTGACGACCTAGAACATCCTGAATTCGAAGAAGTTCCGAAAGAAAAAATAAATGCCGTATTAATAGTGTAAAGCGTTGTTTGAGAATATGGTTCATATGCATAGGTATTCTCGTTGATTAAATTCTCGTTGATAAACGTTAAACATTTTTGTATCTTCCTGGAATGTTCTAGGTTATCCAAAATGTACTCGAGTTCAGAACACAAGACTTACAGTACCAGTAAAAGTAGGTTCTTTGAGTATGAAAAGGGACATTATGTATTGAACCATTTTCATTCAATAGTTTGGAAGATCAACCGACATAATGCGACTATCTTGGGATATTCTAGGTCATCAAAACTGTCCTTAAGTCCAAAATATAAGATCTGCAGTTGTAACAATGATTTTTGGGCTATATAAGGTGCCGATATGCATTCAAACATACTCAATGAATTTTCTGGAACGTCAACAGTCATTTTTTTATAACTTTGTGATCCTCTAGGTAATCCAGCTGTCCGGGAGTTTAGAACTTGTAATCTACGGTAGTAACAGTAGCTGTTTGGGCTATACAAAGTAACGTCACGCATTCAAGTATACTCGGTGAATATTTTCGAACGTAAAAATATATAAGAAGATAATCTTGGGATGATCTGGGGCATCCAAACTATCCTTGAGATCAGAACATAAGATCTACAGTTATAATAAAAGCTTTCTGGGCTATGCATAGCTACGATGTGTATCGAAACAAATTCATAGGATATCTTGGAAGAACAACAGACATTATGAGATAATCTTCGGATGTTCTAGGTTATCCAAACTATCCTGGAGTTCAAAACTTGAAATCTACAGCTATCACTGAAGCTTCATGGACTGAACAAAGTAACAATATTATTTTGACCAAATTAAGTGAGTATTCGGAAAGGTCACAGATATACTGAAATATCTTAGGATGTTCTCGGTCTCCAAAACTGTCTTTAAGTTTATAAAGGGTTTGATACATGAAATTTTGGAAATCGATTTTTATGCCAAATGACTTCAAAATTCATGAAACGTCGCGATCTAGTGTTACCTTGATTTTTTTTTTACAAAATCGACTTTCTTGGAGTATTTGTTACATATGCCATATTTGTTGATTTGTTACATATGACATGTAACATGGCAGTAAGCTTCAACTCAGACCAACTTTTAGTGCTGTCCCGGTTTGGATAATCTCTTATAAAGAACCAACCATTTTAAAACGTCTTCGAAAATTTGGTTCAGACTTTCAAATGTAAACAAGAAATGATGAATCCACGATAAAGTTTGCAGCGTTGTAATCTGTTTAGCTTTTATGTCAATGATTAGTGATTGATCAATAGTCGCTCTGTAATTAAGTTCAATCGAATTTCAAAGTCCAATACAATACTTGGAGGTTGTCAATGACAATGCAGAACGAGGAATAGTATTGGTAAAAACTTAGAATTCAAGACTATCAACAAATGCAAAACCGAAACAATGCATCCTACAGTTGGTTGAAGTGCATCGCAAAATTTATTAAAGTTGTTGGGCCTAATGTAAACTAGCAAGTGAAAATATTTATGCCAAAGAATCGAACAAATTCTAAACTACTTCTCAATCCTGAGGAAAATCTCATTCAAAAATAAATGATAGCCAACTATCCCTAACTCTAGGGTAGTGCAGGCATCTTCGGCCACATTTTGAAAATAAACTTCTAGGATTAACATTCGTCATTCAATATCCTAATTCGATGGTCGTTCCTTCGATATCAAATTAAAGAAAGTTAACCTATAATGCATTACAGAATGAAATAATTGTTGATTCGAAGGATCGCCCTAATTAAATATGGACCATCCTAATGAAAAAAAGCGAACCACCCTGCTGCAACCTAATGCTATTTTTTTTAAATTCTATATAAAAAGTAGGGAATCAATTATGAACAAATTTGCAAACTCATTCATCAAAGTTTCAAATCTCGAGTCCTACTAACAAAAAAAAGTCCCAGAAAGTCGATTTAATTGAAAAAAAAAAAAAAACTCAAAACACTCAAACTTGGAACGCTTTGTACAAGCCCAAGCCAATTTAAGGTAGTCATTTTCACTGCCACCCTAGTTTACAACGCTATTTTTAAATATGTTATGTAAAATGATCTTTCAACTAAAAATAGAAAAACTAAAGGCTGTTCAACACCCTCGCAGTTTTAATTTAAAAAAAACAGTAGTTTCGTAATTTTTTCCTACAAAATCAAATATGTGTAAGTGTTTCATTTTTTTTCCTTCTAAGTACAACATTAAAATATCTTTTATTTCAGGTGTCAACCGTAAAAATTGGTTCAGCTCTTCAGATAATAAATAATTGTTCAATAATTCAATAATAAATTACTGAAAAAAGGCATTTTTAAAAAGAAAAATAGAATTTGCGGACCACCCTTACACGGAGATGGCGGGATAAAAAAAAATACGAGTCTGATATTTTTTGATTAGGAAGAACTATACCAATTTTGACAAAATTTTGAGATTCTCCAGAACTTTTTTTTCTGTAGAATTACTGATAAAAGGGATTAAGTTCGGGTTTCCCTTAGCACGGCGGAAATTAGATAAAAAAAATCCTAGTATAAAATTGACAAAATGAGCTCGGATTAATCAAGGTTTAAGCCGGTCAAGGTGATGAAATTTTCGTGTGGTATGAGAACAACAGAGCATTTAGCAATCCTCGCAGAAAAGTGCATTATTATGAATCACTTGAAATTCGCATAATTCGCTACCGGCATTTGTAACCGAATTGAGTACTTGGTTGCAGTGTCATAGAGCCCTACTGAACTGGCATTGGGGAGGGGGTTTCAACTTTAGTCAGACTACCTTATATGCCAATGGTGCTGGATTTAAAAATAAACCTAACTGTTGTTGCCGCCATGCTAGGCTGTAAAGCTATTGAATCCGGAGGAGGTACGGGAATCAATCACAAGGAAAAAGGGTAAATTATTGCCATACACAGCACCCTGCCGGTTTTCCGAATATTGATTTTCCCAAGGACTCGGGCCTACATTCGGTATTGCTGCAGGCTGGTGAAGGTGGCATTTTGATTTGTGAGTGTTACATGTTTAGGTTTGCCACATGGTTTGAAATAGGCGGCTCTTTTCGTTTGCTTAGTGGAAAGGTGTATTTTCAACATTCTTACTTGGCGTGACTGGGCACAATTGTAGTGGAGTTGCTTTTTATAGAAGTCCGGGAACTGGTTCCAAATCAATTCAATCGAAAACTTCTATTGGTTTTTGCTTATCCTTTTACATTTTCTATAAAAATTTCTTTCTTATGTTCTATAAAGTTTTACTGAACATAACTCTTTTAACATGAGATACACCATTTATGTGAGAAATTTACTGTTTCAGAATTCTCGAGTACTTTTTTAAAAAAAGTATCTGATTTTGTAAACAAAGAGGGGAAGTAAGATTAAAACGTAAATTTCTCAAGACTATCAGCACGGAAAGTAGCACCACCATCATGTTATGGAAATGTTATTTCTTTTGTTGGTGGCCCTAGTTTGCATGAAAGTGCTAAGGTTTCATGAATTTAACGTTTTAACCTTACTTTCCCGCTTTGTTTACAAAATTAATATACGTTTGTTTGAAAAAGTAGTTGAGAATTGTCTGCAGCTATTAAGCCTGGGACAAACGATTTTTGCAAAAATAGTTTCTCAGCCTATTCATATGAAATGTTTTTGTGCATCATTATGTTGAATTTTACTCGTACATACATTCAGAATTTTAGAACCCGGTTCTAAAGTGGCCAAATAGTACTCTATCATTGCAGGGTGTTCCGCTAAAAATATCATTGTGTGGCCAACATTTTTGAAAAGATATCAGAACAGTATTGAAAAATTTAACGTCTAGTCCACACCTTATTTTTTCTCAAAGAAGGGGATAGTCATAAACGGAGAAACTCACCGAATATAAGTGCAATTCGTCAGAAAAAAAAATCATGCCAATCGGCATACAAATGCCCGTAATACATATTTGGTCTGAGATAAAAATTTAAATTTAAAAAGTTTTTGCTTTCTTCTGGGGATATTCTGGGTTAAACCTCTAGGAACTTTTTTATTGCTACCAGATTTGCTGATATCGTGTGAATTATCAATAACTAATAAAGAGGCGACTCGTGATCATACGATCAACATTTTCCACGAATTCCATCTTCAAAAAGGTAGCGCTCAGTTGAGTAAATATAATTATTTCAATCACGTTAGTTTCATGAAGTCGGTATTTCACGGTATTTGCCATTAAACTAGTCTAACTTAAAGTTAAAGACCTCATAGAGGTAAGGAAGGGTAACTTTTGTACTGAAAATGACGAAAGGAATAATAGTGTATTGCTCCCGTTAAATTTTCATCGTTTATTTCTTTCTTAAAACTTCCATATTTAGTTCGGTTTGCCGTTTCTCGTGTTCCCCAATTTGTTTTTTTTTCTGACCCATTTTAAAGCATTGCACACGTGCAGTCGCAAAAGTATTCGTGCAGCTTAAAGAAGTTTAATTTCATTGCTTCTTAAAATTTGGTGAGACCATTCCAATTATGAAACACTTCTTCAAACTTATTTATATCCTCACTTCGTTTTCATTGCCATTTTTTTATTCTTTTTGCTAGACTACAAGTAAGGTGTGACAGCTGCCATCATCACCAGAATTCGAAAGTAGATTTTTGCTGAAAATTAATGTATTGTTAATGAAAATGTGTTCACTGTAATTTGATGTTGAATGAAAAAACTCGTTTTAATTTTAATGATGATTTGAAAAATGATGACGCCTGTTTGAACCAGCCTTGGTGAAAACACCAAACCGTTCTACACGAGAGCCGAACTTGACTGCAAACACACCACCATGTGGCTATAATTTACCACTTCAGTTTCGTGCTTATAGATGAACCCGCAACGCAAGGGACGCGACACGAGTGTACACGCTCGTGTTTTGCTTTAGACACCGTGTCTTGATTTTTGGGAAAACACCCGAGCCGAATGGTTACGATCACAAGAAAGCTCTCAACATACACCCAGTATGACACTGGTTACCACGGGTAGAGCAATGCTCGTCGGATGATTCTAAAAATTTGATAATTTGACTTATAGGTTTGTTTTCTTGGCTGTTGTGTGACGGGCGCATACGTTGATTGAGTTTAACAAGCACAGCATGGGTAGGAATAAAAAATTACCAAGCGTGTATTCCGCAATCGGAAACACTCGGCTGTGGTGTTTGCCGAAACATCATACACGATGTCCGAAGCCAAAACACGAGCGCTGGCATTGATGTTTTACTCACCGCGTTGCGTGTAAGTCTGGAAACACGAAGTCAAAGTGGTGAATTTATTACACGCCCTAGCGTGGTAAAAAATAGCTCGGCGTGCAGTGTAGTGTTTGGACATGGCTGGTTTGAACCTGGAATCGTTTATAAGAAAAACGATCACGAATACCAGCTTACAGTCCCGCTTGATCTGTTGCTTTTGACCTGAATGGCTTTGGGTGAAATAATTGAGAAAGTCATGTGAGTTAGAGCAGCATTTTTATTTTCCTTGCAGTCAATTGGTCTCTCGTAGGAAACGCAGCGAATCTTATTATAAGAAATAGGGTTTTACTTTGATATTTAACTTATGAACTGAACATGTTATGGTTATGTCATTTTGAAGATGGGGTTTTCACATTTTTATGTTGCGAACAGTCTTCATCGACGACATCACCACCATCGAAAATCAAAAGCAGTTAAAAAATGCTTCACTGTAGTTGGTGAACATATTCCAATGAACAGTATTTTGGTTTCGAACGAAAAAAGTGCTTTCAAAGTATTGAATGCTGTCATCTACAAAATGATGACTGATATGCTGCCATCTACAAAATGACGGCGTCAGTGGTATAGTGGTATGCGTGTTTGCCTCTCACCGTAGTCGGACTGGTTTCATTTCCCGTCGGTTGGGATTTTCTGAGTCGAAAAATCTCTGATCACGTCTTCGTCTATACGGTTATATGATGCTTTGTACGTCTTAAAATAGTTGCAATAAGATATTCAATGATCTCTCAAATGCTATTCCTGGAGCTAGAACAGTCGAGTTCTAAAGGTATCATAACGCTTCAATAATGTCCTAAATATCTGCCTTAATTCAAAAAGTTCAAGATAGTTGTTTGAAAGCATTCATGTCTTGAAACGATGTGAATAAGAAATTTGTTGCTCTCCAAATTTTTCTGGAGTGCCTATCTTGCAAATCTGCAGGCTCAATATGTCTGAAATGATGTCCTGAATGTATTGACGAGTTCGTGAAGTTCAAGGGAGCCATGCACATCATCCGATCGTTTCAATAAGATATTTAATACCCGTCAAAGTATTCTCACGTCTTGGAGATCAACAGGTTCAATTAAATCTTGAGCAAAAGGCTTGACGTTTGAGTCCAGGAAGCTCAAGAGAGCATTTTGGCTACATGCACAGGATTGAATCGGCACTGTACACTGTTAAAAAAATTCAAGTTGAAAGGAAAATCTTTTTTCCATAGCTGCAGGGTTTGAAAATTCTCCGTGAGATTCTAATGCGGTTACTTCCTAAAATGGGACATTATGACTTGGTTCGGGTTCAGGTGCAAATCGGCTCTTAAGCGTTATTGAAGCTACCTTGTCTGCCCAATAAATATTCATCATCATATTTTGCGAGAGGCCCCAACAGCATCCTTACTATTGATTAAATCGATCCACAACGGTTCCCAAGCATTAGTAAAAGTTGCCTTGTCTTTCCAATAGAAAACAACTACCATCATACTTTGTAAGTGGCCCTAACAACTTCTTTCTGTTGGTTCAAAGTGGTCCAAACCGGCCCTCGAACGTTTTTTAATAACCTTGCCAATGAATACCCTCCTTCACATTTTGTGAGTGGCCCCAGCAGTACCCTGACTGTTGAAATAAATCGGTCCAAATCGACTTTCAGCGTCATTGATAAACACCTATCCTCCCAATGAAAAACCACTATCTTACACTTTTTGTGTGGCCCCATCAGCATCTTTTACTGTTGGTTTAAGTCGGTCTATATTGACCCTAGAACATTTTAAATAAATAATCGTGTTTTCCCAACCAGAATCCTTATAAAACAAAATCATATCTTATATTTTATATCTTATCTCAAGAAAAAAAATTATAATTAAATATATCTCGAGTACTGTTTCAAACAGACATATCTGATTTTGTAAACAAAGAGGGGAAGTAAGATTCAAACGTTAAATTCTTGAAACGCACTTTCATGGTAACTAGGGCCACCAACACAAGGAACAACATTTCCTTAACATGATGAGGATGCTACTTTTCGTGATAGTGCTGAGAGTTTTGAGAATATAACGTTTGAATTTTACTTCCTCTCTACAAAAATCAGATACGTCTGTTTGAAAAAGTACTCGAGATATCATTGTGGATGAAAAAATTACATAACAAATGCTTTTTCATGATTTTAATTGCAAGGGTCTTCAATGAATTCTGGATTTTATATTTTTAGTTGATAGATCATTTAATTATATATAATATATTTAGAAAATTTGCTATGTCGAACGCGTCGTTTTGGGGTTACATTAAAAAAAAAAAGTTATGGTCATAGCTGATGTGATTCTATAGAGACGCATTGTCAATTCAGCGGTTCAGAAGTTATGAATATTTGAAAACGGTTATTTTGAAAAAAAAAAAAAAGATTGATTATTAGGACCACCTTGGTGACACGGATATAGTCACCCTAATGGAGGATTAAAAAAACACAAGTCTAAATTTTTTCATAAGGCAGAACTATACCAATTTTGACGAAATTCTGAGACTCACTATAACTTGATTCTATGGAATTGCTGTTTTGTAAAGTTCCAAAAAAGATTCGAGAAAAATCTAGGAGCCTCTATGAAAAAAAAGAGTCTTTTAAAGTAACAAAAGACTTGAGAACATTCTAACAGAACATTTTGTGAGCATATCGACCACCCGTGGTTTGCTACTCCGTGATTGATCAAAATCTGCTGAAGTTGCTCAGAGAACCAACAGATTTTCAAAAGAAGTTAATCATTCTCAAGCTGCAACTGCTGGTTTCTCCGTTTTTAGGATCAATAACGACGCCGGCCACGTCTTTGTAGATTAGTTCTACATTCGATACTACTGCACCTCCACGAGTATCTCAGGAAAGGACATTGTTAGTTGGGGATATTTTTATAGATTTCATTTTGGTAGATGAGACAAGTGTGAGTAAGCGTTTATCCGTGTTTTCTCACTATTCTTCATTTACAAGGTTTTAAGCAGATGCACATTAGAAATGTTTGAATATTAGTACCAGTTTAAATCAACAGTAAAGATGCTGCAAGCAGAGATGGCTATTCACACTAATGTTACGTCGGCTCGTGAGATTTGTACCTTCACAGAGGATACTACCATAACTCACCGCAGATAAAGCAAAGCGCTCTTTTATTCGGTGAGTGAAAGTGTGCGCCTATGGTGGGATGGCTTGGAGTGAGTGAACCACTCTCTCTTTTAAACGACCGCTCTCACGTGTGCTCTTATCTCTTTTCGCCCACGTGCTCTCGCCGGCATCGTTGCCGCGTACACTTGTGCGAGGACGCGCCAGTGCTCTTTCTGTGATTCGCTGGTGCGCTTGATAGTTAAAACTTCCTTAGAGTTTTAGAAAATGTCCGAAAAAAGGAAGCGGGAAGAAACATTCTTCTTTCTTCCTTTGTTATGTAGCGTCAACGCGAATTTGCCATCACTGCTGTATATTAGCAGAAGAGCCCACGCCAGTGAGCTCACTGGGGTGCACGCGTCAGGGAATTTATCTGCATTCGCTTCTGTGAATTTGAGAGCTCTTTTTCTCACTCTAGAGCGATCGAGTGTTGTGTGAATAAAAACCTTTTTTTTTTCCACTCACTTGCGCTACCCGCATGCAAACACGGTGGTGAATATAATAAAGAGAGAAGAGGTCTCGTTGAGGTAGGAAGAGTGTGTGGAAAAATTAAAATTCTCTCTTTACCACACTATGGATATGGACATCACTGGCTGCAAGGGCAATGTGTGATGGTGATTTTTCATTGATAAAACAAAGTAATTTTTAATAAAATCGAAACATGTGATGATGGTTTTTCATTGGGAAATCAAGTTAATGTAAAGTTAGACCGATGAGTCCAATAGTAAGGAAGCTGTTGAGGCCGCTCAAGTGTGATAAAGGTATTTCATTGGAAAAACAAGGTTATTTTAATAACGTTTGAGAACCGATTTAAACTGATTTAAACCAACAGTAAGGATGCTGTTTGGGCCACTCATCAAGTGCGATAGTGGTTTTTTTCCATTGGGAGAGCAAGGAAAATTATAAGTAACACTTGGGAATCGATTTGGACCGATTTATACCAACAGTAAGGATGCTTTGGTGGTACCCAGAAAGTGTGATGATGATTTATTCATTAAGAAAGTAAAAATAAAAAATATCTCATTCCTGAACCGCGCCATTGCTCGTCGGATTGAATAAATTGTCCACGTTACGCCTACCAGCTTCATCATATTTCCGCTGACAATCTTTTGAGAGCATATGACTCGGGGAGGTCCGGAGGTCGGTTGCACCCTTCTTTCTGGTTGTCAACTCACCATTTTTAGCCCCATATTCTTGGCCATCTTTGGGCTCAGTTTTACTTCTCATTCCCACGGTAAAAATAAGGCAGAAAAATCTGAATGCGCTTTTATTTAACGAATACACCCTTTAAAAATACTTTTAAAAAAAATATAAACCCATTCTTAGACCCATACATTTGAGACAATGTGGAATTGTGCTTGATGAGTGCACATTTTATCGAGAATTTCGTGTACAGCTTAACAATGGTACTGCATTGTTGAGCTAGAACAAGTTCAGAACAATTCCAACCCAAAAAGTTCTTCGTTTTTGATAGGGCATCGAATACCACTGATGCCTGGTGTCAATGTCAAATTACAAGCAAAAATTAATAGATGTATAACCAGTTTGGAGGCAGCCACAAAACAACAAGGCAACTGTCACTTCTAAAACAACCAATTGGAAAATTGCTTCGCCTATGTGAATCTAAAATGCGCACACTAAACCCTGTCTAATGAAATTCAATTGCTAGATTGGACCACCGATTCTTTTCTCTTTAGAAATTGACGTAAATCCGTTCGCAGCTCCTACACGAATGCACGATACAATCGTAGAAAATAGAGCAAAGCCCGACGCAAGGGAAGAAAGATTATCTTGATAGGATAAGTATCCCAGCGCGCTCGCCTATGAACTTGGCCTTAACCTTCGACCTTGATAAGAGATGAAAAAGCCGTTCAATTTTCAACTTTTCAGTAATTGTATTAGACACGTTACAAAGTAACGACGTTCACGGCAACTTGGTAGCTGCCTTCCAAAGAATGACATTTTTTTTACAATCATGTGACCAATTTTCCAACGTTCAATTCCAGCTATTCTTCTCACGACACTTCGTCAGAACTCGACGTAGATGACGGCATGATGAAGATACTACGAAATCACAATGAATGAGCAAAAAAATAAATGACAAACGTATGCCACATGCGGACCAACCGATGACGACGTGACGTGCCGAACCGGAAATGCATCCAGCCACAACTCCGAGCGGACCCAGACAGACGGACAGACAGACACTGGCGGGGCGATGATGTGAAATGGTTATGATATAACTACACAACCCATATTTGCCCCGCCATATGTGCGAGCTTTGGTCATTTTTCGGTCGGTGGCATTTCGTGTCCATGTGCAATTTCGAGGAAAGCATAACGACAGAGGGATGTGAGTTGAATGCACAACACGGGTTGCCCGTCTTTGACTGGGTGATTGAAATGTTCCAACTGTAGACTTGCTGCGTTAGTTTTTCGAAGAATAGATGTTTGAAAATATGTTGGTCGGAGTGAAAAAAAATCATGGAGTTTTATTGAAAATATATATTTTTCTGCAATCAAAAAAATTAAAAAATCTAATCTCATTCGAACGCGTTGATACTTGTCCTTACAATTTACGCTGACTAATAACATTTTTCCTCCCTCCGCACACTCAATCGCAGAGGACTTCCAACGGCTCAAACGATAACAAACTCCATGTACTTCTCAGAAGTGAAGTTGCTTTTTCGGTTCTTGCGTTTTTCTTTGGGATGAAGGGAGGGTTGCTGTTTCGGTTGCTTACTTAAACTGAGGCAACTCGAGGCAACATTAGTCCTATACGATTCGCTATAATGATGGAAAACATAAAAGATTCCTTTTGCGTGCACTCAAATCACTTGGGACTAAAGTTGCCTCAGTGTAAACGCACCTTAACAGGTATTCGTGTCCGATAGCAACGACCTTCAAACTAACTTTGCTTTCTCGAAACATCGCTTTCGTCGTTGTTGAAGCCATCAGCAGCGAGAAAGATACCCCTACGGTTCTAATTGCTGAATCAATTATATGAGAGAAGGAAAAACGGCAGAGTTTAGGGTATGTCTTTTTCGTTTTTCATTCGGTATCCCTTCGGGAAATTTGTGGTAAGCTGCAGTTTACGAAATGATACTTTGTGTTAGGTATAATGAAGTGATTGCAGTAGTTTTAAAGACTAAGTAGATTTAAAGACATGAAACTTACCAAAAGTGGGATCCAGATCATGAAAAAAAAAGCTTTGATTTAGGCGTTTGAAGGGCAGTTTATTTTAAAATTTTGTGAATTTGTGCGACTCTATCAAATCAATGGATATTGTGCTTGAGGAACCCAATGCAATCTGCGCCAATCGAATTCTCTTGCCTGCATCGGTAGAAAAGCCATTACAGTTTCTTTCAAACTGGAGTATTTGGCAAAAGAAATGCTCGTTCGAATTGCATCGTCATCCAAAATTGTACATTGCGTTTACTATAACTATAACTATAACCTCTACACGTTTGACAACTATAACCTCTTTATAAACGGCCGTACTTAAACGAAATAATCAATTTTATACTTTCGTCACGAAATCTGCCATTTTAATGTTAACCCAGAGGAACTATGCTTGACGTTTATCAAGCATTATCTCTATGTTGGACAATTGACTATTATGAAAAGTCTTTTATATGTATGTAAGTCTAAAATTGGCGTTTTTTTTTTAATTTGTGCATTGGAAAATTTAGCACATTTGGAAATATGTAGCAACAAATATTGTCTGAGAAAGAATTTGTAGATTTTAAAGGTATTCCCAACAACGCATTTTTGTCAGAAATTCAATAAAACCAGTCGATTAATTGTTCAAATTTATCTAACATTTATGGTAAAGTTTAGTATTAAAGGGTGTCCACGTTAAAATAATCTAGTTCACCTTCGAGTCCATATGCTCCCATTTGACGGATTCCAAGCCAAATGACCGATAAAAGTCGATTTTTTCGACCGATGCAATCGATTTTTTTAAATGACTATCTCCGATGGGGATCAAACATTGCATAGGCTTTCGGTGTCGGAGACTGATCATTTTCCACTGATGGAAAAAAAAAGATTCTCGAGTAAGTTTTGAAAAAAATTGTATGACAAAACTGACTGAAAACTAATTGAAGGGAACTAATAGGGGTCTATGGAGAAAATATAAAACTGGTCGAAAAGAATATGTTACATAGTAAAAACTTGATAACAAACCTGAAATTTAAAAAAAATGCACATATTTTTGCCAAGTTTTACCACAGAAATTAGACATATTAACGCGCATTTTCATGACTTCAGCTCGATGGAGAAGTTTTAAATAAAAAAGTTCCTGAAGAAGCTATTTTGAGTATATTTTCAAAACATTGATTATTTCGAAATAAACCAATTTTAACCAAGTTCTGGACAGAATCAACTTCCTAAGTATTACCGTTTTCGAGGTTTTTAAACTTAAAAGGTTTTTCAACTCAAAAAAAAATTGTGTTTCGGAACTATCTGCAAGAGGTACTGTCAGCTACATCAATAGCATCAGCTTCGTCTCAGGAAAGCGTTACACCGAATTTCTCCATTCTACATAACGTTGAATTGTTTAACGCCGGAATAGCTGGGATTAACGTTTCACCAGTTTCTACAAGGAAGTTATATCTCACAATAGGTGTCACCTTTTTGAGTCTTGGTTTATTGCAGCTGGGTAATTTTAACAGCGGAATTGATTATACCCGTTTTGAGTGTATTATTTTGACAGCTTATCGCTGAAGATAAATAAGCGATTCCGTTTGTTTATATTTATCAGCTACCATGGAAGCCATACGGGAGCAAGTTTTAAACTTACATTTGCAAAAGCTTAGACCGTGTCAGATATTCAATAGCCTTAAGCACTTCGGAGTGAGTAAGCGTTCTGTTTTTCTTACCTTGAAACGGTTGAAGGAAACTGGAAATGTCCATATTCAACACAAAGGAGGTGCCAGACGAACTGCCAGAACGAAGAAAAAGATCAAATGTTTGAGGGAGCGAATAAGACGTAATCCGGCCGAATCTGGCCGTAAATTGAACAAACAACTTGAAATGTCCCCTGCTTCAATGGACAGGCTCCTCAGACATGATCTGGAATGCAAGCCGTACAAGAAACAACGGGTTCACGGGTCAACGGAGCTTCAAAAGCAAGCCAGGGTCCAAAGAAGCAGAAATCTTTTGGTTCGGCACGTTGACTGCGAGAATTTATTTTCGGATGAAAAACTCTTCCTCTTTCAAGACAGTCATAATCAACAAAATGATCGTGTGTATAAAAGTCTTGCCAATATTCCAAGAGATAAACTAGCTGTAGAACGTTATCAGAATGTATCGAAAATCATTGTATGGGGCGCCGTTTCACGAAAAGGAAAACTTCCTCTTCTTTTCATAGAACCTAACGTAAAAATCAACACCGAATATTACATCGAGCAGGTTTTGAAGAACCAGCTGCTTCCTCATGCTTCAACGCTCTATGGGAATACGCCATATTGTTTCCAACAGGACTCAGCTCCAGCTCACAAGACAAAGAAGACACAAGCGTGGTGCGCGGAAAATTTACCCGATTTCATCACAAGCGAAGAATGGCCTGCATCTTCACCGGATCTCAACCCACTTGACAACTTTGTTTGGGGTTATATGCTTCAACAGATAGGCCCTACGAAAGGGCTTACTTTAGATCGATTCAAGAAACATTTGGTTGATATTTGGGACCAAATTCCAGGAAATCGTGCGTGCCAGCTGCGATGAGTTTACAAGGCGTTTGCGCAATGTTTTCAAGGAAAAGGGCGAGGGATTCGAATTGAATTAATATGGTTTATTTATAGAACATGCACCTTTCAATTGAAAAATTAATGCTATGATTTGGTTGATTTGTTTTGCTGCAATCCCATTTTGTTTTAGTGACACCTATTGTGAGACACCCTGTAGATCAAAACTTTGTCATCTTCGCGAATGCGATAGCTGTCCAACCCGCACAGCTTTTGAAAGATATTTTTTTTTGACAGAATTAGAGGAACGTAACTTATTTGATATAACTGTCGAGCAATGGATTTTAACAGAACGTTGCAATCTTGAAACGTTTATTCAACAGGTTGATGAATTTGTATTGTACTTTTGTGCTAAGTTGGTAACCCACAATTTAAAAAAAGATCTTCAACAGTCTCATTTTTTAACGCAAACCAAAACTACTTTGAAAAACGGAGAGGTTGTAGTAGTATGTGACTTATCTGAAAATTACTCATGTGTGCTTCAAGATGCTGCTCAAAGCAGATATTGGAAGAACGATCAGGCTAAAATTCATCCGTTTGTCATTTATTATTCATTGTCGGGAACGCTAAAAACTTTGAACTTCTGTTGTCAAAAAATAGAATAGATTTATATAAATTATTAATTAATTATAAGCATAATTAATTATATATATATATATTTATATATTAATAAATAATTTATATTAATATATAAATATAATAATATAATATATTTATATATAAATATAATAATATAATATATTTATATATAAATAATTATATATTAATATATTTATATATATATAATAAATAATTTATATTAATATAAATTATTTATAATAATTATAAAAATTAATTATGGTTCTTATTTTAACAACAGTGAAGTATTTATAAGCCTATGGGTCCTAAATGATAGCTTTGCGGTCCAAGTTTTGATTTCAAAATTATTATTTTTTTAAAAATTTTTAAAAAAAATAAAAAAAAAAATTTTTTTGTAAGAAAAAAACACCACAAAATAAAAAAAAAAAAATTTTTTTTTAATTTTTTTAAAAATAAAACAAAAAAAATAATTTTTAAAAAATATTCTTTCCTCTTAAAAAAAATTAGACATGGAAACGAATGCCTCGAATTGAAAGTCTATCTTAAGAACATGAACATCCAATCAAAAGTGCAGAGTTATATAATTGGACCAACCAAAAAAAAATAATGATTATTTGACAAAAATGTCGTTTTGTTATGTATCACAAAAAGAATATGAAGAAGGAATAACAGAATGGATCAATATCTTTCAAGAGAAAAAGATATCACTCTTTTGTTCCCAATTCAGAGAATAGAATAAACGCTAAAAATTTTCAAATGATGATACGAAAGAAAGATGTTTCTAAATATAAAATAAATCAAAAGTAAAATATTTTGAAAATTGTCCAGATGTTAGTTTTTTATTTACCTTTGGAACGAACACTCCAGTCAAACCGGCCTCACACAATGAATATCAGGATTCTTGATATATTAAAAAAAAGTTGTTGTTTGTTTGTTTATTAACGACGCTTTACACAATCGTGTGCATTAACACTGTTTATGCATTACTTCCATTTAGATTTATTTAATTCAACTTCCTTATGGTTACTTTCAAATGAGTAATTCCAACCGCCACTGACATGAGGTCTTTTGAAATTTGATTTTTTTTCGTGCTTGATTGATCGAAAGTGGTGTAAAAATGAGAATGGAACTTCCTCAACTCGAATCGACGGACCCCTCACTCGCCAGGGGGTCATACAGTTTTGTAAAAAGCTCGATTTTGCAAAATTCTGAACCTTTTTATCATGCCATATCTCTTAAATTTGCTTTAAAACAATCAAATTTGTTTTCCGGGCCAAATTAAAGCCCTACTTTTTTTTTCTTTCTAGAAACAGGCTGGTTTTAGAGAAAATTTAAGTGGTATGGCATGATTCAGAGTTTCGCAAAATGGAGCTTTTTACAAAACTGTTTGACCCCCTGGCGAGTGAGGGGTCCGTCAATTCGAGTTGAGGAAGTGCCATTCTCATTTTTAAACCACTTTCGATCAATCAAGCACAAAAAAATCAATTTCAAAAGACCTAATGTCAATGGCGGCCTGGTTTGACAGAGAATTACTCAAATAGTTCATCCGATTGTCTTGATGTGATGTCAAGTAGTGAATTGTAGGCAATTCCATGTAGAATTCAAATCAACACTAGTTGCTGATAGAGAGATCAGTTTTGAAAAGGGCGAAACACATTTTTTTTTTGTTTAAAAAAAAATTAAAGTATATCGAAAACGGTAATGCTAAAGAAGTTTATTCTATTCACTTTTTTTTTTAAATTGGCTCAGGAATCATAATCTGCTATCGAACACATCTGTTTTCATGAAAATGATCAATTTTTCGAAAATGCACCCAAAATGGGTGTCTATGATATCCCTCATCTATCTCCTTCACAGCTTTGTTAACCTTAGCGATGTGTTCCTTAAAGTCATTTTAAATTAAACAAATAAAGACATCCTCACCATGTGAACGGCGCTTTTGGTAAACCTTGGCTTTTCCCAAGACATTTACAAAGATTCAATAGGATTATTCCTATCATTAAACACTATATCAGGAACAAAGTACCTCAACCTCAACACCTCAATTTTGTTACATGTCTATCGAAATCCTCGGCCATTCGTATGGTTCTGTCGCTGGTTGTCAATGAGAGTTGTCCTATTTCTGGTTGACTGATTTCGTAAACATGAGCCATTTCTGATTTATTGACCTCGCTTAGTAGAAACGGCACTTTTGTTTGTCACTGTTTTCCTTTTCTTTAAATAATTGATGAAAAATTTGATTTTGTTTACTTAAAATAAAACTATTGTTTTTCATTGCGTAAGGGAAGTTTTTAAAAAATAATTTAAAAAATAAGAAATAAAAAGACCACAGTGTGTTTGCTTAAATTACAACCAAATAAATGGGAGAAATTCAAAAAATCATGAGGTGGGCCCTTTATTTTGCATATCAGTGTAGATCTTACTGAAATAAGCTTCGGATATTCAATGTGGACTCCTTATCAAAGTGGCCAACCATATTCCGCGCATGTTTCATTAGTTAGACATGCACTATAAAACGGTCAGGCACAAAGATTAGTCGATTTCCTGAAAGGAAGATTCAAGAAACTAAGTGAACTGGGAATCTACCAATTTATTTATTTATTAAGTTGATTTAATTATCAACTGACTAATTTGGTGTCCACATGATAAAAAAAACTGTCTTCTTGTATAGTTTCGCGACACATCAAAATCGAAAACAGACGACACACAATTAAAAGCACGTTGAAAAGCAATCATTCCAGAGTTCGTCCCGTAGACGGTTCCCCTGTGTGGAACTCTAAGGGGCTATTCATAAACCACGTAGACTTTTTTTGGGGGGAGGAGGGGTTTGACCAAAGTCTACGCTCCATACAAAATTTCAAAAAATTGTATGGAAAAAAGTCTACGAGGGGGGAGGGGGTGGTCTGAGATTTTCAAAAATGAGTCTACGTGGTTTATGAACCGGCCCTAAGGAGGGAGGTGTTTCGTAAGATACGGCTACGAGCCTGGAGTGGAATATCGGCGAGCAGTGAAGGGCAGTTTATGCGTTCAGACAGCAAATCCGCGACGATAAGTACCTTTGCGGCTTCACGACGAATTTGAAGAGTGTCCAAACGAATCATACGGCAGCGACTCTCGTAACTCGGAAGGTTGAAAGGGTCCCTCCAAGGCAGTCTACGAAGAGCGTATCGGATAAAACGTCGTTGAATTGACTCAATACGTTCGACGCCATTTTGGAAATGAGGGTTCCAGACCGGGGAAGCACATTCCAAGGTGCACCTCACCGACGAACTGTACAGCGACCTACGGCAGTACACGTCTCGAAATTCTTTAGCTACACGAAAAATGAAGCCGAAATTTCCGGAAGCTTTCGTTGTGATGTAGGACTTGTGAGGTTTGTACGTGAGTCTATCGTCGAGTATCACACCAAGGTCCTTGGTTGTCTCTTTGCAGAGGAGTTCCAACCAAGGTTATAACCGAAGATAATAGGAGACTTCTTCCAGGAAAAAGTGACAACGGGTCGCTTTCTCGGATTCAAGAGCACACAGTTCACCTCGCACCACCTTTGTCTCTAAATCTTCTTGCAATTGAAAGGCGTCTCCACGCGAGTGTAGATTTTAAGATTGTCAGCAAAGCTTAGCTGATGATTTTTCAGCAACAGGTTGACATCGTTGAAATACAAGAGAAAAATCAGCGGCCCAAGATCCTTGGGGAATGCTGGACAAAGCGGGGAACGAAGAGGACAGCTCATCGCCAATTTGAACCTTGAGAGTTCTGCCACAAAGATACGATTTGAACCAGTGAAGCAAGGAGGCGCCAAAGCCAAGTCTTTCCAGTTTTGCCACAGCGATGTCATGGTTGATTCTGTCGAAGGCAGCAGATAGGTCCATGTAGACAATGCCCATTTGTGAACCAGATGAAATCCCATACATTATGAAGGAAGTGATTGATAGAAGGTTTGTGGTCGTTGAACGCTTCGGCATGAATCCATGTTGATCGTCGCTGATGTATTGCTTTACGTGGAAAAATACGGGTTCCAAAACGATCAGTTTAAACAGCTTAGAGGCTGTGCACAAGCTCGCACAAGTCAATACCGGAGCTTCTCCAAACTTTCAAAAGCTTTCATTGTGAGATTGGTATAAGAACAATATTTAATCTACTCGAGGAACCAGTTTCAGTTGCAACTGTTTGAAAATGTTTTGCTCACACGTCGAATCTAACCATGGGAACGAGAAGTCCTTGTGGAATCTAGTTCATCCTTGGGTGTCATCCGGTTTTACACAATCAAACTCGACGACATGCAAAGACAGCATAGTTGAATACAGCAGTCGATGTTTTCAATGAATCCAGTACAACGGCCGTGCAATTAATTTGTTAATCGAGAACATTGAAGATCAACCACTTAGTGATCACGTAATTCATAAATATTTCCAGTAAACGAAAACTTCTACTGAAACCGGATACAGAACCTCATCGTTTTTGCTCAGTTCTAAAATACGCGAATCATTTCCTTTCCTCTCAACTCGCATGGCATACACATGAAATGACTTCAATGACGTAACTCGTAAATCGCTACGTAAGACTTTTTGATCTTGAAACAACTGGCATCAATTTAGGCTAATTAATCGTTGCATCAACAAACATTTCCGATACAAAAACGGCTGTCGGAATCGTTTCGTAGTTCCAAGATAATTCCTGAAATCCGAAACTTACAACACAACCATCCAATCAACTTTCGTTGACCTTCTCCCAATTTTCTCAACCCAAATTCTCACTGCTAACATCATCCGCATATCGCATTCGCCTCTATCTGTTTGATTTGTTTACATAACTTTGCGATATACTGTTGTGTATATTTACCCATCAACCATCATATCATCATTATCGTCATCATCATCGTTTATCCTCTTTCTTCGCTTTCTGTAACACTCTTCCTATAATGTATGTATGTGCCTTATAACAGACAGACGAGCATTTAATGCATGTGTGTGTTACAAAACAATCAAATTGACCTAAATATCAATCACGCTAATTGACCATCGTTTTTGTTTTCTCTTCTCTTCCTTCTGCCGTTCTACGCTACAGCTCCACAGGATCGAGTACGTGCATAGTCGTCATTTAATTTATAGAGATGTAAAACCAGAAAATTTTCTAATTGGTAGAAGTTCAAATAAACGTGATAAAATTATACATATAATAGGTAAGTAACCACCCCATCCCGCTCGATCTAGTTCACCATTCAGTCTAGCAGCTCTAGCTGCTAAGGTCAACCATCGCGGCGCATACCATGCTGACTCACGTCCGACGGAAACGACATCCACACGAACGCGATCCACAAGTCGCTACGAAAATATCTTCCGCCTATTCCCAGCCACCACCCCCCTAAATGTATGACGAAGGAACGTGTCGGCATCTGGTGCGCATGTGTCGGTGGAATCATACCATCCGTTGCTACTACGGCTTCTCACTACACCTAGCAGCATATCATCCGATATGTTGCGGTTCATTCACTCGCTCTCCGCTCTCGCAGAATCTATTTTTAGACCCGGCTGATGGATACGGCGCGCGCACTCACACTCCTTACCGTGCCGGTATCAATGGAAGCCTGCCGCAGCACCAAGTTGGAACGGTAGGAAACCGAATGAATTTGTTTTGAATCGAGTGAATCTCTTTCACTCTCTCTCTTTCTCGCAGTCCGCCACCAGCTGATAGACCGTCTGAGCTCACTAGCGGCATAGGAGGATTCTACCACACTCTGGTCGTTGTTTTCGGTTCAGTATGATCGAGCTGTGAATTTTAACTGTCTTCTGGCGCTCGCTTTCCGCATGTCCCTTTGGCGCAGCGGATAGCGCGTTGGACTTCTAATCCAAAGGTCGTGGGTTCGATCCCCACAAGGGATGCAAGTGGTTGGATACTTTTTTTAGTGGCTCCTCGCTCTGTGGATGGGGAATATTTTTGCACATTCTTTGGAGCTCGGATCTTCTTCGCTATCAACGCGTGGGCGGATGGTTGAATTGGTTTGGTGCGGCAAATGGAAGAATGCTCTGAGCTTTGAGTATGAGCAAAACAGTAATGGGCTGGCATTTTTTTTTGGTGTGTGGTTAATTTCATGCGATAAAGTTGATAGAACTAGGCTCCGGTATTAGAGTAGTAACTGAAATTCCCATATTTACCGGGAGTTGTTTGGAAATAATATTTTACTGCTATGATAGAAGCATAAAAATTTTCAAACGAGTACTGTATTTTTCGCTCAAAACATTAAAATAAATGCAGACATGATTACCTGGTCTTCTGGCTTTAATCTATTAACGATTCTATTTATTGATGAGCGATCATGTTATGCAATACTTCTCTTCAAATAAATTCAGTCGCGTCGCGTTACTAGTTCTTACCTGAGTACCAACTTTTAAACTTAATTTAACTCGAAGTGGTTCAAAAGAGCATTTGTTCATCTAGTTTACTTGAAATCTGTTTATTGCAAATAATATTAATTATATTAATATTAATATTAATATTATATTGATATTAATATAAATTAATATTAATTATAAATTATTAATTATTTGTGTTTTGAGAGTCAGGGGTGCACGATGATTGAGGTTAAGGTGACAGGCACCATGCTAGAAAATGCCGCTGATGTTTAAAATTCTCGATTCTGGTGACTAAGAGCAATCGTACCGGTCGTTGTCATTTGCGATGCTATTTTAGTTGCGCACAGGGCTCTCATTTTAACTTAGTCACGCATCTCCCACACAGCGGTCGTTGCTATCACAGCAGTCATTCTTAGTTACTGAGGGTTATTCCGAAAGTCGAAATGACTTTCTTCAATTGGTGAAGTGAGAAAAGTCACCTGCAGTGACGTGACTCTTCTGGGCAAATCAAATCGAGTATCACGTCACTTTATGTGACTTTTCTCCCTTCACCAAGTGCCAAACGTCACTTCCACTCTCGGAATAACCTTCACCGGGGACTTCCAAATGAGTACCAACTAAAATTTGTAAAAATATATTTTGAACACGTTTTTAAACATCAACTTAGCTTGCAAATCGTAAATGAACTGTTTGTCGCACCTATTATTCGATTCTGGCTACGATGATCTGCACTTCATGGGCCAGATATTGACGTAGGCACAGTCAAACTACCCCGAACAAGAGACGCGATAGACAAGGAAGGGATTGTGTGAGGACAATACAATGTAAAATTATCTATTCTAATTATTACTTGCCATTATAAATATTCACATGAAATCAATTATCTATATTTTTATTTAATTTCAAAATTTCAAAACTGACTGGGGAGACTCCCATACAAATAAACACAATTTTTAGCATAACTCGAGAGCCAATGAAGCAAATGAAACCAAATTTGGCATGTTGAGGTTTTTGGAGGCAGGAAATGTTTCTATGGCAGTTCAAGACCCCTTCCCCTTTTGAAGAGGGGGGGGGGGGGGCGGAGCATTCAAATTAAACACAAATTTCTGCATAACTCGAGAACTAATCAAGCTCATTAAACCACATTTGTCGTATGGGGGTTCTTGAAGGCAGGATTTCTATATATATAAAAATGTATTTTTTGTCTGTCTGTCTGCCCTTTATAGACTCGGGAAGTTCTGAACCGATCAGCGTGAATATTTGTATGCTGGGGTTTTTGGGGCTGGAGAAGTGCTTATGATTGTTTGAGACCTATTCTCAGTGATGGAAAAAATCGCGTCGAATAACGTTCAATTTTCAATATTTTGCGAACACGCTCTTGAAAGAATTTCAATCTGAGTGATCTTCTGCCGACATCAGAACACACCGGAGTGAATGAAGAAGAGTGAAAAAAGAGAAGAAAAATATGACATCGGTCACGCATGATTTTGTTCATGCGTTGAATCATTCCTCCAATGCATTCATTGTACAATGAATGACAGCTGAAAGAATCGTCTATGAATGCATTCATTGATTCACGAAGATTGAATCGCCTCGATCGCCTTGATAGTGCAAAAGTTGGCTATGATTATTACGGTGTTGTGTGTTGCTGTTTGCTGTTGTTAGGTGCTTGTCGAAAAAACTCATTCACGTTTTACTTCACGGTCATCTTTGAACCACAGTGATAAAGGTGATAAGTGATAAGAAGGTATTATTGGAAGTAAAAATATGAGCAAAACACAATTTTTGTTTTGTTTTAATTTTTAGAATGAAACGATGGTGCACTCAAAAACCACCCTGCTGCAGGTTGATGGGAAGTTTTGCTGCACGGCTGTAGAAAAATATGGACAAGTTGATGGCCGGAAATTTTACGCGGCATGTTCTGAAAAAACATCCGACCGTCAATGCTGCATTGGATTTACCTGGATCTAAGCCGGCAAGGAAGAAGTCGAAAAAACTTCAAAAATTACAAATATTCAAAATTTATTTTAAAAAACAAGTTATAAAATTTCATTCAAATTGAGCATTAAATGCATGTAGGATGACTGAAGAGAAAGAATTACGCTTGTTTGCCTGTGCCGATACTGTTCACTGCGGCTAGAATACTTTTAGGAATATTTCCTGGTACTCAATCAAACGTAATCTGAGCACAATGGCCAGTATCCGGATCATCCAAAATTCAATACTAATGACCACTCCTCGTTCCGACATCACACAGGCATGCGGCACATTATTTTACATTAATTATCACTAATAAGTGTAAAATGATATGTTACATGCCCAAGTATTGTCACAACAAAAAGTGGTCACTGTTACCAAATCTTGAATGATCCGGATACTGGCCATTGTGCTCAGATTACGTTTAAAAGGGTACTCTGGTACTCCATCTTATTCGCCTTTGAAAATTAGCGTTTGATGATATGTCGCAAGCCTAGTTTTGTCGGAATGACAAGTGGTCCTCCGAACCGGATTTCGTATGATCCGGTTACTGTCAACTATGGCTAGATTTCGTTTGGGAAGGTACTCCGGTACTTAATCACACTCGTCTCAGAATATCAATGTAAAATGATATGTCGCACACCCATGTTTTGTTGGAATGAAAAGCAATCTACCGAACCGGATCACGGGTGATCAGGGTACTGGTTTTCTGGTACTACATCGTACTCGGCTTTGAATATCAGCGTAAAATGATATTTCGCAAGTCCATGTTTTGTCGGAACGAAACGCGGTCCTCGGAACCAGATTTCGCAACAGCCGGAAGGTTCTATGTCCTATGTCTGCTAGGGTATGTTAATTTGTTGTTTATTTTTTTAAATAACATGATTTATCACTGAGAATACATTCTGATCCACAATTTGCGATCAAAAATTACCTTATCTGATCCGGATTAAGTGATCCACGAATTTAGCGATCAAAAATTCCCTTGAGAAATAAAAATTTTTTTTAAAGAAAAAATGCTCCCCATCTGCTTTCTGAATCCGGATGATTCTCTAGAAGGCTAATAGATGATCAGCAGAGATCATTTGAAATATTTCCATGCGACTGTGATTGATTGAAAAAGGAATGTCGAAGCAAAACACGGAATCGGCTGAAATCATACATGCGATTGAATTTTTCCATCCTTGCCTTTTTTTAGAAGGGGGGCTCTCTTACAAATAAGACACAAATTTCTTATAACTCGAGAACTATCAAGCATGATTCAAATTTGGCATTGGGGGTTTTTGACGGCAAGAATTCTGAAAGGGGGGGGGGGGGGTGGCTTTTTAGCAAATGACACTCAAATTTCTGCATACCTCGAGAACTAATCAAGCAAATGGAACCAAATTTGGCATGTGGGGAGTTTTGAAGGCAATGATTGTAAGGTGGTTTGAGAAACCCCTCCCCTCTGGAACGGAGGGCTCTCAAATGAAACACAAATTTCTACCAAACATGAGCACTATCTAGGTTACTAAAACACAAAACGTAAATGTCTCGGGTAAGAAGCATGTTCTGATAGAAGTTTGAACCCCTGCTTAGTCAAGAAAAAAACTCATTCCGAAAAGACAACCATAAACGTACCAGTTCTATTAAATTTTCATTCATTTAGTTGCTAGCGTAGCATCGCTCGCACCGGGTTCAGCTAGTACTATATAAAATACTTATATGCATTACTTTTTATAATTATAATAGTTTTAATAAAATTAACCTTTATATTATTGTCATTTCAATATATAAGTGAAACCAAATTAATTTTGTGATTAACTCAAAATAATCTTAATTTAAAAATGTAAAAATTTTAATTAAGAGACTGAATTTATGCACTTTTTAGTATAGAAGAGTTAAAATAATACATTTAATAATTATTCATTGAAATTATATGTTTGATTGATTATTATTATAATTTAAAATAAATACATTAGGTTAATAATTATTAATTATAATTTATTTTAGCTTAAATAGACTTTTTGTAATAACAAGGATTTGATCATGGATTCAATAGACAAAATTTTGAATTTAAATGTTTAAATATTAAGGTATTATTAATATTCTACAAATTCAATGACAATAACAGCGTTTCTTTAATAAGAAATCTAGCCTGTAAACGAGAATTCACATTAAATCTGTGTGAAATGTCTTTTTTGAATTTTTTAATGATTTTAATCAGAATATATTATAAAGTTATTCATATTAAATCACACTGAATGTCAGGTCAAGGTGTAGTTTTTGTTAAATTGTAATAAATTGTTTAAATGGATTTTGTTTGGTGTAACAAAAACCTTCTGCAGCCAAGCGTTCAAAAATGTACTTTAATAGGTATTAATAGAAAAGGGGACACGCTTGACATTGCAACCATACTAAGGAATCAAAATGTAAAAAGATGTAAAAAAGTAAGCGATTTAAGTGTAATCCAAACTCCGATACCAAACTAACATTTATTGATCATCATAATACAATCATTAACAAGACAAACAACATGATTGACTTAGTTCAGCGATTCAGTTGTAAAGTTTGAGTCATTTATTATCTGGACATAAAAAAACGGATCTATCTCTGCACCATGTTAATGAAATGAAGATGTTGATTACTCAAAATGAATATCATTTGTTGCACTTTCAAGGAAAAATAGCTAAAAAATTATTCCGATTTAGTTGTGTGTGTGTGTGTGTGTCCAATCTAACACCCATCGGTCGGCAATGGTATTATGGAAGAAATCTGTTTACAACAATCATTCAAGTGACCATTGGAAGCAGCTTTAATCCGGGAGCTAGAAAGTGATAGCTCTACTGCAGATCCAGCAACCCATTTCAGAATGTCTGGAGATTCACGCCCAATCCGAGGTTACTTTCACATACAATAAGCCCCGCATGTAAACATTACCGATATCATTTGGATAAGGGCACTGCAACACACTTCCAGATTTGGAAATTTTAAATTTCCAAACCAGGCACGTATTATTTGAAAATAAAATTTTTGTTATATAGTTTAAATCAGATAGATCTCACCCATGTCCGCCTCCTCAATCACACTATCTTGTTCATTCGTAAAAATAGAAATGTTCGACGTAGATTCGTAATTAATTTCATGCACTCGCGATTAAATATGCGCAAAAATTAACGTTGCTAAGCCGCCCGCTAGATATGCAACCTGCATAACAAAACTCTGTACACCCCGTGGTGAATGCACCTAAAATTATGTGCAAGCTTTTCACCCGCCCATGCGCGATGTTTTCGTTTGCTGCTTCTGACCAGCAAATGGCCGTTCTCTACATTGCACTAGTCTTCTTTTTTTTTACTCCACACTCTGCCAATAATGCAAATCCCCGCTATGAGGCGGCTCTATATCGAGCTTCAAAACTGCTAATAATCATCGATTCACTCGCGACAAAGCGCAAAAACCCTCTAAACTAATAAGTTATGCCCGAGTGTCACAATATTACCACTAATAACCAAAACTAAGCTGATTTAACTCTTCTTCCTGGTGCGGGGGCGAAGCACAAAAACAAACAAAAAACGGGGAATTACTGCCAACAATCACACATTTCAAGAGGAAATCGATTGTATTCACTACGGCTTACGCAATTTTCGCGGAGATTTTATGATACCACTGTTAGCTCAAGTTAAATTACGAATTATTGTTTCCTAAAAAAATATTCCGATTTAGTTGTGATGAAATCTGGAACTTCTTTCGAATACCATCATATTTTGGACACTCTGTTGACTAACCAGACAGGCCATTTTGTTCCAACATCTCTTCATCTCTGTTGCATCCCGAGTCACCTTTTCACTCTTCTTCAACTTCTGTGTGGAATTTGCCCAATATTTCTCAATTGGGCGGAATTGAGGGCAGTTCTTTTTCGAAGAAATTTGTTGTCTTCTGCTGTAGTGGCAGCTTGCCAAATCAGGCCTAAATTTTGCAGGTCCATTGTGAGCTGTAATGTACGAAAGAATACGTTTTTTTTTTCAGGTACTTCTGCGCTTGTAAATTTTGAAATCCACTGTCTTGTTTATCTCGAAAACCTGGGGTATTGTCCGCAGCTGCAAATACCTTGCCAGATCATAAGCTTTCTTACGAATTTATCGGCGAAAACGAATTTGTACTTGCTATCATCTCGACCAGTGGCTTTATAGAACTTTTGTCCGGGAAGCTGCCCATAATCCATCTTCACGTACGTTTCGTCGTCAATGAGGACGCTTCCTTCGTACTTCGTAAGATCCTCACTATACAATTTCCGCGCATGTATTTTGACCACTAGATTCTGCTTCAGTGTCCCGTTTGGTTGCTTACTGGCTCGAAAGATCGAAATCCTACTCCCAGACGAATTCTTCTAACGGTGCCGGGAACGGAATTTCTTAGCGATGTCATAAGGCCTGTCCACGTTAAATTTCGGACACCAGAATAATAGCAACAACAACAAAATTACAAATAATTCAACAAATCGATTGTTTATTTCACAATAATAGAGTTATATCTACATTAGAAACAGTTGATTAAGATGTTAATCTTTCTCTCTGTAAAATTCTTGATCTTTCTGTGGTTCACCCGCCATCAGGTTACGCACGGTATCCTCAGATACGCCCTCCTTGACGATTCTCCATCTTCTCTTGAAATCATTGGTACCATTTGCTTTCCTCTTAGTTTCGAAGAGTTTCCGCTTAATTAGAGCCCAGTACTTCTCTATTGGGCGAAGTTCTGGATAGTTTGGTGGATTGGCTGTTTTTGGCACGTATTTGACCTCATGTACCTTATACCATTCCAGGACGAGGCCAAATCAGGCCAAAACAAAGCTGGAGAGTCGTTGCTTCTCATAAACGGTTTCTCGTACACATTCTTATTGATAGTGCCGGTAGAGACGAAACTTTTAGATTTTCGACTACAACTACATATGGCCTGCGAAATCAAATACTTCTTCGGGAATTTGGACACCTTCTTTTTCCGGAAATGCTCGGCAACGGCGTTCCTTTGCATTGCGGTATAAAAAGCCAGACTGGGAAGCTGTTTAAAGTCTTCGAGTACGTATGTCTCGTCGTCCGTTATGATACAAGAAAATGTTTGCAACAAAATGGTGTAAAGCTCCTTAGCAGACTTTTTGTAGTGAAACTTTTCTTGTCATCACGATTGGGCACCTTTTTCACTTTGTTCGCCTTCAGTCCTTGCCTCTGCTTCACTTTTTTGCGTAAGGTTTTTACTTCCCAACTTTGCGAGCCACATTTCGCACATAAAGATTGGGATTTTTCTCAATAATGGCTACCTTCTTGTCCTTTTTTCGGGAGCATACTTTTCGATTTGTTCCACTTCCAACCTTTCGATCCACAGTCAAGCGCTGGTCAAATGATTTGCAAACACAATACACGGTACTTTTCAATAGTTTTGGTTTCTTGGCAAGATCGCGTACCGATAACAAGAATGTAAACATGTTGTACCACGAAATAAAGTGGTGAGTTTCAGCTGTCATATAAATGAAACGTTTCAGCGATCCGTGAAATAATTCAAAATCTACACTGAAAGAAGAGTGTCGGAAATTTGGGGGGGGGTTTACCGGGAGTGGGGGGGTTTCCCTATTTTTTTCTGCCCGTCCTTGTTCTTTGGGGGTCTTGGGGCGGGTGTGTGGGCGGGGGGGGGGGGGGGGCGCGGCGGGGTTGGTATTCTCCTCTTGTGTGTTGGCGGCGGCGGGGGGTTTGTTGGTGTGTGTCTAAATTTTTTCGGGGGGGTGGTTGCGTGGGTTTTTAATTTTAATTTTATTGAATCAACCAACAGGCTTCAATCAGCCCCAATGGTGTTATGCTAATATAAAATGTAAAATACAAGTCAATAATTATACTTAAAAACATAAAACTGTTATTCACGATTAACTGTGCCGGAGTAAATCTGACTAAATCTGCGCCGAAGTGTCTGACGTGGTGCATTGAAATCGAATGCTGCGGCTACTCTGTTGAAGACTCTTTGAAGTCCGTTGATTGCTCCATTCATTCCGTGATTTGTACGACGAAAAGGTAGACTCAGCATCGAATTATTCCTTAATGCACGCGGTCGTACATTTAGGTTGATTTGCTCGAGTATGGTTGGGCAATCCACTCTTCCTTGCAAGGTATCGGCAATAAATAAAGCTCTGGCAGTGTCTCTTCGTGTCGAAAGTGGCTCCAGATGAATCAGTTGGCATCGATCCTCGTAGCTAGGCAAACGGAAAGGATCTCTCCAAGGTAATAACCGAAGCGCAAAACGCAGGAATCGGCGTTGGACGGATTCGACTCTTTCAGCCCCATTGTTGTAGCTTGGATTCCAAACTGCAGAGCAATATTCAAGAACTGATCGGACCAACGAGGAGTATAATGACTTCAGGCAATAAATATCGGTAAAATTTTTGGTTATTCTAAAGATAAAACCTAACGTTCTAGATGCTTTATCGACCACATGTGAAATATGCTGCTTGTAAGTAAGTCGCGAGTCCAAAATTACGCCTAAATCCTTCACGTGGCTCACCCGTTCAATGTCTATCCCTGACAGATTGTAGTTGAAGATGATCGGGTCCTTTTTTCGAGAAAAGGAAATAACTGAGCATTTAGTAGGATTCACTTCCATTCGATTAACGATGCACCAGTCTGCGAAGGCATGTAGCTGACGCTGAAGAGTGTGACAATCGGCAATGGAACAGATACGGAGGTAGAGTTTGAGATCATCAGCATATGATAGTCGAGGTCCCACAATGACAAGGTTAACATCGTTGAAGTAGAGCAAGAAGATCAGCGGTCCAAGATGGCTACCCTGAGGTATTCCCGATGTCGCTGGATAAGTATCGGAACGGCAGTCACCTATAGCAACCATGAGTTGGCGACCAGTAAGATATGATTGAAACCATTGTAATAGAATGCCATTGATCCCGAGTCGGCTTAGCTTAGCAATAGCAATAGCATGGTTCAGTTTGTCGAAGGCAGCTGACAAATCAGTATAAATCACATCTGTTTGAGCTCGGTCATTCATGCTATCAGTTACATACGACGTGAGACAGAGCAAATTGGTAGTAGTGGAACGACCTGCCATGAAGCCATGCTGATGATCGCTCAAAAAATGCTTGCAGTGAGAAAGTAACGGGTCAACCATGACAAGTTCAAATAGCTTCGATAACGCGCTCAGTGAGGTAATTCCGCGATAGTTGTTGACGTCTCGCTTGCTACCTTTTTTATGAACAGGAAACATGTGAGCAGATTTCCAGCATGAAGGAAAAGTACTACTGCGTACTGACAATTGGAAAATATGGCCGAGCGGTGTCAATAAGGAGTCGATATTCTTCTTGAGAAAGATTGACGGGATTCCATCGGGCCCAGGACGACAGGAAGATTTCAGTTTGGATGCGGCTCTTGAAATAGTCGTATCGTTGAAGTCTATATCGCCCAAAGTGTCACCGTGCATAGGGACGTTGCTTGCAGCGAGATTAACGTGTTCTTCGGTTAGGCTCTCATCGGTGAAAACTTTGAAGAATTTTTGAGAGAAGAGTCGGCAGATCTCCTGAGTCGATGAAGCAACTTCACCATCAAACACCATGGACGATGGAAGACCGAACTCCTTTCGCTGCTCGTTTACATAATTCCAAAACGATTTAGGGTTCAACTTCATTCTGCGCTGAATCCCATGTTGATATCGCGAATAACTTTGCCGACTGATCCGCTTGTATTGGGTGGTTAAGTCGAACGTAATGGCATTTTAGTTGAACTGTTCGGTACCTCGTGAATTTTCTTAGTGCTGCTCTTTTGATAGACTTCAATCTACGGAGTTCCATAGTCTGCCATGGATGTTGCGTATCTTTCTGGTGCCATGGCAAGGTTCAATGTTTTGACAAGGAAGCTGTTCGAAATTCATTCTCGTGTAAACTTATTCGTCAATAAGCAGGCATTCTTGAAATCTGGTTTTAGTCACAAGACTCTGGATCAACGTCCTTTTTGAGTGGTTGCGAAATCCTGCTCGCAGACGGATTCTTCGAACAGTACTACGAGCTGCACCGTATTTCATTGCTTTTTCTCGAGTACTTTTTCAAACAGACGTGTCTGATTTTGTAAACAAAGAAGGAAAGTAAGATTCACACGTTAAACGTTAAAAAACCCGTAGCACTTTCATGCAAACCACCATACCAACACAAGGAATTACATTCCCCTAACATGATGATGATGCTACTTTCCGTGAGGGTGCTGAGAGTTTTGAGAAACTTACGAGGAAACATATATCTTGTCAAACAACATTTTGTCAGCTGAAAAGTAATCGAGTTTATATCAAACATCAGCTCAACAATGCAAAACACAATTTTAATGGAGGCGCCTCTTTCAGTTGCATATTGATCCAACGACCATAAGTCTCCATTTTAGCAGAACTGAAACGCAAATCAATACCGACAACCAACAACGCCCTGCCGGATTTCTTCACGGCTAATTTGGATTTAATCGCAGGCAGGTAACCACAACAAACTCCACGTGTGTACATATAAACACAGATGAGCATCGTCCGTAGACCGCAAACAGTTTATTTCGATTTAATTACCCGTTAGAAATAACAACCCGCCCCGAACCGTTGGAACTGGTTCGGAAACTCATTGCAAGGAAATGAGCGCCAGCTTTGCTCCGACATGATTCCCGGCTAAAAATATCCCCTCGGCAAGATGTAAATAATCACAGAAGACCGCCAGTCTTACGTAGTCTATTTTTAGTTTTGCGTCTTGAAGGTAGGTCTACGTGCCCACTCTCGCCTGTAGTACATGATGGGTAAACTTGTTTCCGTCTCGTTTAGCAGTTGTACTAACTGTGATTTCTTGTTTGTTTATTTGTTTACCCTCCACTCGTCGATTCACGCGTTCCCGCGATGCGAACATCGATTTTTGTGCGTGGATGCCGTTTCCGAAGACGACGACGACGACAACGACGCTTCTGTTCAATGTCTAACAATTTCCTTTCCTTTCATCGCTTGCAGATTTTGGTCTCGCCAAAGAGTATATTGACTTAGATACGAATAAACACATACCATTTCGAGAGCATAAGTCGCTGACGGGCACGGCGCGGTATATGTCGATCAACACGCATATGGGCAAGGAGCAGTCCCGGCGCGACGACCTGGAGGCACTCGGTCACATGTTTATGTATTTCTTAAGAGGTTCACTGCCATGGCAAGGTCTGAAAGCCGACACACTCAAAGAGCGATACCAAAAAATTGGTGATACGAAGCGGGCGACACCGATAGATGTAAGTCATTGGCCGAAGATCCATTACCAGAACGATTGATTACTTTGTATTCCACTCTTCCGCAGGTGCTGTGCGAAGGACACCCCGAGGAATTTGCGAAATACCTGCGCTACGTGCGGCGGCTAGACTTTTTTGAAACACCTGATTACGATCACTTACGGAGATTATTTCAAGATTTATTCTATTTTAAAGGTTACGTAGACGACGGCGAATTCGATTGGACCGGAAAGACGATGGTGAGTAGCGCCTCGGGAATGCGGGTTCGTCCCGTAATCCTTTTGGGTTTTATCATTATCTATGGTTTCAAGCGACTACCCTTCTTAGCCCCTGCTGCGACGAGAGAAGCAACTGATTCGAGAGTCAAACCTTTAGACAGACGACCACCACCCTCAAGATCTCCTCCAAACTTTTGGTCCCGAATTGCCAAGGCCTCTCCCTCAAGACTAAATCAATTGATATGTGAATGTTAAAATTCTTATAGAGCATAAATTGATCCCTTCCCACAACAATCAGCAGAGTCTATTCCAAATTTCAGCCTAACTATCACCCACGTCGTCGATTCTAACCTGTGCTTTCCCTATTTCCGCATATCAGACGAACAACTTCTATGCAATGCGTCAGTTACGCAATGCTCCACCGTCCCACATTGTCAAGACGAAGTCGGCCAAGGTGATAATTGGTTTGAGTTTTATCGGTCGCCGCGTAGTCAGTGGATTGGTAGCGCTTGATTAAAAGTAGTTTTGCTAGTT
Source organism: Aedes koreicus (assembly GCA_024533555.2). Classification (NCBI taxonomy): domain Eukaryota; kingdom Metazoa; phylum Arthropoda; class Insecta; order Diptera; family Culicidae; genus Aedes; species Aedes koreicus. The sequence goes on from JAHHFK020003403.1 coordinate 425,867, forward strand.
TTGAACCTTAGTGTCATAGAGGGGATTGATTTTGATTTTGAACGGAAAAACTACTTTTGAACACTGATGGCGATGATTTTCTGATGGCGATGATGAAATTAAATAAACTTAAATTTTAAAAATAATGACGTCTATTCAGACCTTCAGATTTCAAGATTTCATTCCCCTGATCTTATAACTTGCTTAAATTTTTATTGGAACTCCCCGAAATCTCCCAAAAGATACTTTTTAAAGTCTTATAAAATATTCTTGAAGCTCCCGGTAAGCATTTTAAATCTTCCTTTGGAACCTACTGATGCTTCGAAAGAGCTTGTATGACAGTTCTCTCGATAAACCTGCTCCAGAACTCCTATTGAAGCTCTCTCTCCAAAATGGATCACTGTACTAAGGACACTTCATGAATCATTCAAACTAGAGAGAACCATAGCAGCCCGGGAGAATCATCAAATTTCCGCTAAAATTATGGAAAGCGCTAAGGGCAACCGTGCGTTTTTTATTGTAACCAGCAACACCGGAACAAATTCGCTATTCACTTCAGGATTCAAGAAAAAATCACTGCTTTGTTACGAACTGTCCTGAACTATTACCATAATATCGTGATTTGAAGTCGCCTACAAGCATATCTTAAGTGTCTTTAAAACACCCGATCATCCTCAAAACTCTCGTGGAATTCACCTGATGTTCCCATGAATCTTATCTGATATTTGCAATCTCTCGAACCAATCGCCCCAGAAGCTACATCATATTTTCATTTGTGGAACTCCGCTTAGGTTTCTTTCCCCATAAACTGATTAAACATTTTCCAAGAAACTACGGGAATCAATCTTCTTAATATTCTTAACCTAATATTGACCATTCAGGTCTTTAAAGCCTAAAGTCTGGGCTATGCCACTAGTCACAAGACACTATAGGAGTTTGTACAATGGGTTCTGAAGGATGAAAATAGTATCCATCGGAGCGGTATCTGCCGAAGGAGAATTCTAACTAAGGCTTATCTCAACATTCGCCTGATGAGAATTCCACGGAATGAGAATCTCTACTGTGTTAATCCACCGCGAAGAGCACCTAGATGAATCGTGCATTCACTCGACAGTCCCTTGCGAGTAATAGTCAAGGGTGGAACGGCTCTCTAAGTATTTTGATTATGACTCATTTGTCGGTAGCACATTTCAGAAAATGAATTTCAAATGAGTCGCCCCATGTCTGGTAATAATTTTGCTCGTAAGATCTGAACACTGGTACTGATACGGACTTTGAATACCATTTGGATTTCCTGGAGGATTGTTGGTGACTTAACTCTTCATCAAGTCCGGGTTCGAGTTGTTTCAAGCGGAATTTTCTTCTGGCTGTGTCCAAGTTGGGATTCATCTCAACTGCAATCTTAGTTAGACCTGTCAGCTGTTAATCAGCTCCAGCGTTGATTATTTTTATGGAATCTAAAAATAGCTTTTAAGGGTTTTGAAATAATCGTAGTTCTGGGTTAAAGGTTTTCAGAACATGAGTATTGCAATACTTAGGGGCTATTCATAAACCACGTAGACTTTTCTGGGGGGAGGGAGGGGGGGTGGTTTTACCAAAGTCTACGCTCCATACAAAATTTCAAAAACTTGTATGGAGAAAAGTCTACGTCTGAGATTTTCAAAAATGAGTCTACGTGGTTTATGAACAGGCCCTTATTTGAATACTGCGTAACCCTTCAGATAGCCTAGTCTGTAAAGGCATGGATATACCAAGTCAGTGGCGGCGTGTTCGATTCGTCGAAAATGTCGGATTGGATATCGATATCCCTACGCCTATATGCCTGTTAGTAAAAATAGCAATTTGACTCGTTTCCTTTTACGCTTAGCTTAGCTTAGCTTGACTGACTGCACGTATCTATGGTTGCTACTCCGTGATTGATTAGAATCAGTGAAATTGCACAACGAATCAACTGAATGGGGCTGGGAGTAACCGGCCATTCTCACTGTACATGTTTCAGTGACTCAACTTCTTTAATAGTCAATAACGGCGCCGGCCACGTCCTTGCAATCAGGTGGGAATAGGGAAGGAAAGTTAGTGACCTTTGCTGTTTAGGGACCGTGTTTACCTCTGCATCCCCACAAAGGTCACAGGAAGGAGGTTTTACTATGTTAGTAGGGTAGGGCTAGATGGATTAGGATTCACCTTGATAAGTGATGTGATCATATAATATAGTTCATATAACTAGAAAATAAGAAGAATGATTAGTAATTTCCATTTAATTCCAACTACCTTTATTGCTTATCTTGACAGATACGCGTATTCGTCTACAATGTGCAGACTTCTTCAGTGTCGTGTACTAATACTCGACTGTCGAGTATTAGTACACGACACTGAAGAAGTCTGCACATTGTAGACGAAATACGCGTATCTGTCAAGATAAGCAATAAAGGTAGTTGGAATTAAATGGAAATTACTAATCATTCTTCTTATTTTCTAGTTACAGGTATTCCACTCCATAATTCATAGTTCATATAATTCCGGGGACAAAAAGGATGACAATTACCTGTTCGCTCCGCGTTTTTGAGAGCACTTACCACCTCTCAATTGTCTGAAAATCCTTTGCGGGGTCCGACTCGTTGGCGTTCTGCTTCTTCCAAGGTATCTAAATGATGCCTATCCATACCTGTCTTGCTTGCCCCATATGGCATTGCAGATAAACGAAAATAACATCGTATCTCGAATTTAACTCCTCCAACCCATCAACGCTACCTTTTCGTTTTCTTAAGAATATCCACCTGCTCCGGCGAATGTTTGATCAAAATAATTTGACTCGTTTCCTTTTACGGACCTTTTACTTATTTTACTAAATGTGAATAATTCAGATGGATTTCAAATGTATTTACCTATACGTGTGCTTAGGTTAGTTGTGGAGTAACAAATTAATTTTATTCTTAAAACTACTACACCCTTACTTATTGGCCAACTTGACCCGATTTCATTGGACCCCTGATTTCACTTGGCCGCAAACACATTGAAACGCCTCGTAGCCACTTTTCCGGCCTATCAAAGTAAAGAAAAAATGAGATTTAGCTGGAGAGAAGACACTCCAACAAATAATTTGAGAACCGCTGTCTATCAAATATCGTTTTCAAACCAGGTATGACGCCGGAGCCGATTTTAATCACATGTCAGTCACATTTGGCGCTTAGTGCGTGCGAGACACCCCCCACTCATCCTTGCTCGTTCTTCGTTGGCCTTAGCTGCCTTTCGGTATTGTCTCTAAACAAAACATAGTTCGATATACATACATTGTAGAACCCCCTTCACAATGACCTAGAAATGCAAAATTGAAGCAATTGTGTGTAGTCTCCCAATGTAATTGTTTCCGGATTAGAAGCGGTGTTCAGCTTGTAGAGTGAGTGTGTAATCCGACGAAAGTCCTCTGAGTATTTGAGGAAAAATAAACCAGGAAAAATCGATAGTCCGTGAAACCGGTCTTCTGCTGTATGTACGTAAGCCAGACTGTTTTACCGCAATCCCTGCACCCCTGCCACTCTCGCCGTACTGAAGCACAAAGAAGATTATGAAGAAAGTTGAATCGTATTTGCCCCCGGATTATCCTCAACGAAATGATTGCTTCTGGGTAAAATGCTACTTTTTTATTTATTTCTGCGTATATCGCTACAGATGATTATGTGGGCATTGGGGCCGTCCGTTTGATATGTTACTTAGAATTGATGAAAACGGACAACCCCAACGTCTTAGAAAGCTTGACCCGTACAGTAACAAACTTCTCCATGTGTTTAATATATACCAATCTAACTCAATTGTTTTCTGTGTTCTGATTACATCTCATCCCTCACAGTCCACACCAGTTGGATCGTTACAGACTGGTCACGAAGTAGTCGTATCACCAAACAGAGAAAGACACACACCTGTAAATAAGGTAATTGAAAGTTGTTGTAACATCCTAAATGTGAGCCATATTCAACAAATATACCAATAAACAATGACATCACAAAAAAAAAGAATCTCCTTGACTCCCCCGATCCCATCATCTCCTTAAACATGCTGCTCTCTGTTTGTACTCCGTAATCATACAGCAATGTGGTAACTTAAATTGCGCGTACCCTGCGAAGTCATTTGTTTTAATTACTTCAATGTCATTCAGTTCTAATCCCCAATGTGCTGTGTACCCCACATCTGAATGTATATTCGCGAATGTATTCTAACCACCGCTCTTCCTCGGAGTACCTACTTGCCTGTAAACACCCGACATCTTCATTTGCAAATATATCTCATCACTTCGTTGTTAACATACCGAAGACACGTTCCAACACAAACACATCAAAAATCCGACTGGCCCCAAAAACGAAGAGTACACTTTTTTTTGAAAACTTCCCACTTTGCAGGACGGAGATTTTTTCAGTTATTACGACGAAGAGTTAGACGACGACACCCTGCAGATGTTGGAACAGGTTCGACCATGGTTCGCTTTAACTCGTTGACCGTGTCCCCGCGTAGGCGTATTTTGGACATTTTAGAATATCGCTAGCGCTAGGTGGATAACGCACTTTGTACTGATTGCAAAATACGGGAAATATTGGCACCGCTCAACAGATCGGAAATAAGTTTGTCTGAGATATCCGGAGAGATAAAAGAGATTCAAAGCTTAGTACTGAAAGCGGGAATAATTCCTCTATAATCTGGTTTAGTTTGATATCTCGTTCAAAGCTATTATCGATCTGCTTGGTAATTCAAAAATGACCCAGATTTGGAACCAAAACTGTGTTTTTTAGATATTTGCGACAGTCTAAATAAGTGACCGATGAAACTTCGGAGCTGTTGGCCATACATTCGAGTACTAGTGGGATTGTATTTTTGGGAAATATACATGAATTTGGCTGTGCATGGTCCAATGTGATTATACGATATTTTTTGTTAACGTTATGGTTTAGTGGAGACGTATTGGATATTTTGGCATTAATGTTCAATCACTTATTGACGTTCGTAGGAATCTGAATTTCCTGAATCTGTGGTTTGTTGCCAGATAAAACTGTTCTGGGTATTGGGTGTTTTGATAAAACTAGAATATCTAAGATAAACCTAAATTAGATTGAAAAATATATGATAAAAACTCAATCAATCTTCTATGTTCTGAAGTTTGGAAGTAAGCAGAAGGCTTACTTTCTCTCAGGATCACCAACACTTTGTAGCAAGAACTATCTCAAAATTATCTGGAACAGCTTTTTGAAAACACACAAAAGCCTCTCTGAAGTCTTAAAAATCGGAGTTTAGTTATGGACCACCAAAATCCTCTAGGAGTTGCCAGATGCTGAAACGTTCTTGAGACCTTTTTAAAAGCTTTACGAACCGCTTGAGATAACTTCTATGACTCTTGTTTTAATCTCAATCGTCTTGTGAATTTCATGACCTTTTCAGACAGTACAGTAACAAAGGTACCCAGTTACCCTAGTAACATGCTTGTTGAAAGTAGGTTGTAGCAATTCCTTGATGATATATCATGCTGAACAATACATTAGGTCCTAAGTAACATTGGGAGCCTCTCTTCGTCGACTTTCTCTTGGCGTTCCTACGGCTATGTAAAAACATATTCAAGTATTTTCAACACACAGTACGGCAATAGAAAGTGTAATTAACGATCCAATACGTCAAAAACATCAGCAAATCCTTTAATAGACAAACTATTAACGAAAGAGAAAGTCGACGAAAACAATCTCTCAATGTTACTTAGGTCCTAATGCATTGTTCAGCTTGATATATCGTCAACAGATTGCTGCAATTCATTGTGACTGAATTGTGCTAATCGGGTCAATAGAATAAAAAAAAACTTCCAAAACAACACAGTCTCAGTTGCCCCTTCAACTCGAATTGATTTCGCCTGCACCCAGAAATCTCTGCTGATTCTATCTGCAAGTTTCTTACAATTTCATCACTTTGCATGAAACTTTCACATGAAATCAACTTTCATGGGTACGCAAAACGACAGTCCATGGAGACCGATAATCTCTCAAGGCTACTTGGGACATTTGTCAATGTTCTGCTTGAAGTTATGTTAATCATTCGGTTTTGCTCGCTTAAATCAGGTAGTTACCAAAGTGGTCAGTCATCTAATAGAAGACTAAGAGTGGCTAAGTATACAAAAATCAGCGTGTGGGTGGTCACCAAATCAAGCTAGATACAAATTAAATCTACATCCAATAGAAATACTATAAAAGCCAATCAAAATCTAACACAAATCCCATTTATGACCAATCTAAATTCCACCCCAATCCAGTCCATATATAATGCAAGTCGAATCCAAATCTTAATCACATCCAGTTCAAAATCCGCTTTAAATCCTATCCAATACAAATGCAACTCAAAACCAACTCAAATCTAATTATATATTTTTCTAAATTCAATCCATGCCATCATATCCAATCAAAAACCAATCCATCCTTACCTTACCATACCAGTCATGCTAAAGATTGAGTGTCTTCCGATGTACTCAGAAGACGTCTCCAAATTATACGGTCGATAGCTGCATCTCATCAGCCTCACAGTCTGAAGAGAATCCTCTGGTCGCCTTCCAAACTAAATCTAATTTAAACCCAATCCAAATCCAAAGCAAATCAACTCCAATCTAACTAAACAAATATCCAATATATATCCAATCCAAACCAAATCCAACAAAAAATAAGAAGTCCAATTCAAACCTAGTCTACTCAGAATTCAATTCTAATCCAACGCAAATTCATTTCAAATTTAATGCCAACCCAATTTGAATCCATATCCCATCCAGTCCAAATCTATAACGAATTTAGTTTAAATCCAATGCAAACCGAATCCTATCCAATCCAATCCAAAAATTTAATAAAATTTCCATTCCAATATAAATCCAGACACATTGCAATAAAAATTCAATTCGAAGAGAATCTAAATACAATTCAAATCCAATCCATATCTAATCCCAATCGAAATTTTCGAGTCATTTCAAATTCAATCAAATTAAGATCCAAATACAAAGCAAATCTCATTCAAAATCATTCCAAATTCAATTTACATCTAAACAAAATCCAATTCAAATACAATGCAAACAGAAACCAAATACGATCCACATCCAATCCCAATACAAATCTTATTTGTTTCAAATCCAATCCAATTCCAGATACAAAGCAAATCTCATTCAAATTCATTCCAAATCAAATTTATATCCAATATATCTTATGTCTTATGGTCAATCCAATCTAAATCTCATCTTAATTTAATGAAAATTCAATCCAACCCAACACAAGGCCAGTGGCATTTCAGCTCCAAGATAAACCCAATTTAAATCAAATCCCATCCAAATTCAATTCCAAATCAACCCAAATCCACCCAAATACAAATACAATCAAAATGTATTAAAAATTCGAGCTAAATTTCATCCAAATCCAATTCAAATTCTATCCAAAACCAATACACATCCAATTTAAATACAATCGAATCCAGTTCAGTCTTCTATACAGATCCAATCTAAATACGATCCAATTAGAACCGAATGAGAATCCATTTCTAATAAAATTTAAATTCAATCCAAATTCCGTTTAAATCCAATGTAATCCTGTTCAAAATTCAATCAAATTCGTTCCATATCCAATCCAAATCCGATCAAAATCCAATCCAATCTAAATGCAATCCGACTATAATTCAAATCCAAATCCTATTCGAAGCCAATATAAATCCTTTCCAATCCAATCAAAGTGTAATCCAAACCCACTCCAGATTCACTTCAAATATAATTCTAATGGAAATGTAGTGCATATCCAACGATAATTCAATTTAAAGTTAAAACCAAATCCTAATCCAATCCAAACTCAATCCAAATCGAATTCAAAATCTATCCAAATCCAACCCCAATCGAATCCCAATCCAAGCCAAATTCGATATAATCTAAATAAAGTTCAATCCAATCCGAACCCATACCAATCCCGAACCAATCCCAATCCAATCTATTCCAAAATAATTCAAATGCAATTCAATTCCAATTCCAATCAAATTCCAATCCAATCCAAGTAAACTTCAAATCCAATACAAATTCAATTCAATTCCAATTCAGATTCAATCCGAATATAATTCTAATGCAAATATAGTTCATATTAAAACCAGATCCAATCTAAACACAATCCAAATCCAATTCAAATCAACTAAAAATCAAACCCTGTTTAAAATTAAACTTAAATCCAGATCCAATCCAAACCGAATCCATATTCAATCTACTTAGAAAAAAATAATGACTTTTAACAGGCGCGTAAAATTTCCCCTCGTTTAAATCCAAGCCAAAGGAGGCGTAAACAACGAAATTGTTTGCAATCTTTCATGCGCCATACAACAATGTTTGCAATCTTTCATACAACAGGCTAGATTCAGGCGTTACCTGGCTTAAATTTACATGAAATATCCCATTATTTTCTGCCGAATCTAGCATTCCCTTTATGTGCATTAGATAACGCAGAAAATTCAATTTTTCTTTTTATCTGTGTATATACAATTAAAATTCAATCCTAATTCAATCAAATCCAATCAAATCCAATCCAATTATAATTCAAACTCAATCCATATCCAATTCTAATAAAATCCAATCCAAGTATACTTCCTTTCCTATGCAAATTTATTCTAAACCCTATACAGATACCCTATAAATAAAAATATAATTCTAATGTAGATGTAGTTCGTATCCAATCCAAATACAACTACAAGCCAAACCCAAACCAAATGCTGCCCCAACCGAACCCGAAATTAATCCAAATACAATTCAATACAAATTCAATTCAATTCAAATCCAATTCAATCCAAATCGAATTCAATCCAAAACCAATTCAATCCAAATATAGTTCAATCCAATACAAATCCAATTCAAATGCAATTCAAATTTAGTCAAAATTCAATCCAACTATGAATCAATTACAATCCAAACCCAATCCAAATACAATCCAGATTCCATCCAAGTCAAACTCAATTCAAATTCTATCCCAATCCAATCCAAGTATACTTCAAATCCAATACAAATTCAATGAAAAACCCAGTCCAGGTTCAATCCTGGTAATGCAAATTTAGTTCATTTCCAATCTAAATCCAATTTGAACAAAATCCATATCTAATTCAATATGATTAAAAATCAAATCCTTTTCAAAACGCAACTCTAAGCCAAATCCAGTACGATCTACATATAGTTCAAATCCCATCCAAATGCAATTTTAATTCATTCCAAGTGAAATCCAACTATAATTCATATCCAATCCAAATCTACCTCCACTCAAACCGAAAATGTTCAAAATCCAACCCAAATCCAATTCAAATCAAATCCATATTCAATCCAAATCCAATCCAAATCCAATCCAAATCCAACCCGAATGCAATCCAAATCCTATCCAAATCCAATCTAAACGCATCCAAATCCTATTCAAATCCTATTCTATTTTAATCCAATCCCAAGTATACTTCCAATCCAATACAAATTTAATTTAAGCCTATCTAGATTTCCATTGAAATAAAAATCTAATGCAAATTTAGTTATTATCCAATCCGAATCCAACCAAACATAACCCAAGCCCAATTCAAATCGAGTATACATATATCCAAATCCAACCCCAATCAAATACAAGTCCAATATAACCCAAATATAGTTCAACTGCAATCCAAATACACTAGAAAATAAGAAGAATGATTAGTCATTTCCATTTAATTCCAACTACCTTTATTGCTTATCTTGACAGATACGCGTATTTCGTCTACAATGTGCAGACTTCTTCAGTGTACTAATACTTCGACAGTCGAAGTATTAGTACACGACACTGAAGAAGTCTGCACATTGTAGACGAAATACGCGTATCTGTCAAGATAAGCAATAAAGGTAGTTGGAATTAAATGGAAATTACTAATCATTCTTCTTATTTTCTAGTTACAGGTATTCCACTAAACAGCTCACACTCTCCATATTTCAATCCAAATACAATTAATATTAAATCCAAATGCAGTCCAACTGCAACTAAAATCCAATCCAACTCCAATCCGTATAAAATTCAAATCCAATCCAATCTTAATCCAAATCAAATCTAAACCCAATCCATATTCAATCCAAATCCAATCCTATCCCAATCCAATCCAATCATACTTTAATCAATCAATCAAATTCAATTCAAACCCAATCCAGTTTAAATCCAACTATAATCATAATGCAATGCAAAACTAATTCAAATCGAATAGAAATCAAATAATGTTCAAAATCCAACCCAAATCTAATACAACTCCAATACAAATTCAATCAATATCCAACCAATCTAATACAAATCCGATACAATGCAAATATAGTTCAAAACCAATACAATTGCTATTCAAATCCTCTCCCTATGAAATCCAACTACATTTAAATAACATAACAAATGATCCCCAAACGGATACCAATCCAAAAATAATTCAAATCCAATAAGAATCCTAATCAAATTTAGGCAAAATGCAATCCAACTATAAACCGAATCAAATTCAAATCCAATCCTAACCAAATCTAAATCTAATCCAATCCTATACAAACCCCATCCTGATTCAAGTATAATTCTACTGCAAATGTAGATCATATGCAATCTCAATCTTATCTTAACACAATCCAAATCCATTTCAAATGGAATAAAAACTAAATCCTGTTCAAAGTCCAACCCAAATTCATTCCAAATCCAGCCCCAATCGTACCCCAATCCAATCCAAATCCGATAAGATCAATGTATAATCCAAATCCAATCCAAATCAGATCCAAATCCAATCCAAATCTAATCACAATCCAATCAAAATCCAATCCAATTAAAATCCAATCCAAATCCAATCCAAATCCAATCCAAATAAAATCCAAATCCAATCCAAATCCAATCCGAATCCAATCCAAATCTAATCAAAATCCAATCAAAATCCAATCAAAAATCAAAATCCAAATCCAAATCCAAATCCAATCCAAATCCAATCCAAATCCAATCCAAATCCAATCCAAATCCAATCAAATCCAATCCAAATCCAATCCAAATCCAATCCAAATCCAATCCAAATCCAATCCAAATCCAATCCAAATCCAATCCAAATCCAATCCAAATCCAATCCAAATCCAATCCAAATCCAATCAAATCCAATCCAAATCCAATCCAAATCCAATCCAAATCCAATCCAAATCCAATCCAAATCCAATCCAAATCCAATCCAAATCCAATCCAAATCCAATCCAAATCCAATCCAAATCCAATCCAAATCCAATCCAAATCCAATCCAAATCCAATCCAAATCCAATCCAAATCCAATCCAAATCCAATCCAAATCCAATCCAAATCCAATCCAAATCCAATCCAAATCCAATCCAAATCCAATCCAAATCCAATCCAAATCCAATCCAAATCCAATCCAAATCCAATCCAAATCCAATCCAAATCCAATCCAAATCCAATCCAAATCCAATCCAAATCCAATCCAATCCAAATCCAAATCCAATCCAAATCCAATCCAAATCCAATCCAAATCCAATCCAAATCCAATCCAAATCCAATCCAAATCCAATCCAAATCCAATCCAAATCCAATCCAAATCCAATCCAAATCCAATCCAATCCAATCCAATCCAAATCCAATCCAAATCCAATCCAAATCCAATCCAAATCCAATCCAAATCCAATCCAAATCCAATCCAAATCCAAATCCAAATCCAAAATCCAAATCCAATCCAAATCCAATCCAAATCCAATCCAAATCCAATCCAAATCCAATCCAAATCCAATCCAAATCCAATCCAAATCCAATCCAAATCCAATCCAAATCCAATCCAAATCCAATCCAAATCCAATCCAAATCCAATCCAAATCCAATCCAAATCCAATCCAAATCCAATCCAAATCCAATCCAAATCCAATCCAAATCCAATCCAAATCCAATCCGAATCCAATCCAAATGCAATCCAAATCCAATCCAAAACAAATCCAATTCAAATCCAATCCAATCCAAATCCAGTCCAATTCAAATCTAATCCAATTGACTTGGTGACTATTTTAAAGGCAGTCACTAAAAATTAACTATTTTCACCGATAAATTCAGTTTTTTCGAAAATTTGTTTAAAGTCTTGTTTTTTAAATTATTTTTTCTTGTCTGGGAAATTGAATCACGTTGGCTACAAATTTTGTTCTAGAATGAGTGATTTAAAATTAACGTGCAAATGTTGACAAATGATAACGTGCGAAAAAGTCTGACGTTTATGTTCGCCATTCTGTGCCGGCCAAGAACTCGGCTCCTTGAAGGTCGGTATCGTGTTCGAAAGAAATTTCTTTTTCTATCTCAATCCCATGTTAAATTCCGTTTACTGAAACGGAAAACTAAAGAATCGAAAAGAAATTTCTGCAGCAGTACCCACCTGAAAAGAACAAAAAATAAAATTGGAATTTGTAAGGTTTCCACGCAAACTAATGGGAGCTGTCACTTTTACTTTCGGAAAAAGATCCCGCTCGATTATTCCGTAAGTGAAGGTGACATTTCGTTCGATGCAGATCATTTGTCAAAATTCCGCTTGGTAATATTGAACAAAATTCCGTAACCGCTCTACTTTTTAAGTCGATACTGGCCTTCACCGAAAACGTTTGAGTTCAGAATTTCGAATTAAGTCTAATGGAAGTCAATTTATGGATGCAAATTACATGAATCGTCTGAGCGCTCACTGAGTTTTCGTGATTCAGCTGGTTGTAACAATTGACAATTGCGAAAAGGCGTATGTAAATCGTGCAATATTTTCTGTCAAAGTAGACGCTACTTGGCTCCAGTTCACAAGTCAGACGTGTTCCAGACAAATAACATTCGAATTTCATTTCAATTCACACAAACAAATCCCTAACATGAAATTATTGTTGTTTGGTTCATGATAAGAACTGTATGGAGAAATGCACGTTCTGCCCTGAATGGTTAAAGAAACCTGATCCTAATAACTGCCTTGTTTTGGAGTGGGCGTTCTGTAAAATTTGCAGAAAGGCCTTCACAATATCCAAAGGTTTCCAGGCTTTCGAGCAGCACTTGAATACTTCTAGGCCTAAGGAGGAATGGATGGTTCTTCGTGGTCCAAGTCAACTGCAGCTGTGTTATGATCGCGAATCAAAAACGTCCGGCAACGAGCAGCCCTCCTTATCTGGTGTATCGATTTCTCAAGTGCAGATCTGAAGTACCCGAGATGTAGCATCTAGGGCTGAATTGATATGGCTATTCAAATGAATTGCATCTGATTTTGTATCCTGTGATGGATTTCGAGATAAAGAGATAAGGTTTGTGCTATGCTTCCGAACGTGGTGTCTACAGATTTCTCGTTGAGCTAAACTAAAGCTCGATATTTAGTGACTGATGCTTAAGCAACTTTAGCTGCGAGATTATGCTGAAAAATACTCGTAATTCGCTGCACACTTTATGCTACGACGCGACAGCAAATTCGGCTGGGAGAAAACAATTACAAACAATCATTCGCTACTGGTTAAAGTCAAAATCCCAGGTTATTTCACCGCATCTTCAAACGTACTTCATGGGTTCTGCCAAAACCGAGGATATTCTTGACGAGTTGAATGATGCTTTGCAGAATGCTGCATAACAACGGAAAAATCTTCGCAAGCTTGCTAAATATTTCATAAATTCAATGAAATGAAGCATTTGGCAGGAAGTGACGGTCCAAACGTCAATAAAAAAGTGGAGCGGCTTATGAAAGAATAACTTGTCGGAGATCACAGAAAGCCTTTGCTGATTATCGAATCCTGCAATATACACAGTTCCCATTTTCAGTTCCCATCCCCAAAGAACTGCTCATGATGGCTAACAAACCATATGCTAAGTATAAGCAACATTTGGAAGATCAATAACAAAAAAAGGAGGAAGAAAGAGAAGAACGAAAGGAGCTAGAAAGGAAGGAAGAAGCAGAGCAAAATAATGAAAAGAAAGAAGAGGAGTAGAAGATTCTTCGCAAGGAAGAGGACGATAAAAGGCGAACTGCTGATGAGTACGTTCTAACAAATGTGTTAATCAAGCTGCCCGATTATTAATAATTTCAGACTATTTATGGAAGCAAACACGCGCCTCATAACAACCATTGAAAACTATAATATTGGAGAAGGGGAGCAGGCCCAAGAAATGCTTGAGAAAGTGTCAACTGTGCGAAAGCAACGGTTCCAAAAAAAAAAACGAGCTGTCGATCATGTTCAAGAAGCTGTAGAGAAAAATAGGTTCGTCTTATTATAAGTTCCTGTACTAGGAAACAAGACAAATAACAAATGCTCAATAAAATGACTTTTAATTAATTTTTAACTCTCATAAAGTCTCTATTTGGTCACTATTTTCGACATTTCCGTCACTAAAGTTCCTACTATTACATCAATTTACCGCTACTAGTCCTGCCCTTATTGGAAATGGCATTTCGACAAATCAATGAGTTCGTTTTTGCCCACCATGGCCTGGAATGTGCCATTGTTAGATTTGACACTTTCGGGACTATGAGGATGGTAATGCTAATATCTTCGGAAAAGTACCCACGATTCGTCTCATGGGAATTATTACCCTAATTGGTACGTGGTACCGCTTTTGCATGATGTATATTTTGTTTGCTAAAACCGATAGTTTCAACATTATAGGAATGCTGGAGTTTATCCAGGTGGATTTAACATGTTCGGATTATTTGGGTTTAGTTCTAAGGTTAACCAAACGTGGCTCTTGCCAATGCCAATACGTCTCCGATTTCCAATTTTTGTTATGATTAATTCATTTACTTTGTTCATTACAATTGAAATATGCTAGAAGTTCAGCTCTTAACCCCGAATGCTAAGGTTAGACTGATTATTTATTACATCATCGTTATTAAGAATAAAGGCGACATAACTTTTGTAACTTCTCTGAACGATTTCTAGAAATTTGATATTTTCCACGCAAAACCAACATAATCATCGATACCATCGATAAACACAAATGAATCTCCCTACTCCGAAAGTAATGATGGTTTCTGTGAGTGAGTCTTGACTTTCTAGGAATCGTTATTTTCAAAAGCTGTCTCGCCTTCACCATAACGAAATAGAAGAAAATATTATTTCTTGTTCATGAGTTTTCCCAGTTCTGAAAAACGTTGAATAACAACTGATTATGCTCGTTGGAGTCTTCCTTTTTCTCCAGTTGCAGTAGAAATCACCGCCCTCAATTCAAATTTGACTGCACACAGAATACAGCTACGCGCAGCGATGCAAATAAAAGCAATCGAGAATCATTGCCATTTGACGGAAAGTTTCCCACTGCAAGCAGTACTATTCCCGGGACACAACTTCCCTTCCCCACCGTAATATTATCCACCAACCGACAGTTTTGTTAAAAGTTTTATGACAGTGCCAGTTGATCTCCCTAATTAAAAAAAATACCCTCTAGTTTGACCCCAAAAAATTCCCGTAACGCTCCAGAGTTGTTGCATTTGTTTCCGGAAAGAGTAGTTTTATCACCCCCGCCAAACGAACGTTTTCCTCGTCATCCATCCGTACAGCACAGAGATACTGATTCCATATTTTTTTTGTTCTCTCTCTCTCTATCTCTTTCTCTCAATCGTGCCGTTTGCGGGTTTTTCGCCTATTGTCGAATCGATCGACTTGACGTGTGTGGTATCCGGCCGAATGAATCAAAAAAATCCCGACGGCTCGCGAACCTCGACGTTGCATAATTGGCACCACATACACATACACACACGCACACCCATGTCAACTAACACATACACGTAAACATCATCCACGCTTATACACATCAACATGCGCAGCAGCAGACGAATTCGAAAGGAGGTGTCGCCGCTTGGCCGGACGTGCCCAAACAGACTGGAACCCTGGGCAACCTAACGCCGGCCGACCGACATGGTTCAGTTCAGGTATGTGTGTTCTAACCGCTTTTTTATCCGGGATATGGATCCTTTCTCACTGTCTCTGTCTCTGTCTCTCTCTCTTAAAAAAAAAAAACACCCTGACCCTACCCTCGTTTGATTGTGTTCCTAATGGTGTTGTTTTGTGTTTTTGTTTTACGGTTTTGAGTTCCGTTTTCATTATTCTGTTTCATTTAGAATCTCTCCTCCGTCTGACCCCCTTCTCCCCTTTGGGAAAATCCTTTGTACACCTCACTTAATACACGCCTAGAGTTTTTCCATGGTTTGGTTGATTTTTTTTTGGTGATCTGCCCCCATCTTGATTGCATTTAGTGTGTAGTGTGAGGGAGTTTTGGTTTTTGATTAAGATTTTAATGGCGTTTCTCGGCTCTTCCCCCCTTAAGTATGAATCAATGCAAATAAATACACTTACTAGAATCCGAACTTCTATAGTTATATCTATCTATTGACTTTCTAATTACATATTTTAGAAACTAAGCTACTACTCTAGGTTGTGTTTCTTGTCATGACCACATATAAGTGTGTGTGATGGCTAACATCTATCAATAATAGTGCCTTAAACTCACACTTTCCCTTGAATTAGGAGAGAATGTGGATTAATATGTTTCCCCAGCAGAAGCGTGTTGGTTTTGTTTCCCTTAGTTACTATAATCGATTTTTTGTTTTGTTCTGATTGTATGACCTCTCCTGTGTTTTGATCCGTGTTAGCCGATTGTCTTATCCCCCAATTTTATCTCTTGACTTTTTTTTTTTAAATACCGAATACTTGGAACTGTAGAATTCATGTGTGCGTATTTCTAAACTTTTGTTGATTTGTTTTTTTTTAAATAATTTTCACATATTTTTACAATTTTATACAATTAATCGGTAGTCGATAATCCATGATCAGGTTGAAATTGGATTCAGGAAGTATTTGTTTTTAGCTAAAAGTGCCGTATAAATTGCAAAATTTAATTTGAATGGATTTAAGGCAGATAACGGTTACCCTCAAAAGTTATTTTTCTTCTAGTATGCTCGAATGTAGCACGATAAGTGTTTTTAATTTTTCAGTTTTTCATTTATATTTATAATATTTTTATTCCAACTATATTTGAAATACATACGTAACAAGGTGACACATAATTATTATCTAACTCACAAGATTTTCAATCTTCAACTTTTCGTTTGTTTTACTTTACTGGAGGTGATCTGTTATATGGAAGATGTTTTTTATCTCTGCTTACTCACAATTTATTCTACTTTCCATTTTTTATCCATTCAAATTTTGCTTATCATAAAATGAGTCTTGAAATAATTGTTACGAATGTTACTTTACACCGATTAAAATTCCTGTTGATGGCATTGTTTGCATGGATGAGTTTAGACTTAACGGCTCAACGGTTCTCACAACACTACTGTCGTGTTACCGTACCGTATCTCATTTTAAATTGTATTATAACTGCTGGATCGCTTAAAAACGCATCGTGCTTTTTTATTCCATCATTCACTGTTTCGTCATGCTTTATGCAAGATAAAAGTAAATCAGTTTTAAAGGAATATTCCTGTTACCTCAAAGCTCGGAAAAATCGTAAAGTTTCCAAACCAGTCCCGTATTTAGTATTATTTGAAAATAACATAATATGTAATATATTTATAATAAGATGGATCTCACAAAATTTCGCCTCCGAAATTACACTAGCGTGTTCAGCACACTTCACCATGGGGTCAATGTGTGCCTCCCTGTAAACCGTCTGGAAGCCCTGCACGTCTGTATGCGTGCTAGCTTCGTTAGTTGCTTCTGAAAAGCAAATTGCTGTTTTCTTCAAAATTTTTGAGATTTTTTTTTTTTAAAAATCTCAAAAATTTTGGTTTCGAGAGGTTTTTGAGAGTCTTAAACTATGTTAATCATCGATCAAGTTTCCGCTTGCTGAAATTACGGCCTCCACACGCTTCCGGAACGCACGGCAGGTCCTGATAATGTAGCCTGGATCCATTTCTCTTCAGGTACGGGTCAATGTTTGTCTGAGGCTTGCTGTACTTGGGTGGCGTTTAGAACAGGCCTTGACTTCATGACGCGCCATTCTGGCGTAATTCAGCGGATAAAATCGGGGCTGGATGACGGTCACATATTCTTCACCCAGAGCGGCAGATGTGCCTGCAACCAATTCTGAGTGCAGTTCGAGGTGTGGAACGGAGCCCCATCTTGTTTAAATACAACATTTGGCTTCGGGCCGAATTGCTCTTTGATCCACGAAAGAACATACTTACTTAAAATCCCGATGTAGACCTTCGTGATCACTTTGTCGCCTTCTGGAATGAACACGGGGTTCATTTTTTTGCCATCGGCAACCACCAATCCAAACACGGTAAGTGGTCAATTTCCCCACTCTTCTACCTAAAATCACACTGATAAAGAAACAATTAGTTTCCAATCGAACTGGCGCTTGAATTTGTCCTGCAAAAAATACTCAACCCGAACCGAAAAAGGCCTACGAATCGAATGGCGCGAAAGTTTTGTTCTGCGTATACCATGTTTGATAGTTCATTTCACCCCATTTCAGAAATTAGAAGCCTATCGAACTGCCACGAAAATGCTCAATGCTAACTGAAAAACCATAAAGGACCGCTCAATGGGGTTGTACGTAAAGGTGTCGTAGGGCTACGTAGCAATGTGTAATCGTTGTTTATTTTTGAGACGGGATGAACTATCTTATAGCTATCATGCGAATATCGCGCCTTCGAAACGAGGACATGCGAACACATGTTCCACGGTTTCCTCAACTCCCGCGCACTCGGTGCATAAGGAAGACTGTGCATGCCCGTGCAGATACAGATACTACCTGAAGCAGCCGTGGCCTGACAGAATCTGCGTTAACTGGAAGTTCACTTCACCATGTTGCCTACCGACCCACCAGGATAGTTCCGGGATTAGTCGGTTGGTCCACCGACCTTCAGCGGAGGTATTCCATTCACGCTGCCACTTAACCATAGATCTAGTGGTCTTTCGAATACCTCTTGTGCCATGTTGTTCGAAGCACTCTACATCCTTTTTTTTATGACGATGCCTATTGGCATCATCCCCGCTAGGAAGCAGACCGCGTCGCGTGATACCGTTCGGTATGCACTAACCACTCTTAGGCACATGTGTACCTGTATGTACTCTCGAGCTTACCTAGGTAGCTCTTAGTACTCAAAGCAGTGATCCATGCCGGCCCATATCGTGCGGGATAATGCCGATATAGCCCCCGGCTTCCTTGCAAGCGTAATAGACGTGGCTGATAAAGGACAGGTTGTCGTCGTTCATAACCCCGAAGTACCTCAGGAACCTCTTTGATGTTATTGGGCAATTTCCTGCACTAATCGTCGCCTGTTGTTTCGATTTGCGGTTGTTAAAAACCGTGACTTCAGTCTTAG
Organism: Aedes koreicus; assembly: GCA_024533555.2. Classification (NCBI taxonomy): domain Eukaryota; kingdom Metazoa; phylum Arthropoda; class Insecta; order Diptera; family Culicidae; genus Aedes; species Aedes koreicus. Next base: position 445,154 of record JAHHFK020003403.1, read on the forward strand.
CTCCACTTTCCTGGAACTCATTCATCTCTCCACAATGCCGATGGTGTGCGAGGCCGTTAGCTCCACCTCTTCGATGGATTCACCATACACCTCTAGGGTGATGTCGTCTGCGAACCCGACGATCTTCATCCCATTCGGGAGCTTATGTCGCAATACCTCGTCGTCGGGCTCAGGATCGAACCTCCCGGGACGCCTGCGGTGATCTGGACAAGCCTTTGTATTGTAAACCAGTACCAGATTCTGGAAATAACTTCCAAGAATCTTGAACCCAGGAGGCGTTTGAGCGAGTTGGCGATGGCCTCCCAACTGGCGCTTTTGAACGCGTTTCTCACGTCAAGGGTGACCACAGTAGCGGACTCCTCGCCTCTTGCGCTGGATTGCCAAAATGGCTTCCACCCTCGTCTAGGCATCTTTGCATCACCACCCTGAACATTTCGAGAGCCAGCAAATAGCCGTCTTCATGGCCAGGTTCGGAATACCGTCCGGTCCTGGCGCGTTATCCACCTTGAGCGACTTACCTATCGCAATGAGTTCTTCATTAGGCAACGTCGCCTTACCTGCAACCCCCGTTGTGCCGTTATCAATGCCCGCGCGATTACGGCTGAGCCGACCATCCCTTCATGGCTATGAAAACGCTGTGGTCTGGGATACTGGAACGCTGTTCATGGGACAAATCTACGGCGAAGGGGGGCGACAGGGACTCGGGTCGTGGTTCGGAAAGAGTCCCCCAACGATCACCTGCTGCAGCTCTGGTGATTGCTTGGTAGGAGCCGACGTTCGTTTGGTGTTGGCCATTACTACCCGATAGGCTAGACCCCATGGGTCCATATCGTATGCTCGTGTAAATGACATAACGAGTCGTTCACCGGAAAGTTCCTGGGTTTCGTGTAGGATTTGTTCCCTCTCAGAGCCTCTTTCAAAGTCTCTTCATCAAAGTAGGATGTACTCCATCTCCGGCGAATGGAGTGGATGCTCCTCCTTCCGCACGCTACCTTGTATTCCGGACGATACAATAGCGAACCGCCAAGTGGTCGTTATGGGTGTCATCCACCCTCCAATTACTTAGCAGTCCAGGACTGCAGAATGTTACATTGATTATCGATTCCGCTCAATATCTATGGTAGGTACCCTTGGCACCTACGTTGGCTAGGTCCATATTAAGCCTAGCCAAAGCCTCCAGAAAAATCTGGCCCCTAGGGTTGGTATGGCGGCTCCCTCACTCGAGCGTCCAAGTGTTGAAGTCCCCCGTTATTACCAACGGGCTTAGTCCAGTTAGCTCAGTTGTCATACGATCATCCATGTTAGAAAACTGTTCAATCGACTATCTTGGCGGCGCGTAGCAGCTGCCGAAAAACACTTTATTCGCTTTGGCTACCGCGAAGCCAACATTTGAGGTGGACAGAACCTCCTGAACCGGGTACTTGCACCTGTCGTCCATAATCCCGGCAGATTGGAGACATTGGAAATGTCTGACGCAGCACTTGGACAATGGTTCAGGTTAACTTGGGTTACCTGTACTACGCTTGGCTTTTTGGTATACGCTTAGAACCCAGGCACTTAAATGACGTGCTTATCATCTGGTTTCCCAGTGCACATCAAGCATTTGGGGGGTCCTTTACAGTCCCGAGCCTTGTGGCTTGAGGCTGCCACACCTTCTGCACATGTTGCTTCGGTCTGGGCATTTACAGTCCCAGGACATGTGTCCGCTCTCCAGGCATCTGAAACATGCCTTCGGCGGCTGGTACAGCATGAGTGGGCGTATGGACCTTCCCACCTTCATCTTTACCACTTTTAAGCCGTGTCCGCATCGGCTGCCGAAACCTTCATTGTGGCTACGTGAATCCCAAGTAGACCATTCCGCGGCGGCAACCTCAATCCTGCACTGTGTAGTAGTGATCTCACCTGCCTCAGTGATGTCATCCAGATTTCTGCACTGGATTGTCACCTGTGATACAAGGGCACGTACCTCCACACCCTCACCGAATGCCTGCTACGCCAGGTCTCAATACGCTGGGCCCTTCAGCGCTTTGCTCTTCTTGAGCTCCAGGATCATTTCGCCGGTGCGGGTACGGCGTATACTCCGCACATCGGTTCCAAGACCCGCCAGTGTGGCGTCCCCGCGCATCGCTTTTTAGACCTCGGAGTATTTCGGCTCCTCGGTCTTAACGATGAGGGCCTCACCGCGGTTCCGCTTCGATTTTTTTTTCGATCTACTTCCATTTGCCTTCCGGACTTTTGTCCTTTCCCCTCTTGAGGTTGTCGCTCGCCCCTCTTCTAGCACTCGCGTTATTTGGACAACTCTGTCCTTGGAGCTGGACTTGCCGCCTTTGGTGCTGGGCTTGGCACCGGGGCCGACGAGTGCCAGCCCGAATACAACGGTACCTACCACTCTTTATCCTTTCGCGGCCAGTTATCATAATTGGGGTCTTACTGACATCGACCCCAATGCGCCGTGTGGCACTCCCTCTGTAGTTCGTTTAGCCGATAAGGGAAGCTTAAAGTGCACCACTGGGAAGCGAACTACATCACACCTCAGCAATGTATAATCTAGTCCGCTTAAATGTTCAAAGGGCTGTCAATTGGGTTCGTTCAAAATCTAACGATACGCTCGTGAATTTTGTGTTCGGGATTGCCCATACACTAAACCTCTTAGGGCCTGTTCATAAACCACGTAGACTTATTTTTGAAAATCTCAGAACCCCCCCCCCCCCCCCCCCCCCTCGTAGACTTTTCTCCATACAATTTTTTGAAATTTTGTATGGAGCGTAGACTTTGGTCAATCCCCCCTCCCCCCAGAAAAGTCTACGTGGTTTATGAATAGCCCCTTAGTCATTTGGGACACTTTTACCCCAAGGGACGGGCTTCATTCACCACCAACTGCATACGGTTTTTACTAGGCCTGTTTGTGTACGCTGCCATGAGTGCAAATGTCGAAAACATCAATGCTTTGGAACACATACAAACATTTATTAATTTTTCAATACTTAAATGTTTCAAATCAATAGGAATCGACCGATTCTATTGGTGCACACATTTTGGAAATCGATCGTGAAATGACTGAGTTATTAACGTTCAAAATCTAAACATATTTCGTGACATTCCATCTTTTTGTACTCTCAACGTGTACCCCAGTATTGAAAACACAGACCTAGTCCTACGTCAAAAGATTAACATACATGAACACATCATGATCTTCGGCGAGAATGTCGTGGTGTAAAACAATCAAATTACATTTCAGTTTGGTAATGTATTTCGATAGCTTGGTTTGCGAATGTGGGAAACAAAGAGAGCCGATTATCACAGAACAAGTGCCGACTGCGGTGACTTCTTACAGTTATATGCGCCGTCTCAGGTTTAGTATTAATGTCTAGGACAATTAAGGTCCCGGGAGATGAAAATGTCATTCATCCAATATCTTCCAGTCAGGTCACCTCCAAATTCAAACCATTTTCAGTTATTCGTTCTGGTAGACTGTTTTCTTTTATTTTCTTGCTGTCTAAATTTTCCAAAGTATCGCTCGCAATTTCCAAACATTTCAATCTGTCAGGTAATCCTCCGTTATAAAGCATTTGTTCAAAGCAATTTCCAACCGTTTTGCCAGATTCATTCAACCCCTGTACTGATGGTAGAATAGTATGCTATGCTCTGTTATTTTAGCCAGTCGAATCAGTAGAACCAACTTAGTGTTGTTGAAGAGAAACCCCCCGGCCACTGCCCTTCCTCGGATATGCTAGCCATTATTTGCCTGAAAGATTCTCCTAGCCCGTAGGAATAGGAATAGTTTGTCGATTTGAACTTCCACATTTGCATCATCACAACCAGTAGCATCAACAAACGCCTCGTTCATATCTAACCTTAATAAACCAACATTAGTTCTGGTATCCGGACAAAAAGAACAGCGCCAATTCAAAGGCGATGCTCAAAACTTATGCAAAGCATTTCATTTCCTAGATAGGCATGATGATCCTTTATCCACCCTTCCTCTAATGTTCACACACGTACACTCTCCCATCATTCCCATATTCTCTTTAAACTATATAATAATAGTATATGGTTGCTTGAGTTGCTGCCAGAAGCGGAATACACTCTCCTCTATTTTTCATTTGACCCAGATTCTGATCGTCCCTCCTTTCTCCCGCAAACAAAATAGACAAATCAGCGCAAAATATCCCCAAGTTGTCGTATTTATCGCTACCGACCTAAACTGAAGGTTCACCATTGGCGTTGTCATTTTCCATATTTTACTCCTCATTTCTTCACGTTTTATCCTCGTATGTGCCCGTCTTTCATTGACTCTTCAAGTGGAAATACAACAGAGCTTTGGTTTCGTTGATTTTTCTTTCTTTTTTAAATTTTAATACAAACCTGCTAAGGAACTCAAATTCTTTCAAACACCACTCATTTGGGAGCGATTCTTGTGATATTTATTTCTTTAGTAACTTTCGTAACACCATTCGATTCCTTTCAAAAAAAAAAAAAAATGAAAATAATCTACTACTTCTACTAATTACCCACCATCACCCAATCAACCATCTGACCGCAGCTGACTATCTTATTTTTGGTCGTTTATGTTCTACTATTTTGCCTTGATATGCTCTACATACTAATTTCAAGGTATTTGATGAGTGGCGTTCTTTCTACTTAGACCTAACCTCTTAGCAAACGCGTACTAACTGTTCCTACCTCCTCTCACTGCCTGTTAGATGCCCCCTCGTTTTTTTTCTCTCTAGATAATACTAGCATTAACTCCAGTTTACAGCAAAACATCAGTATTAGTAGACAAGCCAACAAGCAATTTGTAAACAATAAGCCACGTCAATAAAACCCTATTTGCATATGCAAATTACTGCCCAGGCTGTACATTTCAGCTCAAGAAATTTCCTCCAGATTTTTTTTCAAGCAAATGTAGAATTGTTGGTCGCACGCTAAGGGGAGCACGCCATGGAAAAGTTTTGTAGAATTTATAAATTGCCGATTAAAGCATAACAGTCCGATCCATAAATTAACACTTTTCCAAACGACATTTTTCATTCAGAAAACATCTTAAGAACAACCAAATTTAGGTTAGGCTCCTTACCCATGGAGGAAAAACTTTACAATGGCATTTTTCTCGGCCTGTGGTTTTTCCAGATGGGACTGATATGGTTTATGGGCAGTTTATTAGTCTTGTAGTAGCGGGCACTCTCTAGCGGTATTACACAGTTTATTACGTTCGTTTGGTTGTTATCCACATCTGCTACTAAATGTATGCCTTATACTGGTATGATGTGCCCACACGGTGGCTAAAAAATAATCATTTGTGACTAAGACTTGGGGTGAAATGGCATCGAGTCCTTTCTCTATATTAATTCTAGGTTAGATTAATTATCCCATCACGTTTCCGAGACTCAAAATCACAGCTTCATCGAGACGAGCTTGAGATCTGTCAAATTCCAAATATGCACCTTAGGCTTAATATTTCATTCAACATATGTTTATGTTTCCTTGCTGTCCTTGCGATCGAAATGATGAAAACATGAGACATATCGAACACTTTAACCTTCAAGGACAGGCTCTATTTTCCTTCTGAAGAAAAACAAAAATACGGGATCATGACTTCAGTTTCCTTCAGAAAAAAATTGCTTCAGAAAATAAGGCTACAAATGCCACTTCAACCTGGAACGGACTATTCGATGCAAATATCATTTTTTTTGCTATACCACTTCGACACGGAACAAACAATTCGTCCAAAGTCGAGTTGGATTGAATGTACATGCAATAGTACTTAATTTAATTATTACAATAATGTAATCTTTCAGATTTGTTCTGAAGGCTTTCAAAGGAATTCCGAGGTGATTCCAAATTAGTTCTGGGATGCTACCAGAGTAGTTTTAGGATGCATCCTGAATTGTTCTAGGATGCTTTCTTTTTAGTTTTGAGATTACACCAGAGTTCTTTTGAGACACTAGAATGTTTCTGGAATACTTCCTGATTTGTTCTGGAATACTACCGAATTCGTTCCGAAATACATCCAGAGTAGCTCTGGGGTGCATTAAAAAATTGTGCTGGAATGGTTCAAAAGCAGTTCTGGGATGCCTCCAGAACAAACCTGTGATGCCTTCAGATTAGCTCTGTAATGCATTCAACAGCCCATGAGGTTGTTCTTGGATGCTTCCAGATTACTTCTGAAATGCATCTATATTTGTTTTGTGATGCTTCCAAAGCAGTTTTGAGATGCTTCTAGAACTATTCTGGGATGCTTCCAAAATAGTTTTGTGACGCTTTCAGAGTAGTTCTGGAATGCCGCCAGAGTAGTTTTGGAATGCTTCCAGAATAGTTCAGGAATGTTTCCAGGATTGTTCTGGAATTCTCCCAACGTAGATTTGGAATGCGTTCAGAATAGTTCTGGGATGCTCTCAGAGTTGCTCTGGAATGCTTTCAAAGTCGTTTTTGGTAGCTTTAAAAACTGTTCTGGAAAGCGAAGCAGAATTATTCCGGTTCCAGAATACTTCTGAGAAGCTTCCTTATTTGTTCTAGAATGTTTCCATTGTAGTCAGGAATGCTTCCAGATTAGTTCCGAAATTGATGTGGAAAGATCCAGAGTAGTTCTGGAATATGTTCAGAATCGTTTTAAGATGCTTCAAAATAGTTGTGGGATGCTGCCACACTAATTCTGTAATGCATTCAAAGTAGCTTTGAGTTACTTTCAGAATTGATCTGGACAGCACCCCAATTTTTTTTCCGAGTTGCTCTGAGAAGCTTCTTGAGTAATCTAGAATATTTTTCAGAGTAGTAGATAAGGTCTGAAATACTTAATTTGATTTGAAGTAATTTTGAAAAGCTTCCAGAATAATAAATGTGATGTCTTCAGATAAATTTTGGCATCCCGAATGATTCTAGTATTGCCTCCAGAATCGATGTGGTAAGCTTCCAGAGTAGTTCTAAGATGCTACCTGAATACTTTTGAGATGCTTCCAGAATCTTTCTGGGATCCTTCCAGATTAGATTTAGAATACAATCGAAGTTGTTCTGAAATGCATTCAGCCGGGGCGGGGAAGGAATAGCTCTGGCATGCATCCGGAATTGTTCGGCGGTGGGTGAAAAGTGGGTTGGGGGGCTTCCGGGAGGGAGTTGTTTTTTCAGTTTACTTTAGGAATGCATTTATAATTAGCTCTGGATTGCGTTCAGAGTGACTCTAGGATGCGTCAGAATAGTTTTGGGATGCTGCCACAGTAGTTCTGGAATCCTTCCAAAGTCGTGTTGATTTCAGAATTTATGCGTAAAGCGAGCAGAATTATTCCGTGTCCAGAGTAGTTTAGAGAAGCTTCCTGAGTAGTATATGTTACCAGATTAGTCCCGAAATGCTCTCAGAGAAACTTTGTATTAATGGGATCCCTTCAGATTGGGTTAGGGATGCATCAAGAGTTATTTTGGGATGCATCTAGAGTTATTTTTGTATGCTCCCAAAATTGATGTGGGAAGCTTCCAAAGTAGTTCTGGAATACGTTCAGAATCATTCTGAGGGGCTTCAGAATAGTTCTGGAATACTTCAAAAGTAGTTCTGGAATGCTTTCAAAGTACGTTTGAGTTGCTTTTGGAAAGCATCCAGAATTGTTCCGGATCCAGCGTAATTATGAGAAGCTTTTTGAGTACTTCTATAATGTTTCCAGAGTAGTCTGATATGCTTCCAGATGTGCTCCAATATGCTTTCATAGTTATTTTGAGATTCATCCAGCATAATTAACGAGATGCCGTCAGATTAGTTCTGGGATGCATCAAGAATTATTCTGGTATGCTCCCAGAATTAATGTGGGAAGCTTTCAGAGAAATGCGTTCAGAATTGCTCTGCGACGCCTTTAAAATTGCTCTGAAAAGCTTCTTGAGTAGTCCTAGAATAGTTTCCAAGTAGTCTGGTAAGCATGCATATTAGTTCTGAAATGCCTTCAGAATAATTTTGAAATGATTCCATAATAGTTCAAGAATGATGCTAGAATTGATCTGGAATGCTTCCAGCGTAGTTTCGAAATGCTTTCATAGTTCTGGAGTGTTTCTAGAATTGATCTGGGAAGCTTCCAGAGTAGTTCTGGAATGCGTTTAGAAAAACTCTAGGGTGCTTCCAAATAGGTCAGGGATGCCGCCACTGTGGATCTGGAATCCTTCCAAAGTCTTGTCGCTTTTAGAATTGATCTGGAAAGCGAGCAGCATTATTCCGTGTCCAGAGTTGTTCCAAGAAGCTTCATGGGTAGTCTGAAATGCTTCCAGATTCGTTCCGAAATGCTCTCAGAGAAACTTTGGGATTCTTCCAGAATAATAATGGGATCGCTTCAGCTTGAGTCTGGGATGCCTCTAGAATTATTCCGGTATGCTCCCAGAATTGATGTGGGAAGCTTCCAGAGTAGTTCTGGAATACGTTCGGAGTGATTCTAAGATGCTTCAGAATAGTTCTGGAATGCTTCCAAAGCAATTCTGGAATGCATTCAAAGTAGTTTTGAGTTGCTTTCAGTACTATTCTGGATAGCATCCAGAATTATTCCGGGTCCAGAATGGCTCTGAGAAGCTTCTTGAGTAGTTCTAGAATGTTTTTCGGAGAAGTCTGGAATGCTTCCTGATTAGCTCCGAAATGCTTTCGGAGTAATTTTGAAATGCTTCCAGAATAATTTATAAGATGCCTATCAGATTAATTTTGAAATGCTTCCTAAATAGTTCTGGAAGGATCCCAGAATTATTCTGGAATGCTTTCAGAGTAGTTTTGGAATGCTTACAAAGTAGTTTTTAGTGGCTATCAGAATTGATTTGGAAATTATCCAGAATTGTTCCGGGTCCAGAGTAGAAGCTTTCTATGTATTTCTAGAATGTTTCCAGAGTAGTATGGAATGATTCGATATTAGTTCCGAAATGCTTTCATAGTACTTTTGGGATGCTTCCAGAATTAGGCGGCTACTTCCGGCAGGTATTCCGAACTGTATACATCTTCGTTCACCACAAGCCTCCAAGGAAACAACAGCGGCTTGGACTGGAGGACCTTCTTCGGGAACATAGTGTGGGATATCTATTTGACGTCAACGCTCAACTACTTGGTGGGGGACGTAAAGAACCCGTTCTCTTGCCAGTCTTTGCTGTCCAGCGTCAATTAGGTCTCGTAATCCATTATGGCCACGACTCCGCGCATCGCCGGAAAGATGTTTTTTATCAGCACCTTCAGCCGTTCCTTCTGGTCGATTACCTTCTGCTCAAATATAGGTGGATTCACCACCAGATGGCAGGGTAATTGTATAAAAATCGCTGAAATCAGTCCATTTTTACAATGCATACGTAAGTTCTTGGATGCCACCAGTTAAGTTCTTGGATGCAATCTTAATTTTTCTGGGATGCTCACAGAATTGCTCTGGGATGTTTCCAGAATACAACTTTGCGCAGTAGCTATATCGTAACCGATGAGATACAACCGAAGTGCGATTATTGCTAGGTGAAAAAAAATGTTTCCAGAGTAGCTCGTGAATAACTCAGAGTAGTTCTGGATTTCTCTCAAACTAGTTTTGGATTTCTGGGATACTTCCAGATTGAAGATTGTACTCGACAAAAATGATCACCAAAAATTCATTTTAAGTCGGATATTTTTGAAACTCTGAGGGAATAAATAAACACATAAAAGCATAGTTTTTGTAAAGTTGATTTATGCCACCTCCTCTCCTAGGCTAAATGGCCGTACCTTGGACTTAACGCTACCCATCAAATAATGTGCAACACTTGGGCCATCTTTCTTCTTACTTTCATCAATTCTTTCTTCAAATTCTTGTCGTGTTTGAAGACCTTCCCTGTTTCCTGGATCTTCCCGCCATAATCGCCTTGAATTTTTTTTATAGAACGAAGTTCTGTCACGATGTCATATCCGGCCAAAACAGAGTGTCACCTTCGTGGGACCGGAGGAAGGGCAGCAAGCGCTTCTGGAGGCATTCTTCTTTATAAATTTGACCGTTGATGGCGACGGTCGTTATGTACGGCTTGCTGAATTTTCCGCACCCACAGATTCCCTGCCACACCAAGTACTTCTTGGCAAATTTGTCGTCCTTCTTCTTCCGTAACTTCTCCGGAACATCCAGGCGGGACTTGCCAACGAAAAACTCCAAGCTTGCTTTACGTCGGCTTTAATGAATGTCTCGCCGTCCATTACAATGCATTTTGGCTGCACCAACCACTCGCGGTACAGCTTCCTGGCGTGGGATTTGGCCACCGTATACCGTTTATCGGTTCGGTTAGGAGCCGTCCTTACCTTTTAAAGGGTGATACGGTCAAAATTTGGTCAAGGGAAAACGCGTGTAAATCGGTGAAATCGTTTATTTAAAAAATCAAATTAAATTTCTTTTTCAAGTTCAATTAGTATAAAATTCAGGAAAAATATTCAGTTAGGCTTCCGCTTTTCCAAATCCGAATTGCCGAGCCTTACGCTTGACCCCTGCCATCAGATTTTGTACAGCCACCTTGTCCACCTTCTTCGCCGCAGAAAGCCAGTTTGCCTTGAACTGCTGCTCGTCCTTAGCAGTTTTTTTGGTCTTCTTTAGGTTCCGCTTGACAATAGCCCAGTATTTCTCAATTGGGCGGAGCTCTGGCGTGTTGGGAGGGTTCTTGTCCTTGGGAACCATCTGCACGTTGTTGGCGGCGTACCACTCCATGGCCTTTTTACCGTAATGGCAAGATGCCAAATCCGGCCAAAACAGTACGGAACAACCGTGTTTCTTCAGGAAAGGCAGCAGACGTTTATTCAAACACTCTTTCACGTAAATTTCTTGGTTGACAGTCCCGGAAGCTATGAAAATGCTGCTTTTCAAGCCACAGGTACAGATGGCTTGCCAAACCAGATATTTCTTTGCGAACTTTGACAGTTTCGTGTGCTTGAAAATATCTGCTACCTTTCCCCTTCCTTTTGCCGTAAAAAACTCCTGTCCCGGAGGCTGCTTGTAGTCGGCTTTGACGTAGGTTTCGTCGTCCATTACCACGCAGTCAAACTTCGTCAGCATCGTCGTGTACAGCCTCCGGGATCGCGCTTTGGCCGTCGTATTTTGTTTATCATCGCGATTTGGAGTCACTACCTTCTTGTAAGTCGATAGTCCGGCTCGTTTTTTGGCTCGATGCACGGTTGTAGACGATACACCCAGCTTATTTGCGGCATCTCGGAGAGATAGGTTAGGGTTTCGCTTGAAACTACCGGCAACTCTCTTTGTCGTCTCAGCGGCTTCCGGTTTTCGATTTCCCCCCGATCCAGACTTCCTGGCTGTCGACAAACGTTCCCCAAACACTTTAATTACATTTGTAACGGTTGATTTGGCAACTTATAGCGATTTTGCCAACTTTGCGTGCGAGTAGCTCGGATTTTCGCGATGCGCGAGCAAAATTTTGATACGCTGCTCTTCTGGTTGGGCGGCATTTTGACAACTGAGGGGGTAAATCCCAAAATCAAAAAGGGGGCACAATCCACACACACCAACCTTTAAAGGGGGGGGGTGGCGTTTTTAATATAAAAAAAAAAGAGATACATAAAAGTTAAAAATATAGACATTTTGGCCTGTATCCGCTCGACAAGAAGTCCGGCCCGCTTCATTGTCTGCTGGACGAACCAGACGGAAGAATTGACCTTCTTGGCCACGTCCCGAATCGAATGGTTCGGATTGCGCTTGAAGTAATCCATCACCTCGCATATCTTCCGCTGCCAGCTCGCCGCTGGGTTTTACCACACGGGATATTGTCGAATTGTCGATTCCTATTTGACTTGCTTGGATTTTCCACGACCGCGCCCATAATTTGCTGTCGAAGCACTTCTTGCTTGGAAGCCATCTCGATAACCACTTGACAGATTGTGCCGAAACTTTGCATATGTAAGCATTACACTCTAAACTAGTTTTAACTGTTATAAATAGGTAGCAACTACGGGCGGTCAACGATGCCCATGTTACTTTTTAATGTTTTAGCATATTTGCTCAACTTGTTGATCAGATGTGTACATCGAAACTTATCCATTCGTCTCCTGGTCTAAGATTTGATTTGTTCATTGCCTCTATCAATAATGAAACCACCAGGCATAACAGCACCATCGATATGACGCTTTTTCATTCCTAGTCTGAGCATAAACTGCAACGACAAAAAAAAAGTTCAAGAACAACTTTTGCCCTTCTTCACTCCCGTTCATTTACGGTAAAACTCATTCATCACGTAATCTCAATCACAACTGGTAACTGTAATCAAATCGTCCAATAAACCGTCGTAAGCATTCGACCATGATGAAGTGGTTGACTGTTTAGATGTAACAAGTGCCATTCATTCCATTTTGCTCATAGACGTCATAACAAATAGGTGACTTGCATGGAATTTGCCCAGGCTGGTTTGACGTCTTTTGCGTGGAAGGGCATGACTGTTTCCAGCATTTTGCCGGCTCGGGTCTGGTCTGAATTGAGATTTATTTGCTCACGCATATAATGAGGTGCTTTTCCAACTCGAGCTCGTCATCCGCCGCTGTTCGGTGAGAAGGTGTTTTGATGAGTGCCTATTTAGGCATTCCAAATCCCTTGATTGCCTTAAGCCTTGGTGGTATATTTTCGGTCATTCAGGGGAACCGATTTGTTTGATATCCGATCCATTACGTCTACCACCCGTCCAGACGGATGAAACTGGCAATGGGTCGGTCTAAGGTTATTTTGTTTCCGAGAAACAATCGATCATAATGTCTTCTTAAGTTTGGCCATCAAGTGCCATGATGGATGATTGGCTTTGGAAATATGTTTTAATTACTGAGAGATCCGGATGGGATAAAGAAATCGTAGATTAATGAAGCTTGTAATGGAGATTGTGATTCTTAATTGACCATGTTTGATGATAAGTCCTTTTGTAATCCAGCTATTCTGTGTATTGAATTGCTATTGCTTCCATTATACAATCTTTTCAAAACGGAATTTATGAACCATCCTAAAGGTGTGGGTAATGATTCAAACAAGTGGTGATGCAATCAATAATATAATTAGGATCATGCACCAATGCAGATCACGTATGAAATTCACTCGTTTGTAATAATCCTTTCTACTACGTTCCACAGCTCATTGTGTAAATAAACATAATATGCAACTATGATTATTGTACAGCTTTACGAATAACAACTTGTAGCTCTAGTTTCAATTAGTTAGCTCTGAATGAGATTTTATTTAATTGTATATAAATAAACACTTAATGCCGCCCCATCACCTCTACTCATTAATTTACATCTCTACAACCCGGTTGAAGCATGTTCCCTAAATGACCATTTTCCGTGTCAAGTAGTGTTTAACCTTTCATTTTCGTACGGATTAGTTATGACTTGCTTGGTTTTTGCTTAATCAGCTTTGATGTTATTTTTTCTTTAACGTAGAGCATCCCTTAATACCCCATTATTCAGAATACAAAAAAATGATCTGAGCCCGTTGATTTTTTATTTCCACCTAAGATTTTCAAATAGCCTGTTTTTGCCAAGAGTATTGATCAATCACAATCCTATGAAATACTCCTACGATGGTACGACTTTTCCCACCTAGTTTTGACTGTTTTGTTCCTTTCTTTTTATTTCCCATTGAATTCGGTTTATCGTTGGGATTATCTTTCTCATTTTCCGTCGAACCACCCAAATCTATCTCCTAGAAACAATAAGCTTTTATGTATACAGTACCAAAACAAAAAAAAAAAACCACACGCCTTCTCACACTGCCACTTGTTTTTTGCGGGCTGCCGAGTAGACTTTTCCTGATTCCCTGTAAAATGAAACCCACTTTGCACTGCCCAACTTCTTCACGTGCAAACACAGCCACCGCACTGTAAAAATTGTATTCCGAAATAGAAACTCTTGAAGAAATTCGATAGCCAATCCCACAAGCAGCAGAACGCACTGTATTTTTTTCTGGTTATCATATGAAAATTAAAACACCAAACCACTCTTGCCTACACACATAAAAAACACCCTTGCCTTCCACGAATTACTCTCTTCTACTCACCTGAAACACCATCACAAAACCCAATCTCACCGTGTAGATAATGGCGCTAATTACCGTATTATAACCCACACCACTGTTTTCTCTATATATCCAGTACTTTAGTAGCGATATTGAACTTTGCAACCCGCTGCGAGGCCATCGCGGCCCCTGCCTCTTGGGTAAAAATCGAACTAATCAAATTGTTTTCTTCTCTTCCCCGTTTACTTTCCCAAATTTTTTCCTCTCCCCTTTTTCCTGCATTCGTCCTGATTTCGTCTCCATTTCATGTGCGACCCCCCTCAAACTTCCAATCCATCCAAACAAATACACGTGCGCACACACAAAACAAAATTGTTAAAAATCAAACCCAACACAGGTCGTAAGTTCAACCAACGGAGAATTGAATGCCGATGATCCAACAGCCGGACATTCGAACACGCCCATCACGCAGCAGCCGGAAGTGGAACTGGTCGACGAAACAAAGTGAGTATACTCTTTTTCAGATGGCGTTTTATATGATCAAACATTTTTTTGAGATTCTGTTGTCTGTGTTAGGGAAGGTGGCCAATGTTTTCAGCAAACTTTGTGTACATTTCTACGATATCTTTTAGTATAACTGCATTGGAAGAGCAAAATTGTTAACAACTTGCAAACAATTTCATTATTTCACTGTCTCATACTCCAAATATCACGAACTACAATTCAATGCGGCAATCGAAATTCAGGAACTTGAATATAGGGGCCAATTATAGAAGTCAAGTCGACCGTCTTTTTGCTCGACAAGTCTATTTTGCTACTATAGATGTCGAGATTGACGAAATTTTATCGAGTTGGTCGACTCAATCGACCCCACGGAAACTAATGACTGATGTGTCACATTTTGTCGAGTAAGAGTTTGTTTTGATATGCGATTTCGTCGTTCAGTGGTAAAAGGCTGAGCAAGATAAGAAATACACTAAGCAATTATTTTTTGCAGGTGAATAAACTGAAAAACAATTTACGTCTAACTAGAAAATAAGAAGAATGATTAGTAATTTCCATTTAATTCCAACTACCTTTATTGCTTATCTTGACAGATACGCGTATTTCGTCTACAATGTGCAGACTTCTTCAGTGTCGTGTACTAATACTCGACTGAAAGAAAACCTTCGCCACCTGCCGTATTTATCCTATTTTCTAAATACAAACACTTGTACCTACAGCTAACATTTCTTGTACCTAACCTATCCTGAGTCCAAAACAAATATCATGCTTGATATCTACCTCGCCTTTTCTTTATACCCAACCTGATTATACCGTAGCAGCGGGTGTTCCACTGCGTTGGTTTTGATGTCGTTTGGGTATTAAGTTAAAGAGCCATGTGTACCCGTTGCCTTGGTCTTTGTTTAGTAGATTTGTGTTTTGTTGTTTGTTAATTTCTAAGCTTTCTGCGACGTCTAATTTCCAGGGTGTAGAGGTAGTCCGTAAGATTGTGATGTCATTCGTCGTTATGTCGTGATTTTCCGTAAAGATGTGTTCTGCAACTGTCGATTTGAAGTTATGTGAAATTCCTTTGTCAGTCTGTTTGACAGCCTTAGTCACCTCCGCTAGATGCTCTTTGAACCTTGTTGCCAAGGTTCTCTTTGTTTGACCTACATACATTTTGCTGCAGTGTTTACACTTAATTTTGTATACCCCTGCTCTGCCTAATACATCTATTGAATCTTTGGTGGAGCCTAACGACGATGCCAATTGGTTGTTCCTGCTAGAGAAAACTAAGTCCAAGCCAAATTCCCTAAGTTGAGTTTTTAGCTTTTGTGTAATATCTTTATCGAAGGGGACAGACACACGTTTCAGGGGTTCAGGTGAATCGGAAAGGGTTGTTTGTGATTTCCTATGAAGAAGTTTTTCCTTTTTTTGGATGATAGCTTGAATTGTCCTCTTTTCGTAACCATTGAGTCTAGCAGTTTCGAAGATATATGCTAATTCTTTGGCTTTTCCGGTTTTATTGAGGGGAAGGGTCAACATTCGGTGGATCATGTGGTGGAAAGTGGCCATTTTATGTTGAAAAGAGTGGTTTGAAGTGTAAGGGATGACTCTTTGGGTGTTTGTGGGTTTTCTGAAAATTTCAAACTCTAAAGACGACGATGACAATGATTCTCTAACTACCAGAAGGTCGAGGAATGCAAGTTTCCCATCCTTTTCTATTTCATAAGTGAACTTGATGTCTTTATGGAGATTGTTGATTGCTTGAAGAATTAAGGGGAGATCATCTTGTTTAACTACGGCAAAAATGTCGTCGACGTATCTCCACCAGCGAGTTGGGAGTAATCCTTCCGTTTTAAGAATGGTTTCTAGATTTGCCATAAACAGTTCACAGAGAAATGGGGATAGAGGGTTTCCCATGGGGGCTCCTTTTAGTTGTTTATAGAAAGAACCTCTGAAAGTGAAGTAGTTCTCTTCCATGCAAAGTCGGGTGAGCTTAAGGTACATTCGCACCTTTTGCTTCCATGCTGTATCATCTCCTTGTTTTAAAAGCCAATCTTCTAGAAGGTTAATCGCGTCCTTGATTGGTACGCTAGGGAAAAGGGCGGTGACGTCGAAAGATACCATTACTTCATTTTCATTTATATGACCTGATGAAAGAAGATGTTGTACGAATTCCTGAGAGTTACGAACTGAGCTTGTTGGGAATTGCTCGGAGATACCTTGAAATTCTTTCACTAGCCATTTTGCTAGCTTATGGGCTGGAGATCCTACAGATGAAACAATCTCCCTCATTTCGTTTCCGGGTTTGTGGACTTTTGGGAGGCCTTTAATTCGGGGAAGGATGGGGTTTGGTTCGCGAAGACGGACTGCTGCATCCCCTAGTACTGCTTTACACTCCTTTAGTGTTTTATCCACGTGTTTCACCATGTTTGGTAGGGGGTCTACTCGAAGCTGCCTGTAAGGTCCATTGTTGATTTTTAAAGCCATCTCCATGTCGTAATCCTCCTTATCCATGATGACGACTTTGTTTTAACAAGTATCTTTGTTTTTGTTTTGATTCGCTATGTTATTCAGAGAGAATATTTGAGAGTGTATTGGTGTGAGTTACAGTCTTAGGGGCGAATCATTAAGCTTGGAACCGAGCTTGGGGCAGGTGTGCTAGTACCTGAGCTAAAAAAAATCGTTTTCTTCATGACTATCCACCCGCTTTTATTGGCGCCGCGTAGTTCACTTAGTCGATGTCCCTATTGATGTTATAAAGTTACGACATCTGCTAGCATGTCAATATATCATGCCGACAATCACCACACGCCACCCGATATTGACACGATGTTTTGAAGCGCAATGAGATGCCACATGGTGACACTTCGATGGGCACCTCGCCTTATCGCTGCAATAAAACTGACAGATTTGCTAGTTGCTAGTTGCTTATTTTTATTAGTTTATTATTTTTAACGGTAATGGAATTTTACACATGCTTAGATTCAACATTGAATGACTGTGTCTACCGTTCGTAATAAAGGAAGTCACATTCACCGGCAACTACGACGAGCACGTTGATGCCGGTGCTCCTGTCTACCTGGTTGCAGTGATGAATTTCCGGGCGCCTTTGTTGTGAAGATCAGAATTTTCGCACAAAAACTGCAGTGCCGTTTACTATCAAATTTACTCATTCATTTACAGTGAGTGAGTGGTTACGATATTGACAATAGTGTACAAGACACGATTGCACGATTTCGAGTATCAGGCTGACATTTATTACACTGAAAATATCTTTTTGTAAATCCGCCACGCTTGTTCTGTAAACATAATTTATACCTAACAAATAGTTAGTAACATAAATTTTGCTTGTCATCTCACAAAATCCAATCTTTCCCTTTAATTCAAATAATGTGCAAAATTAATTTCGTACAGACCAGGAAATAACTGCTCCTCTTTTATCATATCTGCACTCGTTTGATTTTGGACTGTTGGAGCTTCACCTTAAATTCATATTTCACCTTAGGAATATTCCACAACCTGTCTACCACCATTGATTGTCATTTATATGAAGCGAAGAAAAAAAAAGAACAAACCGTCACTTGGTCACTGCATGTAAACGAACAAGCAGCACGCGTCTTAATTTCTGGCCCGATACCCGTCCGGATTGTCCATCATTGGTCACAGCAATGGACCCAAGATCACGGACTGAAGAACATGGCAAAATACATTCCCCAGTGGTTTTTACCCCTGCACTTCTGGTGAATCCCTGCTCTATGCTCCCATTGATCTCCAACCCTTTAACTGTTCTGCAACAAACCAGGAAGAGACCTTGATCCTATACCCAATGCCTTTCCACATCTCCAATCTGAATGCAACCAAATCCAAAAATCCCTGTGATACAGTGGTATAAACATTATAACGTCCATTAAAATTTCCAGATCACCAGCCAACTGACGGGGTCACCTATACGTCACCCAATAGCAAGACGTGAAGAAGTGGACCTAAAGATCCAAAATGAGCAACTCCCTACAGCCTCTCACATGTCCAGAGCACCTGCAGCGCTCTGAAGAATGACAGCCGTGGATGTGGCTAACGTGCACAGGAAAAAAAAAAATTCATTAGATAACCGTCTATACTCCTCATGGATACAGACATACAACGCTGACTGTCATAACGAAATTTCAATAATAAACGCTCCTAATTATGTTACTACAAAAACACGCACCAGGACTGAAAGGAGCACAACGCTGCACGTCGTATGTCCGTCCCAGGCATCATACCCTCCTGGAGCTGAAAAGCAAAAGAAAACTGGAAGTCTCCCTGAACTAGGCTGAGTCCATGATTACCCTACTGTCCAATGGACCATCTTACTGTCCACATGTCAACACCACCGCTGATGCAAAGATTTGCACTCCGAGAAAAAAACGTAAGGGGCAAACCTGACTCCAGAAACCCATTTTCTGCCGGATACTTTTAAAACTCCCAGGAAATAAAATAAACACACATTAGTCACCACATTCGCTGAAAATTCTGTATATCCAACCTCATCTCCTAGGCTAAATGCCCGCATCTTTCTGACTTCCATCACAACCGATCAATCCTGTGCAACACTCTTATGGTGCCCATCCATTTCATACACCCCCCCATCTGACTCCTTGATTCTCCAATTCTTTGTGGTCTCTCCGTTGGGATTGTCTCTTCTGAGACCGCCCAGAACTTTCTCTGACAAGTGAAGTCCCGATGAGCTTCCAGCGGATCCGCCATTCCAGCTGACTTCATACCCACTCCACCGCCCCCCCCCCCCCCCCCGAAACACGGAACGACGGGCGCAACGGCACGATGGCGTAATGACACGATGCCAGATCTGGCCAAAACAGAGAGTCACCTGCCTGTGGACTTGAGAAAGGAAAAAAAAACCAGGCGCCTGTGGAGGCATCTCCTTCCCTACATATCTGGCTTTTGACTGTGCTGGTCGTCATGTGCATGGCCTATTAACTCAGCTTTCTGCACCTGCAGACTGGCCCGCCACACCTTCGGTACATCTTGACAAACTGTCGACCTTTTTCTTCCGGAACTTCTCCGGAACATCCAGGTGGGACTCATTGAAGATGAAAAACCCCAGTTTGGGATCTGACTTTCCATTGATCCCGCCCGTCCCATCCGGACTAAAAAATCGGCCAAGATTCCGTGGCACTTCCGGAGAAGGGAGAGAGTCCATCGTCGTCCGGACTTTGCCCATCAACCGGAGGATCCAACAGTAGCCCAAATGGAAAACGGCTGCTAAAAACCTCCCTTCTCCAGGCAAGTTACACCTGGAGGTCGGGTGCGCCAAACGGACCGAAGAAGCGCCATCGGACAAAACGGACATCTTCATACTTAGTTGTCATTCCGGGCTCAGCCGTGTCGGAGAACCAAGAGTGGTGGTCGTTATGGACGACGAGACGTACCCCACGTTGGACGGCAACGGCTGGCAAGGCAAAGGCTATTTCACCTCCCCGACAATGTGCGACAAGCGGCGATGTGAATTATATAACGCACTCGAAGTTCCCAAAGAAGGTGTTGCTGTGGCTCACAATCAGTGAAAATGGGATGTCACGTCCCCTCTTCTTTTTGTCGGGGCTGAACGGCGAGATTTACAGTACGAAGTGCCTCTTAGAAGTTGCGCCCGTGGCCAAAACGACGAATGATTTGATCAAAAAAGTGACCAAGGAACTGAAGAATAAACCAACAAGCTTCTTTTTTTGCACCTATGGCCAAAGTTTTGAAAAACGTATGTAAAAGTTAATGGGCTGCTGGTATAAAAAGCAAGTGTAGAGAACAAAACTTTTCAGGTTGTGTGCTAGGCTTTTTATTGACAAATATTGACATGACAGTTATCGCACAACTGCAGCGCCGCCTACCAGTAGCATAACGACATACATTTGGAATGTCGGTTTAAAGTTTTACACAAGCAGCAGACCGAAGATGAACGTCTGTTCTCTGTGGCTTAACCTTCTTTTGGTGTCGGGGTCAATATGACACGGAATGGATTTTCAAAATGCTATAACTTTCTTAAATAAGCATCTAGAAGATTGAATTTTCTTGACATTTCCTAAATCATATTAAGCTACGTTTCTGCATCCAACCCACATTTTTTTGGACATTTCTAAAGGGCCGTTAAAAAAAATATGACTTATATGACCAAATTTACGGTCATAATGGTTGTTGCAGTCCCAACTTTCAGTTTCTGGTGAGTACTTCCCATTATGACCCGATTGACCACAAGGAATCTGTGCCGGGAGAGAACATGTTTTTCCACAATCCGTGAGGCGGCGACAAATCCAAATTTTCATCGTAACATGCATTTCGACGGTTCAAACTTCATGATATTTCATGAGTAGTCAACTTCTAGCCTTGAAATGGATCAATGACCATATTGGCCATTATAGGACAACCCGGATGCCCCTTTAGGACTGGACAAATATCGATTTTCGCCGAAACATGCCTTTCAACGGCTCAAACTTCATGATTTTTCATGAGTAGTTTACTTTTAGCCTTGAAATGGACAAATGGCTATATTGGCCATTCCAGGAAATCCGGATGCAATGTCAATTTCACATTGACTATCTTGTCAATGCCCAACATTTGCAGTTTTCATTATTCGCTAAATTGGTAACAAACTTAAACAAATTCAGCTTAATAAATCCATGGCGCCGGCAAAGTAAATAAGCATTCGTGATTAGTTCAACTGTCTGGATTTCAATAACAAAGCACAAAATGAACGAAATTACTATTTTTATTATCGGGTGAGTCTTGTCAATGACGAAGAATCAATAGAGCTAATTTTTGAACCGCAATTACTGCTTTTTGGAGCTTCCGACATTATTCACGTTTTCCCGGAGTATGAGGGTTGCCGCAAATGAGCGGCCAATATGGTCATTCGTCCATTTAATGACTAGAAATAGATTGTTTACGAAAAATCACGAAGTTTGAAACGTTGAAAGGCATGTTTCGCATTTGTCTCTCCTAAAGGGTTCTTCCGGAACATCCGGATTGTCCTGGGATAGCCAACGTGGTCATTGTTCCATTTCAAGGCTAGAAGTAGACTACTCATAAAATTTTATGAAGTTTGAGCCGTCGAAAGGCACCGTTGAAAATTTGTGTCTGTCGCCGCCTCACGTCGTGGCAAAACATGCCCTTTTCCGGCACAGAATCCTTGTGGCCAATCGGGTCATAAAAGGCAGTACTCACCAGAAACCAAAAATTGGGACTACACGGTGTTCAATAAGTTCGAATACAAGTTTTCATCATTGCGTAGGTATGCGCCATGTACATATTCTGCATTGGTATTGGTGTCAGCTTTAGCTTCATTCATACGCTACCGAATGTGCGCGGTGTTGACATTCTGTTAGTTGTTGTTTGTTTGTTACGCGCGATGAAAGAGTATCGGGACTTCGTAATTAAGCGTTTTTTGAACGGTGAGCGACCCGGCGATATATTCCGGCTGCTGAAATCGCATGGGGTCAAGCGGAACTTTGTCTACACGACCATCAGGCGATACCGGGAGACGTCCTCGACCAATGACCGTGCGAGATCCGGTCGGCCGCGTTCAGCGAGGACGCCACGGGTCATCAAGATCGTGAGGAGATCGTCCGGAAAACGGCTGCAGATCTCAACGTTTCCATTGGAACCGCTCACACCATACTCACCAAGGACCTTGGTTTCAGGCCTTACAAAAAACGTAAGGTCCATGGCGTTTCGGAGGCTACCAGCAAAAAGCGGTTGGATCGAGCTAAGAGGATCCTCTCTCGGCACGCTGGTCAGGAGTTTGTTTTTTCGGACGAGAAACTGTTCGTGCTGCAGCAGCCGCACAATGTGCAAAATGACCGGGTGTGGGCGCCATCGAGGGACAGCATTCCTGAATCCAATATAAACATCCCTCGGTTCCAAAGTGCCGCGTCGGTGATGGTTTGGGGGGCAGTATGCAAACGTGGTAAGCTACCCTTGGTGTTTATTGAAAAAAACGTCAAAATCAACGCGGCGTACTACAAAACTGAGGTTTTGGAAAAGGTTGTTGCCCCCAGTCTCCGAAGCCTCTACGGCGATGAGCACTACGTGTTCCAGCAGGACGGTGCACCAGCCCATACGGCAAATGTGGTTCAAGCCTGGTGTCGGGACAATTTAACCGACTTTCTGGACAAAACTTTGTGGCCTCCCAGCTCCCCGGACTTGAATCCTCTCGACTTTTTTGTTTGGTCCTATATGATGGCGAAGCTGAACGAATACAAGGTCAGCACTTTGGATCATTTCAAGACGGTAATTCTCAAAATCTGGGACGAAATGCCCATGCAGTCCGTGCGTGCCGCCTGCGACGCGTTCGAGAAACGTTTGAAGCTCGTTAAGGAGTACAAAGGGGGGGGTCATTCCAAGAGAAATGTTGTAAACGTTCCTTGTAAACATAGCTTTCAATAACATAAATCCAAAAAATAAAAAAACATGTTTTCATTTTTTTAACAAATTTTGAAAGTGTATCCGAACTTATTGAACACCGTGTATGTGCGTGAATTAAACGTCAAAAAGATCCATGGTTGCCAATAAGCATACATTTTCGATAGAAGTTCCAACAGATATGTTGATACACAGTAACACCTTCTGGCACCCCGGAACACGGTCAAAACAAACACCATATGGCAGAGTGACTTACTCCCTGAGCCCTTTTTGATATCAAAGAAAACAGAAGCCATTTGCTCTTGTACCCAACTGAATTTCTATGGAAAGCAACGCAAGACAATCCATTTCTCCAGACGGAGAAGGATCATTTTCTCCAACAATTTTCGGATACACGATAACATCGTTGGAGTCGGTTAAGGTAGCCCTATGGCAGGGCCCATTTGCGTTGCTACCTCGAACCGTTCAAAGCCCTCATCAGCGGAAAATTTCCTCCGAGCAACGAACTGCTGAAATGCACATCAGCACAAAATATGCCGCATGCACCGCAGCAACGGTTGGTGGTGTGACACAAGTAAGCACCGATCAACACTTCAAGCTGAACAATGCGGGAACCGATTGTTCAGCTATAAACGGTCAGTTCAAAACGTTGCGGAGCGGTGTGTGGACCATGGGCGGGCAACACACGATTCTGTGCCGAACGCTTACGATGTTCGTGAACGGAGGAAGATAACCATGAGTTACCACGGGAGCGAATGAGTTCGTTGGGCTGACGAGAGAGTTTAAGTTTGTTCGGTGCAGACGGACGTGTAAATTCGGGAATATCTAGTGGAGTTTAACCGCCACTTGAAACGCCATTCCGTTACTCCAGTTTGGCCTACACATCATCCGGCTTCCACGTTGCCATTCCGGCCGTCAACCCGGTGTACTCTAACCACCACGCGAGTTACAACTTCAACCGCCACCCGACCACCACCAGACGCCACGTCAGACGCCATACCAACCCCAGTTTGGCCACCACGCCATCCGCCATCACCACGCCATTCCGGCCATCGCATCGGCCATTAAACCAGCCGCTTTTTCCACCGGAAACCCGGTGTCACTTCAACCACCACTCAGGCCATCACAGTCGTGACCACTACAACCACCACCCGACCGCCAGGTCAGACGCTTGGCATCCTCGTCGAGATTCCAGCCATTTCTCCAGTTTAGCCACCACGTCATCCGGCGTCCTCGTCTCCATTCCGGCCATTACTTCCGGCGCCATTCCAACCGTCAACCCGGTGTCGCTCTAACCGCAACTCAGGCCCCAACGGCAGCTACCACTACACTCACCACGTCAGACGTCATTCCAACCCCCAAACTGGCCGCCACGTTATCCGCCATCCTTATCGCCGTTCCGGTCGTAACTCTGGCCGACCTGTCGGCTACCGCTTCAGCCATAACGCAGGCACCATCCAGCCATCACCACGTGGCACCCCGCCATCTTCAACAACCATCTCCGTATTGCTTGACACTACCACCGCTTTCGTTTGGGACAATAAACAAGGTAATACAAAAACAGTTATATTATTTAGGACTCCCACATCCGAAAAACCTCCCTCACCATAACGCCCTGAGACCCGGAACAAAAGAGGCCTTGAGTGCCCACTCCAGGAGTTGCCGTTGGCTTAAGACCAGCAGCTCGGGGCCTAGGCCGGTTCCCTTCTGGAACTGAGTAGTTCCGGGAAGAAAAAGTAGAGTCTTATAAGATTGCGGGGCGAAGTCGAAGGTTACCAACCGCATCCGGGAGCTGCGAGTCGAGCAATGTGAGAAAATCTTGAACTTCCCCAAGCGAAGAAATCCGGTAATCCTGTTCACCGACGAGGGCATGTTTACCGTAGATCCCGTATCAAATTCCAGAACCGATCGCTATATTAGTTCTCTCCCAGGAAAAGACGTGGCCGACGAGCATAAAAACGTGAACATGAGCGGAAGTGCTAGCGTTATGGTGCTGGATTGGTGGCTTCCGATGGCAAAAAAAATGAACTCGACGTTCATTCCAGAAGGCAACAAAGTAAACACGGAGGCCTACATCGGGATTTTAAGTAAACATGTTCTTCCGTGGATCAGAGGGCAGTACGGCCCGAAGCCAAATGTTGTATTTCAACAAGATGGGGCTCCGTGCGTACTGCACTCAGAAGTGGTTGCAGGAACATCGGCCGTTTTGGGGATTACTCGATGTGGCACGACATTAAGGCAAAGGCCTGTTCTAAACGCCACCGGGCCTCGCGGTGGCATTAGGGGGGGGGGGGGGTGGGGGGGGGGTAGGTTGCTTTTTAAGGCCGGGGGCGCTTGCCCGTGGGGACGGACGGCACTTATTAAGCCTGCGGGCGGGGGGGGGGCGGGCGGGGGGGGGGGGTGATAGTGTTTACTTCTGATCCCCTTAATAAATAAATAAAAATCGCCATCGATTTTTATAAATTTTGACATTACTGAATGATGCAAACATTATCACGCATACGGTACGGTGAACATGACACTGCAGTGGACATGTCTACGCAGAAAAAAATCTTGTAGTAAAAACTACCATTTTACCCGACTATGCCTATCTTTAAAACTACCATGAAATTTCAGTCAAATTTACTACGTTTATAGTAAAACCTTCAACATTTGTGGTATATTGGACAGACCTCATATTGATATCAACCGCACCATGGTCGATCTAATTGCAGGCATGGTAAAATCAAACGCATTTATAGTCAGGTGAAAATTGTTGGTGTTTGCGCTTAATTTAACCCTCGAAATGGTAGTTTCTACTGCGGTTTTTTTTGCGTGTACAATTTCATCATATACTGTATTCATAAATTTAAGTTTCTGAAACAAGTTATCGGTTTATATAATCCAGCTGCGTCGAAATGATTGCAGTATCAGAATGTTTGGCATTCCCTTATCAACAGTATTCGCTTGACTAAAAATCACAGATCTTTTTTTTATATCTTTCTACGATGACTGTTTCTACCTTTCACCAGCTGTAGTTGCACAGATAGCAACTTGGGTTCTTTTTTTTTTTGCAGCGTGACATACACCACAAATGAAAATAAACAATACGCAAAACGGAATTTGTATACAGAACGTGGCTACGCACTGTTGAAATGTTTGAGTGCGAGATCACTCTCCCCTTTTTTATTTTTTGGGTGATATGGCACTGTGGAAAAGCATCAAAATAGTATCTTTTTATTTTAATTGAACTGCATGATATATTGCGCACAGGAAATCGCATAATTGATTTGTAGATTATTTGATTTATGTATCCTGTATTACTCAAAAATCATTAAGAATTGAAAACCCTTATTTTTCAGAGTGCACCCGATTCCGTCACGCACTGCCGGTCAAATGAAATCACCTTTCCTCGTTGACCCGAACCGGCTTTTTAGCCGGTTGGCATTTCAATGTTTCCATCGTGATAACTTGCATTCATTTTATTTCCTTCGTTTGAATTCCCACCTTTGCTTTCTGATTCGCTAATTTCAAATTCAAGTCGGGAGAACCACTTTTTCTTATGTGTGCAGCAATGCCTCACCCCTCGTAAGGCGAACTCTGTACCCGCGTGCGGTCACTATTAACGTGTAGTATGACGCGATACACTCAATCTGAAATCTCAGCTGAGGTGGCTGTTGGCATTTGATTCTCCTGCCCCTAATACCCACACACAAGAGCTCGGAAGGAAACAACCAAGAAAGTAGTAAAATCCAAACAACGCTCGTTCATTCAGTAAACGTCGTCGCAGTCAGCTGTATGACGACGACCGGCAGTGACTCAGCGTCGAAAGTACACACAGTTCCAATCAGTAAAATTAGGGTTCGAGTCGAGGGCACGTACAAAATTAGAACCAACCGCGATCTATGTCTGTCACATTATTGAAAATTGATCAAATGAATAGGTGAAGAAGAACGCGCGATCGATGAAAATTGATAACGAGTTACCACGAGCGAGAGTGTGAGAAGTGAACAGTCGGTGACTCAGCCAGAATCGATACGAGACAGTGATTGTGGTGACGTATCTTACACATGCTCGAATTTCCGAAACTGATAACAAGCATGCGTTGCTTTATTTTTCTCTCTCTCTCGAGGGAACCCTTTAATCAGTGAGGAGCTAATCCAGTGATAATGGAATTGTTTTTCGTTTTCTCGCCGAGTGATCGTGATAGTGCGCTAAAATGATGAGATCGAATCTGATAGTAGGATTAAGAATTGTGAAGGTTTCTGATTCCGATCGGTGGTCTTGTGACAAAGCGCACATAGCAAATTCTAGCCGTATGCAAGTAAATAGGGCCGACCGGACCTAATTGGATTCTCGGAACGCGCCAAGTTGACGACGGCGAGTTCATGCACCCATAAGGCATACCAGCAGAAGAAGTGCGTTTAAGGTATTGTTTACGTTTTTCTTTCATGTTGTTTGAATCACATCTACGTTACTAAATGTGCTTTGTGGATTTGATATGGTTCGCAGCAGAGAATGCTTGCATTGATATTCCAGACAGACGATGGCCAAACATTTTTATGGTTTCGTTTTCGAGCGTAGGGAAAAATCAGAGACTAAATAAATGAGAACGATTATGGAGATTTAAATTGCACTTGTATTTGGTGCGAAATCGATGTGGGCCGCTTAATGACGATGGGATGTGTGATGGAAATTAATTTTATCAGTACTCTATGAACTAAATACTCAATAATTTACAACAGCAATCTAAGTTGACTATACAAATTGGGGTGGATGATTCTTGAGAGCGAAGAGTGAAGAGTGTTTTTTCTTCTGCTTGACTTTTTAACGTCCTAACACCAAATTCTTGTTTCGGTGGACAGTAATTTCTTTCAGTAAATTGTGAATTTACACTGAATTATTTGTGTAATGGCTTTGATTTACAAGTTTTCGGTAATTCCTATGAGAATATTGCCGAATATTTGTAATTACTTTATCGGTGTAATTGGTAAACTAACTATGTCAATAATATGTCAAATGTTTAATAAAAGTATTACTGGTTTCCAGTGAAACAGTAATAAATATTGAGCATGAGAATGAACACCCCGAGGTTGCTACTCCGTTATTGCCAGATCAGCTGTATTATTGCACAGAGAACCAACGGATGATTCTTGGGACTAGCATACATCCTCAAACCTTATTCGAAGCCGAGAACACCTCTGCACTTCCACGAGGATTCACTGAGATGTTGGATAGAAGGATTTGGTGGCAGCAGTGTTCGTTTTGGCAAAAGCTAAGCTGAATTTACGAGGCGTCTAGTAATGCATTTAAATATTCTTACCGATTTCTGATTTGAACCGATGTATACCAACAGTAACGATGCTATTGGGGCCACTCAAAAAGTGTGATAGTGATTTTTTTTTTTTGGGAAAACAAGGTATTTTTTAATAATACGGAGCAGTCGATTTGGACCGATTTAAACCAACAGTAACGATGATTTTGGGGCCACTCACAAAAGTGATGGTGGTTTTTCATTTGGAAAACTTTTTTTATTTATATTAACGCTTGAAAGACAATTTGGATTGATTTACACCAACAGTAAGGATGTTGATAGAGAGATTCACAAAAGAGGATAGTGTTTTACTCGTTCCAAGGTATGGTGTCACGGTGAGTATGGCGAACCAATAGAATGGACCACAACTAATTATGATCGCCACCACCCACCACACTCGGTGAACCCCGCCGGGTGTTGTGTTTGTTGTTTAATTCTGTGTTCATTCGATCACTCGCGCCACCGGACAGTAGTATAACCGAAATAAAAGACAACGCGCTATACCCAATAACAAAATAGTGTGCAAGAAAGCATCGACACAACCGTTCACTGCAGATGCACGAAGCAGACTCTTTTTTCGTAAACTTTCAAGTTGTACAACTACATTCTACATACTATTTTAATACTGGAACTAATATCTGCATCAAGCAAGTTGAACCTTCTATAGATAGCAATCTATGCCAATCCATTTAAAGTTACAGTTGAAGGATTTGGTGAAATAAGAGTCCTCAGAAGCATTGATTTCCAAGCTCATAATTTTAGCACCAACGGGGGAGGACTTGCTCCTATAACCAATGATTATATCCAATCCGCTCAACCAATCGCAAAGTTTTGTGATATAGTGGCGGAATATTATAATTTGAGATAACTCAATGCAGACGTCTTTCAAATTTGGCAGATCGACAGGTAAAGGGTGTTTCGATCAAAATTTGGTCGACTTAAACTTGACGCATTTCCTTTCATCGTGCATTAAAAATTTTTGCACACCCCTCATTTTGAACATGTGTGCGTGTAGCATCATGCCTCTATTTTGATTTTAAGATTAACACTTCAGTTATCAAAATGTCGTCGAAGGAAGAGAAGCAACGCATCAAAATTTTGCACGTGTATGGCGAAAATACAAACTACTCACACGCCAATTTGGCGAAATTGTTGAATGTGGCTAAATCAACTGTAACCAACGTATTAAAAGTGTTCGGTGAACGTTTGTCGATAGCTAGGAAAGCAGGATCGGGGGGAAATCGAAAGCCGGAGGCCACAGCGACGACAAAAAGAGTTGCCCGCTGTTTCGAGTGGAACCCCAACAAACAATTTGGGTTGTTTAAAAGCTGAATAAGCTAATTTTACGCTTAAGAAGCTAATATTCAATTCAATAAGCTGTTATACAGCATGCAATGTTAGTAGGGACCCCAACCTCTCCGTCTGAGATGTCGCAAAGAAGCTGGGAGTGGCGCCTTCAACCGTGGATAGAGCTAAAAAACGAGCTGGATTGTCGACTTACAGGAAAGTGGTGACTCCAAATCGCGACGATGAACAAAACCCGTCGACCAAAGCACGATCGCGCACCTGACTGAGTTTAATTGCGTGATACAGGACAATGAAACTTACGTCAAGGCAGACTTTAAACAGCTTCCTGGACAGGGGAAAGGTGGCAAATATGTTCAAACACATTAAACTGTCAAAGTTCACGAAGAAAAATCGGGTGTGGCAGGCCATCTGTACCTGTGGCTGGAAGAGCAACGTTTACATTGCGACCGGAACCGTCAACCAGGAAATTTATCTGAGTGAGTGCCTACAAATACGACTACTGCCTTTTCTGAAGCGACACAATTGTTCCGTTCTATTTTGGCCGGATTGGGCATCTTGCCATTACGGAAAAAAGGCCATGGAGGGGTAAGCTGCCAATAACGTTCAAGTAGTGCCCAAGGACAAGAACCCTCCCAACATGCCAGAGCTCCGCCAAGCGGAACCTTAAGAAGACTCAAAAAGCTGTTATGAGCGAGAAACAGTTCAAGGCAAACTGGCGTTCTGCGGCGAATAAAGTGGACAAGGAGGCTGTACAAAATCTTATGGCAGGTGTTAAACGAAGGACCCGGCAATTCGAATTCGGTAAAAAGGAAGCTTAGCTGAATATTTCTCCTGTATTCTGCATTAACTCAACTTGAAAAAGAAAAGGAATTTGACTTATTCATAAAAACTTTGATCGACTCACACACATTACTGTTTGACCAAATTTTGATCGGAACACCCTCTAATCGGCGGATAACCACCTAGTACCTCATAGCAATATGCTTAGAGGCGGATCGGAAGATTTGATGTGCTTTGAGGTTGAAACACTTTTGTAACTCGATGACGAGTCGAAAATGTCTAAATGCAAAACATGACTATGCAAACTACTTGACGAGAACAGTTCCATTATATGCCCGAGCACTTCCCTTTGACTTGTGCATGATGAGGATCAAATGGGATATTTTAAATAGATGCATGTCGCATATTTTGGGTTTGATCATCAATTACACAGTGTAACTGATTCAGAACTTTTGAAGTGACATATTAGAGATTGTTTATCTGTTCGAACATAACACAAAACCGTGTTCAAAATGTTTGTAACACCCTAAAAATGTTTATGTATTGTTTAAAAACCGTTTTTTGGTACTTTTTTTGCGACTGAAAATTCGCATTTTTAACAATAAATAAACATTTTTAGGGTGTTACACCACCACCCACCACACTCGGTGAACCCCACAAGGTGTTGTGTTTGTTGTTTAATTCTGTGTTCATTCGATCACTCGCGCCACCGGACACTAGATAACCGAAATAAAATACAACGCGCTATACCCAATAACAAAATAGTGTGCAACAAAGCATCGACACAACCGTTCACTGCCGATGCACGAAGCAGACTCTTTTTTTTCGTAAACTTTCAAGTTGTACAACTACATTCTACAAACTATTTTAATACTGGAACTAATATCTGCATCAAGCTAGTTGAACCTTCTATAGATAGCAATCTATGCCAATCCATTTAAAGTTACAGTTGAAGGATTTGGTAAAATTAGAGTTCTCAGAAGCATTGATTTCCAAGCTCATCATTTTAGCACCAACCGGGAGAGACTTGGTCCTATACCCAATGATTTCATTATCTCCAATCCGTTCAACCAATCGTAAAGTTTTGTGATACAGTGGGCGGAATATTATAATTTGAGATAACTCAATGCAGACGTCTTCCAAATTTGGCAGATCGACAGGTAATCGGTGGATAAGCACCTAGTACCTCAAAGCAATATATTTAGAAGCGGACCGGAAGATTTGATGAGCTTTGAGGTTGAAGCAATTTTGTAACTCAATGACGAGTCGAAAATGTCTAAATGCAAAACATGACTTTTGGATATTTAAAGTACTTGACGAGAACAATTCCATTCTATGCATGAGCACCTTCCTTTGACTTGTGAATGATGAGGATCAGATGGGATATTTCAAATAGATGCACGTCGTATGTTTTTGGTTTGTTCATCAATTATATTATGAATTGAGTATGTTACAATAGTTTTTTGGGCTATACAAAGTTACGCTAAGTTCACCCATATTCAGTGAATATTTTCGAATGTAAAAAAAAACACTATGAGATAAACTGGGATGACCTACGTCATCCAAACTGTCCTTGAGTTCAGAACATAAGATCTACGGTTTTAACAGCAGGCTTTTTGAGAATGCATAAGGACAATATGTATTTAACAAGGTCAACAGACATAATGCGACAATCTTAGGATATTCTAGGTCTTTCAAACTGTCTTTAAGTTTAAAACATAAGATCTACAGTTGTAACAGTATTTTTTGGCCTAAATAAGGTGACGATATGTAAGCAAACATATTCAATAAATCCTTTCACACAGTGATGACTGTTGACCTTCCAAACAGTCATTATTTAGTGATTCTTTAGGTTGTCCAAACTGTCCTGGAGTTTAGAACTTGAAATCTACGGCAGTAACAGTTTCTTTTTAGGCTACACAAAGTTACCTCACGTATTCAAGAATGATCAGTGAATATTTTTGAACGCAAAAATACATATGAAGAAACTTGGGATGGTCTAGGTCATCCAAGCTGTCCTAGCATTCGGAATTTAAGATTTACAGTTGTCGCAGATAGTTTTAAGGAATACAAAGGTGCTATGTATAAATATTAAATATATTCAATCAATATTCTACAAACATTATAAATACTTTTTACTAATCATGTTTTTGTTGTTGCAGGAAGCACGTAATCAATTATAACGTTTGAAATGGAAATATCCTTCTTATCAACATGTTAAGTAATGTGACATATTCTAGGTCATCCGAACTGTCCTTGAGATCAGAACATAAGACCTACAGTTGTAACAAAAGATATGTGGGCTATGCAAAGCTACGATGTGTATTGAAACATATTCATTGAAGAACAATAGACATTATGAGATAATCTTCGGATGTTCTAGGTTATCCAAACTATCGTGGAGTTCGAAATTTAATATCAATAGCTGTAATTGTAGCTTTCTGAACGAAAAAAAGTAACAATATGTATTTGACCAAATTAAAAGAGTGTTCTGGAAGGTCAACAGATTTAATGAGATCTCTTGGGATGTTCCAGGTCACCAAAAATGCCCTTGAGTTCAGAAGTTAGGATCTACAGTCGTAACAGTAGGTTTATGACCATATAAAAGGTGACGATGTGCACTCAAACACATTCAGTGCATCTCCTGAAGGATCTTGGTATGTTTAAGTTCATTAAAACTAACCTTGATTTCAGATCTTAAGGTAGTATAGATTCGTATAGTGTAAAGTATATGTATGTAAATAGTATACTATAGTATAGATTGTATAGTGGATAAAGCTTCTGTTACAACAGTACATCTTAAGTTCTGAACTCCAGGACAGTTTGAACGACCTTTCACATCTCAAACAAATATTTCCTATTGTTTTCAATTATTTCTATGTTATTGAGCCCCAATCAATCAATCAGAATACTACAAATTGCTTGTATAATAACTCTTGGGAAAAATTGGGCCTGAAAGGGTTAAAAGTAAGCAACTGCGGTGAAAAACTTTTTGTCACAACGAATAAAAAGCGCGCGCGCGTGTGTGTGTGTGTGTGTGTGTGTGTGTGTGTGTGTGTGTGTGTGTGTGTGTGTGTGTGTGTGTGTGTGTGTGTGTGTGTGTGTTTCAAAGGTTTCTGGAAATCCTTATGGACTAACTCAACACAGGTGCCTTCGCTTCGTCATCGAGCACTGTGTCAGAGTGTGGTCAGGGTCGACTTTAAGAAAACGCCGACTTCTGATCCCACTAAATCCCATATCCTTGTTGCACCATCAGAACCCCCCGAGACTGCCTAATGGTATAACTTCAGCCACTATGCTCTCAGAGCCATTTAGCTTCTAATCCTTGCCTGAGCCATTTAGCTCCCACTTCCTGAGGCAATCAGCTCCCACCTTCTACGCAATCGACTCGAGTAGTCCCCGGCTGTGGAGTGTTCCCCGACGTTGGAACATCCCTCTAGACTGTTAACCCGCTACTCTGCTCAATCACTGACTTCTTAGTTCTCTCGCCATTTTTGCTGCATAGCCGACATGATTTGCGTAATGGCTCTTTCAATCGCATTCCACGCTCTTTCGTCACGACCCATTCTATAGACGATGTTAATTGGGCTGATATCTGCCCCGTTGATGGCAAACATCTCGCTTTGCAATGATCCGAATCGTGGCCAGCCAGAGACCACGTGCTCCGGTGTCTCTTGGACGTCTGCGCACTCTGGGTAGAAGGGTGACGCTTCGTGTCCGAATCGATGCGAGTATTGCCTGAAGCAACCATGGCCAGACAGAAACTGCGTAAGGTAGATGTTTACCTCTCCATTCTTCCTATTCATCCAGATCGAGAGATCCGTTACGAGTTGTTGCGGCCATCGATCGTTCTCACCTGTGTCCCCTTCTCGCTGCCGTTTGGCCATCGACTCGGCGCTCACCAGCTTCCGAACTCGTCTGATATTTCTTCGCAATCGGGATTATTCCGGCAATGACGCATACTGCCTCCGATGAAATAGTTCTGTACGCGCTCATGACTTGCATGGCCATGAGCCTGAATGTACTGTTCAATACCGCCCAGTTTTTCTTGGTTCCCAGCGCTGTTACCCAGGCTGGGCCTCCGTATCTTAGTATCGATGATGATACAATAGCGAGTAGACGCCACTTACTACTGCTACATAGGTCCGTAGCTATTCGACATGATTCTGGCTATCGCATTGATGGCTTTCGCTGCCTTCCCACAGGCACAATCTACGTGGCTGTTGAGGTTTAGCCGGTCGTTGATTATCACACTCAGAAATTTCAGCACGCGGTTCGAGGCTATCGCATGCCTCCGATTACGATTTCTGCTCGCTGCACAACTTTGCAGTTGCAGACCATCAGCACCTCCGTTTCGTGGTAGGTTATCTGCAGCTTCACTCCCTGCATCCAGTTTTCAATTATACCGATTGCTTC
This sequence comes from Aedes koreicus, assembly GCA_024533555.2. Classification (NCBI taxonomy): domain Eukaryota; kingdom Metazoa; phylum Arthropoda; class Insecta; order Diptera; family Culicidae; genus Aedes; species Aedes koreicus. The sequence goes on from JAHHFK020003403.1 coordinate 479,792, forward strand.
GGTCACCAGCAATTCCTCTTCTTTCAGTGTTTCGCCTGTCACTGACAAGACGATGTCGTCCGCAAAGGCAACGATCACTTCGCCCTTGGGCAGCTTCAGCGTCAGCACTTCGTTGTACATCCCGTTCCAAAGTGTTGGGTCAAGGATGGAACTTTGCGGAACGCCCTCTGTGATGTTCACCAATTTCCGCCCCACAGCGGTCTCGTAGATCAGCACCCGGGTCTGAAAGTAACTGTTCAGAACTCTGCACAGGTAATCAGCAACCCTCATTCTGTACAGTGACTTGGCAATAGCCACCCAGCAATTGTTGGGCCTTTAATCTTCGCCATCTCAATACGGTACGCGTCGCCCCAGTTTATCTTACACAATCGTATCTCTCGGCCCTGGCCGCTCAGAACACCACCGCTACGCACCTCTCTGTCTGCTAGGATTTTAGCTCTCCGGACACATCTTCTGTTCTCTGAGATAAGTAGCGTGGAGGTTGCTGAGTTGCCCATTCCACCAGTAAGCTGAGCGCCGCTTGTTCCTCGGCTGCAGTTGCGTCGCATGCCGTTACTAACGTATTCGTCAGCTCACCCGCGTTCCAGTTCGAGAGTTCGTTGTCGAACGGTTAAAATGATATCGGTCTATAAGCACCAAATTGGGTCTATTCATGGATGCAACTTCGTCCCATTCGATAGATTTGCTATTAAAGGTAGTCTTCGTACGGATTTATATAAAAATATATTACCATTAAAATGTTACCAATAATAAGATATTTTCAACGTAATTAATACCACAGGCCATAGTTGGGAACATAGAAAAACATATGACTCTAACATTGGGTCTACGGGGTTCTTGTTAAATCATTATTACAGTTAGTTTATATCGTGTTACTATTTTCTGTATATCTTGGCTTCATTACTTGGTTTATAGGTTCTGTTTCGCCAAATTTAGATCATTCGAAGATCATGTAGATAATCTGTTCAGCTTAGCCAGTGAAGTCATGATGTCTAAAAAGACGCCAAAGGAAATCGAAAATTTCTTGGAAGTGAACAACTATAAATTGATTAATAATGTCTCAATTGCTGCAAAATAAATCGGTCATCCTGATAGCAACATGATTTTGTTGATTATCGTTGAATTAATGACATAGTTGGTATATAGACCGAATGAGGAGCTAGGCTGACACTACATCCCGTTACCCTATATAACCATGGCAATCTTCCTTCTGGAACGATCCCAAGAATTTTGACAGCCATTTTGGAAGGGTTCAATTCAAATCATTTTCTGGCCATCCGTGACCCCTTCGGAACCTGCTTTGGAGGGACTGTTCCAGGATCAATTTACCGGATTGTCATTTGGCAATCACACACATTTCTGTATATTCTTTGCACGACTTTTAGTATTATTACTGCGGATTTTCTATTGAAATCTTTTATCAGTATCTCATTTTCGGAATATGGCTCAGGAAATCCGGTGCAGTCCATCGATCATATCAGACAACTTTGAGAAAGTGGTTGAGTTTTTGAATTCAAAGCTGTTAGAATATTCTAAATCGGTTGAATATCTTCATAGTTATGGCCATTTTAGTTCCATGGGTAAAAATGTTCCCTGTCGGCCTTTTTAAGATGGTTTGTTTAGTTGGACACACCACGGTTAAAGCATCTCTCGAATTCCTTTGCAACTCCAGGAACAACTCCCAATGAGCATATTGACCACCCAACTTTTACTCGACCCGATTCCAACAGCTTGTTGGCTGCAGCTGTCGACAGACCTATCGCCACCGTCTGTGTGCTACCGCAAACCTTCCTCAACCGGATTATCATTGGTGCATCTCTGTGCTCTAGTGTTTCTTTGGATAGAGCTTTTATTATCACCTCCTCACCACGAGACTTTCCAACGAGCGTCTTGAAATCGCGTGCGCCTTTCAGTAACCATTGGAAGCAGCTTTAATCCAGGAGCTAGAAAGTTATAGCTCTAACCCATTTCAGAATGTCTGGAGAGCCCGGCTCATTCCGAGATTACTTTCACATACAATAAGCCTCGCATGAGAACATTACCGATATTATTTGGATAAGATTATTTAAAATTCGGATTTTTGTTGTATATTTATAATCAGAATAATCTCACCAATCACCACTGCCAAAATAACACTTAAACATACAATAACACACTTACTTACCAATCTGACCAAGGCCGGGCCGGCCTCTGCTGTATACAGAAGTTGCTCCATTTTATTCGGTCCATGGCTGCACCTTGCCGACCTCGCAGTCTGCGAAGGGTTCGCAGGTGAACTTTTACTTGATCGATCCACCTTGCTCGTTGCGCGCCTATCTTCGCGTGCCCGGCGGTTCGTTTTCGAGAATCACTTTAACTGGGTTGTCGTCCGACATTCTTACGACATGCCCGCCCATCGTAGGCGACCGATTTTAGCGGTGTGTACGATGGGAGGTTGGATGTACATCATTTGTTACGTGACGATATCGGGTGCGTTAATCGGACTCGTCTGAAACACGCAAAGGACTTCGGCAAGGCGATGGTCTTTCCTGCCTCCTGGTCAACATTGCGCTAGAAAGTGTTAAGAAACAGGTAGACTTTAACATGCGGGGTACGATTTTCAATAAATCCGGCCAGTTTTTCTACTTCGCTGACGACGTGGATATTGTCGGCAGGGCGTTCCAAGTGGTAACTGATAAGTACACCAAGCTGAACCATGAAGCGGAAAAGGTTGGATTGAAGGTGAATGCGTCGAAGACTAAGTATCTGTTGGCTGGAGGAACCGAGCGTGATAGAGCTCGCATATGCAGAACTGTGACATTTGACGGAGATGAGTTCGAGGTGGTGGATGAGTTTTGTACCTCGGATCATTGGTTACGTCGGATAACAACTGCAGCAGAGACATTGGGAGACGCATTATTACCGAAAGTCGTTCCTACTATGGACTCCACAAGACCTTGAGGTCTGGTAAACTTCACCCCCGTACAAGGCTGTAAGACCGGTAGTTCTCGTCAAGCTTGAGACGTGGACAATGCTCAAAGAGGACCTGCAAGCACCTTGGAGTTTTCGAACGACGCGTGCTTAGGACCATTTTTGGTGGTGTATGTGAAAACGGCGTATGGAGGAGAACGATGAACAAGAATGTCGCTAAAGCTGGAAGGGTACAATGGGCGGGACATGTTGTAAGAATGTAGGACAACAACCCCGCAAAAATTGTGTTTGCCTCGAATCCGCCCGGTACAAGACGCAAAGGAACACAGGGAGCTCGGTGGTTACACCAAGTGGAGTAAGACCTTGGAATTGTGGGACATTCGAGGAACTGGAGACAAGCAGCCCTCAACAGAGTTTTATGAAGAAATATCGTGACGCAAGAGCGGTCCTAATAGGACGTTGGACCAGCATAAGTAAGTAAAGTATAAAGTACGATGAGAGGTTCTCACAACAACTGATGCAATTCGTGGTCCATTCGCCTCCACCACGTTTCGTCTTGCATCTGCACTCCACCGTAGATCGAACACTATACCTTCCGTTCAATGAACCCAAGGGCGCGTTGGTCCTCTAATTAATGTGTTATCCATGATCAACTTTGTAGTTCGGCGAACTTTGTTCGGTTTTAGCGACATTTGAAGTCCAAAGTAGGTACTATGGCCAGCCATAATGTGCCTTGGTATTTCTCTGCTGGTGTCGCTATCGGCGGTTACGAATGAACCCAGATATACGAGTTCATCTACTGCCTCGATTTTATCACCGTCGATCTGAATTCACAATAACAAATAACACACGTAAAAATTAAAATTATCGACATTGATTCTTAATTAATTCCAAGCATTCGCGACAAAACAAGCGCAATAATTAACGTTGCTAAACTGACCATTATATATGCAACCAGCATAACAAAACTCTGCACACCACTTGGTTAGTGCATCTAAAATTATGGTGCCCCGATGGTCCCTCTCATATTCTGATTACATGAATTTATACGTAAGAGAATATAGTACATGTAGGGGGAGAAGGGGCATAATGAGCATACGGGGTGATTTGACCACCCTTTTTTTTTCTCCAACTTCTACACGGTGTTGAAATTCTACTATATCAGTGGTAAACAAACTAGTATCTATTTCTAAATTAGGAATCGATTGATTATTAACAAACATCAACAGCAAATTCAGGCGCCAGCGTCGGTGGTGTAGTGGTGACTGCTACTTGGCTCCCCAGTGGGTCTGGGTTAAATCCCAGTCGACGTCGGGGGATTTTCTGAGGCGAAAAAATCTGGTCACGTCTTCCTTCGGAAGGGAAGTAAAGCCGTTGGTCCCGGCTCATATTCATGAATCGTTAGGTAGGGTCCAGGTGGTGGAGTCGTCTTCCTGGCGTCGGTGATTGTCACCATGTGAGAAAATGGGCCGACGTAAAATAAAGAAAAAAAGAAGCAAATTCAGTACATATCTATACAGATAGGAGGAGAAAAAGGGGTGTTCAAATCACCCCATATGCTCATTATTCCCTGTATTCCCCTATGTACAAGATATAATTGACATCCCTAGGGGAAAGACATCTCCCTTGCGATATTTATTATGAAAACATGGGTTAAATGCGTTTTTCATGGTTTTCATAGTCTCGAGACCAAAGAGCCCCAATCGTGTTTAATTTTTTTTTGAAGTTTAAACCATTTTACATACACAGATAAAAAGAAACATTGAAATTTCTGCGTTATCTAATGCACATAAAGGGAATGCTAGATTTGTCAGAAAATAATGGGATATTTCATGTAAAGTGAAGATGGATAACGCCTGAATCTAGCCTGTTGTATGAAAGACTGCGAACATTGTTGTATGGCACATGAAATATTGCAAACAATTTCATTGACTACGCCTCCTTTGGCTTAGAATTAAACGAGGGGAAATTTTACGCGCTTGTTAAAATTCATTATTTTTTTCTGTGTACCATATCAAAAAATTGGCGCTGTGTGTATTTTTGTTTTTGAGTCCCTCCTTAGCTCAGTAGGTAAAGGCGCAGCTACAAAGTAAAACCATGCTGGAGTTGGCAGGGTTCGATTCCCGGTCTTGTCTAGGAATTTTTCGTGGAGGAAAATGGAGGAACTACACAGGCATAGGGTATGATTGTATTTGCCACACAATCATACTAATACAAAAATGATACCTGGCATCAAAAGCTCTCAATAATTAACTGTGAAAGTACATTTAGAACACTAAGTTGAAAGCAAGCCGTAAACATGAAATGCTAATGAAAGAAGTATTTTAGTTTTGGCTAATTTTTTCCTAATATGCTATTCAAAGTAACTTGCCAACCATGCGTCTCCATCAATCTAAAGTGATTTTAAAATATTTATTGAGGTTTTAAGAGCTAAGGGATCGCCCATAAATCACGTGTTCTCATATTTGGGGTTTTCAGACCCCTCCCCCTTGGTGGTTTTACATTTTTTTAAATTTATATAGAGCATGTGTTCTGACCAACCCCCTCCCCCTCTTCCCCTCCCAAAAAGAAAACGTGATTCATGGACGATCCCCAATGGTTAAGATTAATTGATTTATTTTTCAATTAAATAACTGCGTCTTTTGTGAGTGCAGACTTATCTATATATATATATATATATATATATATATATATATATATATATATATATATATATATATATATATATATATATATATATATATATATATATATATATATATATATATATATATATATATATATATATATATATATATATATATATATATATATATATATATATATATATATATATATATATATATATATATATATATATATATATATATATATATATATATATATATATATATATATATATATATATATATATATATATATATATATATATATATATATATATATATATATATATATATATATATATATATATATATATATATATATATATATATATATATATATATATATATATATATATATATATATATATATATATATATATATATATATATATATATATATATATATATATATATATATATATATATATATATATATATATATATATATATATATATATATATATATATATATATATATATATATACATATATATGTATTATAAACACACACATATATATATATATATATAAACACACACACACATATATATATATATATATATATATATATATATATATATATATATATATATATATATATATATATATATATAAACACACACACATATTATATATATATATATAAACACACACACATATATATATATATATATATATATATATATATATATATATATATATATATATATATATATATATATATATATATATATATATATATATATATATATATATATATATATATATATATATATATATATATATATATATATATATATATATATATATATATATATATATATATATATATATATATATATATATATATATATATATATATATATATATATATATATATATATATATATATATATATATATATATATATAGATATATATATATATATATATATCTATATCTGAATTTCTGTCTGTCTGTCTGAACCTTATATAATCGAAAACTACCGAACCGATCGGCGTGAAATTTTGTATGCAGGAGTTTTTGGGGTCGGGGAAGGTTATAATGATAGTTTGAGACACCTCCCGTTTCTGGAAGAGGGGCTCCCATACAAATGGAACAGATGTTTCTGCATATCTCAAGAACTAATCAAGCAAATGGAACCAAATTTGGCATGTGGGGTTTTCTGGAGGCGAAAAATGTTTCTATGGTGGTTTAGGACCCCTCCCTTTTCCTAGAAAGGGGGGGGCTGTCATGCAAATGAAACTGGAATTTCTGCATAACTCTAGAACTAAGAAAGCATATTGAAAAAAAAATTGGCATGGTTTGGAGGCAAGAAATGTTTCGACGGTGGTTCGAGACCCTTCCTTTTCTGATAGGGGAGAGTCTCATACAAATGAAACACAAATTTAAAACAAACATGAGAATTCTTCCTACTGTTTTGAACATTTTTATGTAGGGTTTTTTGGGACCGGAGAAAGTTCTTATTATAGTTCGAGACTCGAAAAAAATTCTAATGATGGTTTGAGACTCCTTCCCCGTCTAGTAGGGGGGTTCATACAAATGAAACACAAATTTCTGCATAACTCGAGAACTAATCAAGCAACTGGAACCAAATTTGGCATGTGGGGGCTTTGGAGGCACGTTTTTTTTTCTATGGTGGTTCGAGACTCCTCCCCTCTCCACAGGTGGGAGGCTCTCATGCAAATGAAACAGAGAAACATGAGAACTATCCAGCTAACTAAAAAACAAAATGTGTATTTTTCGGGTAAGAAGCATGTTCTGATAGAAGTTTGAACGCCTTCTTAGTCAAGAATGAGGGATGCTTGAGTTACTCTCAGCGCTACATTATGCACAAGAAGTTAATCTAAGGTTATGCAAGAGAAAATTACGTTCAAACTCACAGGATACGGCATAGTTTGAAAATAAATGTTTTGTATGTGAAATGCTTCTTCATAGAAAGGAAAACCAAAACTTTTAGATTAAAAATACACACCTACGTTTTATTTTGCAGAATTTACACACATTAACAACCAAAAATATTTTAGCAAAACTCATTTCTAAAAAAAAAAAACATAAAAGCGCCAGTTCTATTAAATTTTCATTCATCTAGGTACAAGCGTAGCAAGGCTCGCACCGGGTACAGCAAGTATCTAATAAAAATTATGAAACAAATGGGGCTCTTTGGTCCTAAGGCCATGAATATCATGAAAAAGGAATATAATCCATTTTTTTCATAATAAATACCGGAATTGGACATTTGGATATTTTTTCTAAGTAGCATATTTGATTACCTCTCATTTGCGAATTTGATTGATAGAACGGAATATGATTCGAATCATATTATGAATTAAAAAAAATGCATTTTTAAAAGTTATTTTTTTGTACCGCCCTAACGCAGAAATGGTCATCCTAACGAGGAAAAAAAATTCAGGCCTAATATTTCAAGATAGAGAACAAAACTACCAATTGTTATGGAGAGTGTGAGCTGTTTAGTGGAATACCTGTAACTAGAAAATAAGAAGAATGATTAGTAACACATCACACCAAGGAACAAGCCACACCTACACCCACCATCACCACGACACCGATGGTCCACGCCATTAAGGGACTGGTTGTCAACCGATCGACGACCGCATTCACGGAAGAACAACTGACTCTCCTCAACAAAGGATTAGGATACGCGGTTACAACCAAGCCCGACGTGGAGCAGATCATCATCGACGTGGAGACAGCGATTACACACACACACTCCCAACATCTTTACAAAACACAGCTAGGACTATCACTTCTAACATTATTAAGGACGTACAAAAACAAAGACACAACAACGCAAAGGAAATTCGTATCGTCAAGGAACTGAAGTCTAAACCTGTTTTTTACCTAAAAGCAGACAAAGGCAACAAAGTCGTCATCATGGATAAGGAGGACTACGACATGCAGATGGCTTTAAAAATCAACAATGGACCTTACAGGCAGCTTCGAGTAGACCCCCTACCAAACATGGTGAAACACGTGGATAAAACACTAAAGGAGTGTAAAGCAGTACTAGGGGATGCAGCAGTCCGTCTTCGCGAACCAAACCCCATCCTTCCCCGAATTAAAGGCCTCCCAAAAGTCCACAAACCCGGAAACGAAATGAGGGAGATTGTTTCATCTGTAGGATCTCCAGCCCATAAGCTAGCAAAATGGCTAGTGAAAGAATTTCAAGGTATCTCCGAGCAATTCCCAACAAGCTCAGTTCGTAACTCTCAGGAATTCGTACAACATCTTCTTTCATCAGGTCATATAAATGAAAATGAAGTAATGGTATCTTTCGACGTCACCGCCCTTTTCCCTAGCGTACCAATCAAGGACGCGATTAACCTTCTAGAAGATTGGCTTTTAAAACAAGGAGATGATACAGCATGGAAGCAAAAGGTGCGAATGTACCTTAAGCTCACCCGACTTTGCATGGAAGAGAACTACTTCACTTTCAGAGGTTCTTTCTATAAACAACTAAAAGGAGCCCCCATGGGAAACCCTCTATCCCCATTCCTCTGTGAACTGTTTATGGCAAATCTAGAAACCATTCTTAAAATGGAAGGATTACTTCCAACTCGCTGGTGGAGATACGTCGACGACATCTTCGCCGTAGTTAAACAAGATGATCTCCCCTTAATTCTTCAAGCAATCAACAATCTCCATAAAGACATCAAGTTCACTTATGAAATAGAAAAGGATGGGAAACTTGCATTCCTCGACCTTCTGGTAGTGAGAGAATCATTGTCATCATCGTCTTTAGAGTTTGAAATTTTCAGAAAACCCACAAACACCCAAAGAGTCATCCCTTACACTTCAAACCACTCTTTTCAACATAAAATGGCCACTTTCCACCACATGATCCACCGAATGTTGACCCTTCCCCTCAATAAAACCGGAAAAGCCAAAGAATTAGCATATATCTTCGAAACTGCTAGACTCAACGGTTACGAAAAGAGGACAATTCAAGCTATCATCAAAAAAAAAGGAAAAACTTCTTCACAGGAAATCACAAACAACCCTTTCCGATTCACCTGAACCCCTGAAACGTGTGTCTGTCCCCTTCGATAAAGATATTACACAAAAGCTAAAAACTCGACTTAGGGAATTTGGCTTGGACTTAGTTTTCTCTAGCAGGAACAACCAATTGGCATCGTCGTTAGGCTCCACCAAAGATTCAATAGATGTATTAGGCAGAGCAGGGGTATACAAAATTAAGTGTAAACACTGCAGCAAAATGTATGTAGTTGACCTTGGCAACAAGGTTCAAAGAGCATCTAGCGGAGGTGACTAAGGCTGTCAAACAGACTGACAAAGGAATTTCACATAACTTTAAATCGACAGTTGCAGAACACATCTTTACGGAAAATCACGACATAACGACGAATGACATCACAATCTTACGGACTACCTCTACACCCTGGAAATTAGACGTCGCAGAAAGCTTAGAAATCAACAAACAACAAAACACAAATCTACTAAACAAAGACCAAGGTAACGGGTACACATGGCTCTTTAACTTAATACCCAAACGACATCAAAACCGACGCAGTGGAACACCCGCTGCTACGGAATAATCAGGTTAGGTATAAAGAAAAGGCGAGGTAGATATCAAGCATAATATTTGTTTTGGACTCAGGATAGGTTAGGTACAAGAAATGTTAGCTGTAGGTACAAGTGTTTGTATTTAGAAAATAGGATAAATACGGCAGGTGGCGAAGGTTTTCTTTCAGTCGAGTATTAGTACACGACACTGAAGAAGTCTGCACATTGTAGACGAAATACGCGTATCTGTCAAGATAAGCAATAAAGGTAGTTGGAATTAAATGGAAATTACTAATCATTCTTCTTATTTTCTAGTTACCAATTGTTATTAAATTCTAAGAGATCGTTTTTCTTTTTTAAATGGAATTGCTGTAGAAGTTTATTCCATTTTTATAAAGTTTGCGTAACTTAACAATAAAAATGAATTTGTTTTTAAATTTTCACTACTTTTTCCTAAACTTCCAGTGCAACTTCTACTTTCACAAAAAATTCATAGTATTGAATATACTACGGCCATCCGTTTAACACCTTGTATTGGGTGATAAACTGAACATTTGGCTGTAGTGTGCAAACGTCAAACACTAGGCAAAAGAAAGAGCGTGTCACCGTCCAGATAGGATTCGTTCGCCTTCACGACTTAAAAAATCGATCAACTGTCATTTGCTCAGTCAGATGATGTCTTCTTTTTTAAATTTTAATGTATTGTTTTTCTTTTCAACCGGTTCAGCGTTTGACGCAACTGCACTCAATGACGTCTAACGAAATGTGCGCAGCTGCCGGACTTGTTGCACGCGGAATTGATAAATAAACGCCGCGAAGTGGATGTCTTATGTATATGTCTTATGTCTTATGTATGTCTTTTTTTTTTTCAAAAACTAATGCAATGTTCATTTGAAGTAAACAATCCTATAATACAACAATCCTAACAATCCTAACAATCCTATAATACAATCCAACTTCAACGGCGGACTTCAAGTGTCTTTCAACCAACTGCGAACATTGGAAATAAACCGCTAGCTATTTTGACATTTCAAGTCAATCGATTGTGTGTGTGTGTGTGTTTACAATCTAATTCCCACTGTCTGGCAGCGGTATTATGGATAGAATCTTCCTGCAACTGTTTCATATTTGCTGTTTACAGTTGCAAAAAGCCTAGATCCGGGGATTAGAAGGTGACAGCTCTACCGCGACTCCAATAGCCCATTTCAAGAACGCAAGCATTCCGAAGCTATCTTCGTACACAATAAGCCCCGCTCCAGTAGTGACATACTGAAACTTTCAATCAAGCGTATGTGCAATGCTTGATTGACGCGTATTTAGTGATTCACAATATCATAGATGTTTAAAAGCGGAACGTACCCGAAAAACAGCTTCAGTGATCAGCTCGATGACAATATCATCATTCTATTTCCATGGATGACCTGAAACTATATATAAAAAATAGTGTATCTAAAATGTTGATGTGCTGTTCCGTTTCCATGCACCGCTATTCTCATTTGTAGTAGATCTCATTGGCTTAAATGATGACATCAACTGGTTGGTCACTGATCTAGTCTCATCCAATACAACCGTTGCAGAATTGAACAACACTTATTAATAAAAAATAAAAAATAAAATAACATTCGTTGATCCCAATTAATACAATCTCATGGTACAATGCAACAAAACATCTATACAACCTGGTATCAACTGGTTGCAACTCTAATGCAGACCAAATTCCATTATTATTATTATTATTGTTATTATTATTATTATTTTCCAAAGGAAAATATCAATGATATGCAACTAATAATAAGATTTAGCTGTACACCGCTCAACTAGTAGTCTATGAATGTATACTGAAAGGTCCATGTAAAAAATGAGAAAAAAAATGACTACAATTGATACTGGCTCCCTCAACCAAAACATGAATTTATGTATGTGAAAACCTGTATGTATCCAAATAATAACATCCATAAACAAATATGATAAATATAAGAATACCTAGATATGCAAAACGGAAACACACGTACATGTATATAACAATTGAGACTCCATATCCCAAAAATTCAACATGATTTCGAATAATATACAATGATACGATGAAAACACCAAGATGTTACAATGAAATAGTAAATAATACACTCGTACACTTCTCCAGTCACACTCCAAGGACAGCAGTATAAGTGACTGAAGATCCCGTCCTGATGATTGCCGAAACAAATGGCCTATCCAATCACGACACCACTTAACAAATTTATTCAAATACAATCCCATACTGCCCACGATCGCATGCTAGTCCCCTATGAAAATAGCAGTTGAAATTCAGAAGTGCAATCCACATGTTCATGCTGAAAAGCCCAAAAACCAATCGAGCCTCTAATTGATCGGCATGCTCTAAAGTTAAATGGTTTCGAAATTCAATGATGACTCCATGGCGCACTGAAACCATCAATCAAATGAATACGGAAAGTACACGACATGACTAAAAGGCACACGATCTACAGTCGCACGCCCTCACCACACTACTGCTAAACCGCGTCTTATTTCGAGCCTGAAATGCTCAAAAAACAAATTGAGCCTTTAATTGATCTACATGCTCTTAAGCTAAATGTTTTTTGAATGTAAAGACGATTCCAAAGTGTTCCGAAATAATTAACCAAATGAGAACTAAAAACAAACCATATGATTTAAAGGTGCACGACCTTTAGTAGCACCTCCTCCCTCAGATATTGTCAAACAATATTTCCAAAATTTGGGAGTGGGACACAAAAAGATAAAATGGAAAGAGCTCACCCGGATTTTCAGGACATTCCGTTGCTGTGGTTATATCATCCAGCAACCAGAGCAGGTCCGTGTGCAGACCAGATTACATCCTGTTCTTGAGGATTTCACTCCAAGACCATGAACCAAACGATCCGAGTGACACGGCTGAACACTTGCTCCTCCTGCCGCGATGCTGTATGTTCGGTATTCCGTCTCCAGCGGGGACACTTTGTTTCCACACCAAGTGAAAGCCTCGTGGTAGACCGCAATCAACACTACTTATCAATTTCTACTGTCAAATTTTCTCGACAAAAACAAGCAGCGAAACACAAACACGTCAGTCCTCGAGCGCGACCTACTTCGATCATTTCAAGTCAATCGATTGTATCACTTAAAGTTCAATTGTAGTACGCGAAGTACGATTGAAGTAGGATAGCGAACTTCGCTACCTCAATCGTTTTTGAGAGCTCGGTAATAATCTTATGCGTGTTAGGTCTATTTGTCTGTGCCACTGCTAATATTTCTATTTTCTGATCATATGACTTTTAAGCATTTTATGAAAGGTTATGTCATTCAATCACCCTGGAGTTTTTCAGGAGCGCTTTTCGGATCAATGAAAAAAAAAAAAAAAGAAACACATAATCAACTGAATATATAAATACATCCATCTACAGTTTCATCGTGTTTCTTTGGCTATCAAAATACTGACCGAAATCACTACTTTTCAGGAAACAGTTCCCTTGCCGACTTCATCGACCACAGCATCCTATGTCTTTGGCACTGTTTGCTCTTCCGAAACTGTTGGTCGGTTCCGTGCAGCCAGTCCAAGTAGCCAAACGTGCCGAAGCATTCCGTGAACCTGTGGATGTCCAAGTAACGTTGAGTGAACCTAAAGTCTCGGTAAATCTTAAATCTTATACTCACTTGGCATGATGGTAATCATGATACTCCGAGCTGGGAAAGAAGGGCAGATGGTACCCGCAGTGATCTCGCACCGTATTGACGATGACAAGCGGGAACCACAGCGCAGCCGTAGCCAGGTGGCTCTTCATGAGGTGAATCCCAATAATTGGCGGAATCATATTGCTAAGGACGTGCTCCACCGGGTGACAGTACATGGCTGCCCAGGCAAATGGGGCCGTCCATTCATGGTGCTTTTTGTGGATGTGTTTGTAAAGCGGTTTCAGGTGTAAGAATCGATGAATGTAGTAAAATCCAATTTCGGCGAAGAATAAACACACGCAGAGATCCCGGACGACTTCAAAGGTGCTCGGTAAGATACGCACGTTCGGCAGGTTGGACTTTCCTGCCGTGTGAAAGCCGATGTAGGTCAATGGGACTCCGATAACGGTTTGATTGAAGAGGATCGTTTTCATCACCTTCTGGAGCCCGGTCCATTCGAGGGGTTCATTCATTCCTGGTTGGGTTTTGAACTTTCGAAGCCACCGGGGCCGATTGGTAACGTCCATCAGAACGAACAGTCCTCCAAAGGCCCAGAAAAATCCATTGACCCAAGTGGTCAACGCCCATATGTACAGGAATTCCGGTTCGTCTCCTGTGAATGCGAGATGGTGAAGCTGTTGATTTCGATGAGTGCGTTGTGCTTACCAATCGTATCCAGCAATGAGTTCCATTTGTCCTGCAGGAACGATCCGGATTCGTTGCGCAAACCTTCCAATGGATCCATTGCTGGTGCGGCGTGTTCGGCGTGACACACTTTTCGACTGAGACTGAGTCCGGAAGGTGTCGATACCATGCGATGAAATGGTTTTTTATGTCGATATCTGGATAAACTATGATATCCCTCACGATTTGACACAGAGATAAGATTAGATATGGCGTAGTTTTCTAACATGGTCAATAGATATGGGATGATGGGATCCATTGCAACGGTTCGTGGATAGCGTGAGTTTGAACTTTATCATCAATCAACATGCAGGGCCAAACGAACTTTCTCCCAATTTGATAAGCATTTTACGATGTTTGAAACATGCTCAAACAATAACAAATTCAAGCTATCTTTATCACAAACAGACATGCGTCTTCCATCAAAGCAACCGCATTTGTTTTCATTCATGGCTGTCACGGGTCTATCTTTTTGGCTTTCTTTTCGGTTCAAACGAATTCTAGAAAGTAAAACCGTTAATATCCGGCTAAAAGAGTTTTTCTCGATTCGTTTTCTTCTCCACTAGTTTTACCTCCGATTTCCCAGTGATACAACGCATACAATCAAACCCTAAATGAGTACGCGGTACGCGTGCGCTCTATTACTAACGAAAGAAAAAAAAGGTTGTCTGTCCCATTGCCGCTCGTCCAGTAGGGTAGGCAACAACTCCAAAACCAGAGCAGGAAAAGCCGCTCCAAGAAAGGGCACGTTGAGTAATGTTGAATAGTAACAGGCCCCGCAATGCCCGTCGCTCCTATCTGCCGACGTATCGAATGCAAACGCGAAGCACGTGGAAACGGCAGTAAATGGGAAAACAGGCTCGACCGGGGTTGTCGTCGTAGTCGCACTTCGGATGGGTTTCCACTTTCAATCTCCCTGCTCTTCATTTCTGGGGGAAAAACAGACAGATGGGTGATAAAGCGAAGGTAAGGTAGAATGAAAGCAAATGGACAGATAAGAATACCGTTGCACTTGTCGCGGCCGTTCGGCTGGGTGTACGATATGTTGTTTGGTGGTTCGAAATAGGGATGTCATGAATTTTGAGCAATTTAACATGAACACAGAGTTTCGGTGGACCTGGGTTTACATTACTGGGCTTCAAATGGAGAGTTCACAACTTCGAAGGACGGTGCGACCGACCTCTGGTCCTCACAAGTTCCTACCTCACGCCTCCACGAGTCATATGATCACAAAAGACTGCCAGCTGAAACATGGAGACGCTGGTTGGCGTAGCCTGGGCAATGCTGTCAATCTGACAATAGTGAAGTGAAGGGGAGGGACTGCAAGTCTTGTACCTGTAAATCCCGAGCAAAGGATTATACCAAATTGATAACAAATTCTCATACCGGGTTATCATAGTTTGATCACTGAATATGTTATCATTGAGGCTGAATAAAGAGTCAAAATAACAGAATGAATAATAAAAAAATACTCGTCAATATCATTATAATACCTTATTTTATTGTCAACATCTTGATAGCAAATTCTGTGATGAAGGCAAATTTATTAAATTAGTTTCAAATTCTGTTATCAATTTGAGATCATGCTAATAGCTGAAATCATTATTCTGATAAAAAGCATAATTTCTTGTTCAAATATGCCGATAATATTCATAGTTTCGCATTCAACTAATAATTTTCGTAAGAAATTGTATGTTTAAAATAATAACAAAGTTAGCCAGTGATGGCAACTAAATTTGTTATGCGATAACAGCTGAAAACAAAACGATATTTGGGATAACAGAACTTGTTACTTATATGATACCAGCTTGTTATTTTCCATTGGTAGAGATACCTTAAAATTATATCATATTATTATCTATTCTCTTTAAATTAACTTTGCAAACTATTTATCTCAAGAGCCTGGAGCAACATGACAAGCATAAAAGGCTCAAATTGTTTTTCAGCATTTCAGCATAACATTTACTTTAAAATTATACTTCTGAACTTCAACTGCTATATTCATTAAAAACCGGCATGCGCTTATAAGCAGTATAGGATTATATATAAATATTTAGTTTAGTGGTATTATGATTAGATAACCCATTTATTTCAGTAATCATCAAACTGGGCTCTTCGATCAATCCAATAATGGCTATCTTTGAAATGTACCTAGAACAGTAAGAAGATTTTTTCTTTTAACAATATATTTTATAAAATAATATCTTTCATTAACATTTTATCTTCGATATTTGGAATGATCTATTATGTTTTCAGTTTTTACAGGACTAGTAGGATATTAATACATATCTAATTTTTTTTTCTTTTTCAGTAACAATCCAGTGGACATATTTTGTACAACCGCATATTAAGTTCTCGTATTGACTTACAGGGTGCGGCAGAAAATAATGCGAAAATTTGTTCTATATCTTTCAAATCCCATTTTCAACTAATTCAAGCAATAATATCAATATTTTCGAGTGCAGTTATATTTATAAAGTCCTTTTAAACAAATTAATTCAATGTGTCCTCCATTTTTATTAATAACATCCTCGAGCCGACGCCGGAAGCCAGAGCATGCCTTTCGGACGTAGTCCTCCGACATTGGCTGCCATTTGCGTGTTATGGTTGACTTCAGGGTTTTCACACTAGGGTGTGATGTTTTGCAGGCTCGTGCTTCAACATATGCCCAAATCGAATAATCCAACGGACTAAGATCTGGACTGCTAGGGGGCCACAAATCCTCCGGCAAAAACTTCATGTTAGCGTTCAATTCATTGTTGGGTTCGATTGGAGGTGTGACACGGCGCTCCATCCTGCAGTAGGACAACGTTTTGGTCTTCGGAAAAGTTGGCCTTCACCCAGGGAAGCACTTGGTCCTTTAAAATACCGATATACACTTCGGTATTGATTTTAACTCCAGCATCAATGAAAATTGGCGGCATTTTCAAACCGTTGGACGCCACCAAGCCAAACATCATGACACCGGCCGGATGTTTGGTTTGAAATTTGAATTTCACTTTTTCCGGAACGTTCTCCATTTTCTGCGGTGAAATGAACCGGTCCGTGCGGCTGTTGGCCACAGCATCGATGCTGAAAAGGTTTTCGTCGGAGAACAGGATTATAATTTTTTCCTTCTTCAACAAGGAAAGCAATCTCTTGGAACGAGTCACTCGTAGTTCCTTGACCCGGTCCGTAATCAAGTAACGTTTCACTCTGGCTCTGGTAGATGCATGCAGGTCTTCTTTGATGATTCTCCGCATGGATTTCTTGGAAATATTGGCTTCCTTTGCAAGTTTTCTTATGAAACGCACCGGGTTGCGAGCAGTTTTTGCACGGACCGATTTGATCACGTTCGGCGTGCGTGCAAAGCGCGGACGTCTGCTTCCTGGCTTCCGCTGCTTGGGACCATCCTGCAGGGACTTTTTGATGCGGTAAACTGTTGCCAAATGGCACCCTACCACCTTGGCAATCTCTTTCGGCTTCTTCTGGGCGAGCAACAAACTGGTGATCACTTCTTTCGCGAACATTTTGACGAATTTGCAATAAAACAAATAAAATGTTTGGATGCAGCACTTGAAAGTAAACAGAAACAAATACACTTTCGACCGAAATTAGTCACTAGCTACACGAATTAACCCAATACTCAAGTTTGAAATTTGTATGAATAGCATTTTTGTCTTTTATGATACCTTAATTTTTTTATGTATGTGTGTATGTATGTATAAATGTTGGAAGCCACCATCCTAGCGGGGGCCTTGCCCTGCATAACTCAAGAACTAATCAATTAAATGGAACCAAATTTCACATGTGGAGTTTTCTGGAACCAAAAAATGTTTCTATGGTGATTCGAGACCCCTCTCCTCTCTAAAAGGGGTAGCTCTCATACAAATGAAACTGACATTTCTGAATAAGTCGAGAACTAATACAGCAAATGGAACCAAATTTGGCATGTGGAGATTTTAAAGGCCATAAATGTTTCTACGGTAGTTCGAGACACCTCTTCTCTCCCTAGTAGGGGGGAGGGGGGGGGGGGGGGGTGCTCCCATACAAATGAAATACAAGTTTCTGCATAACTCGAGAACTAATCAAGTAAATGGAACCAAATTTAGCAAGTGGGGTTTTTGGAGGAGAGAAATGTTTCTATGGTAGTTTGAGACTCCTCCGCCCTCTGGAAGAAGGGAGGGGGGTGTACATAAAAATGCAACACAAATTTCTGCAAAACTCGAGAACTAATCAAGTAAATTGAATCACATTTGGCAAATTGAGGTTTTTGAAGGCAAGAAATGTTTCTAAGGTGACTCGAGACCCCCCCCCCCCCTTTCTGAAAGGAGGGCTCATATACAAATGAAACACAAATTTCTGAATAACTCGAGAACTTATCAAGCATATGGAACCAAATTTGGCATATGGAGGTTTTCGAAGGCAAGACATGTTTCTATTGTGCTTGGAGACCCCTCCGTCATCTGAAAGAGGGGTCTCCCATATAAATGAAACACGAATTTCTGCATAGCTTGAGAACAAATCAAGCAAATGGAACCAAATTTGACATGTGGGGGTTTTTGAAGGAAATAAATGTTTCTAAGGTGACTTGAAACCCCTCCTCTTTCTGTAAAGGGGACTCCCATACAAATGAAACACAAAATTCTGTATAACTCGAGAACTAATCAAGTATATGAAACCAAGTTTGGCAGGTGGAGGTTTTTGAAGAAGAGAAATATTTCGTCCAGACAGCACATCAACGAAGATAAGAGTGGTATCCGACGGATCATGTTCTTGTCGATCAACGATGCTCTGCTCGTCGGTCCATCCGTACAACCTGTCTTGTTCTCAACTGTCGTCAACTTCCGCATGCCACGCTTCGTTGTCACCTGTGATGCAGAAAAGATGTTTCGACAGATATGGGTTCATCCAGAGGATCGCCGTTTTCAACAAATTCTGTGGAGGAATGATCCGTCGGAACCAATTCGTGTTTACCAACTTAAAATCGTAACGTACGGTCTTGCAAGCTCTCCGTTCCACGCCACTCGAGTTCTTGATCAGTTGGCTGTAGATGACGGTGCAAGCTACCCCCTCGCAGTGCCAGTCATTCGGAAGGGTACATACGGCGACGACGTTCTGACTGGGCACGATGATCTTCACACGTTGCAGAAAACCTGTAGACAACTAATTTCTTTACTTGCGTGCGCAGGGCTCGTGTTGCGCAAGTGGGCTACCAACGAAATCGCAGCATTGGATGGAGTCCCTACATAGCTGTGGGAAACCTCCAACACACTGGAGATCGATCGCTCAACGGCCGTCAAAACCCTTGGCCTACTGTGGTTTCCCAAATCCGACATGTTCATGTTTAAGTTTCCAGCTCTTCATGAGACAAACGTCATCACTAAACGATCGGTAGTATCCGAGATGTCCCGCCTATTTGATCCCATTGGCCTTCTTGGGCCCGTCATCGTCAACGTCAAGATGTTCGTGCAGACCCTTTGGGCGGAAAAGTTATCATGGGATATGGAGCTTCCCAAGAACCTTCAGGATTGGTGGTTGACTTACCGCCGTGAAATTGAGCTGTTATGGTCTCAGCAAGTGCCGAGAAGGATTAACATATGTAACATAAGTCCTGGGAAAAATTCAAAAGCTTGTACTTGAAATCAAACAATCGGATTTTAAAATGCTCTTCAGGGTATTTTATTCCTTTAATAAATTGTTGAAAAATATATTTACAGTACGCTCAATGGACTATTATCTTCGATTTTACGCAGTGTACGGCGAACATGTTGAATCAGGTTCTGGACGGTGTCTATATCTATTTCTTTCATCTTCCGCTTGATTCGATTAACCAATTGTTGCTCATTGTTAGCTTCCCAGCCATTGTCGTACACCATACGTTTGAGAACACTCCAAAAAATTTCAATTGGACGAGCCTGAGGCACGTTAGGTGGATTGTCCTTTTTCGGTACAAATGGTATGTTTTGCTCAGTTAGCCAATCTAATGTTTTTTTCGCGTAATGACAGCTTGCAAGATCCGGCCAAAACATGATTTCGTCGTCAGCGTGATATTTGTTGATGAATTGCTTCAATTTCGGCAAGCATTGGCTGATATACACGTCAGAATTGACAGCATTGGCCTTGTTTGGGCGTATCAAAGGCGCCGAGATACCCTTCGATGACATGGCTGCCCACACTAACACCTTTGGCTCATATTTCGATTTGCTGGCATATTTAACATCGTCTGGTGTTGTCTTAATGTTAGCAGTATAGAAGCTCAGTTCATGGTGCGAAAACGTGAAGTAAGATTCATCATCCAAAATTATGCACTTTCCATTTGCAAAATGCTCGCGACAAAGTGCACGGCAGCATTTTGGTATTTTTTCGAGTTGTTGCTGTGTATATTTTGGTGCACGCTGACGTTTCCGATAGATTACGTAATGTTTTCTCAAAATCCGATGGTGCTAATTTGCGTGTTGATTGGGCAACCTTGTTTTCAGCGCTTGACAGCAGTTTTTTCGTTGTTCTGGCACTCAATTTTGTTGGGCGACCACTTTTCTTTTTATTTTCCGGTTCTTTACCATCACGAAAATCTTTCAAAACACGGTATATTGTTGATTTTGATATTGCCTCGTCTTTGAACACGCTCAAAATTTCACTTGTACTAAGCCGTCCAAAAAGGTTGGCGACTTGTGCTCGTAAATCCAGCTTGTACGACATTTTTAATGGAAACTACTGCGCAATATGAGTTTGACAGTTCAGTAGGAACACAGATGAACTTGACAAGTACATTGGTTGACATCTGTGTGTTTGTTAATGCTGTCAAATAAACGCCTGAAAGTATTCCCAGGACTTATGTTACACATGTTATGACCAACTCTTTTCGTCATTACACTTTACACTGCTTCTGTGACGCTTCCGCAAAAGGCTACGGTTGTTGCGTCTATGTGGTTTCGGAAGACGAAATCGGAAGGCTACACAGTCACCTACTTACTTCGAAGTCTCGTGTCGCACCGCTTCGTGGCCAGTCCATTCCACGACTGGAACTCTGCGCTGCCCTATTTGGTAGAATTTACGGAACCTGCAGTTATGTGGACCGATTCGACAATCGTTCTGCACTGGATCGGATCAAAGTCCAATAGTTGGAAGGTCTTCGTATCCAACCGCGTCGCAGAAATTCAACGGTTGACCAAAGGACTCGAATGGAGACGCGTCCTCACTGACTTGAACCCGGCCGACCGAAACGGGAGTAAATGAAAGAAGAAATACACATTGGCAATCTAAAGATCAATGACAAACTAAAAGTTTGTTCGTGTAGGTCTGTCTCATAACCTGCTAGTAGACGAGTTTGTGATCGTAGCAATCGACATGTTTTGGTTGATTGTTTTCGAGAGCGGATGGGTAAAACGAAAGAGCGGGTTGAGGAAATTGACGTTTGCAGCAAATCGTGAACTGGCTAGTTGATTTCGCCTTTGCACACATGCACGGAAATGCACTCATACAATTTTGTTAGTTAGTTTATGTACAGATTGTGGAGCTGAAGAAAATATTTTCTTGATCGGAAAGCAATCCGCATGCTTTCAATAAGTCCCTGTCATTGGGAACTTTATTCCTTGGCTATGAAATTTTCTGAGTCTAATGCTCAAATGTTACATTCCATCACAACGAATAACTTGTTGATGGTTTTCACTCTTCGAACAATCAGAACACGCGTTTTGTGTCGTCTTGTTCGTTCTTTCACTGTGTACATGATTAAAGGAGTTTGACGTCAAACTCCGTCGTCTATTTAAACAGCAGGGGAGCAAAGAGGACGGCAAACTGGCCTCACCTGTTTATATCTCATTTACATGATATCGCTTATAATGGCGTTCACTGTGGGTATCAAGTCGCGTTGAAAATCGCTTCAAATAGGATCGCGTTCGCTTCCACTATGGGGTCCAGTTGATAGTTGGGTAGTTCAGGTGGGAATGGTCTACACAGATAACATATGTGAATTTTCTTTGTGATACAAATATAACAGCATGTATTTCATTCCACCAGAAGCAGCAAATTGCATAAAATATTGCTAACAAAGGTGGGCTGTCAACAATGTTGGCAATCTTTCATTTTCCAGGTTTTTTATTTTTTCTTTGTTTGTTTTGTGACGTTTCTTTTTTAAAAATGACTGAATTTTTTCTTCTTTTTTCCTTTGGGGGGGGTTTGGCAAAAGGAAAATATATTAACCCGCTCAAATTTGGTTTTTTTTTGTGATTTTTTTTTTATTTTGTGTTTGATGTTTTTTTTTTTTTTTTTTTTTTTTTTTTTTTTTTTTTTTTATATTAAAATTTACTTTCCCATTCAAAATAAATTTTTTTTTGGTGTTTTTTTTGGGTGGGGGGGGGGGGGGGCAAAAAATATTTTTTTTTTTTTTTTTTTATAAAAAATTTTTGGTGGTGGGTTGTTTTTTGGCGGGGGGGGGGGGGGGGGTGTGTGTTTTTTATATAAAAAAAAAAAAAAAAAAAAAAAACACCACACTTAGTATTTTTTTTTTTTTTTTTTTTTTTTTTATGGGGGGAAAAAAATAAGACACTAGTCGGCAAAATCGGAACTTTTTTCGCTCCCGTCGGCATTTCTGGTTGGATTTTATAGATTTTGCTACGCTGAATCCAAATATGGGCTCAGAAATGCTGTAACACGTCCAGTTTTTGAGAAAAATGTGATTTAAACTCACAAAAATACGTACTTCCGTAGTAATATGATCTACCTAAGCAACAACCAGAATATTGGCTCTGCCCTTTGCAAGTTGGACTTGGATTTTATGGAATGGACCTCCCTGAATCCATTCGTGAACACAGATTTTTCGCAACACGTAAGATTGATGAAATAAACCGGGATTTCATTCACAAAATTACGAATTTTCATGAAAATCAATATTTCCTATTTTGAAAACATGAATTTTCGCTCCACCCTTTGAATGTTGGGCTTGGATTTTATGAAATAAACCTCCCTGAATCCATTCGTTTTCACAGATTTTTCGTAACACGTAAGATTAATGAAATAAACCGGGATTTCATTCACAAAATTACGAATTTTCATAAAAATCAAGATTTTCTATTTTGAAAACATGAATTTCAGCTCCGCCCTTTGAATGTTGGGCTTGGATTTTATGAAATAGACCTCCCTGAATTCATTCGTGAACACGGATTTTTCGTAACACGTAAGGTTGATGTAAAAACCGGGTTTACATTCACAAAATTACGAGTTTTCATGAAAATCAAGACCCGTCCATTAATTACGTCGCTCAAAAATACAGATTTTTAACCCCCTCCTTTCTTTATCACATTTTTTGTATGGATTTTTGAAAATTTTTGTATGCATCGTCACTTTTTAAACCCCCCCCCCCCCACCTCCCTCTCAAAGCATAACGTAATTTATGAACGATCCCTTTAGCTGTGCCTCTTTGAGTATATTGAGTATATTGATGTTGCTTCTTACAGCAGTTTGGGAACTGAAGACCTTCAAAGTTCATTCATTAATTCAAAAGTCAGCTGCACAGAGCCCTTCAGAAACGCCTCATTAAATACTCTATTCAGCAGTGCCGTATTTTTAAGTTAGGATAGGAGTGAGCAAAACAGCATTAAAACACGCAAACACTCAAAAAACAAAAGAATAGACAGAGACAAAAGACTCTGTGTTAGTCACTATTGCTCTAGAGAATAAGGAAAAGATATGTTAAAAAAGAAAGCAAGAATCCTCAAGCACGTAGCTTAATGCGGCATTTTATAGAGCTTTTTGACGTTTAATTTGCGCACACTACTGCAAGATTTGAATCGAAGCAGTGCGAGTGAGAAGTCAACGAAGTTGTGGGAAACCAAACCGTGCATTAATACCCGCATGTTAGACAAAGAAAGACGATTAAATGTCGAAAAGGTCTATTGGCGTATTTGCGGCACAAAATTTGTGTCATTATTGCTGTCTTGCTTTGGCGTCAATTAATGCTCATGTTGACTCTCTTCAGCCTTGCACTTGCACAATCATTTTTATTCATTTAAAGCTAGCTATTTGAGTGTTACGGACGCGTTTTTTTTATTTTTGTAAAAATGTCGCGAATTTGTCTGAACGATCCGCAAACATTTTGTTGCATTTGTGGAGACGTGATATTGAAGGAACAGAGAAAGGGGTTTACACCTTTGTTGGAGACAGCATATCAGCTGGATTTTGACAAGGAGCTTCCAAATCGTGAGTTTCCATGGGTTCCAACATACTTCTGTTGCTCATGATACCGAACATTGCTTGGTTGGATGAAAGGTGATCGATAGTATAATACTGACACGATTTGATGCCGAGACTATTTGGTAACCATTTTTAAAAAACTTTGACAAACCACACTTATTGCTCTCTGGTCATCCAGTCGACGCCATTGGGATTTTCTGGGATCACAAAATCTCTTAGCCACGTCTTCTTCGAAAGGGAAGTAAAACCATTGGTGCCGGCCAATATGTTCATGGGTTCTATATGAAGGTTACAGGTCGCCTCCCTGGCGTGATGAACCAACCTCAGACTGAATGTCACTTAAGCAGTGCCTTGAATTTTCATAAAATATTCATGAGAAGTGAAAAGGATTTATCCCAGTGTTATGATTATGTTTACTTTCCCAGTTTTCATGGTAACCGCTGTCACTTCTATGCCAACTGAATATTGTTTGCTGCAATGAATGAAGTCGACTCCAAGTGCGGGTCAAAAATCTGCTGTCACTGTTGTTTTGATTATCAATCGGTAAGCTTGAATTTGATTGGACAAAATCTAAATGTCATCTTTTGTGATGATTTTTTTTTTATTATTTTTTACTATTAAGTGATATTGAATCCTAATACGAACATGGAAGAACCAGGGCCGACATCATCCTTCCAGAAGAATAGATGCTAGCAATGTTGTGCAAGAATACCCTGGCTGCCTTTACATATTTTTCGATCCCGACGGGTAATTGATATTCATTGTGCTTGATTGAATTTCATTTCTGACATTTAGAAATTCATATTGAAAATGAACCTGTTTACATGAATGAATATCAAAGCATTTTGAAATTCGAACGTACATTCTTCTGATTACGTTTGTTGTCACGAATTATCATTTGATTTTCGCGTGGAACTTATAGGTAGTCAATGTTATGTTGCCTGAAAATCGACGCTTTCGAACCTAACGAGCATGACTTTTATCAAGACTGCATCGAAACTGTACGAAACAAAGCCAAAATAATAAGGCTACACAAATGGCGCCTGAAACACACAATTTACTAAACAAGGGTTCGAAGTCGAAACAACTGTTTCCCAACAGAAAATTTTGAGCACCCCATTTCTCCTGCAAACATTTTCAACACCCCTAAGCGCCAACCGTGCTCTCACCAGTACCACCACACGTACGCAACGCAACGGATAGCAGCACCGGCCTTACTTCGGTCGGGCGCCGTCGTCGAAACATGCAAAGCGGAAAACTCATCGTCGTCGTCGTCGTCGTCGTCGCGACGCTTTTGCTGCTGCGGGCCCCCTCTTTCCTTCGTCGGGTGGAAAAACTTCGAACAAACATTCGCTTTTCACTCGGTTCGGCATCGCACATACTTTCAGTCGTGAGTTTTCGTTAGGATCGAACGGGTCGCGTAAATCTATCGTATTGCAGCAGGCAGCCATCGTAACCTGCAAACCACTGCTCTGGGGTGGGCAGATTTTTCCGCACATACCTATCAAAATCTTGAATCAGCAGTGAATTGTACTACCTGCCATATGTAGTTTGAAAATGGACGGAATGGGCAGATCCTTCGGGAATCGACGTCGGGCCTTGGCCGTGTATTCAGTGTAGAGGGGTGATCGGTGGTAGTGGCAGGAGCAACACACCCCCCGACTCTACCGGAATATCTTGCCATATCGTGATCTGAGGAGCAGAATTTCAACCCCCGTCGGGAAAATTGGGCCAAGCCGCATTTTATCTGCACAGGTTGTGCGGAATTCCGTGAAGAGCCTCGTTTAAATGGATTTTCCTCGACGAGTGATAGTGTGAATGAGTGAGTGCTAAAAAGCAACCATCCCCGCTTCACCTCCCACAACCGCACGGGAAAACGATATAGATAGTGGTCCGAAGGATTTTTCTCCACTGGTCGAGTGGGGAGGTGCCACGCGCCCCCTTTTTGTCGTCCCGTTTATGCGTTTGTGTCCATAGTGAGGGCAAAGATACGTGTGAATGAAGATTGAAGATCGTGATTGAAAAGCGGTGTTCGAAGGAAAGACCGGCCGTTCCCTCCCACATCCTTGCATCGACAAAGAAAGGTGAAATTTTAATGAATGGAGAAAAAAGCTGTGTGTGAGAGAGGATACCTCCTACTTCCGGTTTCGCTGGGGGTGGCTGAGGATGACCTAGTTTCGTCGGTGTTTCGGCCGTTTGGAGAAAGTTGATTTGATTGCGGCAAAGAGCAAATATTTTTTTGTTTGTGGAAGTTTACCGCACAGTGAGTGGTTTGTGGAAGATTGTAGGGAAATTCATTTGTTTGTGAAATTGTGGGTACAGAAGGCAGAAGCTGCTGGCGTCATAAGAAGAATTATTAAAAAGTTTGATAAGCGCACTTTATGGTGTTCAAATGCTGTGTGGTCCGAATTTTGAGTTTATTTCATCATTAAGAAAGTCAACGAACAAGAGCTCTGCAGCTGTGGACAAATTATGTGAGTTTCCTTGAAAATTAGGAAGGTACGTCAAAATAAACGAGGATGTTTTTTTTCTCAAATAAATCAAAATCTGAGCAGTTCTACAGGCAACAAGTCTCAAATACAAATTTTGCATAGTAATGGAATCCTATTATTAAACCGTTTGGTTAAATTCGACTCAAAGACGGTAAAATATATTTAAAAAAAACAACATAATGATTTTGAGCCGCGTGACAGATAAATAATGATACTAATTTAGAATTTTTTTCGAGAATTACATGAAGAATAAGATTCAATTCAATAAGACTCAAATGTGCATGATGCATTTATTGAATAGTCTTGCTTAACTACATATTGTTTATATACACGCAAAAAAAAACCGCAGTAGAAACTACCATTTCGAGGGTTACATTAAGCGCAAACACCAACAATTTTGAGCTGACTATAAATGCGTTTGATTTTACCATGCCTGCGATTAGATCAACCATAGTGTGGTTGATATCAATATGAAGTCTGTCAAATATACCACAAACGTTGAAGGTTCTACCATAAACGTAGCAAGCTTGACTGAAATTTCATGGTAGTTTTGAAGATAGGCATAGTCGAGTAAAATGGTAGTTTCTACTACAAGATTTTTTTCTGTGTAGATACCGACACTTGGAGCATGTAAAATAACTGAATAGCCCGAAATTAGACATTCTTGAGATAAGGAGTGTATCGAATATAAGCTATCCACATACATTTGCGTTGTACGCATGTATTTGTGATGGTTTTTTATGCTCTGAACACTGCATGCTGTGCGTTTGACTGTCAGCTTTGTTTTGTTTACTTGTTGGTGCAGTTCAAATTCTGCGTTTTCAAAATGTCGCGTATTGAAAAGGAAGTGAAAATCAAGGTCCTGGACACATGGCTAAGTGAGAAGGGTATTACTATGCGAAAATTGGCGAAGCGGTTTGGAATTCATCATGCGAGTGTTAAAACCATCATTAATAAGTTTGGGGAACACTATTCTTTGGATGAGCTACCAGGAAGAGGCAGAAAACCCGGTTCTTCCAACCCGAAACTGGAGCAGAAAGTGGTATCTCTAATCATGAAGAACAAATCAATGTCAATACGTGATTTGGCCAAAAAAGCAGGAACGAGTGTCGGAATGATCCAGCGTATCAAGAGGCGAAACCAGCTGAAGACCTACAAGAAGCAGAAAATCTCGAAACAAAGTGCAGAACAGAAGAAGCGAGCAGCAACAAGGGCCCGGAAATTGTATTCGCGTCTTTTGCAGCGTCCGGATGCATGCGTTTTGATGGACGATGAGACCTATGTAAAGGAGGACTCAAAAACCCTTCCAGGTCCACAATACTTTACTGCCGTCGTTGGGGAGGATGTGAACGATACGAGCAGGTCGATTCAAGTGGAGAAATTTGGCAAGCAATATGTTCCTGTGGTTTGAAGTCAGCCATTTTTTACACTACCGGAACTATAAATGCGGAAATCTATCGATCTGAGTGTCTCCAGAAGAGATGGTTGCCTTTATATAAGAAGCATAGTACACCTCCACAGTTTTGGCCGGATTTAGCGTCGGCTCACTATGCCAAAACCACTCTCAATTGGCTTGCGGAAAAGGGTATAGATTTCGTTGAGAAAAATATCAATCCACCAAATTGCCCTCAGCTTCGACCCATCGAACGTTACTGGGCAATCGTGAAGAGGGTCTTCAAGAAGACTGGTAAGGCAGCTGGGAACATGCAGGAGTTCAAAAAAATTTGGGCTCAAGCGTCCAAAAAATGCGATGCAACACTTGTCCGGAACTTGATGAAGAGCATTCGATCCAAAGTTCGAAAATTCGTGAAGGAATAACTTAAATTTCATCCGGTCTTCATTATGTTCAAGTTTAACCTCGTACAATAAAGGATCAATTTTTTGTATGAATAAAATATCGGTTTTCAACATAATTTGAAAGAAAGTTTGTGGATAGCTTATTTTCGAAACACTCCTTATAGGAAGATGACGTCTTCGACAAATACATCTGTTTGAGTGGCTAATGCCTTTTGGAAAGTGTAAACATTAGTTAACTTTTTGTATTACCTGCATCCTGAGATCTAGATCAGTTATGCATTTACAATTCCTCCTCAGTTTTCGCGACAACATTGTTGGAGTAGATCTTACGCTTCAGGTTGGCCCAGAAATTCTCGGTGGGACGCAGCTGGGGGACGTTGGGCGGGTTCGCCGACTTGGGTAGCACATCGATATTCAGCCGCTCCATCTCCTACAACGATCGCTTCGAGTAGTGGTCCGACGCCAGATCCGGCCAGAACACCGCGTCTTCGTCCTTATGGTATTTCTTGATGAACGATGCAACTTCCGGCAGGCATTTCGTACTGTAAATTTCCCCGCTCACGGCCAGTCCGGAGCGAAAGAAGAGCGGCTTTGACATCCCCTTCTCGCTGATTGTCAGCCACAGCAGCACCTTCTTGGGGAACCGCCACGTCGCGGTTTGCCGGGAAAATCGAGTTGGCCATCTTATTCAGACGCTGCCGCTGCGTCATTGCCTGCAGCTCCGAAACCAGTGGACGCGACTTCCGCTTCCCTACATGTATGTTCATGTTCGCCAGGTACTTTTTCACTGTTTGGCCGGTTGAACCGATCTCCCGGCCAAGCGCACGCAACGATGTAGCCACTTTTTCCTCGGTCTTCCTCTTCAGCATCCTTTGGAGCTTCTTGTCGCTCAGGGTCGTCGGCGGTCCCGAACTGGTCTTTCTTCCGATGCTCTGATTGTTGTCTAATAGTGGCAAGATGTTGTAGATGCCGGAACGGGCATATCCGGCGTCCACAAAGTACCGCACGATGTCCGTTTTCGACGCGGCGGGGTGCCGTTCTTTGAACGCGCACACTTCTGAACGGAGTTGCTTTACTGTTTTTGCCATCACGGTTTTAGTTCGACTGATAAAGCTGTCAAATTTTGTCTGCTGACTCATGGGTTACTATGATTGATGCTGCAGTTTTGTCAGTGCGGGTGAAGGTAAGCCCATGAAAAGTCAGCAATTTTTGTCCATCTTTATCAATGCAAACGTTAATAACGAGGCAGTCCCATGCTCCCTATCCAAATCGTTTTACTTGGGTGCCCAGATGGTCCCTCCCTTTTCCCGTTATATGTTATTTAATATTTACTATATTTTGTACACAACAAATTAAGATATCATTATAGACAAAAATCCTAATTTATTCAAATTCCAGCAATATCGACAGCAATTGGAGTGAACGAAGAGTCCGGTGTGATTATTTCTGAAATAATTGGCTTATTTTACCATAATAGCACTAAACACAATATTTAAATATAATCCTACATTGCTTATAAGCACATGCCAGTATTTTATGAATATAGTAGTTGAAGTTCAGGAGTGCAATTTGAAATAAAATGTTATGCTGAAATGCTGAAATACAAATTGACCCTTGTTGCCTGTCATGTTGCTGCAAAGATGATTCCAAGGGTGCTGAATAATAAAATAATAAAATAAGAATGAGAAATATACAATATGATTTACAGGTAAACAATCTTCAGTTGCACCTCCCCACTTCGCTATTGTCAGATTGACGCCAACCAGCGTCTCCATGTTTTAGCTGGCAGTCTTTTGTGATCATATGACTCGTGGATATTATATTAGGTAGGAACTTGTGAGGACGAGAGGTCGGTCGCACGCTCCTTCGAACTCACCATTTGAAGCCCTGACGACAATGATTGTGAGATACACAAAAACTCTGCGACTATGCACGGAAAAACCAAACTATCCTAAATCAAGTGTGACAGTACTCAAAATTAAGTACTCTGATAAGACTACCATTTTGGTTATAATTTTGTTCTCACTGGTATTTAGTTTTCACTCAATGCTGAAGTATGATAAATTTTATCCAATAAGTTTTTTTTATAGAAAATGATGAAAAAAAATCATAATTGTATTTAGGGAATTGTTTATTAAGCCTTTCATGATTACATTACTCAATATGTCCACCATTACCATTACCTTCTCAATGTATGAGTCAGTCATCGAGTTTCATGCCTTGGTAAAGGAAGCTTTCAGGGTGCCAACACTGCACTATGGTACGAATAGCCAAATTTCGCGACAAAAATCGACACATTTTGAAGATACGAGTTGGTATCTAGTTATTGTATTAAAAAAGTTGTAGAAGTTGAAGTGTAAAAAAAATACGTTTTTCACGATATCTTACTCACCTATTTGCAAATATTTGCAAACACAATATACGTAAGCTGAAAGTAAAAACTTCCACCTACAAGACATATGCAAAATCATGTGTGCCCTTTTATTCCCTTGTGGAGTAAAACTCATTTTAAAATTGGTAATTTTGTATTTTTTCTGCATAACCTTCGATCAGCAGCATCAACAATTACCATCAAAGTGCCTAACAACGTGAGATTTTTATGAATATGTTTATATTTTTAAGTTAACCCATCTCCATTTATTTATTACCATTTATATCACAGACAAACAGACATAAAACATTGAAAGTTTCGCACTACAAATAATCGTCACTAACACACCTGTGCCATCTGTTGAGCACACTGTGATGGATGATAAAGCTGAAAAGATGGAGGTAGTGTGCTAACGTCAAACGTAAGGGAATCAACTATGTGCGCCATCTGTGGCGATACTACCAACTAAGAAACATTTGAATTAAGGCGTAAAAAAAATAAAGAAACCCGAGGCGAATTCTACTAATAATACTGTATAATACTGTATACGTAGTTTTCACAAACCAATTCATACTGTATGCCAAACCAATTCATACTGTATTTTTAAGTTCTTCGTGGGTTACACTAGTTATTACATTAGTTTATTTCACGCGTAACAAATCCTGTGTATTAATAAGATGTCTCGGCTTTTTTTTTGCACCGATATTTGAGCATGGTCAATATCGGATGAAAAAGGAAAATACTCATGTTGGTGCGTTAACTTTGAAGCCAGCTGTGGTCCAAACCACTTTATGGAAACAGTTCAAATTTTGTCCACATTATTTAATATAATTGTTTAGGCTATGGTGACATTTTTAATATGCTACCTAAATACGGATTTTTGAAATTGGTTTGTCCAAAAACGACTTTTTTCACATATGTTACGAAAACTTCAAATTTATAAACTCTATCAACATGAAATTTTGGTCACATAAGGTTTAAACATTGGTTATAGTGTTTTAAAATTTTTAGTCAAATTTTTAGTCAAAATATTGAAAATTGACAAAGTTACAGAAGGTTGAACATTGCGTTTTTTTTAAAGCAAAATTATGCTCGGTTTTTTTTTTTTGCTACTGAGTGTATATCACTAGGCCATTCTGACTTGTGAAAAGTAGTGTGAATAATGAACATAAATGCACAGCTTTTAACCCAAAGCGTGTGACGCCCTTTCATTCATGTGGAGGTAAACGAATGATTTTAGCCCTCCTCAGCAGCAACACCAACATGTGGAAAAACGATAAAAGAGGATCTGTGGTTGGCTGTTCCGCATGAAATTCGTTTCGTACATTACATGAATAAGGTGTTATGACGGCACGAATGTTTCTTACAAATTATGAAGCATGTGTTGCAATTCAGAAGATGATCTCAACGTATATGTTATAACTTGGTTACTGACATATTAAGTAAATGTATAACACAGGATAATCGTATCAATTTTACCATGCGTTTAACCTGGGGAAGCAGTAGCCATACTATTACAAATACGGGCTGGCCAAATAAAATTCACCAAGCTGGCAGATTCACATCAGATACTTTATTATTTAACTGAACTTGCTTAATTTATTACAAATAGCCACAATTAGTTTTAGTACTGCTGTACAACGGACTGGCATTGACTTGACTAATGTTATAAGATGATCATTAGACCATTATTCTTGCTCTATTCCTGCCATAAGATCGCCTGGATTTTTGTGCGTTCGAACATGAATTCGAGGTTCGAGCTCCTCCAATATGGGCTCGATTAGATTAAAGTCTGACGATGGAGATGGCCACTCCAAAACCTTTTCCTTTTCTTTTGAGAGCCATGATTTAACTAGCCTTGAAGTATGTTTGGGATCGTTGTCCTGCTGGAAAGTCCATCTTTGCACCAGGTGTTCAGCGGCATATGGAAGCTTAGTGGTCTCCAACAGTTCCCTGTACACTAGAGAACTCTTGATTCCTTGAATTCGACGTATTGGACCGACAAGCTTTCGGCTCATACAACCTGAATCGTCGTTCATACCTCAATTCATATTTATGAAGTTTTGCCCTAAACCATGACATTTCCGCCGACATGTTTGACCGCGTTGAAACCTGGTATCTCGGATTATATCGGCTGGCAGAACTGAAGTGAGCCTATCGGTTCTTTGTAGATATCAGTGGATTCTTTGCCGGTCGATGAGCGACAAGTTCAGCCTCACAGAGACGACAGTTCGGGAACTCAGGTTGAGCTGCAAGTTCTTCACAGCATATTGGGAGCGTCTTTTGCTTTCCGTGGGTCATTTTTAACGACTCGGATCATTGCTCTGTCTTCTCTTTCCGTTGATTTTCGTGGCCTGTTTTCTAGTTACGTGTCTGTCAAGTGTGAGTGCAAAAACCAGGGGCCTGGCAACCCTATCCTATTTACTAGCATTTGACAGTATGCAACATATCGTGGGTCTTATTTGAATAGGGCCCATCTGACGTTCGTTACTACGGGTACGAACGCCAGTATTGTTTACAAACAAAGCATCTTTTGACGTTTGGTTTTAAGAGATGTTAGCTGCAGGAAAGACACAGCCCGCCAGGTCCCTGGCAAAAACCTCTTGTAATTATTTCCTACTGTCGTGTGACTGACGCTGAACTGCTGAGCGACCAGACGGTCTGTTTTTTCCGAATTTTTTTGGCATGAACGACGGCATTGCGAGCATCGTTACTCAACGATTTCTTCATCACAGGTAGTTACAAACTCAAACACAACAAAAAACCATTTGCTTGAACCTCTTGAACAAAGAACGTGAGTGAAATTAACACTGAATGCCTTGGTGCACTTTTTCTGTCCAACTTTATTTTTACAGCTCATTGTGTTTTGAGATGAATACTGAAAGTAGTCTATCGAACATTCAACATTTATTATCCTATTTCAAACATCATATTAGCAGCGGCTGGATAGTCAAGAGGAAAATGGATATAGTTTTTTTGCTCAGGAAGTACCAGCACATTGGTCCCAAGTTCGGCCGGAAGCTTAATGATTCGCCCCCTAATAACGTAACTCACACCAACACACCCTCAAATATTCTGTCAAAATAACAAAGCAAATGGTGAAAAAATCATAATTTTATTTAGGGAATCGTTCATTAAGCCTTTCATGATTACATTACTCAATATGTCCACCATTTTCTCGATCACCTTCTCCAAACGGGGACGGAATCGAGAGCATACCTTCTCAATGTATGAGTCAGTCATCGAGTTCCATGGCTCGGTAATGGAAGCATTCAGGGCGCCAACACTTCGGTGAGATCGTTCACAGGCCTTAGCCTGAACGTATGCCCATATTGAGTAATCCTAAGGATTCAAGACCGGACTGATAGGAGGCCAACTATCCTTCGGCTAAAATTCCACGTTTTCATTCAGCCACGCTTGAGTCCTTTTTGAGGTATGACACGGTGCTGCGTCCTCTTGGAAAATGACGTGTTGGTGTGCTCTAAAGTTGGCTTGCATCCAAGGCTGAACGTGGTCCTTCAAAATGTTCTTGTAAACCTCGGTATTAACTTTTAATCCAGCTTTGATAAATACTGGAGGCATTTTTCAAGCCATTGGACGCAACTGCCCCAAAAACCACGACTCCGGCCGGATGTTAGGTTGTAAACTTGAATTTCACGGTGTCTGGAACATCCTCAATCTTCTTCGGCGAAATAAACCTGTCTGTGCGTGTGTTAGATACGGGATCGATGGTGAAAATTTTTTCATCGGAGAATACGAAGATGGTATGCTTCTTTTTAAATGCGGACACCAAACGTTTCGAGCGCTCCAGCCGTGGTTGTTTGATTCGGTCCGTTACAAGGTGGCGCTTTACTCTTGCCCTGGACGAACATTTCAAGTCATCTTTGACCAACCGTTGCACAGTGGGAAAAAAGTACATGAATCGCAAAAGAATTCGATAATTCAGCTCCAAGTAGCACAAGGTTAGTGAACAATAGCATTTTTTATGTGAAAATTCCTGGGAAATCAAGTGAAAGGAGTCTCACTTGCCGCAAAATTCAGTGGACGGAGATATTGGGCTTATTTTACCTCAATTCCCCCGTATTTTCGAATAATGCCCAGTAATCTATGCTTGGAGGAGTCTGCGGTTGTCAAAATAGGCCTATTCTTATGTAGAATTTCCCTAGAAATTGAATGGAAGTAGCTGCAGCCACCGCACGGGTCGGGTAACAGAGATATTGCTGATTTTACCCCACTTCCCCCATTTTTCGGAATATTGCCCTTTTATCCATATGCTTTTCAGATGTCTTTGGAATAAAACAAGTTAACTTGGTCCTTTCGGACCACCACAAAAAAGTATATTATCCATTACCATCAGATAATTCATCTTCACTCAAAGTTGTCGCTCATCTTCACTATATTCGTCATAGTTTTCGCTAGATTGGGAAATGTTTTCGCGTTCCTGTTCATCAGATACACAGAACTGTAGCATCTGCGCTTCGAACTCTCGGTCATGCTTTCAGAATGATTTTTTGCCGCTTGATTTGACGCCATCTTGGGATTAGACCAAGTCAAAGCTTCTCTCATCATATCAGTAAGGTTACCCAAGTAACCACAAGCAATATATGATTGCACTTATTCAACCCAAAATCAACATCGGTAATGCGGGATCGCATCAATTCAACAGTGGTCAAGTAATGAAGCGTTAGATTAGCTTAAGAATGTAGTGATGCATTACCAATGCAATAATGCTACTTTAGCAATGTCTTATGGCATTACAAAAGATATAGCATTAGTTCGATCTTAGTGGGGCCCTTTTCAGCTTTCATCCAACTTCAATGGTGCACTAGACGTAATACATATGCCCTATATATGCAAGCTATTACAGCCTCGTGGTTACTTGGGTATCCTCCGCAGCAATTTTCCGTGCAAAGTGCAATCGGGAGAACTTGTGTCGCTTGTGACTTGTTTCTCCAGCCTGCTCGTCGGCGAAGTTCATCGTAAATGGCTAGAAATATCGAAACATTTATTAGCAATATATATTTCCACATAGGGTAGGGAACGGCTTAAACAGGGGTCACTATTTTAATCACTTGTTAGGAAATAGGTCTATAACTCCTACATTTTCCAAATTATTTCATTTTTAATGCTACGATAATAAGCTTTATCTATTGAGCCAATGATTCGATGTGTGAATCATGATTGATTACCAATTTATTACTGTCATTTACTTTATTCCATGGCTATGAAATTTTCTGAGCCTAATGCTCGTTGCTGAAGGTATGTTCCGATAGACCAGACGTAAGCAGAGGGATTAATATCTAAATATTGGCAGTTATAATTACAGATTACAAACAGCTTCATCAAATGTCTCAGGGGCTGACTAAACTGCTTAACACCCGTCCCGTACCCTACCTTATTTTTTTTATTAAATTTACCAAACATCAATTCCGGTAGGTTTTATTGTTGTCCAACTTTTTAGATGAAAGTGCCAGACTGCTGATGAGCCGAATGTTACTTATCAAATCCACGTCAACCCCAAGAATTTCAGCAAACTTTTGAGGCTGCGCAAGTAGCCTCCTCGCCATGTTGCCATTAAAGGGCGATACGGTCAAAATTTGATCAATATCAACTTGACGTATTTCTTTCAATTTTGCATTTAAAAAACCTGAACACCCCTCATTTTGAAGGTGTGAGTGTGTAGAATGTTGCTCCTATTTTGATTTTGGAATTCACTCTTCAGTTGTCAAAATGCCGTCCAAGCAAGAAGAGCAGCGTAACAAAATTTTGCTCGCGCATCGCGAAAATCCGAGCTACTCGCACGCAAAGTTGGCAAAATCGCTAAAAGTTGCCAAATCAACCGTTACAAATGTAATTAAAGTGTTTGGGGAACGTTTGTCGACAGCCAGGAAGTCTGGATCGGGGGGAAATCGAAAACCGGAAGCCGCTGAGACGACAAAGAGAGTTGCCGGTAGTTTCAAGCGAAACCCTAACCTATCTCTCCGAGATGCCGCAAATAAGCTGGGTGTGTCGTCTACAACCGTGCATCGAGCCAAAAAACGAGCCGGACTATCGACTTACAAGAAGGTAGTGACTCCAAATCGCGATGATAAACAAAATACGACGGCCAAAGCGCGATCCCGGAGGCTGTACACGACGATGCTGACGAAGTTTAACTGCGTGGTAATGGACGACGAAACCTACGTCAAAGCCGACTACAAGCAGCTTCCGGGACAGGAGTTTTATAAGGCAAAAGGAAGAGGAAAGGTAGCAGATATTTTCAAGCACACGAAACTGTCAAAGTTCGCAAAGAAATATCTGGTTTGGCAAGCCATCTGTACCTGTGGCTTGAAAAGGCAACATTTTCATAGCTTCCGGGACTGTCAACCAAGAAATTTACGTGAAAGAGTGTTTGAATAAACGTCTGCTGCCTTTCCTGAAGAAACACGGTTGTTCCGTACTGTTTTGGCCGGATTTGGCATCTTGCCATTACGGTAAAAAGGCCATGGAGTGGTACGCCGCCAACAACGTGCAGGTGGTTCCCAAGGACAAGAACCCTCCCAACACGCCAGAGCTCCGCCCAATTGAGAAATACTGGGCTATTGTCAAGCGGAACCTAAAGAAGACCAAAAAAACTGCCAAGGACGAGCAGCAGTTCAAGGCAAACTGGCTTTCTGCGGCGAAGAAGGTGGACAAGGTGGCTGTACAAAATCTGATGGCAGGGGTCAAGCGTAAGGCCCGGCAATTCGGATTTGGAAAAGCGGAAGCCTAACTGAATATTTTTCCTGAATTTTATACTAATTGAACTTGAAAAAGAAATTTAATTTGATTTTTTAAATAAACGATTTCACCGATTTACACGCGTTTTCCCTTGACCAAATTTTGACCGTATCACCCTTTATTTTAGCTTCCGCAGCCTCCAACTTTGGGGCGGTTCAGTTTGAAGTGAGCTTCAAGCTCATCTGCAATTCGGCGTGCTTCCTTCTTAACTTCTGGGTGGGACATGGCTGGATGGTTAGGAACAGCTTTCTTAGCAGAATTTCGTATGAGGCCTTCTACCACGTTCAATCTTGAATGAAAGAAGGATGGTCCGATTCGTTCATCATCTTTCAGACATAGTGGACATGCTTTAGTGTTTCGGTTTCCAGAATGGCGTTTGCCGCCTTGCCATCTATCATCGAATAGACTGCTCTGATCTTCACTCGCAAAGTCCCGTTTCCAGCGTCGAAGATGATGGGTGAGGCATTCAGTTCATCCACCTCCTTAAAAAACTGGTCGAAAAGCTTTAATGTGATTTCATCCGTTTTCATTGTCCAGTGCATAGACCGAACGCTACAAAACATGTCGGATTGGGGATTTGGATATCCGTAGATTTCATTACCAGTTTCAAGGACATAAAATGCTCCGTCAATAAGGAATCATCTTTCCCTAGAAACTTAGCCTGGTTATAGTGGTTTAAAATTTAACACCTCCGAGGTGCCTATAAGTGGTATGGAGCATTATGGACTAGGAAAGCTCCAAAAAATTAACCGGTAAGTGTAATTATTTCATTTATTCGAGAGCCCATTTTTATTCTCGTCGCTTTGAAATTGTAGGCATTGCTGCATTGAAGAGTTTGAAGAAACCATCAATGACAACTTCGAGGTGTTGAAGCAACACATTCGCTTGGTGCACAAATTTACCACGAGCAAAAAAAAAAACAAGCAAACCGTTGAAATGTCCCCAGTGTTACTTCCAAAAGAATGTACCCGAGAATGTAATCAAATACATTTTGTTTTATATGAACTTTTAGGTTTCTTTTATTGAATTTAGTGAATGAAAGTTCACCAGAGCAAATTTTCTAGTAATATTTTCAAAAACATAAAACTCAATCTTGGATAATTTTTACTGTCGATTCGCTTTCAACAAACAGTTAATTTCACTCATCATTGAGTTTTTTCAGATTTGGATACTTTGTGAATAACTGAATTATGACTGGTTTTACGTTGCTGTTAAGATGAGTGAAAATGACTTAATTTTGGGCAGTTCGGTTTCTCCGTGTGGCGAATAATTTGGTTACTTCTTTAAAATCCTAGATAAAAAAACACCAATATTCCTAATGAATCAGTTGCATTTATAAATTTAAATTTAAATTAACACTTCACTTGAGCATTTTTTAAAAATAAAAAAATTAAAACTGAAACGCTTTTTCAAACAATCACTAGTAAACCAGCAAATTTCTTTAAATTCCACTAGAAAAAGTTAGACAGATATTTCGTCTGCGACCTACAGTCTTCTTCAGTGTCTGTGCGTGACGCTTTTTTTGCCAACTTTACAAATTTTGGGTGTAGGAAGACCAAATTACCCCAAATTGCCCTAAATGTGTTTCGTTGACCTAGATTTCAAATTTGTTCAAGCTTCAAACTTGTCTCGATCTGATCTAAACGGATTTTTATCTGAAACATATTCCTATTACATCGTATACATTTCTAATAAAATCATTCTTATGCATTCAATTTTTCTCTTCCTCCACAGCTCTCGATGCTCAAACGATAACATACTGCAAAGGTGCAATTTATGTGCAGTGCATGATTGTATGGCAAAATCTCTGCCCGAGGTGTATTTCCTTTCCTCGATTGCCACCTTAAACTCGTATCCAAAGAAGGAAAAAGTAATAGTGAAAAAAGAAAACAGAAAACCAAATTGCTAGGG
This sequence comes from Aedes koreicus, assembly GCA_024533555.2. Classification (NCBI taxonomy): domain Eukaryota; kingdom Metazoa; phylum Arthropoda; class Insecta; order Diptera; family Culicidae; genus Aedes; species Aedes koreicus. The sequence goes on from JAHHFK020003403.1 coordinate 519,787, forward strand.
ATGTGTGTAACCCGTGAACGCAAATCGGATAGCAATCAATGGGCATCCCCGGTGAGCTAAGTTTTTCGTCGGTTTGAAAAGGACCCAAATACCTGGGCCGGGCTACTGAGCCGAAGAAAAATTTCTAAATAAACCCAAGTGAAACGCGATGGCCTATTTACCGGCAGGAAGCAGCACCGAGCAGCAGCGGAACCGGCAGGCCGACGTCGACGATGACGGCACCGGGAAATTTGCCTGCCGGCTGAGCTGAACCGTGTCCTTGCCGCAAGTGTGTAAAGTGAAGGAAAATTTGTGTGAAAAAGCTTTGAATATCCTACCTTCTATCCTACCTACATAAAGAGGAAAGTGTTTGTTTGCGTGTGTTGGTGAAAACGTGTGCTAGGTGAAACAAAAAAAAAACGCATCTGATAACAGCAGAAAAGGAAGCAAAGCGATCAAAAGTAAGTTGCTTTTAGTTGGCCCTTTTTTCTCGGATAGGTGGGTTGGATCTCAACAGGTTCAGGTGAATTTAGGGATGGAAATTAATTGGGTGCAATCAATTTAGGACCGTATCAATTAAATTACCAGCCAGAAGTATGGAGTCAATGTAAATTTTGATGGAAGAGGAAGTCTATTTGCGGTGCCGATGCTGTCGGAATGATTTTTGTTTTATTTCGTACCATAGCTAGGGACGTCGTGAAATAATCGATAATTTCGATCAATCGCGATAATAATCGATTGTTTTGTAATCGATAACCATCATAAGGTCGGTATCGAGTTCGAAAGAAATTTCTTTTTCTATCCCAAACCCATGGTAAATTCCGTTTACTGAAACGGAAAAGTAAAGAATCGAAAATAAATTTCTGCAGCAGTATTCACCCGAAAAAACGAAAAATAAAATTGGAATTTGTAAGGTTTCCACGCAAACTAATGGGAGCTGTCACTTTTACTTTCGGAAAAATATTCCGCTCGATTATTCCGTTAGTGAAAGTGTCATTTCGTTCCATGCAGATCAATTGTCAAAATTCCGCTTGGTAATATTGAACAACATTCCGTAACCTCTCTACTTTTTAAGTCGATACTGGCCTATACCAACTAATCGTCGTAATCGATTATTTGTGGTCTATTATGAATCGATTTTACGATAAAAATGTGTTCAAATTGCTTTAATATGAATATTATTTCCTGTTATTACTGGTATCACCGTGATCAAAATGAACTTTGTGAGGTTAAAGTGATAGTGTATTAAAAAACGTAGTAGCCCTCAGAAAAACTCACGTTACTTTATTCGGTGGCGAGTGCAACACGTTTCCTTTTTTTCACATTTTCATTGCGGGGATCATTTCTTACCTTCTTAAAGTATTCTTGTTTTAGTTTTATCCATTTCCATGTGTAATAATTAAGCCAAGGGAAATGTTTAGAATTAATATCAACTTGTTAACTCTTAGTTTCCATAAATTGTCTTAGCAAATTATTGTACATATTTACATATTATAGTGGGGGATTTAATCATTTACATCATCACTACAACCATAATTATTTAAAAAAAATGAAAAACAAACAGATCTTCCAACTTCTTTTTTTAATTTTATTTTATTTAACGCAACGCATCCTTTGGGCCCATTGAGTTTGAGTGAAGAAACCACCATCAAGTAATCACTGACATCGGAATTTATAGTATCATTTCTTATCATCATTACTACAAACAAAGTGATCTAAGATGTTTTTACTAGTTGGAAGAGTCACAGAAGTATTTGAACAAACAATGTTATACGATTTTAAAAGGCTCTAATAACGAACAATAACATTATTATTTGCCAAATTAATGGGAATATTCATGTCGCCATGTGCGTTACGGGATATAAGATCTACCACCGTACTCAAGTCTGAATTAATTCAAACTAGGGAACATATTTGTTTTTGTAGTCTAAGGAACATTCTTATTACATTTTATGTCTTGTGAAAAGTGACAATATTCGGATTGAGCCACCGAGGATGAGCTTGGAATAAGGAAAACATGGTAAGTATTCATATATGTGAATTCTCATTTTCTATTTGATGATCTATGTATAGTTTTAATTGGTTATGACTAGGGTTCTGATGCATGGTCAGTATCGGAGTCATTGTTTGTTTGCTTTGCAATGAACCCGGTTTTGACTCATAAAGGGGCGTCCCTATGAAAAGTGCTCTTACTACTCGAAGGGTTTAAATAGCAGAAACTTTCAATAAAACTCGATTCATTGCCAACAAAACAAACAATGACAACTGTAACAACACCGAATACTTCATCATTTCTCAATAGTGATGAAGTAACTCAACATGCACTAAACAAAGGATACGTTATATACTGCAAGAGATCAAATTACTGGTCGCAGTGGTTTATGTCCCAAACAGAGGAAAAAAAATCATGTCGCCAACAAAAAATCGAGGACACGGATTTTGAACTGACAATATATTTTCAAACTCTTCGTGAAAACGGTTAAAATCGAACTATGGCGGTCTGTATAAACAAACTACTTCGCAACAAGATCCATTACACTTATTTTATTAAATTACATTTACATTACATTTATCAGATGAAGTCCGGCAATCACTAAACATTCTTCAAAACATTGAAACTCAACCTGTTTTCAAATGAATGGCGAGACTACCTGAAGATGATTCCCGACAAGAAAAACCAGAATTTTATCCTGATAATTCATACACAGAACTAAACACACTTATTGGATTCTAGCCATGTTTCCCCAACTACTAACACATTTTTAAATTGTTACATTGTCCAGCTCAAACCTTTGTGGGCCAGGACCATCATCATCATCATCATCATCATCATCATCATCATCATCATCATCATCATCATCATCATCATCATCATCATCATCATCATTAAACAATCACAAATAATAAGCAGGATGTTTCCGTTGATCAGCAGAGAAGTAAATATTTCTCAAAAAAAAAATTGTTTCACTATAATCGATTAATGAAGTTTGATTTACTGATAGCAATAATCAGCTGAAAAAAAAATCGATTCTTCAATAATCTATTAATAGCAAATATACGACATCCCTAACTCTAGCTGAAAAGTACCCAAACGGAGAAAAAAGCTTGGTATAACAGCCATATTTTAGGTTGCATCAACCAAATTTCAATATTAAAAACCCGAATTAATCCACTGATGGTGAGACTGAACCCTTCTTACACTTCTTACACCAGGATTACGAACTCAACAATGGAAAATATGGGACTGGATACTTATGTTCATCAGTAATTGCAGGAAATTCCAGAAATATATGATATTCCATATATTCAGTTTATGAAATGAACTATTAGACAATCTTGAACAAACGGTGTCTCACACGAATACCATCAACTTGATTTGAGGATTTAGTTTTAATTCTTTGCTTTTCTTCAACTCAAATGTCAAATCAGTGCAACTCTGGGGCAGCAATATCATTGCCCTGATATTCTCAAATGTAGCACGTAGTAAATCGTTTCTTGTCTTCGATTACTAAACATTATGGAATGGAGTAAACTAGTGGAAATTCATTGGGAATGATCTCTCATATGCATCCGTCGAACCATTCTGAACGGCCGTTGTGAGAATATCACCATGAAAATTTCACATGCGCATATCATGCTACCAATTAATAATGATTCTCTCCTTTCTCCAATTATCTTCCCTATCCCATGGCCGCGAGCGCTGCCATTATACATATTAAGAGTTTCGATATCCGCTACTAAAGTCAGCTCTTCAAAAGCAGAAACATCGAGATGACCCTACAGCAAAGGGAGGTTGAAGCAGTAAGTGGGGAACGGTACAATTTTTACCAGCCAAATTTATATAACATCGTATGTTGGTGTGAAGTTAGGGACCATCAGAGCACCCGATTGATGCGATTTGGATAGGAAGAGTGGGACTGCCAACTTCCTGTTGTTAACATTTCTTGAATAAAGGGCGGGCTCTTCTCCCATCTAGTGGGACCTTTTACTACGCGAGGGCTCGGGTTTGTTGTAGTTTCTGCGAACCTGTTTCTGGAAGGAGATTCTCTTTAGACCCATGTAGCTCTGGGTTGCGCGTAAGTGTATGTACGGGCCCACTATACGTTTTTGGCCCTTCATGCAGGGACATGATGAAACATTAACCACAATGCAATCTTGATCAATCCGTTTAATTAAAAAAGTCCAGTACTATAGGCAGTTGCCTTGCTACATTAGATGGTAGTTCACATCGTCATCATTAAACAATGAGATGGAGCCGACCGGCTACCCGTTTAAAAAATGTATGCCTTTATTTTCTGGGACGGTCTATTGACAATGTTGCTGACATAAAATAAAGCAAACTAATCATGTAGTTTTTGTTCAACTATATTTATGGTTTGCTTCATTTTACCGCACATTTAAGTTAATTTTACCGCACTAAATGTCATTCCACCCTAAGATCACAATTTGAATCAGTTAAATCCGCACTCAGCACTCAGTTAAGTACTGCACTCAGCCAAATAAACATAAAAAAATTATAAGGTACAACTTATAAACGATGTTTTTGAATTTCATAAGCATAACTTATGAATGAATTTTGTTTTGCACGACGGTGTTCTTGTACGCCTTTAGCCTTTCCTGTTTACAAGCGTTGATATAGACTAGTTGTGTATCCGTAACCTCAACGTTCATGGTTCGATTCGTAGGTTGCTCCATATTTTTAATTTGTCAACACCATTATATTTCATAAGGTGAGATTAATGAGATTCATTCTGTTTTCATAATGCAATCTTATGAATTTCGAAAGTTTATTTCGCTTAGTGTGTGTCTAGCAATTCAATTTTGGCTTAAAACTAACTTTTATAAGGTTGAAAATAACTAGGTTTGTAGTTTCAATTACATGTAAAACAGTTTTTTAAATGAGCTAAAATCATTTGAAAAAGAAAATTCCTTTAACTAAAATCGCGATTTTGAAGCAAACAAATTTTAACAATTTTAACTCAAGCAGAAACAGAGTTTGAATAACAACCATATTTTTGGTTGTTCGAACTAAATTCTCTCCGTGTATTCATGGAAACATATTTGCCCACTTCTGACTGAAGTAGATATACTCAATAATGGGTAAAAATAATTTATGAATAATATGGACAACGATTACCCCATAATAAGTAACACTTACCCATTATTTGGTAACTGTAAGGCATTTATGGACAATATTTAAATAATCTTTAATCAGTACTTTATCATCATTAGTGAGTAAACCAACTTTTGTCTGAAATGGGTGATATTTTATCCATTAATAAGTGCTTTCCAGTTAGAGTGAAGACTGAAAAAAGATGGACTATACAATCTGCACTAAATTCACCAACGAACCAAAAAGATATTTTGTAGCCCGAATCCTATTTGAACTAGTATTAGGTTTATTAATTATCTGCAACTCTGAGTCAACGTGACGGTCGCAATGTTTACCAGCTCTGATCAATAAGAATCAATCTTAACTGCATCCAACGAAACGGAAAGAACGTCCAAATGACAAAGATTTGAAGACAAACTGGATACAAAATAAATGAACAACATCACCGAAGAATCAATGTGCAGGAGGTACTGTTTGCACTCTAACCGGTCAGTACCCATTAATGGGTAAAATGTACCCGTTTTTTCATAGTATATGAAGCTGGTAAAAATGGGTACTTTTAAGATCAAAATAATGCATACTAACTACCCATTTTTATTTTCAATGAGAGATCAAAAGATTGGTATTTTTCTACCCATTAATGGGTTAAAAAATATCTTAGTATTCTCCTGGCTCGCTTTGTATGGTTGAAAGTGCGCTGTTTGAAAAATAAAAAAACTTCGCGTAGGAATTCAGTCGACGAAAACGCGTATAATATGGAAGAACATAAGGGTAAATTGGCTAGCGAAATCTTTCAAAAACTGAGAGGTACTTTAATAATTTAATAAAATAATATCAAATGCCTTAATTTCATCAGTAGAATCGTACTTCCGAGTACCTGCGTGGAACATTGATATGTTTAAACCAGAGTTCCGGTAGTTTGTTAGACGCATCGTTTGAAGTAATCAAGTAATCAAGTAATAATAAGGTATTTTCTAAAAGGTTGTCTCGTTACGAACAAATACACAAATACAAATACAAATAATTTGCGATCTATTATGATTGTGCTAATGCTTATTATTCAATATCACTACTAAAAACAAATCACGAAATATGGGTATTTCATACCCATTTCGCATATAACAAACATTTTGAAAAATGTTTATTTCAGACCCATTTCCTAAATAACAAACATTTTGAAAAATGGGTGAAAATACCCAATAGCATGACGTACAGGCTCTTTACCCATTAATGGGTAAAATCGTGTTACCCATTTAAAGAGTTAACCCACTTAAGTTCGAAATGGTTGATATTTTACCCATTAATGGGTTCTGCCCGGTTACAGTGTGAGATGTTTTGAAGTGCCATAGATCGATTCATATGGCTGCGTGCTTGACGGCGGCAAGGTGGGGAATTACATTTTTTCATGTATATAATTTGAAATCATTCATGAACGAATGGAAAATTTTATTCCAAGCGATGTAAATCCTCAACTGAGTAAAAAAAACAATGATCGAATATTAATTGAGTTTCGTTACATCTTTTTTTTTTTGCTTTTCATTTTGTTTGGAACAGAGATTCAACTTCAATCATTTCGCTAACAGAACCAACCCAGTCGGAGAGTGCGAGGCTCTCCAAATTTGGCAAATGTGATTAAAAGTAGAACTACAACGAACCGCAGAATAACGATGTTGGGTTGGGTGGCGCAGAGCACCGAAATCGAAAATTCACAAACTTTTGCACAGAAATGGGTCCTCCTGTCACGTAAAGTTAGAATGTTCCTTCATTTTTGCGATGGACTGTTTTCGGCTCATAAAAAGCTATGTATTTTTCTTGTTAATGTTTCTGTGGCGTTTGTTCTTTCATTAATTCGAACGTAGTCGAAATGTATCATGCAAGTTTTGTGCAATCAACGAACTTCGAATAAGTTTTTTTTTGTATTTTTGTCGTACGAAAACCATACCGCTGTATCAACACATTTTTGTTTGTTCGTAGTCCATGGCTTTTTGCTGACGAAGATAATTTAGTTAGAGATAATGTCGTTCCTAGGGCACTGCAACTACCTTTGACAGGAGCATATTAGTAGAGACATCTTCGATAGAATTATTGGTATGAACTAAAGGCTGTCCACGTTGAAATTTCCTCACACATTGCCAAAAATCCGACTTTCATCAAATTGTCTTGAAATTTTCGGAGTCTCAAATACTACATATTTGCTATGTTTGGACATTTTAACTTTATTCAACTTGCGCTACAAATCCAAATGCTCTCACTTTTCTCTTAACACCCTTCATGAGATTTTGTACAACATTAGAAACGACAAGTTTTAGTATATTGACACAAGCTTTTTTTCAATTATTGATCTGTTTGTGCAGTTTCCGCTTCATATTTTTCGATTGGTGTTTGGAGGATTAAGGTCCATAGGTACGAAGTTGACTCAAGAACCTGAATTGGTGGGCTCTCGTGCGACCTTAGTAACGGAGGGAGCCGTTATTGTAGACATTCCTTCGTCACGAATGAAGCACTTTGCAAGTTGTCTACAAAACTCGTTACGTTTAGCGCAAATCCCGTATAGTCAATCTCGTACTCTTGATGCCATGCCGGTGGTTTCCAGTTTCGTCCAGATCGGCGCCACGGTGAATCATCTTCCGTTTGCTCTTCAGCATGTGTTTCGTTTCGTTGGTACAAGTATCGTAACGTCGTGCCGTCTTTCGAGTCCCCACCAGACCAAGCCGAATCTCCATCCGGTCCATCCGAATCGTCGCTTGAGTTATCGGAAACAACTTCGTCGTCAGCATCACTCCCATCATCGGAATCATCCCGAATCACTCGGATTGGAAACTCGTCGGAACTATCGTCGTACTTCGGATCCAATTCCGAACAGGTTGCCATCATGTTCTCCACAAAAACGACGTCCCGCGTAGCAACAGACTTCTTGTGCTTTGGGTCCCATACAAGGTAGCTGTAAGAAGCCTAGCCAACGAAAAATCCTTTCCAGGACTTTGCATCAAGCTTTTTCCTACGTTCCTTTGGGACGTGGATATGTCAAACGACTGCATCAAATGCACGCAGGTTGCGTACATCCGGTTTACGACCCTCCCAAACTTGGTAAAGCTCGATTCAAAGTAAATCTAATCGCACGGTTTAATACACCACCGCGTCCCGGGTGGTTGGAACAAATCACGTTTGACAGACATTTGTTGATGTTTCATTGACGAAGGTGAAATTGGTGAAAAGTTTTTCTCGATTGCTCGACGCATCTCGGAATTACGGATCATGGAACTTGAGAAAAGAAAATTAATTGTGCACAAACATCTAGAGAATCCTTCGTGGTCTGCCTCAAAAATAGCAAAAGTGTTAAAATTCCCAAAGTCAACGGCGTGTCTTGTAATCAAACGTTACAAGGTTACTCTGAGTGTGGATAGAGCATAGCGCATATCATAAAAGTAGCACTAGAGACAAAGAGCTGAGGAGAAAGGTGTTGAGGTACGTGAAAGGCAACCCCGGTGTCTCCATACGTGATTTGGCAAAGAAATACGATTCCAACTTTTCCACCGTGCGTAACATCCTTTCAAGAGAAGGATATAAGTCTTTTTGTGCCAGTAAACATTCGAATCGCTCCCTGAAACAAAATTTAGTGGCTAGCACGATTACTATACGAACGAGTTTTGACGAAATTTGATGGCTGTATTTTAATGGATGACGGAACATTTGTCAAAATGGATCATAAACAAATCTCAAGACGAACATTTTACCTGGCAACTGGTCGTGGGGATGTCACTTTCAGGAATAAATTTGTTTTTGCTGATAAGTTTGCTCGGAAACTAATAATGTGGCAAGAAATCTGCAGATATGACCTTAAAACCAAGGTTTTCATCACACTCACACAATGACGTCGAAGGTTTACATTAAAGATGGTCAGAAAAAGCGGACCCTTCATTCGGCAACACAAGACCAACGTTATGTTTTGGCAGGATCTTGCCAGCTGCCACTACTCTAAGGAGGTACTAGAATGGTACGCTGCAAACAATGTTAATTTCGTCGCCAAAGAGATTAATCCTCCGAATTGCCCTGAGATCAGACCGATCGAAAAATATTGGGCAATTGTCAAGCGAAAACTTCGACTATGCGGTAAAGAAGTTACAAATGCGTTTAAAGTGGAATAAGTTCGCCGGTACAGTGTCACCAGCGACTGTGCAGATCATGATGGCATCGATCACAAGTAAAGTGTGACAGTTCGTTCGAAACGGTGAAATGTAATAACTTGTTTTATATCGTTTGAAAGCTGAATAAATACCCTTTTGTTTGACGTTTTGATCAATCATGTATGTTGTTTAACTCTTGAGTTATCATCACTTAAATGCGTCCAAATTTACTTTAAAGCGGGCTTTACGGTGCTCTCTGGTTGCCAACCTAGGTTACATGACCCCAAAACTTTTTACCGATGTCACTTTTGCCGAGCATGGAACGATCATTCTCTACGAGCTGTTTACGATTCTTTCACTCGCTCAAGCCATTCTGCTCGGGAGAGTAAGGGAACGTCCATTAATTACGTCACGCAAAAATTGACTTTTTGTAAACCTCCCCCCCCCCCCCCCCCCATGTCACGTTTTTTGTATGGACCTTCAAATTTTTTTGTATGGATCGTCACGTTTTCTCGAAAACCCCCCTCCCCCCTACTGCGTGACATAATTAATGGACCTTCCCTAAGGAACAATTCACTCTATTTGAATCCCCTTCGTCTTGCAAAGCTTCTTGAACTCGCGACCGATGTATTTGTCACCGTTATCGCACTCACGATTGCTTCGTACTCTTTGAAGCTGTTCAACGCCTCATCCTCCGAGTTCAGGAGAAGCACGACTGTGAAATGGCTAAAATCATCAACAATCAATAGGAAACTAGCGATTTGAAATGGGTGCACTGTTGTAGAACCCCTTGGTCCAAAGTACACCTTGCAATACATTCTTGCGCTTAAAGGTCCTAAGGTCTGTATCCACATTATTCCGGACACCTTCAAATCATTGTAACTTTTGAAATATTGCGCGTAGGAATGAAAAATTTCACTGTGGTATAGCTGAGAGTCTATTATGAAGAAGACTATGATTGATGTTTACATTTCATGTTTAGTATTCAAGATGGCGACGAAAGAAAAACAAGTGCGCGAGCGAATTTTGTACGGGCGTACGGCAAATCCTGACTTGTCAATACGGGACCTTGCAAAAACATTGGATTTGCCTAAATCCACTATTCACGATGTGCTCAAATCATTTTCGGAACGTTTGACGGTGGAGAGGAAACCGAGAAGTGACAAAAACATTGGACGCGCTGATCCTGTCATGAACCGAAAGGTGAAAAAGATATTAACGAACCCAAATCTCTCCATTCGAACGGTTGCTCGTAAAATAGGGATGTCGCCTGGTTTTGTCCAAAAATCAAAACAACGTTTGGGACTTAAGTCGTATAAAGTAAAAACAATTTCAAATCGCAACGACAAACAGAACTTGGCAGCAAAATCACGGGCTTGACGTTTGTACTGCGAATATTTGACGAAGTTTTCATGCGTTGTTATGGACGATGAAACTTATGTCCTGGAGGATTTCAAGCAGCTTCCAGGGCTGGCTTTTTATTCTGTTATGGCCAGAAATGCTACAGCTACAGCATTTCAGAACGAACAAAGGTATCGAAATTTCCCAAAAAATACCTTGTGTGGCAAGCAATTTGCACGTGTGGCAAAAAGAGTAAATCCTTCGTCACTACAGGCACAATCAACAAGGAGATCAATCAGAAAGGGTGTCTGCAGAAGCAATTGCTACCCTTCATCAAAAGTCACAAAGAAAAACCTTTGTTCTGGCCCTATTTGGCATCATGTCACTATGCTAAAACTGTGATGGAGTGGTACCAAGCAAATCAAGTGAACATTGTTCCAAAACCTCAAACCCGCCAAATTGTCTTCATAAATTGTTAAAACACATTCCATGAATCTGAAATAAACAACTACGACGGAAATATAATGTGGAATTTATGTTTTATTCATGTTTTGAGGTGTCCGGATTATTGCGTATACAGACCTTAGAATCTTTGTCTTTGTTCTGGTTCGCTGGGTTATTTTGACAGAATATATGAGAGTGCATTGGTGTAATTTACGTTATTAGAGGCGAATCATTAAGCTTGGAATCAGAGAGCACTGATCGAGGTGAAAGTTTTCCGCGGTGTTCACCACTCGCGACTATATCCAAAGTTTCCCCAATATTCACGACACCATCCGGGAATACTATTTATATTCCGACTTTCTCTTTTTTTACAAACAACAAAAATCTTTTTGGCCCCCGCGAACAGAAAAAAAATTTTTTGGGAAATTGGTATCGACTTTCCCCTTTTTTTGGTTAACACTCCCGCACTCTAGTGCTTGTGTGGGCGAGGAAACACACCCCCACCTCCTTATCATACTTTGGTTTGTGTTGTGTAAAAAAAAACCCCTCCTTATTTGTCATGTGTTGCGTGGACTCCCTATCATGACAAACACCACCCCGGCCGGGGTGGGGCTATAGGGGAGGGGCGGGGGGGGGGGGGGGGGGGGGGGGGGGGGGGGGCCGTTGCCCCCCCCTAAGTTTTGATTTTAATTTTAGAATTTTATTATTTGTTTCAATATATTATTATTTATTTTTTATCTCTAGAAGGTTGCAAGGTAACTTGTTGCAATACAGTTGATGTTACTCCAATACTACTCAATTAAGTCACAATCAAGTCACTGTAACCAAATATGACGATTTTGTGTTGCTTGGGATGTTTGTCAGAATGCTCCTTTGCCTAAATAAAAAAGCCAAATTACGCGAAGTTGCCTCGATTTTGTAACAAGTAGCAAAAAAGCGTAAAAAATTGACATCCATGAGAAAAAAGTTGTAATTATATAATAGTTTTCAAATAGTAACGAGTAACAATTTTATTACAATATTTTTCCTTTAACCTAGAACCCAACCTATGTAGCCTAAAGTATCTTAAAACCCCAAGCAGCACACAACAGTCAAAACTGGTTTCAGCAGCTCTATTGTGACTTAATTGAGTCACAGAGCAGTCACCTTTACTGGGTTGAAACAAATGTGCTTCTAGGAAAATATCTCTTAATCTGTAATGTTAGCTATTAGATAAGCATTGATTGATTTTTTTCCCCGCTAGCTGAAAGTTGAAGAAGCTATGCTCAATAAAATGTTCAGTTCTTGGTTAATCAAAAAACTGAATATTCAAACCTATGCTATAGCTTTCAGAAGCCAAATAATACTAGATTAAGAAACACAGTTGATAGTTAGAAAAAGTATCAACGAAAAATATTTATTTGAACTATTCACGGCATGGGTCAAACCGCCCCGTTACCCCGCTTTCCCCGTTTTAGGGTACTGTAGTTTCGTATTATTGAGAATATATGTTGATCATATCTTACAGTTTGATTCAGCGTGTGAGAAGCAGAACAGCAAGCTAGTCAGAGCGAGAAGTTGAAGTTGTCTTATCCTATTCAAAGAATTTATCCGTTTTTATGAGCATGAGCAGGATAATGAGCATGATTGACCGCCCGAAGTTGTTATTCCGTTACTGCCAGTTCAGCTGTTATTACTCAGAAGATCAACAGATGATGCAAACATGCTCAATGTGTAAAACTGGTGATCCCAAACTAAGGCAATACCGGCGCTGGCCTCGCCCGAATGCAGGTCAAATAAGGAAAGGGTAGGAATGCGTTAACGTTTATTTGGACGTTTTATTGGAAGCCGAGACCACCGCCGCACTTCCACGAGAAATCACTGGGATTTTGGATGACAAGATTGGGTGGCAGCAGGGTTCCTTTTGGTAAACAATAAGCTGAATTCACGCTTCGTTTAGTAAAATATTTAAATACTAGTACCGATTTCTGATTCGAACCGATTACAACAGTAACGATGCTATTGGGGCCACACACAAAGTGTAATGGTGTTTTTTCATCGGAAAAACAAGGTGATTTTTTATAATGTTGGAAATCCGATTTGATCTGAGTTAAACCAATAATAAGGATGCTATTGGAGCCACTCACAAAGTGTGATGGTGGTTTCCGTTAGGAAAACAAGGATAATTTTATGAACGCTTGAGAGACGCTTTGTTGTTCTCTTACTGTGCTCACTCGATCACTCGTTACACCGAATTATAGATAACCGAAACAATACGAAACGCGCCATGCTCGATAGGAAAATAGTGCGTAATAAAGCATCGACACAACCTTTCACAGCCGATGCTCGAACCAAACTCTTTTTTCGTAACTTACAATTTTTACTACTGTATTCTACAATCTATTGCACTGCTGTTCCTAATAACTGTATCAATCAAGTTGAAGTGTCTAATGAACAATCTATGCTAATCCATTAAAAATTGAAATTGAGGGATTTCGTAAAAATAAGAGTCCGTAGATGCATTTTGTGGCTTCTGGTAACTTTATGTTTCTATTGATATCCATGCTCATCGGTTTAATACCAACCGGGAGAGACTTGGCCTTATACAAGTGGATTTCATTATCTCCAGTCCGCTCAACCAATCGCAACGTTTTGTGATAGATTGGACGGATTATTATAATTTGAGATAACTCCATGCAGATGTCTTCCAAGTTTGGCAGATCGACAAGCAATCGGTGGAGAGTTTAGAAGAAGACCGGAAGAATAAGCGATGGTTCTGCGCGTGTTTATAAACAGAAGAACCTTCATAACAAAACGAATCATCGGGTAAAAAACATACGGTTTTTTTTTAATTATAAGCAGTCTAAAGCAGTTATATGATTCATTTTATCCAGAAGTACCATAAATGGACATTCGAAAGTTTTTCAAAAGTAAGTATAATATTTTCCAGCATGTAATTAAAAAAAACAAGCAAACAAAACAAAACGAATGTTTTTTCATGCAGCTGAAATATCCACGAATAGAAAAATATGCAAAATGGTTGTATTTCTCGAATTTGAACAACAATTTTAATGTAATTCAATGATACACCGTTTTGGTTTCATACTACTCAGATACACATGATTGCTACATATACCGTGTTTCGACAGAACGTGTTTCAGTTGGATCATATCAGATAAATCGGTTCAAATTTCAAAACGCAGATGCAGATGTGTATATAAATTATTTTTAAAATATTGAGGAATAGCTGTTGGAACGCATATGAATTTCTTTTCGTCTTTGATGAATAAAATTTCTTAAATTATTTACTAACTACTCGTGTGTTGAGAATGCTAGTAGCAACCATTCAGCACAAAAAATACAGCTTGCTTACATTTGTTACTTACGTCGTTTTAAAAGGTTATGTTTGTTGTTCCTGTTTAGAAAATATCAATTCAAATAATTATACTAAAGGTGAGCAAAGGGGACACAAACCATAAGCTATAAACCACCAAAACTCAAAATGTATGTTTGTTAAAAGCTAATCACTTATTATTTGAACAACCATTAAAAAAATATAATCTATTCAAACGGTGTGAGCATGGTGAGTAAAAAACGGTGTTTCTTCTGTGTTGCTTTGGGAGAGAGGGTCGCGGATGAAAAGTACATTTTCAGTACAAACTGCAAACAAATTCGGTGGTTATTCTATACAAAAATCCAACATGACCCGTTAAATGTTTGGCATTCAATGTGGTTTGATTTAAAAACATGGGAAATATCGAAAGTTTTTAAAATCGATTTTTTTTTATTCCAGAACAAGCCTAGAATTGTTTAATCTTGTTGCAAGAAACGGGCGGGTATTGTCAAGTACTTTGGGTGAGAGTAGAGAAGATAATCCACCCGCATTCAGGCGTAATGTCACATAACTGGGGCTCCATTCCCGCTCCATCTGTCGGAACATGAAAATGACCCTACTCTACTGGTCCACCGGGCGTTGTATTGTCCGTTAAGTGTCCGTTAATATTAATTGTTCAGTATGTGCAACCACTGGTTGGAGACGATGTTATCTCTCTCTCTCTCTCTCTCTCTCTCTCTCTCTCTCTCTCTCTCTCTCTCTCTCTCTCTCTCTCTCTCTAAAAAAAAACTCGCCCCCCCCCCCCCCCCCCCCCCCCCCCCTATTTGAAATCCTGGCTACGCCTATGGTTATTTTCGCGACATTTCTGCAGCACCTGCCCGAATCGCGAAAATCTGGTCCGTAGTAGTGCGGGCACCCATGAATCTCGCTTGGTATTGCCCCACGAACTCCTTTGCAATTGGTGATAGGCGATGGCATAGAATTTGGGAGAGCAACTTGTAGGCGGCGCTCAGTAGCGTGATTGCACGATAATTGCAGCAATCCAGCTTGTCGCTCTTTTTATAGATGGGACACACTATTCCTTCCATCCAATCCTCCAGTAAACGATCCTCCTCCCAAATCTTGGTACATACCCAGTACTTCACCAGCGTATTTTAATAGCTTGCTTGGGAGTTGGTCAACTCAGGCAGCTTTGTGTTTTAACCGACCAATTTCCTCCTCAACTTCCT
Organism: Aedes koreicus; assembly: GCA_024533555.2. NCBI lineage: Eukaryota > Metazoa > Arthropoda > Insecta > Diptera > Culicidae > Aedes > Aedes koreicus. The sequence continues at coordinate 535,330 of JAHHFK020003403.1, forward strand.
GAAGGGTTGGGTTCAGAATCCTGTCATCTTCTGCGCGTGTTCCTAGACTTATTACCTAAATCCTAGATTTATTCCTAGATTTATGCCCTGACGAACCAGAGTCGATAATCCAGCTCGTTCTCGCCAGTTCCCTACAGTCACCACTTAGAAAACAAACACTTTTTCAGAGTCAGGTCCTTTCAGGTCACGGGCAGTCAGCGATAGTGTGTCTTTCGCGGTTGCTCCCAAAACACATCCACTTTGCACTCTTCTCTTTCTTATTCTTCTTCAGCTGCAGCGTCGCTTGATCATCAGGCAATCTGCGCTTGACGAAATCCAGACACAGCTTGTCCTCCTGTTTTGTTTTCAGGGCGTTCCCAACGGTCGCGAAACTTGGCCGCAACGTCAGCAGGTAATCGCAAACAATGTCAAACTCTTCCAGATCCGCACCAGTCGACTTGTACTCACGGACAATCCACTCGAGAAGAAAGAAAGTGGTCTTGCAAACAACCACCACAAATCCATTTGATTTGAGTCGATGTGTTTGATTTGTCGACTTGTCAATACCAGTTACATTTACTCAAATTTGAGTGACTCCACTAATGACGAAAGTGAGTCGAAAACGACTCAAAACTGAGTTAAAATGGCTGGCCGTGTACTTTTCGCCCTTAGCGTAACTCACACACACCCACAATCAAATATTCTAAAAAAATAACACAACGAACAAAAAAAAAAATATATTCTAATAAAAAGAGAAACAAGAAAATGTTCTGTATGTAGAGTGAAGTGCTTATCTGACAACGGTGTCTCAAACAACAAACCCCATTTCTATAGTCTCTTTTTGCTTGATTGTTGGGGGGAACAGGAAAAAGAACACGCAAAACACAAATTATAATTATTTGTGATTAAATAAATCATCTGATCTTTATGTTTAGTATGCGTGGTGATGTAAAACATCAAACGTTAAAAATAAAAAAAAACAACACGGGCACAGGACTGAAGCGGCTGTCATCCACGAACAATAATCGTGAAGCCGAAAACTTGGTGCTGCGTGTGGTGCTAATTTGACAGCTCGGTTTTTTTGAAGGCTGTATTAAGCATACACAATATTCGCGGCGGAAGTTGTCGTTAATTTGATTCGAGAGAAAAATCTTCCGTGTTGTACTTAGTGCAGTTGTTATCACAACGATAGTATTTTTTAATTGTTTATCAGCCAGGTATTAGAATGTTTTATCTTAATTACTGATACGAGTAGTTTGGAAGAAATATTGTTACCTTTTATTGGATCAGCGAACATCTGAAGTGTTATTGTTTTATTTTGTGCACGAAAAAAAAAGTTAAATTTAACGGGGTCAAGGCGAAGGTAAGGGTGGTTGCGGTGAGTTTAATCGTCGGATTCCTTCCCTAAACATTAATGTGTTGTTATACAATGAATCTCGAGCTTCGTTGTGTGAAATCTCCTGAAGAACTGCGCCATTAAATTAAATTATTTTGGTGTCTTCGGCACGCCAGTTTTTTTTTTTTTTTGTTATTTGCACACACAAAAAACACCATAACGGTTTTATGATGCTTAATAAATGCACCACCGACAAACGCGACAATCCCAGAAAAATTTGCGATAAGGGTGAAACAATTTTTGTAAACAAACAATTCAATTGAAGATTTCTCGTAAATTGATGTAAATTCGTAAATTCACAAACAAACTAAACCAAATCATAAACAACAATTTGCTCATCAAATTTGCATGTTTCGAGATTCATGTCCTATATGTTAAAAATCAGCGAATGAATTGTCGTTTTTTTTAAAATGCAGTTTCATCCTTATCAGGAACTACTCTCTAAATAATTCTCAATAACTGTAACTTGAATGCCAACATCTGTACGTAAATAGTGCTTTAAAGAATATTTGCAAAAGTGTTATAACAAGGAAGTAATGGACGAGAATCTTTAAACTTTCAAAAAATAAAATACAGTCAAAATAAATAAAAATGCAAAAGACCAACTCTAAGTTTATGAAGTTTTAATGATAGTTCAATAGAAACATTAAATATATTGTTTTTCAAAAAGTCTTCTAAACCAAAGTGTCATCACACATAAATAAGACTAATATGAAAACATACTATGTAAATGGTTTGAATTCAATATTCGTTTCTATTTTATCTATAAATACTAATGCCGTGTGCGCCAAAATGTGTACAGTAGCGATAAATAAACGATGAAATTAACAAAATGCAATTGTTTAAAAAGCATTTAATTTTTTTACACATAAGTAAAATGACTAGTGCATATACGCTTCAAAAAAAAAAAATAATATTTGTATCTAAATAACGTATAAAAAAAGTATTGCAATCGTTTTGACAGCAAAATTTTCTTCTTTTTATGTGTTCCGCCCGATCTCAATTTTTTTTACTGAAAGACTGCCAAGATTTCAGCAAATATGAAGTGCATCATTATAGATTGTCCAAGTACAATATCTCCATCAACAGTAAAAAACTGTGTATCCAGTCACAGGTATTTCAAATTTATGAATTATTGTTATATTTTAATTATTTGGACGACAGAAACTAAAACTAAAATATTATTCACAGATTTCCAACCACAGTTGATGTTTTGGAAAAATGGATATGCTCTATCAAAATTTTTACAGGGCAGTTACTTTCAATCGAAAAATGCCTGAAATCTGGTATCTGTGACAGGCATTTTAGGCCAGAAGAGTTCAAATTCAAAGGAAGTAGAATTTTCTTGAAAAAAAAAGAGTGGTTCCAACAGTGTTTGATAAAACTCCTATCGATGAAACGTAAGTCCAATCAGCAGTAAAGATTATTTAGTTCAACACTTTTGAAAACTTAACTTTCAGAGATGAGCTTGAGTTTCTCACAGATGGGTTCCTCATAACAAATGAAATAGGTGAAATGATTGAACCAAGAAAGAAGTAGGTATTTAATTAAAATACAAGTTTCATGTTTGTTGTGATATAATTTGTTACTTCAGAGGATTCGTCTGGATTGTGAAAAGAAATATGAAGAGAAAATGGATCTACTAACGGTACGAAAAGTCATTGAAAAAGCAAAGAAGGAGGTGAAACAGGATAAAAATTGTAAAATAAGACTCTTGCAGCAGAAATGTCGACGTCTTGAAAAAAGCCTTGAGGAGGTGCTTAACAATGCTTGCGATCGAAACATGCTCTCAAAAGCTGCCAGAAGTCAGCTGTTCGCTGTAAGTGATAAATTTATTATCTTTTCATAATTATAAGATTTAAATATTAATAATAATAGTGCCAAAACTACTCATCATTCATAGTAAAAGGCTAATCTGCAAAATAAATGAGAAAATTTTCTAATGTGCATGATTAATCCGAAACTCAATGCAGCAACTAGTATTCCTTTAATAAAGGTTGATGTTGTATTTTTTCGCACATGCTTATGACCGGTTTAAACTATCTGATATGTTGATCTGACCTTGACAGCAAATGCCATTAGTTCAGTGTTGAATAACTTTTACTTTGCTTGGTTTTCTTATGCCTCTTTACCTTATTTCTTAAAAAAGTTTCTTTACTCATGACTAAATCAGCATCGAGTTGATGGAATTAACCGTGAAGTGATTTATCAGATAGTTTAAATTAGCCTTTGAGACAAATTAGCCATTTTTTGAATACTTAGCAGTGCTGGAAGAAAACCTTAATATAAAAAATCAATATGGCAGAAATACTAACCAATTAAAAACTTACGCTCATATCTTTGATATGGGAATTTTATCGGACATCCTTTATATGGGAATAGTATACAATGAAAAAGTAGCACCTAAATTTTCACTTAATGGGTATTATGGCAATACTGATTTTTTTTTATTTGGTTGTTCTATCAGAAACTCCTGGGTGACTTAAGACCTACTATGCTACTTAAACGTTCGTATGACTTAACTTATATTTTGTCTGACATTTTTCCAGAAATTTGGTGAAAATGAAGAATTTATTCGAGAATTACTGTCCCACAAGAACAACCAGAGTTATAGTGAAGCAATGAAGTGCTTTGCTGTGACACTTCATTTTTACTCACCTCGTGCATATCAGCATGTTCGACAAAGGTTTGCTAATCATCTTCCTTCCCCACGCACACTGATTTCCTGGTACTCATCATTGGACGGAAAGCCTGGTCTGACGTCAGAAACTATTGTTACTCTTCAAAGGACAGCTGAGGAAGCCAATAGTAATGGTAAACGACTATTGGTAAATCTCATGATGGATGAGGTCGCGATTCGTAGGCAAGTAGAGTGGAATGATGTTGAAAAACAATTTGAGGGATCGGTTAGATTCGCTGGATTTCTTCCGGAAGGAGCTGATGAGCTGCCAATGGCTAGGGAAGCGTTAGTATTTATGGTAACGAGTGCAACTGAATCGTGGAAAATTCCCATTGGTTATTTCCTAATAGATGGTCTTAATACGGAACAGAAGGCACTGGTGGAAACTATCCTTGAGTATTTGGCCAACATCAATGTTACGGTCATTGCTTTCATATTCGATGGAACGAGCACCAATATCTGTACTGCAAATAGACTCGGAGCATGTCTAAAATACGGACCAAATTTTCGAACGTACTTCAACCATCCTGTAACAGGAGAACCGGTATTCATAATTCTTGACGTTTGTCATATGCTCAAGTTAGTGCGTAATACTCTTGGTGCTAAAAAGCAGCTAAAGACAACTAGTGGAATGGTTGAATGGAAGTATATTGAACTCCTAAACAGCATGCAGCAGGTAACTGGTCAGCCAATAGCTGGAAAACTCTCCAATCGTCACGTGAATTTTGAGAATGAAAAAATGAGAGTTGATTTGGCAGCTCAAACCCTCAGTAGAAGTGTTGCTGAGTCGTTGGATCATTTCAAGAACACTGTCCCAGACTTCTGTTAGTCGAAAGCGACACTCGATTTCATCAATACTGTTAATAATTTGTTTGATGTTTTTAACAGTAAACATGCTGAAGCAGAAGGCTACAAGCAGCCTATCAGTTCTTCGAACTTTAGAAAATATTGTTTTCTTTTCGATAAAGCCGAGCAGCTCATCTCTAGTATTGAAATTCTTCAAAAAAAGGGCAATACAATTGCCTGGCAACCAATTTTAACAACCATAAATAAAACTGGCTTTTTTGGCTTTCTTGGCTTTATTGTAGCTATTCATAGTTTTAAGACAATGTACCAACTGTACATTGTCAAGAAGGGAGAAATCGATGTTTTGATGTGCTACAAAATGAGCCAAGACCATCTAGAGACTTTTTTTTCGGCAATTAGGTCAAGAGGAGGGTACAATAACAACCCAACGTCGATACAGTTCAAAGCTGCTTATAAACGACTTATCGTTAATAATCATATACGTTCGTCAACTTCAGGAAACTGCTTCGATTTCTCTTATATGAAAATGCTACATGTCAATAATAAACGACTGTTGTCTCTGAGCACTATTAATCAAAGAAACGATGACGACATTGCCGTTCAGCTGGACACTATGATGGAAATCAATCGTCAAGCTCTGGACCAAACCATTATTGGATTGTTTTTTGACCAAGACATCTATTTTAGTTCAGAAAAAACTCATAGAAAAAGTCAAATGCGAGGAGTGTCTACAAGAATTAAAATCGTCGAAAATTGGAGCTCATACAGATGTTCAGGCTATTTGTAAAATTTCTGAACAAGAGTTCATGGCTTTAGTTGGAGCTGACACCAAGCTGAATATCCCAAAATACTATGCAGCGCTAAATACGAAAATAGCTTCAAAAGTCATTGAACAAACGCATATTTTTGAAAAAAATTCCAACCGCGTCAATCATCAGGAAGCATTTTGTAACCACAGAAAGGTGTTGGTTGACTTTTGCATTGATTTTTATTTGCAACAGAGAGTTACTTACTACGCAAAATGTTTCGGTGGCTTCAAGCCAATACAACGAAAAAAGTTGAACAAAATTGTTTTGTTTCAAGGTGATTGATGTAGGAGTGTTGCATATAAAGTTTACTTATTTTCCTTAATAAATTTATGTTATTCTTTAATGATTTGTTATTTTTAATCTGAGTAAAATCTATGTTTTAACTAAAGAAAAAAATCCTTCATTAAATAAATAAAGATTTGGCGCAACTAAAAAAATGTAGCGATATAACAACAGAAACAATAAAAACTGCTCCGAAGTAGTAAAAGTAGTAGTTCATTTAATTAATATCTCTTTTAAACATGTGATTCGGGCGAATGACTTTGAATCGGTTCATTTTGGTTGGAATGTTATATGCTCTACCAACTAGAGTTGGTCAAATTAATAAATATACATAAAAACGAAAGATCTCGTTATTGGTAAAATCCTACAGTGCAGACATGCCTCAACTTCTTTGAGTTTCTTCGAAAAGGTTCTGAACCGGGTTTCTGTTTCAAATCATTTTTCATTATATTTGTTAAATTTTACACCATTGTGCTTTATGGTTATATCGAACCTTAAAAGTACACTTACTGTTCGCTAATTGACACAGGCCTCTTCGAATTTCTTAGGGCTTATTTCTTCACCTCCACCAAACCACTAAACCAGGTTTAACTATATGGGTAAACCTGGTTTAAAATTTAAGCGAGGGTGAAGAAATCGGCCCTTAGAGACATAATCCCTCTGAAACAATATTGTAAACATTGTTAAAAAAAATTGTTTTTACAATGTTTAAAAATGCTGCGTCAGAATGCTATACTCGATCATAAGCGTCAAACGTCTGAATCAATTTGCGAATAATTATTGTATACTATTTTGTAAATAGACACATCTGGATTCATATAACACAACTGTACTATTTATGCAAATGAAAGAAATATTTCTGCTATCATACAAGATACTACGCTTCCGCATACAATCCATTGTGAACCTAGCTTAAAATGATAAAATCGTCACTAGCGCCACACCAAAAGTTGCAGGCTTCAAGAACTAACGCTTTCTTCAGTCCTCTGGGTGTTTTTTTTTTGTTTTTTTTTTTTGTTTTTTTTTTTTTTTTTTTTTTTTTTTTTATGGTATTCTTTGTCTGCATGGGCATGCTCAACGTAACTTTATGCCCAAGTTTCACATTTCCAACCTGAAAAATATACTAGAACATTCGAATCAATCCAGTGAATCGGTTTTTATTCACATCGACCGATTGAGAAAATGTCGATGTCATTAATTTGTAGGTTAGAAGTTGACCAAACAAAAACAAATTCAGGGCGGGAAAACATTTCATTCTTAGTTTCAAATAAATCTCCATTAAACTACGCATGTATATTTCAACTTTATACTGCGCCCCGTATATTTCAAGTTTATACTAAGCGAGTATAGTGGCCGTTTAAACGAAGCTATGCGTCAACCAGGCGAATATCGATTTAGTGTGAATTTTAAGCTAATTAGTTTAGATTTTTTCTGAGTGTGGTGAATACAGGGTTTTGGATCCTTTTGGGCCTCGGAAATCAGGTCTTCGGCAACCTTCTTTCGATGGTCTCTGTGCAAGAAATTCAGCTCTTTCGGAACAAACGGGTACCGCGTTGCAAGCCCAAAATATCCACAACTATGTGCTGAACAATTCCATACGAGATGTTGAGATCATTAGCCATTTCTCTGAGGCTAGACGATTTCGCACAAGAAATTTGGTTGGGAACAGAAAAATTAAAACAAACTCTTTGCTCAGCAAAATTATTCATCGCAAAGTGCGACAAATCACAAAAACTTGTCTGATGTAAACATCTGCCAAACAAACAATGATGCTTCGATCATATGTCAGGCAATCTGTGATCATTTGTGACAGATGATTCAAGTTAAAGATGTTTCAACTTAAAAAGAAAACCGGATCGATCCAGAGTGGTTCATTTAAATTACAAATTCCCGGAGCTTTTTGATTTAAATGCATAATTGAAATGGAGGTAGAAACTATTGGCAAATTTTCAAGTTGGTATTAAATATATATATGTATTTAATAGAGAATAAAATTCTGACTATATGCATAGTGTCATGTTATTCGACAAAAAAGTTCCAAAGATCTTAATTTGATCCGAATGTGGACTTCTGATTTCGTTTCTCTAGTAAAGTCCGAACATTAGGTTGACTTGGTATGTTTACAAACAGGACAAAAACAATTTCTTTCGTATTAAACATAAAACCCAAGTCGGTCAGATCGCATCAGCTTCCATCCATTTGCATAATTTATAGCTCGATAGTGTACTCTGGCAGTTCCGACTTGAATTCGATGCCGGCAGCCTTCATCCAGTGAACAAGAGTTTCTCATATTTGCTCAGAATAAAATCTTGAGTTACCCTCACTGGTTGCCCTTAACCGATCCTAATCCGATGGAATCCAAGTCGGCCATTACTCGGTTATTGAACCCCTCTCTATTGCCATGGCAAAGGCAACCTACACCGGCATTCTTCATCCTCGATGATAAACCGACAGTGCATCTGTCAGCATGCTATCACACTGCTGCTGCTGCTGCTTTGACGACACCGTTAATAAAATCTCACATAACTTCAGTTCAAACAGTTGTAGGTAGTCACTTGGTGTGGTGGAGGGAAAACAAAACTCCTTTGCGTCTTATCATTTCATCAGCAATCGCTGAAACCGACCCTTCCTCTAGCGAGGGGAGGAAAATTATCGACGAGGGAGAAATTGCAGAAACACGAGCAGCAAAGGAATGAGCAAGCATTTGTCAGGATTGATCAAAAGCAGTGGCTGTCGTAAGGAGCTCGGTAGGTAGTTGGAAACGAAATTATTCCACTCTTTTCAGTCCATTCAAAGGTTTATTTGTCTATGGTAATAGGTTCGAAAACGTGCACACAGCCAACGAGAAAGCAATGGAAGAAATGATTACTTGGTCGTTCTTTTCTATGCGAAGGTAGTTGAAAGAACTGTACACCGGCACCCGTCTAACCATGTTGTATGTTGTGCACTTAGCATACAAAAGAAGGGGCGCCACAATTTGGGGGACAAGTTTGCAGAGCACCATCAACCGACCCGCAGGCAACAACCGTCACACTTTGGAAGATGAGGGAAATGGCTAGCCTCAAGAGGTAGCGCTGGGTTGGGGGGGAGCTCAGCGGATATTTTTTCATCAAGACCATAATTTCGAAAAAAAAAGCCACAATTTACTCATCTCAGAACACCTGCTCTGTTGCAAATCACCGTGCCCAGACTAGAACAAGCGCCAGCTTACTGAAATGACTTGTGCACGTGTTCCGTGCGTTCACCAGATTGCAGATTTCGAATTCACGTGGATGCTGATGGCGCTCCTGGTGCAAAATATCTATGCTGGTGATGATAGTAACTGCTCTCGTAACTGTCAGAAGGGGAAAACTCGAGCAAAAAAATCTGCCCTGCTTCTTCTCCTTCGTCTGTCGATTAGTTTCGAAAACTGTTAGGGGACTGAAGGCATTTTCGGTTACGTCTAAGAGTTGCCCTTCAGAGTGTGCCGTCTATTATTGATGTGGTGATTGTCGTACGGTTTCATGTACTCAAGGGAGAGCTACGCACACAAGGCCACAATCTTCCATGTTTTATGATGGAAGCCAATATTACCGTTCAAACTCGGGACAACATTGTTGGCGTTTAATTACGACAGGCAGCCACTGTTAGGAGGGTGATGGTATTTTTCGATTTGTTGGCAACTTAGGGCAGTTGAGCGGAGTCAGGCGGGCTTCGATGCGCGCTAGTTGCCGAGGGTTATGGTTTACAGAATTTGCTTTGGATTGTTGACTGCAGTCAGTTATGCAGAAGAAGGTAAGATTAACAGGTGTAATACGATACCGCTTTTTCCGTTTATTATTAATAGAAAATGAAACAATCGAAAACATGCTCTGATGAGCGGTTCTAGGCAACAGTTCGAAAAATATCACTTCTTTTAATTATCATTTTTTTTTTTAGCTGGGTTTCTTGGGCAAAGTTTTAGATAACTCAAAAACAGTTCCTGTAAAGTATAACCGCCTTCAACGTAAAATAACGTAAACTTTGTTGAATGCACCCCTTTGATTAAACGAATCGTGTTCGTAGTATACCTATTCTAAACCATTTTAAACCAAAAAGTCTCTTAACTATAAGGTACACCGGGGCAAATTCAAATGCGGGATAGGTGGAAATGGAAGGCATATCACTTAGCGGAAGTTAGTAATCACGAAAGTTAGTAATATTAGTCTACATATAATATACCTAAACGCACTCTTTGACAGTTATAAAGGATTATTATGAGCAGCTGAATGTTCCTCCCAGGGAGCTTGTAAACAATGTGTTTGGATTAGAGGTTCCATTTCCTGACCAATTTGCTTGTCCCGGGATTCGGGATAAAATTTGTTGCTTGTCCCGGGAAATCCCGGGATCCCGGGAAATTTTTCAATGTTCTTAAAAACACAATTTTGTGGTTAGGAATATGTTTTATTCATCAATAAAAAAAATCAATGGTTCAAATCAAGTAACTGGTCTTATCAATTTGAATTCGTTCTCTGAAAATACGACTTCAAGAAGCAAATGTTATTAATGCTTTCATCGGACAGTGAGGTTCGCTTTTTAGAACAGATATTTTCGGAGTTCAAAAAGATGCGCTCGCTATCGGTTGACGTCGGTTTGATTGATTTTAAGCCGTCGAAGATGATTTCAAGATTCGAGCTCAACTTACCATGTAGCTCAAAAAGTGACAGCTCTTTCGCAATTACTTTTGAAAAATCAATCATTGCCGAATCAGTCAGGGACGGGTTGGCATATTCCTTTATAGCCGATTCCAGTTCTTCACGCATGCTCGATGGTGTCGATCCTGCATCGTCATGCGTACAGGACAATCCAGCATTCAACTCGGCAGCATCATCATCGGTCTGTCTTATACAGTCTTGCAACAATCGAACTCCTAGTTCCTTCCTAGTTGATGAACTTAATCATTTGCGTTTTCGATGAGCTTTCCAGTTCTGCTGGCACTTGCGTTGACAACGGAAGGCCTTAAAGGAACTTCAGCGCTGTTATTATTTCCTTTTGGCGCCGTTCGTTGATTCTTTTCGCGATTGCATTGAAGAGGTCGTTTCCAACTTTGGAGTTACTTTTCTTAAGCTTCGAATACAAGAAACTCAAGCTGCCTTCCACAGACAGCAATCTCGTCTTCCCAATACTTCCGAAGCGAGTCTGATTGGCTGAAGAGCTTCCTGAAGGTTTTTTGCAACCTCGAAATCACTGTCCAACATAAGACCTGAAAGGCCTATTTCGGAAAGTGTCTCTTTGATGCAATCAAAACCGCGAATGAAGTGCTTCAGAATCGTTTCAGTCGAGTTGCAACGAGTTTTGACGTCCACACACAGTTGAAGTGGTGTATGTTACATTTTCGTGATTTTTTCTTGAAGCAGTACATTCTTAACAGGCGATTTTCGAAAAAATTTCACGACTCTTCGAATACGTTTCAGAGACTCTCCAAATCGCGTGGTGTACAAGTCTATAATTGAAAAAATTTAGCTGTTTTCTTTAATATGAACATGAACATTCCAATATATTTACCCGAAGAACCAACTTCATCATCGTAGTTATCACTATCCGAATCGCCGCTATCTGAATCCTCATTCAATTGGTACCGGTGGCTGATCCTTGTACAGGAGATCGCAAACCCCCAAGTGAATCGCATGGTTGTAACACTGCTGATGAAGGTAATCCGACAATCTTCCAAACTTCGTCATCACTCGAGCTCCGTCAGTCGTTGATGCTACAATGTTTCCATCCTTAATACCGAATTTCCGGACCATATCCTTGACCATTTCCAAAACCGTTTCAGCAGGTAGTGATCCACGAATTTTGCCGAGACCCAGGTTGTAGAATGATCCGTCAGCGAAATGGGCATTCACGTTTAAGTAGCGCTTGCTGCTTAGACTTGTCCACTCGTCCAAAGTGAGACTAACCAGTTCACCGCTATCGATACGCTTCACTTTTTCATCCCGCGTTTGCTGCTGGGCGTATCCATAGTATTCGGCGACCAGCTTCATCACGGATGTATTCGACGTTGGCAGAGAATATCCACGATCTGCGATCGATTGTCTGATGAACTTTCTGTTGGTGATTGCATTGATCGAAAATCTGTCCTCTGTTGCCAGCCAAGCTACAACTTCCGCCAGTGACTGACGTTTAACGAACTTGAGCATCGATTCTTGTTTCACTGGGACATTCGGTGTGGATGATTTAACTTTTGCACCAGACTCACTTGGATTTGTGGGGGGTTTGGAATCCATATCGTGTTTGTTCTTCATGTGCCGGAGCAAGCCACTGGTCGAAGAGCCCTTGCACGACAAAATTTGCTCGCACTTCCGACATCGTGCTTTTTCTTTGTCATCAGCAATTCTATCGAAGTGTTTCCAAATTTCAGCCATGCCTTTAAAATAGTTGGATGTAAGGCTACATTAGCACAAATTTTGTATTACTACTTACTTTGATGTAACGGCAATCCGAAATTATTCAATGAACACAGAAGCAGTAATCAGTGAATGAAAACAATGTTTTGAATGGAAATGACAGCATGCGTCGTATTGGCGCGCGCGCGTGTGTGTATGTTAAATGTGTAGGCAAAAATGCGAATGCCTACTGAACCAACACAAAAGCAATGATGCATTTTCATGAATGATGTATAACATCGATGTAGGTACAGTAAATATGTATGTTATCGTTGTATGGGTTATATTGAATGCGCGTAAACGGTACACTGAAATTTATTGGGAAGTATCAAAGCGAAAAAATATGTAAGAAATGTGTGTCCCGGGAATCCCGGGATTTTCGGGACGGTGAAAAATCTTATCCCGGGACTCGGGAAATCCCGAATTTTTCAAGATCCCGGGATTGTTGCAGAGCAGACAAATTAAAAAACCGACTGGTTTGGTTGAACGATGGGAAATGAGTAGTGAAAATTTATTTCTGTTCTTGTAACATGGTTGCTTTGATCTATTTAATTTATTCTAGGGTTGCTTCGTTGCACGCGATTTGAATCTACGCACAACACTCCTCCTCAATGAAGTCAACGGTTAATGGTCGGTTTCTAGGTTGCGTCGGACTCCGATTGCGTTCCGATGCCGTTCCAGTTTCACCCGCTCCAATGGTTTCGTCGTCGGGTCGGCTTCCATCTGGTGGGGCGGGGGGTGGGGGAGGCCGATGATTCCTTGCTGCTGCAGATCTCGGGGGGAAGCATGCTTCGTGTCGATATGCGATAACCGTCTCTGCAAGCAATCGGATTCGATCATCTTGATGCAGAATTGATTATCCTCCAACACAACGATTGGAGAGACTAGTTCCTCGTTGAGCTCCGACATAAGCTTTCGCATCCAGAACAGCATTCCTCCGCTAGGGTCACGAATTCGGCTTCTGTGGAAGATAACGCAACGCTTACGGGTGCCCCAACTTACCAGTCCACCGCCAAACTTGATTAAGTGTCCGGAGTTGGACTTCCGATCTCCTTCATCGCCAGCCCAGTCAGCGTTGACGAAGCACTCCAAGCCTTTGTTTTCGGATGCCAGGTGGAGATTCTTCGTCGACTTCAGGTATCGCAATACCCGCTTCGGTCCAGTCCCTGTTGGTCGGCTTCGTCACCTTTCTCCCAAGTAGTGATGTACCACGCTGCAGTACGATTCTTTGGTAGGCAGGTCTTCCTCCTCCTTTTGCTTCACGTAAGCGGGGTTGAGTGGAATTTGGAACGGATTGGCGTGTTCGTGTCCAAAACGCTCTACGATCTTCTTGATGTAGCTGGCCTGGTTCAGCGTGTATTGGCCGTCTTGCTTTTCGATGTGGATTCTCAGGAACAGTCACAGTTCACCAAGGCTCGAGAACTTGAACTTCTTTGCCAACGCCTTAGTTATTGCCTCGAATTCCTTCTTCAAGCAGCAAAAAACTGGCATGTCGTCGACGTGAATGATAATGTAGCTGCGCTTACCGTTCTCTTCCTTTACGTACAGACAGGGGTCTGATGTCGTTGGATTAAACCCCATTTTCTTTAATGTGTCATCGATTTTGCGGTTCCAGACCATTGCTGACTGCTTCAGCCCATAGATACTACGCTTCCGTGACAAACCTTGTCATCCGTCTTGAATCCAGGGGGTGGTCGCATGTAAATCTCCTTATCTAACTTGGCGTATAGGTATGTGGTCTTGACATCGAGATGTTGTAGCAGCATGTCGTCCCGACTGGCGATGGTCAGTAACGTACGAAGGGTCGATTGCCGTGCGACTGGTGCAAACACCTCATCGTAGTCCGTCCCGTATTTTTGAATGAAACCCTGTGCGACCAATCTGGCCTTGTATCGCACTGTGTTGCAGTTTTCGTTCTGCTTCTTCTTGAAGGTCCATGTGCACCCAACGGTCTTCCTCTCGGGCGGCAGCGGTACTAACTCCCACGTCTGGTGGTCTAGTAAGGACTGCATTTCCTCATGCATGGCTTTTTGCCAAGCTTCCTTCTCCGGGCTTTGAATTGCTTCGGTGTAGCCGGCAGTAGTGCTGGTGATCCCGGTGATTTCTCTAGAGCGTGCTGGCAAGGTTCCCTTCGTGGCTCTTGTGGATCTTCTCGGTTCATCAGGAGACTCTTTGGTTCCAGTGGCTTCGTCTTCGCTCGACTCTTCACTTGATTGATTCTTTTAAGTTTCCGCCGGCGGCAGTATCGTACCCGTCATTGTCGTCGTCGTCGTCGTCATCTTGGCCGACAGTCTCACCCGCTGGTGTGTCCGTTACGTGTGGCTTCAGTACAAAGTGGTATTCAACAGCAATCTCCTCCTGAATGGATTCGGTGGGCTTTTCATGTCTGCCCCCGATGAATTTTGCGTCCCGACTGATGTATACTTTCCGAGTTGATTTATCCAGGAACCGGTAGGCCTTATGGTCCTGGGAATATCCAACGAAGATCAACTTTTGAGCTGTAGGCTGGAGCTTCTTCCTCTTCTGTTTCAGAATGTACACCCATGCGCTGCTTCCGAACGCCTGTAGATGTCCAACATCCGGTTTTCGGTCGTTCCACAACTCATACGGCGTGACTGCAACAGATCTGGATAGCGATATATTTTGCAGGTAGACGGCCGTATTCAACCAGTAGCACTGCTCCAGTCCGGCATCGAACAGTAGGCATCTACTCATTTCGATTAGGTATCGATTTCGCCGCTCTGCTACGCCGTTTTGTTGCGGAATGTATGCCGCCATGAATTGCGCCTTGATGCCCTCTCGTCGGTAATACGAGTGAAGTCTTTCGCTGCTATACTCTCCTCCTTGATCGGAACGCACTACTTTAGGTTTCCGGCCCAATTGGCCAGCTTCATTTCCGTTTGCATACCCGTGTCGTCCTAGCACTGGATCACGCCGGGACCTTCTCCTTCGACGACCGCTTTCTTCCCGTCGGCTAGCGTCACGTGCTTCACATCGCTGTCGTGTAGCTCCAGATAAAAATCTCGGCTCGCGACGGTGTGGCTTGTCGCGCCCGAGTCCACGATCCAAGGCTTACTTCCGTCTTCAGTTTCACTTCCTCTGGCCAGAAACGCAAACGAAACGCTGCTATCCGGCTTAGGCGTAGAATTTCCCGGCTTATCTTGTTTCGTTTCCTTCTCGGCATCGCGCCGGTACTGGCGGCACTCTTTCTGGATGTGGCCCATTCTCTTGCAGTATTGGCAGGCTAACGGTTTCTTCTTCTTTCCTTGTCCGACTCGCATCGCGGAATCGGAGCTGGACCCATGCTTCTTCGCTGCTTCGTCCAGCAGTTTTCGCTTGACGAGTTCGTCCGAACGGCTCTTGAGGGCTGTCGTCAGGGTGTCGTACGCGCTGGGTAGGCTTCGCAGGATCATCGCGACTGTGAGATTTTCCTTCAGCGTCTGTCCGGCATTCGCAAGACTGTTGAAAAGTTCCTCCATAGCGAAAATGTGCTCCGCCATGTCTTCTCCCTCCGAGTAGAGTTTGTTGCAAATTCGCTTTAGCAGCGAGACCTTCGACGTGAGACTGGCCGTTGGTGGTGTTTCTGGAGTGCCGTCCAAGCTTCCCTCGCGGTCTTCGAGGAACCTGGTGCCCGACAATGCTATGCGACCGCAAAGTGCAAAAGAAGCTGAAGCGGAAGACCGAGGGCAAGGTGGCCGCAGCTTTCCGCGTCTGGGACCGACAATGAACTGGCCAAACGGCGAACAAGTACCTGGGCATGACGTACATCGTTTTGCGGAGCCTCAGTCGAGGACGGCAGTGCCTGAGTAGCAGGCAATCACCCAAAAGAAGCGACTGATGGTGCTGGTGAAGAACATCTTTCAGGCAAAACGTGACATCATGGTCATAATGGATGCTGAGAACTACTTGATGCTGGGAGGCAACGACTGGCAGAAGACCGCGGACTTTCCTCTCCACACGAAGGGGAAAAAAAAAAAAAAAAAGGGGGGAAGGTTTTAGACGCCGGTTTTTTTTTTTAGGGGGGGGGGGGGGGGGGGAAAAAAGCAAGAAGGGGCGTGGGGGGGGGGCTGCTTCATAAAGCAGGCAAAAGTCTACGCTCCATACAAAATTTAAAAAAAAATGTATGGAGAAAAGTCTACGAGGGGGGAGGGGAGGTCAGAGATTTTCAAAAATGAGTCTACGTAGTTTATGAACATGCCCTTATGTCGTTCAAAAAACGGAGGAGCAATTGATATAAAGGGTGTCCACGATGAAATTACCACACACAAAATTGATTCGCAAAATTCGAGTTTTCATCCGATTGCCATCAAATTTTCAGGGATTGAGAACTAACTATTAAACTTCATTTTACCATTTTACTCGTATTTTATTTACAGTCCATTCGCAAATGCCCGCACCTTGGCCTTAACCCCGGCCATAAGATTCTGCACAACCTGTGAATCAACCGTTTATTGCATGTAAACCCATACTTTCTTCAGTTCCTCGACTGTCTTCACTACCTTAGGTCGTTTAAGAAGGTGCTGCTTCATAATCGCCCAGTACTTCTCGATGGGGCGGAGCTCCGGAGTGTTGGGAGGGTTGAACATTTTCGGCACGAAATTGACCTTATTGTCCGCATACCACTTCAGCACGTCCTTGGAGTAGTGGCATGAGGCCAAATCCGGCCAGAAGATTGTTGGGACGTTGTGGGCCTTCAGGAGAGGAAGCAGCCGCTTCTGGAGGCACTCTTTTATGTACACCTGTCCGTTCATCGTGTCCTGGGTCACGAAAGGTGCACTCCGCTTCCCGCACGTGCAGATGGCTTGCCAAACCAGGAATTTTTTCGCAAATTTGGACATCTTCTGAGTGCGGACATGCTCCGGAACGCTGAACTTATCCTTGACCGTGAAAAACAGGTTGCCGGGGATCTGTTTGAAGTCGGCCTTCACATATGTTTCGTCGTCCATGATGCAGCATTCAACTTTCGTCAGCATGTTGAGGTACAACTTCCTGGCACGGGTTTTGGCGGACTTGTTCTGCTTCTCGTCGCGATTAGGGGCCTTTTGTACCTTGAACGTTCGAAGCCCAGCCTTAGTTTTGGCCTTCTGGACAAAACTTCGGCTTAGGTGCAGCTTCTTAGCCACATCCCGAACGGAGGCGTTCGGATTTCGGTTGAAGGCCCCAACTACGCGGTTGTGATTTTTGGTGTTGTACGGAATACTTTTTCCTTCACTTCTGGGCTTCCGATCGGTGGTCAACCGTTCCTCGAACCGCTTAATCACTCGCGACACCGTGGAATTCGCGATTCCCAACGTTTTAGCGATGGAACGATGCGAGAGATCCTTGTTCTCGTGATGAATGCGCAAGATTTTATCACGCACGAGCTGTTCTTTCGACTCCATTTCCGCGAGTTTTGATCACAGGACTTTAAAACTTGCAGGATGTAAATAATGCACTATGAACTAAATCCACCCAAATTTTCATTAAATTCTACCCAACGGTTAAAAAGTTAGAGCAATTTCATAGTGTGGCAATTTCATCGTGGACACCCTTTATGTAATCATCTGAAGTTTTCTCAAGTTGTAGAATTCGCATTCCTACTTAGAATTTGTGTTGAACGACTAGATTCTTAAGAATATAGTCGTTCAACATCAGCAATAATCGTATGACATTGCTTCAAGAAAAATTGCTCTCGTGTTTATTGATATTCAAGGTTTTTTAACTAAACTTTGCTTTTATATATTTTGACAGAAATTTGTTTTTTAAAATGCTTAAAAATCTTTGAAACCAAAATCACCACTGCTTGATAATATGCAAAATAAAATTAATTGCAATGGAATTTTCCAGTAGAAACAAGACACTTGAAAGTTCCTCGAATTTGGTCCGTACATAGTTTTCTCAACAGGAGTCAAACAGTTTTGAATTTTTTTTTGCAAATTTATTGATGCTATTGCAAATTTTCTTTGAATTTGTTCCAATGTTGAAGCTCAACAAGGTTTTCAAACTTATGAGAAAGTCAATAGTTTTGGAGATACTTTTTGTTAATATCGATACTCAAAAATATTCTTTATAGTTCTTGGAAAAATATCAACAAACGAAAAATGACAACTTACAGGTCAAATCTGTTACTTTATCGCAATGTCTGTATAATGTCTGTAATCTGTTTAAGGTCTGTATGCATGATTAAATGTCTGTATAAATTCTGACATGTCTGTGTATCTGGCATCCCCGGACAGATTGTGTTCAATTTTGCCAACTTAAACATTACACTCTTAGCTTGTTTCAGTCAAAATTTTATCAACTTTTACTCACACGGTAAACTGTTACAAACTAATCATTGTGTCTTATTTTTTTATCGAGTATAGTATTTATTCACACAAGCTCAGCTACAAAATCCTGGTTCAATTCCAATTCAAAAAAACTGAACTATAGTGGTGGCCATCCCGTAGATCGGATCTGAACCCAGTAGAAAACATCTGGGGAACCATTGTGCGGGGGATCTATGCCGATAAAAAGCAGTACAACAGTGTAACTGAGCTGAACGAGATAATTTTGGAAACATGGGAGAATTTTGAAATGAACATTTTAAAGCCCTTGGTTGGAAGATTGGACCAACTGGATATTGAATTACAGGAAATATTAAAAAGCTTGAATATTTTAGCATGTATCCATTTTAAAAGTGAGCGCAGCTTAAGAAAACAGCCATTGAATTTCTTACCTACACACCAATAAAGATCTAATTATAACGTATTGCTAATTTTAATGTAAAGCATTTTTTGACCTAATATAAAAATTTAAAAGCAAGTAGTTTAATTTTAGGGCTAGTCCATAAATTGCAAGTAAAAAGTGTATAAGGCTATGAAAAAAAGCTTCAGTGTATTGCCAAAAATACACCAATCAAAACATTTATTTTATCTAAAACTACATCATGTAGGATTTGAGTCCGTAACGGAAGTGTCAAAAAAAAAAACAGACAAACCGAACCATTTTCATCCTTTTCACCCTTGAACCGGATTATCTAATTAAACGGCGTTCAAAAATCTTCATCGAAAGTAAAGATAATTGCATCCGACGACGACGCCCGAAAGGTTTCTTCACCTTCCTTTATATAGAGCCACTTCTTCGACATTGATACGCAAATTTGATCGAATTTGTCTGCTCTTTCTAAAGCTAGGTGTAGGTAGCTTTACCCGTGTAATCCGTCTCCTACTTTCCGTTCGAACTAATCGATCGTTGAAAACCATTTGGGAGCAACCGAGCCAACGATAAACCAATTTTCCAGTCTAGTCAATGCCGAATTGAATTTGACGGCCGGATATCGATGATGATAAGAGACGGTGAAGCTGGAAGCTCCAATGGCAATTTTACGAGCTGTTAGAGCTTTTGACTAGCGAAGATCCGGGATATTGCAAGCTGGCACGATTCCCAAGTCGGAAAATGGATTTTTAACCTAATTATCTATATTTTGCCTCGCTAGTTGGAATGGCATTGCTGTCTAGAGCATTCATGGTTACCGGGTCTAGGAAAAGTTTGATCGATTTTCCTATGATGGAGAGTCTTATAAAGAGTAGTAGGCTGCGTGTTTGGCCTTGACTGCTCTGAGTAATCGATTCCGATAAAGTTCAAAGCAGATTTTCCAATCTTTCACAACAATCACCACCCATTAAAATGCAAATTTCCTCACAATCATAATTGGACGCAGCCAATCAATTTCTACTCAGATAGATAAGCTTCAACCAACCGTGTGGACATGCTTCTAGTGGGGCAACTTGACCAGTTCCTTCCGGTGCTGGTCGGGGGTGCTCACGAGACTGGTTCACCAATGAACAAAAGCTGCAATCGACCACTACGTAGTTGCACCGTGCATGTAGTTATAGTGTATCCTTGACCACAGTTCGGTCGGTTTAATGCATGGATATCGGATGTATGATGAATGTGTGCCGGGTCGACTGGCAGCGTGGGTGCCGATAAAAATGCCGGCGTGCATCAGCAAACCGCACACAATGTGGTCATGGAACAGATCCTGGTTTCGGTGGTCAGTGGCCAATGCAGTAGTATGCTGAATTAAAAGTGGTCTGATGGGTTGGACACGAAGTTTTGTTTACTATTTTATGGAAATGGCAATCGATTGAGAATGGGACGTGGCGGTAGGTGCATAGAATCAATACAACGCTCGAGCATTGTTGTTGACAAGTTATTCAGTAAATATTGAGTGGAATTTGTGCAGATGGTAGTGCTCCTAGTTTATTCCTATCAACTGTTGATGTTCAAGTGTTTGTTTTTGGTGGTCGACCAGTGGTTTAAAGCTTCGGGCTTACAATTTATTTGTCCTGTTTGACGGTGCGGTTACGTAGAATTATGCTACTGAATGTACACTATTTCAATTTTATGGTTGTTTTAACGTATGACTACGTTTCTCTTTTCTATACCAATTTCAAAATTTTGGAAAAATGGGTTGGTAAAGGGAGAGGTTTTTGTGCGTGTTTATCTTGTGTCCAACTAAACAAAATAATTTCTTTTACATTTTTTGTGAAAAATTACAAAATTTTGTGGGGAAAATATTAGTTTTAAAGGGTGTATTCGATAAAAATGGCACACACATATATACTCATCAAAATTAAACTGATTATCGGATTTTCTTGAAATTTTCAGGGAATGAAGAACTACTAATGAGTTTTGATTTACAACATTTGTTTTATTCAGTTTCGCCTCCCATCCCGAATGCCCGCACCTTCCTTTTCACTCCACCCATCAAATTTTGTACAACCGATTTTCCCAGTGTTTTTGTTGTTTTTACCCAAATTTTCTTCAATTCTAGCTCTGTTTTTATAGTTTTGGGATGTTTGCAAAGTTCCGTTTTCATAATTGCCCAGAATTTTTCAATTGGACGAAGTTCCGGTGAATTTGGTGGGTTCATATCCTTTGGCACAAAATTGACTCTGTTGGCTCGGTACCACTCCAATACGTTTCGAGCGTAGTGGCAGGATGCTAGATCAGGCCAAAACAGAGTTGATCCTTTGTGATTCTTAATGAATGGCAAGAGCCGCTTCTTAAGGCACTCTTCCGTGTAAATCGCACCGTTTATTGTTCCGGAAGTGATGAAGGAAGCACTTATTTCACCACATCCGCAAATCGCCTGCCAGATTAGAAACTTCTTTGCAAATTTCGATAGTTTCTTCTATCGAACATCCTCCGGAACATCGAATTTCAACTTGGCAACGAAATATTCTTGCCCAGGAAGTTGACGGAAGTCGGCCTTGACGTTTGTTTCGTCATCCATCACGATGCAACTGGATTTGGTGAGCAGCTTCGTGTAAAGTTTCCGGGCGCGGATTTTCGCAGTGATGTTTTGTTTTTCATTCCGGTTTGGGGCTTTTTGCACTTTGTAAACATGTAACCCAGCACGCTTCATAGTTTTCTGCACAAAACCGACTGACACCTTAGACTTTTTAGCTACATCTCGAATTGACATGTTTGGACGGTTCTTGAATTGTTGTACGACTTTCCTGGCCATTTTACTGTCCATTGGACCACTTTTACGACCACTCCCTTCCTTCCTTTGGACACTCAGACGCTTAAAGGTTCTTATTACACGAGACACAGTTGTATTTGCAATTCCAAGCCTTTTAGCAATCCACCGGTGGGACGCCCCTGGATTTTGATTGTGAGTGCACAACATTTCCTCACGGACAATTTCTTGTTTCGACGACATGACTGGAACTGCTGAATGTATAACTACGAAACTTGGCAGATGTAAATAATACACTATGGATAAGATCTACTCAAATTTCTAGGTTTTTTACTCATACGATTCAAAAGTTACAGAAGATTTTCTGTGTGCCATTTTTATCGAATACACCCTTTAGTATCCCAAGTAACAATTTTAGTGTTATTCCAGCCGCATAGCACTTCTCCCGGCTTTGTTGATAAAACTACAATCTAAACTGTTTTGTCTACCAACACCTCCTCTATGCTTCTTTAAAGCCGAAATTTGTACAAAATGGCCCACTCTAAAGACGGTTGTGAAAACAAGTTAATAAAACCTTTATAATAACATAAAGATTTTGAAAATGTTCTAGTGAAAGATGTTATGACCACTTGAGAACCTTCATAAAACCTATTGGCTGCCATGAAAACCAGAATGTGGCCAAATGGCCTCAGCTATCAAACTTCACTGTGAAATCTAGGTTGTTTCTTGTTGTTCTGCTTTGTTAGATTCTCTGCTCTTCTGATTCGTTTAGCAGCAAAAAAAGGTCTAGTGTTGCGGTAAATTTTGTTTGATGGCAAAATATCCAAAACAAATTGTGGTTTCTACAGCGTATTATGCTCCAAATTATATGCTCATTTATTTTTATGGTGAATATTGGCACGATAAGAGTTGAAAACTAATGCGCCTCGGAAATTATGCCAATTTACAATAACATAAATCAAATTAAAACAAATACATTCGATAAATTAATCATGAATTTCCTGAAAAGTGCTTGGAATTAGAAGAGATTATCTAAAAGAATGCCCAAATTAGTCTCCGATCTACTGTTTATTTGCATACCAATGAAAATTTGATGCATTTATTTTTTCAATTTTCAATTATTTCTTATATTTCAATATGGCGATTGGAAAAAATCACAGTTTTGCCATAAAGCCAATTTTTCTTCGCAATGACTATTATAAAACTATTTGGTCTTATGGTGACTTCCTTCAATGCCAATTTGCCGTTTCATGCATTTACTGGAGACAAAATGGTTTTAAAATGCTTTTTCAACTGACCATAATAAGATGATATCAATGAGTCCTAAAACGCCATTTCAATAAGGCATTTTACGAGTTCATAAAGTCGAAATAAAACCTTTGATAGGAGTAAAAGGAATTTGAAAAACAAGGTTTTAAGATCATTGTCAACAAGCTGTGTAGGTTCTCATAAACCTGACTAAAATATGAAACCTTTTGGAACCTCTTGGTGTCATATTAAAACCAAATTGATTTCTAGTGGTTTTCATAAAACTTTAATAAAACTTAATAAAGCGGGATGGCGTTAGCAATGTTACTTGGGATAAGTAGTTCCATTTTTTACTTAAAAATGACCTACTTTTGATCCCATACAAATCTCCGTATGAACAGGTTGAAAATATGTTCTCCCTATCCGGGTCCTCAAAAACGGGTAACAAATGGTTCAAATTGTCTTCTTGTTTTTATTCCATTTAGTCTCATTCCTTGATAAATACAGTAATACTCGAGCAGAAGCGAATAACTTGATAACTGGCCTCGATATTTATGAGCTCAGCTCAGCTCAGAAATACCTGAGGATAATACCATCAAATTGTTCCCACAATTTCATGCGAATACCGAATTGAGGTAAGACAATACCAAAATAATACCTCTAAGGTGACCAGATACTTACCCAGGTATCCGGAATATCAAGTTTAGTTATTCTAGAGACATTTTGCTTGCAATTCTTAGGTATTTTGCTTAGGTATTTTACCTCTTAATCTGAGCTCTTTAATACCAAGGCCAGTTATCAAGATCAAAATTAGGTATTCATATGCTTTTGTGTTCTGCTCGGGTAGCCACAATCCTCAGCTGCAAAATTATTTTGCTTTGTTGCCGGTGACTGGTTTAAAAATAAAATAAATAAAATGTATAATCGAAAATAGGTCTTATTTTTTTTTGCTTCGCAATTTCTATTAAGCATTTAATCAGCATTCTCAAAGCTAAACTCCCCGGCAGCAGAACAACATTTCAACTGCTGTCATCTAGCTGTCATTTGCAAAAGTTACCAATGCTACTAATGAATGAAACATTGTCAACATAGACGTCTTCTTTTGGTGGAGTCCAGTATTAAATTAGCTGTATAGCGGGTCAAAACCTGCTTTTGAATAGCATTTAAGGTGAATATAATGGTCATATGCATTATATCGCTTGTCGTTAAGACACATATAGGGCTATTTACGTGCTTTATTTTACTGAATATTTCAAGAAGTTTCTCTAGTTCATAGCAGTCTGCTAGGCTTCGAAAAACTGGATAAATTTTAAGGTCATCTGCAAACAACAACAGAAAACCTCCATTTAGCAATATGACGGAAACATCGTTTATAAAAAGCGAGAACAGCAATGGTCCCAGGGTGCTTCCTTGGGGAACTCCGGAATGGTTCGAAAAATAGTCCGCTGAATTGTTTCCAATACTGACAGATACTTGACGTTGCACAAGGTCAGATCGAAGCCAGGTGCAGAAAGCAATGGAACAACCAATTTTCTCCAGTTTTGCAAGCAGTAAGTCATGGTTATCTTGACTGAAGGCAGATTTGAGATCGGTATAAACAGCATCGACTTGGAGTTTTTACATGAAGATTGGACTCGGAAAAAATGCGACACTTTGTTTTGGATGTAACTTTTTATCGCGTGGGTAAATATTTTGGATAATACTAGTTTAGAGTGTTATGTTTATGTGTGCAAAATTATTGCGATCTGTCAAGTAGTTTTCAAGATGCATTCGAAACGAGAAGAGCTACGCCAGCAAATCTTGGGCGCGGTGATCGATAATCCTGGTCAGTCGCACAGATGGATCGGCAAAAGGCTTGGAATCCACCATTTCACCTTGTCCCGCGTTTTGAAGATGTTCCAGGAGATGAAGACCATCGAGCCGTGCGCTGGAAGCGGCCGAAAACCGAAAACGGAATACCCAGAGAAGGCGCGGAAGATAAGGCAGTACTTTAAGAATAACCCAAACCTTTCCACCCGAGACTTGGCCAAAAAGGTCAATTCGTCGAAGTGGTTCGTCCAGCAGACCATGAAGCGGGCTAGGCTATGTGTTTTTAAGGTCAAGAAGGCGCCAAACCGGACTGACAAGCCAAACACGGTGGCCAAATTGCGTGCGCGGAAGCTGTACCGTGAGGGGCTGGTCAAGCCAAGCTGTCTCGTCATGGACGACGAGACATATATCAGGGCGGACACCAAACAAATTCCCGGCCTCGAGTTTTTCGTCCCGCATGAGGGTTCTGGAAAAGTTCCGAAAGAGAAAGATGGAAAAATTGGCGAAGAAGTACCTGTTGTGGTAGGCGATCTGCGAGTGCGGACGGTACAGCAAGCCGTTCGTTACAACCGGCACCATAAACGGGCAGATTTGTCGACAGGAATGCTTGCAGAAGCGCTTGCTGCCCTTCCTCTGCTCTCACCGTGATCCCACGCTGTTCTGGCCGGATCTCGCTTCGTGCCATTAAACGTGCAAAACGACGTAAAGCTGACAAGATTCGTTTCAACAGAGCGGCCGGGATAAAAGCCGTGTTGATGTGGTTCTTGCAGGCAGCAAACAATTTGTCGTTGATCAGCGACTCAAATACTTTTGATTTCACACCGAGTGAAATAATGCCACGGTGATTTCTTATATCACTTTTGTCTCCTTTCTTGAAAACTGGGAATATAGTAGAGCACATTCACTGCATTGGAAATTTCGATTGCTGGAGGGATAAGTTGAATAGCAGGGAAAGTGGAGTAGCTAAAATGTCGGAGTATTTTTCAACACAGCAGAAGGAATCACGCAGGAATTGCGTATCGCCGAAAGAACCACCTGAACGTCGACAGCAAAGACATACATGTTAATCACATCGCTGGGTACTTCCCGCACAGCACTTTCATTATCAGCTTGAGATGGTGAATCGCTTCAAAATACACTCAAGAAGTGTCTTGCAAAAAGGCTGCATTTCTTCTCGGTAGTTCGTGCAGGGTTTCTATCGAGAAACTCACATGACGGGAGTGCAGTTTCCTTCCTCTTAGAGTTCACGAACGACCAAAATTTCTTCGGATGGCGTCGAAGATTTTCTTGTGTGCGGTGTACATAATATTTGTGGCGGAGTTTGCTAAAGCGCCGATATTCATTGCTGACGCGATTGAAATCCAATTTGGTAGAGGCACATCGTCGAATGGCAAAAGCGCACTCGTTTCATGTTGCGTAGAAGAGCATTAGTCCACGGAGGTTTTCTCGGAGTTTGGCACTTCGGTACAGCTGCCAAAACACTCTCACGCAGCAAACAGTTGAAGCGGTCAACAGCTGATTCAATATCAAGGTCACCCAAAACATTCCAGTCGATACGGGATAAGCAGTGTCGAAGCAGTTGAAAATCAGTTCTGCGGAAATTGAGTCGATCGGTTCTTAAGGTTCACCAAAATGGATAGGGTATTGATATATCCCGAGCGGGACGGTAGTTATCAAGTGGCACAATGGCATCCGGAGCTTCAACGACAGTACATTTGCGCAATGAGTTCTTGCAGATAAACACCAAGTCGAGCAAGTTTGATTGGATGTTGGAAACTGAATTAATCTGGCTCAGTCCTAGAAAACCAGTTCCATCGATAAGTAGGCGACTAGCAGGAGTAGATGTTGAAGCAACCAGATCAGGAAACGCATACCCGTGACCGGAGGGCAACCAATTGAGTCCTGGTTGATTGAAATCTCCGAGCAGAAGAAGCACATCCGTCAAAGTAGTCAACTCAGAGGCAAATTCTGTTGCATCCAGGTGAAGTTGCATAATGCTGCAATCACGTCGTCATATGAATGCAAAATTATGAATTCTACTCGCATGTTTTGATAATAAATTGTGATTTTTCTCAGAAGTACTATTTATATATTTCGTCAAACTAACGTAGACTATTACATTTACATATAATTTTCTTCTTTTTTTAATTTCCTTATGCTATAATACATTCAGATTAGATAAAAGAAAAAAAATATGGATATAAAAAAATAGGTTGAGTAGAGAGTGCTTTAATGAAATTTTATTAGTTTGTGTTGTTTCGTATGGTGTTGAAATATTTCTTCAAGTTATGCCTCGACATAGTTAAGTCAATACTTTCGCAGTATTGATTAAAGGTGGTCATAATTTGTTTATGGCTTTGGGCGATAATGATTCGTTATGAATAAGTTCCTACTTCTAAGTTGCCGAGAAGGAATATAGAAGTTGAGTTTTGATAAAATTTTAGTTGAATCAATTCGCTGCGAAAAGATATCCTTAACAAATGAAACCGTTGCAAATTCACGACGCTGCATCAGTGGTTGTATATTGATAAGCATACAGCGCGCTTCATAAGATGGGAGAGGAAATGTTGTCCACTCTTATTTCCTAAGAGCATATAATAGAAATTGTTTTTGTACGGATTCTATCCGGCCAATATGCGTTTTATGAAATGGGGACCAGACCATACTGCAGTATTCCAGAATAGACCTAACATAAGCAACATATAATGTTTTTATTGTCTAGGGTCCAAAAATTTGAGGCTTAAGCGTTAATAAAGCCTATCGTATTATTTGCCTTATGTATAATTGTGTTATAATGGTCATTGAAATTTAGTTTAAGGTCTTAGATAACTCCTTAATTCCTAACTCTTTCACATTTTCCAACAACTCGATTTCCTAATGAGATTAATGTATTTGGTGTGTTTCGTTTTTTGCTGAATGATACTAAATTACACTTTTTTATGTTTAGTTGCAGTAGGTTTTTCGAGCATCATGTGTGGAATATGTGTATTTCTTTCTGGAATATGTAGATGTCCTCCTGATTTCTTATTTCCAAGAATAGTTTTATGTCGTCGGCATAAATAAGCACGTTTATTGTTTTCAGAATGAAGGATATGTCTCTCACATATAGAATAAAAAGCAGTGGTCCCAAATGAGCAAGCAGTGGTCCCTGAAGTGACTTGAATAAGATTTGATTTCTTTGCGTTGAATTTTATTATTTGTTGGCGGTTTGTTAAATATGATTGAAGCCATTTCAGAAGTCCTGGCTAAATTTCTATTTTTTGCAGTTTAAACAGCAACATTGGTATATCAATGCGATCAAATGCTTTGCTAAAGTCTGTATATAGAGCTTCTACGTGGTTTCCATTAACCATTGCATTCAATGAATCTATATATATAAAGACTGTATTCGATGAAATTTGGACACACAAAATAGGTCTCCAAAAATTTTCCTTGAGCCCGATTCTTTTCAAACTTTCTGGAAATAAAGTATTACTAAATCGTTAAGTTTTGACATCATTGGTTTATTGAACCTCTTCTCCCAACCCAAATGCCCGCACCTTTGCCTTGACCCCTTTCATCAAATTTTGGGCAACGATAGGACCGACTTGCTTACTTACTTTTAACCACACTTTCTATAGTTCAAGTTCATTTTCTATCAATTTTGGAGTTTTAACGAGCTTTGCCTTCATGATTGCCCAACATTTTTCAATTGGGCGAAGTTCCGGAGTGTTTGGAGGGTTGACGTCTTTTGGTACAAAAACTACATTATTATCTTTGTACCAGTCTGGCCCGTCTTAGACTGGGCATAGTGGCAAGATGCCAAATCCGGCCAAAACAGTGTCGGGCCATCGTGAGATCTCAAGAAGGGCAGAAGTCGTTTTTGGAGGCATTCGTCCTTGTAGATTTGTCCGTTGACAGTCCCAGAGGTGATGAAGGGCTGACTCATTTTCCAACATCCGCAGATCGCTTGCCAGACAAGGAATTTTTTGGCGAATTTCGACAGTTTCTTCTTCCGTACACTCTCCGGAACGGCCAACTTAGAGGTGGCGACGTAGTGTTCCTGTCCTGGCATTTGTTTGGTGTCGGCTTTAATGTAGGTCTCATCGTCCATCACAATGCAGAACGGTTTTGTTAGCCACTTAAATTGGTTCAATACCATCCTGGCCTACTCCGGATTTGATGTGCCACGTTTTTTGCCACTACCATTTTTCCGCTTGGTTGTCTTACGGTCCTTGAACGTTTTGATCACATGAGATACGGTTGAATGTGCGATTCCGAGCTGTTTTCCGATCCATCGATGAGAAGCGTTTGGGTTTTCGAAGTGAGTGCCCAAAATTTGTTGGCGCACTATTTCTTCATTCGAAGCCATCACTGAAATCACTCCGATTTTCACGAAACTCATTACACAATTGACACAACACAATGAAATACATACAGTTAAAATTTCAATAATTTTTACCCACACGCCAAAAGGTTGGGAACATTTGGGTGTGTCAAATTTTTTCGAAATAGACTTTTATAAAAATGGATTTCTGTCTGTCTGTCTGTCTGTCTGTCTGAACCTAATAGGCTCGGAGACTACAAAGCCGATCGGCGTGAAAATTTGTATGCAGGGGTTTTTGGGGCCGGAGAAGGTTCTTAAGATAGTAAGAGACCCCTCCCTCCTCTGAAAGGGGGGCTCCCATACAAATGAAACACATATTTCTGCATAACTCGAGAACTGATCAAGCAAAGGAACTCAAATTTAGCATGCGGAAGTTTTTGGAGGCAAGAAATGTTTCTATGGAAGTTTGAGACCCCTCCCCTCTCTAGAAAGGGAGGCTCCCATACAAATGAAACAGAAGTTTCTGCATATCTCAAGAACTAATCAAGCAAATGGAACCAAATTTGGCATGTGGGTTTTCTGGTGGCGAAAAATGTTTCTATGGTGGTTTGAGACCCCTCCCCTCTCCTAGAAGGGGTGCTGTCATACAAATGAAACTGAAATTTCTTCATAACTCTAGATCTAATAAAGCAAATGGAACCAAATTAGGCTTGCGGGGATTTTAAAGGCAATAAATGTTTCTACAGTAGTTCGAGACCCCTCCTCTCTCTCTGGTAGGGGGGGGGGGGGGGCTCCCATACAAATGAAACACAAGTTTCTGCATAACTCTAGAACTAATCAAGTAAATGGAACCAAATTTGACAGGTAGAGGTTTTTGAAGGCAAGAAATGTTTCTAAGGTAACTCGAGACCCCTCCGCCCTCTGTAAGAGGGGAGCTCTCATACTAATGAAACACAAATTTGTGCATAACTCGAGAACTAATCAAGCATATGGAACCAAATTTGGCATGTGGAGGTTTTTGGAGGAAATAAATGTTTCTAAGGTGGTTTGAGACCCCTCCGCCTTCTGGAAGGGGAGACTCCCATAAAAATGAAACATAATTTTTAGCATAACTCGAGAGCCAATGAAGCAAATGAAACCAAATTTGGCATGTTGAGGTTTTTGGAGGCAAGAAATGTTTCTATGGCAGTTCAATACCCCTCCCCATTTTAAAGGGGGGGGGGGGCTCCCATACAAATAAAAAGCAAATTTCTGCATAACTCGAGAACTAATCAAGTAAATGAAACCACTTTTAGCATATGGGGGTTTTTGGAGGCTAGATTTCTATAAACATAAAAATGAACTCCAGTCTGTCTGTCTGTCTGTCAGACCTTTATAGACTCGGAAAGTTCTGAACCGACAAACGTGAAAATTAATATGAAGGGGTTTTTGGGGCTGGGGAAGGTTCTTATGATTGTTTGAGACCCCTACTCTCTCAGGAAGGGGCGCTCTCATACAAATGAGACACAAATTTCTTCATAACCCGAGAACTAATCAAGCAAATCGAATCAAATTTGGCATGTGGGGGGTTTTGAAGGCAAGAATGTTTCTATGGTAGTTCAAGACCTCTCTCCTTTCTGAAGGGGGGGGGGGGGGGCTTCAAACAAATGAAACTCAAATTTTTATTATAACCGATGAGCCCAGTGTGATGGTTCGAGAACTAATCAAGCAAATGGAATCAAATTTGGCATGTGGGGGGTTTTGAAGGCAATGATTGTATGGTGGTTTGAGAAACCACCCCCCTTTGGAAGGGAGGGCTCCCATACAAATGAAACACAAATTTCTACCAAAAATGAGAATTATCCAGGTTACTTAAACACAAAACGTGTATTTCTCGGGTAAGAAGCATGTTTTGATAGAAGTTTGAACCCCTGCTTATTCAAAAAAAAAACTCAATTCGAAAAAAAACCATAAACGTGCCAGTTATATTAAATTTTCCTTCATTTAGTTGCAAGCGTAGCAGCGCACGCACCGGGTTCAACTAGTAATCTATAAATTCAAGTAGATTTGTCGAGGGCGAACGTCCCTTAACGAAGCCATGTTGCATGTGGGTAATTCTATTTTTGATTTGGAGGAATAATTTTTCATTGACAATTGCTTCAAAAAGTGTTGGAATGCAAGAGATACCCCAGCAAAGGAAAATAACAAGCTGATATAATATAAGTAACAAGTTCTGTTATCCCAGTTATCGTTTTGATTTCCGCTGTTATCAAATAACAAATTTAGTTATCACCATTGGCAAATTTTGTTATCATATGTTATCATTTTGAAAACACTATTTTTTATGAACGATATAAGTTGAATTGTAAAACTATAAATATTTCAAGTATATTTGAACAAGAAATTTTGCTTTTAATCAAATTTTTTTTTCCGTTATTAGCATGAGAATTTGATTTCAAATTGGTAACATAATTTGAAACTAATTCAATAAATTTGCTTACAATACAGGACTTGTTATCAAGTTGTTCGCAGCGATAACAAAATAAGTTATTATTATGATATTCAACGAGTATTTTTTTTGTTATTCATTCTGTTATTTTGGCTGTTTATTCAGCCTCAATGATAACATATTCAGTGATTAAAAAATGATAACCTGATTAGAACTTGTTATAAATTTGGTATAATCCTTTGCTCGGTTAATGGCTATACCACAGAGAACAGACGTTCATCTTCGGTCTGCTACTTGTGTAAAACTTTAAACCGACATTTCAAATGTATGTCGTTATGCTCCTGGTAGGCGGCGCTGCAGTTGTACGATAACTGTCATGTCAATGTTTATCAATAAAAGGCCTAGCACATAACCTGAAAAATTTTGTTTGTTTTTTTCTGCACTTGTTTTTTATACCGGCTGCCCATATTAACTTTTACACACGTTTTGCAAGAAAAGTTAAAGGGCCATCAATGTGGGTTCTCCCTGGCCATACCACATGAGGAAGGTGGGGGGGACGCATGTGTCAAACCAACACACAAAAAAAAAAAAAAACCTTGTACCGTGTCATATCTAGTAACTGGTTATTGCATGTGGGATTGTGGAATGGGTTTGCCTGGGGTGGATGGCGGAACAAAAAGTAACAGATAGCGAGTGGAATAGGTTGCGGGCAAGGTCCCTCTACTCCGACCACGTATGTCAGATTTTCGGCCAGATTTAACGATAGGCACTAAGAATGAGCTTTTCCATATTTTAGGAAAGTTTCCAGATTTCAATGACATATTGAAGAGCCAAAATAATGGAGCAGTTAGCTCTGTTGCAAGATTTTTCATAAATACTGGAGGAATTCCATCAAGTCCAGGTCCTTTTGAGGCATCTAAAGTCCTTAAAGCCAGCAAAATGTCTCGTTCTTGAATTGCAGGTATAAGCTTCTAAATTGAATATCATATTGATAATATTATTTGAAATTATTACTATAGATTTGCTTACATCACAGGATTTGTGATCAAGATGAACTTAATGATATCAAAACTGGTTAATATTGTGGTTTCCGACTATATGACTTTTTGACTGTTTATTTAGCCTAAATAATAACTTATTCACTGATCAAACATTGATTATCTTAAATTAGAATATATTATCATTTTGCAAAAAACTTTCAATCTGAAGGTATTATTTTTTTTCAACAAAAATGCAAATCATTACGATATTTTTCTAAGAAACTTTGCCAGGGTTTCATTGTAAAGAAACAATCCATTTTATTTCATCCCAGCAACATCCCAAAACCAACAAAAGTAACTCGGGAAAAGTACCAAACCAACTCTTCTACCTGCTAACAGTTGTTCTGAGGCCACCCGCCTGCCAACTCGAAACAGTGTTGTTTATAGCTCTTGTAAACTTTCTTCAGCTTTTAATGAACTGTGAGGAGTTTCTTGCTTACGTCCCACCAACTTTTCCGAAAGAGAGTTGGAAATTGTGTCTAGTACATTGGACTCCTTTACAAACACCTCACCTCAGGCAGCAGCAGCGGGACGCGCTGCCATTTCCAGTTTAAGCGAAGTTTCGAAACAGAATTAGTAATCAAGAACCAAAATTTTTAACACTGGAAGAGGGCAATGCGACCGGTCGCGGCGAGGTGGCAGCCTGTGAGAAGTCAACATTCAGGGTTTGGTCTCGACCGCCTGGAAAAACAAATCGTCGGAATTTGCTGCGCCATCGATCATCTTTAATTACAGTTTTGCTCCTTTGGCTGGCGAGCGTGCCGCAGGCGAAAAGGTACATCGATATCCAGTTTTGGAAAGTTTTAAGTCCTAATTGAATGGATAATTAATTGCCGGAAGATGGCCGGTGGCAAACGTCGGTGGAGTGTGATTCTTGGATACATCTACTCTGACATTTTAAGCCCGCTAATTACAATCCGGTCGTTTCATTCCATAAGTGTGTCTGTTGTGGTTTGAATTGAATCGTAAAACTGCTTTATATCCAGAAGTTCCATGCGACAAAACATAAAACTCGTGTATTAACTTATGTCAAATGTATGGGATATATGTTCGAAAGACCAAAAAACCCATCATCCATCAGACGCGTCTCCATTGGAACGTACGCATTCAATTATCATCTGTCTGTCACATATCGCAGTCGCCGTCCGTACAGTTTGATACCAATCCAATCTCCGCGTTCAGACCAATTCGGTCTTCCCAGAACGTTATAACTCGCCACCCGAAACGAAAGCTGTGATATGAAAAAAAAAAGTTGAAATTTATCATCCTAATTTATGGCGTACAAGTTGTTCCTTTGTGTCGTCCCAGCAAACCGACTTACGACTTACGACTTACGACATTTTATGGGTGAGCTATAAGAATGAACCACCAGATCGCCGAGTCTATTGTTCGTGCAAAAGTTAAGACTAGCATGTATTTCCTTTGCGGAGTGCTGAGTTGGGCAAAGAAAGAAACTTTTCGCCAGGCTACGAATGGCGATGACAATGTCTTCTTGATAAAATAGAACACTTAATACCTACACCCCGTCCGGCCCACTCTTCCCGTGCTCTTCAGTGGTTGGTTCCATTCTTTCAAACTACTTGACCGGTAGGAACGAGAGCAATCCTCCTTCATCTCCAGCCCCCGGTCGAATAAGTCGAAAAGAGTTGTCATCACTGAGAGTGAGCCGAAGACGACGATCGCAGCGATGCGGAACGATGGCAGATATCTAGATACGTGGAATTCCGTTCCGCTTCCCTCGGCTGGTTTTGAACTGATAACAGAAAAGTTTCTATCGTCACGGGGAAGAAAAGATGAAGGCTCAAGGACATATTCCGGGATGCTTTTTCTTTGAGACAGTCGCTGGGGCTATTGTATGTGTATTCGATTTATGCTAAATTGAATTTCTTTCTCCATTTGCAGAACACAGCGCTTCTAGGAAGAAAGAGTCGAACAATTGCCAATTCAAAGCGCTCAGGAGTGTTTAAAAAAAATCTAAAGGAGCACTACAAATTTCAACACAATCGCTCATTTGAAGATGGCTCAGAACAATCATTCAATCAGTTTTTTTTAATGCAAAATACTACCGCCGGGTCCAATATATGTAGGCTGGGCCACGTTCTGAAAGAGTTTGTACGATATTATTTACACCGTGTCTAATATATTCTCATACAAAATAAATATTTCTATTTCAAATCGATGATCCAGATTTTATTGATAACTTCACCCATTATATTGCAATATAATACTGATCAACTACAGCATATGTTTTGGAATAACACCGCCTTTAACCTTCTTGATCAGCTCCAGACGTTTTTCGAAACCGTCACAGGCGGCACGCACGACTTCCATCGGCATTTCGTCCCAAATTCGTTTGATTACGGTTTTGAATTGGTTCATATTAAACGCCCTGTGGTCATTTGCCTTCGCCAGCATGTATGACCTTACGAAATAATCCAAGGGATTCAGATCTGGTGAACTGGGAGGCCATTCATTCTTGTCCAAAAAGTCGGTCAAATTTTCTCGGCACCAGCCCTGAACGAGATTTGCAGTATGCGATGGCGCTCCGTCCTGCTGAAACACATAGTGATCATCTCCAAACACCTCTTGTACAACTTTCTCCAAAACTTCGGTTTTATAATATACGGCATTCACTTTAATGCCTTTTTCGATGAAAACCAGTGGTAATTTGCCTCGCTTGCAAATTCCTCCCCAAACCATCACTGACACAGCACTTTGGAACCGTGGAATATTCCTATCACTCTCTGGAACAGTTCTCGAAGAAAGAGCCCACAATCTGTCGTTCTGGACATTGTGGGATTGTTGCAAGACGAATAACTTTTCGTCGGAAGAGATCAATTCTTCCCCACCGTGCCGCGACAAAAGCAGACTTGCTCTTTCGAGTCGTTTCTGCTTGGAAGGTTCCAAAACTCCGTGAACCTTACGTTTCTTGAAAGCTTGGAATCCTAAGTCATTTTGCAGTATAATGTGCATTGACGATCTCGAAACATTCAGATCTGCGGCCATTTTACGTACAGAGCGTTGTGATTTTCGTCTAATCCGATCCCTGACCACTTTGACAACTCGTGCAGTCCGCACCGTACGAGTACGACCGGATCTCTTCCGGTCATCCAACGGGCAGGTGTCACGGTACCTTCGGATGGTTCGGTACACAAAATCCCGCTTTACTCCGAGGTTTTTCAAATTTTTGAAAATAGCGCCCGGGCGCTCACCTTTCAAAAACTTTTTTATCACCACAGCACGAAACTCCTTCATCGCTGGTAAAAGATAAACACCGAATGAAAACAATCGGACATAACTTAAAAGCGTTTGTATAAACATAGTGCAAAAGTACACCAACACATACGTGAAGCATGTTGAGTAGTTGCACGACACCAGTGCAAGGAAAAAGTGTATGAGAATATATTGGACACGGTGTAATGCGACTTTTGAGTAGAAATGTGAAGTGTTGTACATACGATATTTTGCTAATTTTGTTATTGTGATACAAGATTAAAATTTTTTTTTTGTGAATGGTGCTTGTTTTTTTTTTATTAGGGGGTGGGGGGGGGGGGGTTGTTAATATTTTTTTTTTTGTTTTTTTGAAAAAATGTATTTCTTTTTTTTTTTTTTTTTTTCCGGGGGGGGGGGGGGTTGGTGTAGGGGAAGGGGTGTTTTTTTAAGTTTTTTTGTGGGGGGGTGTTACTTCCCTTCAAAGCGAAACGATTTTTTTTTTATGTGAGGGGGGGGGGGGGGGTGTTGTGTTTTGTTTACTAAAATGGGGGGGGAAAAAAGCGGAGGAGAAAAAAAAAAAAATTAAAATTTTTTTTTTTGGTGTGGTTGTTGAAAAAAAGAAGTTGGAATAAAAAAAAATAAAAAAAAAAAAACTTAGAAGCAAAAAAAATATTTTTTAAAAAAAAAAATTTTTTTTTTTGGATTTCGGGGAATATCTGGGAAGTTTTTTTTTGTTTTGTTTTTTTTCTTTTTGGTATTTTTGGTATTTTATGGGAACAATTTTTGTTTTTTTTTTCGGTATTTTTTTATCTTATTTTTCTCTCTTAGAGACTGTATTCGATGAAATTTGGACACACGCAATTGTTCGTAACTTTTTGGCGGGTGGGTAAAAATTATTGAAATTTTAACTGTATGTATTTCATTGTGTTGTGTCAATTGTGTAATGAGTTTCGTGAAAATCGGTCGAGTGATTTCAGTGATGGCTTCGAATGAAGAAATAGTGCGCCAACAAATTTTGGGCACTCACTTCGAAAACCCAAACGCTTCTCATCGATGGATCGGAAAACAGCTCGGAATCGCACATTCAACCGTATCTCATGTGATCAAAACGTTCAAGGACCGTAAGACAACCAAGCGGAAAAATGGTAGTGGCAAAAAACGTGGCACATCAAATCCGGAGAAGGCCAGGATGGTATTGAACCAATTTAAGCGTTATCCCAACATTTCGATCAGGGATGTTGCGAAAAAGGCAAAAGTTTCAGTTTGTTTTGTGCAGAAAACAATGAAACGTTCTGGATTACATGTGTACAAGGTCCAGAAGGCACCGTACCGGAGCTATAAACAGAACTCGGTGGCCAAAACTCGTGCAAGAAAACTGTACAGGGAGTGGCTCACAAAACCGTTCTGCATTGTGATGGACGATGAGACCTACATAAAAGCCGATACCAAACAAATGCCAGGACAGGAACACTACGTCACCACCTCTAAGTTGGCCGTTCCGGAGAGTGTACGGAAGAAGAAACTGTCGAAATTCGCCAAAAAATTCCTTGTCTGGCAAGCGATCTGCGGATGTGACAAAATGAGTCAGCCCTTCATCACCTCTGGGACCGTCAACGGACAAATCTACAAGGACGAATGCCTCCAAAAACGATTTCTGCCCTTCTTGAGATCTCACGATGGCCCGACACTGTTTTGGCCGGATTTGGCATCTTGCCACTATGTTCGGCCCGTCTTAGACTGGTACAAAGATAATAATGTAGTTTTTGTACCAAAAGACGTCAACCCTCCAAACACTCCGGAACTTCGCCCAATTGAAAAAATTTGGGCAATCATGAAGGCAAAGCTCGTTAAAACTCCAAAACTGATAGAAAAGGAACTTGAACTAAAGAAAGTGTGGTTAAAAGTAAGTAAGCAAGTTGGTCCTATCATTGCCCAAAATTTGATGAAAGGGGTCACGGCAAAGGTGCTGGCATTTGGGTTGGCAGAAGAGGTTTAATAAACCAATGATGTCAAAACTTAACCATTTAGTAGAACTTTATTTCCAGAAAGTTTGAAAAGAATCGGGCTCAAGGAAAATGTTTGGTGACCTATTTTTTGTGTCCAAATTTCATCGAATACAGTCTTTAAATACCTCGGTATCAAGTTATTCGTTCCTGCTCGGGTACTCATAATCGTGAAAAGTACACATACCCATTTATGGGTACATTATTATTTACCCTTTTTTTTTTTTTTTTTTTTATATAATTTTTTTGGGGGGGATTTTTTTTTTCCTAAAAATGTGTTTTTTTTTTTTTTTGTTTGTTTGTGGTTTTTTTTTGGTGTGTGGGGGGGGGGGAAAAGCGGAGGAGGAAAAAACAACATATAAATTATTTTTTTTTTTGTTGATTGGGGGTGTTGGTTTTTTGGGTGGGGGGGGGGGGTTTCTTTTTTTTTTTTTTTTTTTATTTTTTTATTATTATCTTTTTTGTTGACTAAAACTCACAAACAAAACAAAACAAACAACGCTGAAACTGCTATCCAACGGATGCTCCAGTGGAGCAAACGATCCTTGATAATTTTACGCCTGAAGTTCTAATAGTATTTGAGGTTGGTGCTCAGGACACTTCGAAGTGATAGGGACTTCCAGGGATTCAGTATGTCCTTAAGAGCACAGCATAAGAGGTAAAATACCTAAGCAAAACATCTCTCATTTTTACAGTATTATCCACAGGTACTTTACCTCTTATGCAGCGTTCTTAAATACCAAGGCCAGTTATCAAGATATTCGCCAAGGCCAGCATTATGACCTGGGATACTGGAACGCTAGTCGTGGGAGAAATCTACGGCGGTGGGAGGCCAGGGACTGGGGCCATAGCGTAGAAAGAGTCCTCCAATGGCCCCCTGTTGTAACTCCGGTGATTGGTCGGTAGGAGCCGACGCACCCTTGGTTTTAACCATTAACACACTATGGGTCCGCATTGGCTTTCAAACACAAAACCTCGAAGCAGGCTCGATTGCTGGCGTATATCTCCCTCTTTAACGCGGCTTTTGCGGTGGGCTGCGCCACTTGAGGCTTCGTTCTATCAGCGTCCGACAGAAAGCGCTGCATCCTCCGTCTTGCGTCTTCCGGAGGTCAGCGATCAACTGTGTCAACCAGTACACCGCCGATCACCCAGCTCTAGGTTTGGCCTTCCTAGGCATGCGTCGCACACATGTGATAGTAGCACTTCGAGTTGATCACCGTTCGGGTCCTGGGTATCGCCTCTTTGAATTCTTCACTGTCAAAATATTCTGCTGGCGAATGAAATGAGTACACTTCCTTCCGCACGCTGCCTAGTATTGTGGACGATACTTTAACGAACTGTCAAGTGGTCGCTGTGTGTAGCCATCCTTCACCCTCCGAGAAGTTCCATAAGTTGGTTTTCTGAACTCTGTAACAACTGCAGAATAGACATGTGATGGTCGCATTCTATAGAATGTGAACCCATTCTGCATACCCCTTCCGATTAGATGACGCAGCAGTGTGTTAGGATAACGCTTGAAATTGAAAAAAAAAAATAGTGCTGGGTAATATCAGGGATATAACCGCAAGGTTCACGAACAGGGTGCGGCAGAAAATAATGCGAAAATATTCAAACTTGAGTATTGGGTTAATTCGTGTAGCTAGTGACTAATTTCTCCCGAAAGTGTATTTGTTTATGTTCAAAAACTGCATCCAAATAATCTATTTGTTTTATTGCAAATTCGTCAATTGGTTCGCGAAAGAAGTGATCACCAGTTTGTTGCTCGCCCAGAAGAAGCCGAAAGAGATTGCCAAGGTGGTAGGGTGCAACAGTTTACCGCATCAAAAAGTCCCTGCAGGATGGTCCTAAGCAGCGGAAGCCGGGAAGTGGAAATCGGTCAGTGCAAAAATTGCTCGCAACCCGGTGCGTTCCATAAGAAAACTTGCAAAGGAAGCCAATATTTCGGAGAAATCCATGCGGAGAATCATCAAAGAAGACCTGCTTGCATCTTCCAGAGCCAGAGTGAAACGCCACTTGATTACAGACCGGGCCAAGGAACTACGAGTGACTCGTTCCATGAGATTGCTTTCCTTGTTGAAGAAGGAAAAAATGATAATCCTGTTCTCCGACGAAAAGCTTTTCAGCATCGATGCTGTGGCCAACAGCCGCACTGACCGGTTCATTTCACCGCAGAAAATGGAGAACGTTCCGGATAAAGTGAAATTCAAATTTCAAACCAAATAACCGGCTGGTGTCATAATGTTTGGCTTGGTGGCGTCCAACGGTTCTTCTTACTCACACAATAGAGACGTCAGAGAAGTCTACTTTACATCAAATCATTCAAAATATCAATTTATTTGTATTTATAAATTCGTTCCACGAGAAACAAACCTTCATGTAAGTGCCTTGCTACTTTATACTAGTATGTCTAAAAATGTTGTCTAAGTTTGGAGCAGATTAAATTATTTTTTGTATAAAATGTCTGATTTCTACCGCAAGATGTCGCGACTTAAAGCACTCAAAATTAATCAATATTTGATATACTTCCGTTCCGTGGTACCTGGCCACTACCAGCTGTTAATTCAAAGCCGACTTCATGCCACTCCATCAGCT
The DNA here is from genome assembly GCA_024533555.2 of Aedes koreicus. Taxonomy (NCBI): domain Eukaryota; kingdom Metazoa; phylum Arthropoda; class Insecta; order Diptera; family Culicidae; genus Aedes; species Aedes koreicus. The sequence continues at coordinate 575,774 of JAHHFK020003403.1, forward strand.
CCAATACTGCCTAACGAATAAAGCTTTTGGTGAAAGTGCTCCCATTGTATATCGAGACTCGAGACATTTGAGACTTCTTATATATTATATTTGAAATCTGTTAAAGAAATATACTGTGCATTTGGCGAAATTAGTTTGCATTATTTTCAATAGATTAGCACAGTTCAATGACAATTCTTGGTGATAGAATAAATAGTCACGAAAAATTGCCTCTGTTTGATGCGAACATCTTGAAAATCGATCGAGAAATTATTAGCGTTTAAATTATTGCAATTATTTCAATTTTTCGTGACGGTTATTATTTTTAAAACTTTCATTTGACACCCTACCCTTGCCAGAGGACGTAGCCAAAACCACCATCACACTTTGTGAGTGGCCTCAACAGCATCCATACTGTTGGTTTGAACCGGTTAATATTGGCCTTCGAACGTGTTTTATAACCTTGTCTTCTCAATCAGAAATTACCAACACAATTCTAATTGTGTGAGTGGCCCAATAGCATTCTTACTGGTGGTATAAATCGGTTTTCAAGCTTTATTAAAATCTTGTATTCACGATGAAAAACCACCATCACAATATATCGTGGCCCAATGGCATCCTTACAGTTGGTTTAAACCAGTTAAGTGCGGAAATAAAGCGTTGTCCATAATGTTGTTAACCACCATCACATTTTACGAGTGGCCCCAGCAGCATCCTCACCGTTGGTTTAAATCGGTACTGCTATTTAAATATAGATTTGTGCACCTGTTGTTGTTGTTTCATATTTATTTGACTTTCAGCCTAAGGCGAGTTTGTCACAGCAGGGAGACAACCTGGACCCTACATATCGAACCCATCAATGTTGCAGAAATTGAGCATCATGACGGCCATTTATTACGTAGTAGAGCTTCAGGTCGTCCGCATATGAGAGCTTGAAGCGTATGAGGTTTTTGTTCACGTCGTTATATACAGCAGAAAAAGGAATGGCCCCAAATGACTTCCTTAAGGAACGGGGAAAGGTGATGAAACATAGTCGCCAATCTTTACAGACGTTGACCTGGCAGACCAGGTAGGGTTGAATCCAAACAAGAAGATTATCGTGGATGCCAATAGTGTCGCATTTTGCAATGACAATCTCGTGGCTCATCTTTTCGAAAGCAGCGAAGAGGTCGGTGTATATACCGTCTTCTTGATGGCCTAGTTCAATCTCACGAATGATAAACGAAGTGAAGGCAGTTAGATTAAAGGGTGTTTCTATCAAAATTTGGTCGACTTAAACGCATTTCCTTTCATCGTGCATTAAAAAAATTTGCACACCCCTCATTTTGAAGTTGTGTGCGTGTAGCCTCATGCCTCTATTTTGATTTTAAGATTAGCACTTCAGTTATCAAAATGTCGTCGAAGGAAGAGAAGCAACGCATCAATATTTTGCACGTGCATGGCGAAAATCCAAACTACTCTCACGCCAAGTTGGCGAAATTGTTGAATCGGGCTAAATCAACTGTTACCAACGTATTAAAAGTGTTTGGTGAACGTTTGTTGAAAGGTGGCAGATATTTTCAAGAACATTAAACTGCCAAAGTTCGCGAAGAAATATCTGGTGTGGCAGGCCATCTGTACTTGTGGCTTGAAGAGCAACGTTTACATTGTGACAGGAGCCGTCAACCAAGAAATTTATCTGAGCGAGTGCCTACAAAAACGTCTACTGCCTTTCATGAAGCGACACAATTGTTCCGTTCTATTTTGGCCGGATTTGGTATCTTGCCATTACGGAAAAAAGGCCATGGAGTGGTATGCTGCCAACAACGTTCAAGTGGTGCCCAAGGACAAGAACCCTTCCAACACGCCAGAGCTCCGCCCAATCGAAAAATATTGGGCCATCGTCAAGCGGAACCTTAAGAAGACTTGGGGTAGAATATCATTGCTGGGTTGAAAAGCAATTGCAGTATACGGCTGGGTGTTTTCGGTTTGATACCAGACCAACCAGGGTTAAGAGATGTCCACGCTTACCACAGGTGCCTTACACAACCAGTGCATTCAAGGAAGGGGGGGGGGGGGGTATTGAAGTTGTATGTTCGTCCCAAGCTGTTGATTCTCTGTGTAATTATAGCTGATCTGGTAATAACGGAGTAGCAATTATGCTCATGCTCATCATGCTCAGTTAGGGAATGTTGAGACGGTTAGCGGTCTCCGGTATAACATGAATCTTCAGCCGATCCATCTCCAGGGATCTCTTGGCATAACTACCGAAGCCAGGTCCATTCAAAAAACCAAATCCTCCTTCGCGTGACACTTCTTGATGAAGGCGGCTACTGCCGACAGGCAATCCGTACTGTATCTCTTCCCGTTCACTGACCTTCTTCGGGAACTTGTTGAGGGAGATATATTTTAAGAAAATGCTTACCTCCTTGATGGGGAACGTGCCCGGTCCCCTGCCAATCGTTGTCGTCCAACGTCAAAAAGGACTCGTTATTCATTATGACCACGACGTCACGTTCGCCGGAAAGATTTTTTTTCACGAGCACATTCAGTCGCTCCTTCTAGGTGATTGCCTGCTGCTCAGTCACGGCCGGCCTCGACTGGCGCTTCCGCATAACAATGTCCATCTTGCACATGTACTTCTTCTTCGTTGGACCGGTTTTACCAACCCCTCGACCCGACGCGCGGAACGATGAGGCCACCTTGCCCTCGGTTTTTCTCTTCGGCTTCACGATGTCCAACTTCTTCGCTCCGAGGTGGAGCTGGCAGGGTTGCTGTGATTGAAGGTGACGCATAGGTGATTTCACCACCAGGTGGCAGGGTAACTGCATGAAAAATCGCTAAAATCAGTCCATTTTTTTAATACACAACTGAAAAGGTTCTAACTTCGGTCTATGGATGTAGAATTGGGCCTATCGATAAAAAATAACCTAATTTTTTCCCATATTGATGTGTCATCGAGACAATACTAATGTATATTTTTGATTTTCAGGATAAAAATGGTGAAAAAATATTATCCTCGAATTTTAATCTCTGATCCATAGACCCAAATTAGAGCAATTTCCCCAATCAGAACAATCAGAAAGTAACTGACTTAAGTTTTTTTAAATTTTGAATCAAAATGAAAACGATCGAAGCACTGGAAGAGCTACCATGATTCAGTTTCTGAGAAGAAATCACGTAACTTGAGATCTTTCGCCGTACATCTCCGCCAACTCTCAACAGATAAGGTCCGTTGAGTGAACTTCCTCTCATTGAACAAAGCCGTCGTTCGACTTTCTATGTTTTGAAAAACAAACAATTCCGAGAACTGAACGCCCATCCAAAGATTCCAATCACGTTCGCAGTGGGCCTCCTTTTCCCAAAAAATCCTCCATCCCTACTCAGCTTCATTCGTTACGGGGCGCTTGAAAGAGGCATCTTTAATCCCCAAAAGGATACATCCGAGCCGGTCGAAAACCAACGACGGTCGATTTGTTTTTTTTTTTATGATTTCGGTTGCCTAACGTTCCACCATGAGTGGCGAGAAATATTCTCTTTTAGTTGAACTAGCAAAAGAAATGAAATGTGAGATCCTTTTTTCTTTTTTTTGGTACGGTAAAATGACTTCAATCCACCAGATGAGTGACGGACAGGTGTCAACATCGAAGATCCGTTTTTTTTTTCCTTTGCTCCAATTTCTTGCCCAGAATGAGTGTCACAATGGAAGTGATGGGACCAAACAGGGATGAGAAAGAGTTTGGAAAATCGATATCCAAATGCGTGAGCATCAGTCGATTAATTCGCTGAACCGTTTCGTTCCTGGAAAACGAACAAATCAGAGCTTGGGGTACATTTCCCGGAAAAAGAAGGAGGATGATGAAGATGGATGTTTCATTATCATTGCCTGTTGCTCGTTATGGCAGGTATCGATTTAAGTCGCAAGGAACGCTCCGGCGCTATTCGTTATCATTGCCGGGACTCAACGCAGAACGGGCATTTCGAAATGTTAATCTGTGTTTTGCGTTCAGAATGATTAGGGTTTACGTTTGATAATTGATTCTCGCCATGAACTATCTCTTTGCCCATAATTCATCAAAATAGCTGGTAGAAGCAGACTTCCGTCGCACCGAGGAATATCAATTCAGTCGAGAGAAAATCATTGCTCACAGTTAGGGCCTTCTGGTTTTGAACGCTAGACATCATTAGCATTCGGGGTTTATGTATATGATTGTCTGTTGGTTTGCCATTATTCACCAAGCAACTTTCCCGTTTTGGAAAGTAAGACGAAAATTCAATTATCTCGTTTATAAACACGGAATAGGTTTCACGCGATGCCGCCAGGCAACCGTGGTAATTGGAAATAGTCGGATGTTTGTGTGTTTCAAATTAGCGATGAATTATCATTGCCAACATTATGAGATCGTGTTTCGGTAGTCGATAATTGAGTTGGTTTGATTAGATGATTTAAATTAAACATCATTACCAGTGAGACATCAATCTGCCTGGTTTGGAGTTGTGATGGGATGGAAGCTAGTAGAGCGTAAAGCGTGTTCTGTGTTCATCAAAAGGAATGATTAAATAGACACAATAGGAGATATTTCAGGAGAACTAAGGATGATGTGTCGGATGATGTAACTGAATGGCGTTACGGCAGCGAGCCAAGACTCTGTTCACAAGGTGATATTTACTTTCCAATTATGCAGAACAGTGTACCATAACAATTTTTAATCAATATTTTTTAACACACAAGAAAATAGCAATCCTGTGCACATGCCGTATCTCGCATCCCAACACAACACATTTACACAACAACATTTATCTATCCCGGGTAGAGGTGAATTGCAAACCAATAACATAATAATAACATATCTTGCCATCTCATCTAGATTTGACTTTGACTTATTCAGGAATAACACATAATTGCAATGTAACTACGAAATATGTTATCATTGGTAATTTTGTTGTTATTTAGATATTTTATACATTAGATGCAAAATCATAAAATAAAAACTGAATGGTAAATTTTGCCATCATAACTTTTTAACATAAAATTATTTATTTTTTCAAGGAACGGTTTTTATCATACTCTTTGATTTTCCACCAGAAATTTGTACGTTTTCCAATTAACGCAAATGCATTTGTAAAACACATGGATCTGACGTTTTAATTGTTTTCAGTGTATATCATCTGTCACTGACAATAACGAAACACGCTCATTTGGATTTACCCAAAATTGAGTAACTTTTACCCATTTTCATAAAACAGGCTAAAACGTCAAACCAACAATCAATATGCAACTAGCGATTTGAAATTGGTTCACTGTTGTAGAACCCCATATCCCGAAGTATACCTTGAAGCCAGCACCTAACAATACATATTTGCGCCTTTGTTTTGAATTGCTGTGTTATTTTGACAGAATATTTGAGAGTGTGCTCGTGTGAATTCATTATTAGGGGTGTATTATTAAGCTTGGGACCGATGTGCAAGTACTGACTGAGCCAAGAAAAAAATCGTAATTGTTCGGGAGCTACTGGTCTTAGAGTTAGTCTATGGTCAAACCATGGGTAACTTACCCGTTGGGTAAGGCGATTTATGAAAGTGGGCAAATCTCACTCTATTCTTCATAAATCTGGTATATGTCTACTGTTTGTACAATGTACACATATTTGTACTTATTTTTAAAGTTTCACAAGAAAAAACAGTGATTAGTCCTTAGAATTCAGGTAACTTTATGCAATCTGTATAAAAGAGAAGCCGAACATTTCAACGGAGTTTTTTTTAATTAATCTCAAAGGAATGCATCCTAACCATCTCGGGTTTAGTCGAGCCGATGATGGCCAAATGTCTGCCAAAATCAGAATACTATTACTATGATACCCTAGTAAACTCATCCGCAGAGGGTGAGGGCGTTCGATCAGCCAAAGCTAACCAACCGCTTCCAGCAGAACCTGTTCGAGCGGATCCGGCTGATGGCCATGGAATTCCCGGAATACGTGAGCGATGCGCACCAGCACCGGGTTTTGGACACCGTGGTGAATGTTACCGAGGATCAACTGCTGGAGGAGAGCTACCCTTCGTTGATCTCTCTGGCGGGTGCTGTGCAGAGAATGAGCTGCTATCTGGCCTAATATATATTTATATATATATATATATATATATATATATATATATATATATATATATATATATAAATATAAATATATATATATATATATATATATATATATATATATATATATATATATATATATATATATATATATTTATATATATATATATTTATATATATATATATATATATATATATATATATATATATATATATATATATATATATATATATATATATATATATATATATATATATATATATATATATATATATATATATTTATATATATATATATATATATATATTTTTATATATATATAAATATATATAAATATATATATATATATAAATATTTATATATAAAAATATAAATTTTTATGAAAATATAAAAAAATAAAATAAATAATGTTTGCATTAAAAAATGGACTTTTTTTCGGATGGTGATACAAAAAAGCTAAGACAGTTTATTGCTTTTGATAAATTTCCCATGGAAGGTAATTATTAAAGCTAACTTGCACAAAAATTCTATGCCCTTGCGAGCGCCCTTCCGGCAGTTAACCGGAACATTCGCCATGGTGGACGAAAACATGTGTGTAGGCATGTTTTTGAGTTCTTTTTTCGTTTTATTTAACAATTCCTCCTCAGTTTTCACGACAAAATTGTTGGAGTAGATCTTACGCTTCAGGTTAGCCCAGCAATTCTCGATGGGACGCAGCTGGGGGACGTTGGGCGGGATCGCCGACTTTTGTACCACATCGATATTTAGCCGCTCCATCTCCTCCAACAATCGCTTCGAGTAGTGGGCCGACGCCAGATCCGGCCAGAACACCGCGTCTTCGCCCTTATGGTATTTCTTGATGAATGAAGCAACTTCCGGCAGGCATTTCGTACTATAAATTTCCCCGTTCACGGCCAGTCCGGAGCGAAAGAGTGGCTTTGACATCTTCTTCTCGCTGATTGTCAGCCACAGCAGCACCTTCTTAGGAAACTTGGTGTGTGAAATGAACTTCACCTCGGAGCTCACTTCCTTCGTGGGGGAAGTAAAATACGAAGTGCCCTGCCAGTCGTTGCCATCCAGGGTGAGATAGGTCTCGTCGTCCATGACCACCGCGATTCGCCGGGAAAATCGAGTTGACCATCTTATTCAGCCGCTGCCGCTGCGCCATTGCCTGCAGTGGACGCGACTTCCGCTTCCTGACATGTATGTTCATGTTCGCCAGGTACTTTTCACTGTTTGGCCGGTTGAACCTATCTCCCGTCCAAGCGCACGCAGCGATGTAGCCACTTTTCCCTCGGTCTTCCTCTTCAGCATCCTTTGGAGCTTCTTGTCGCTCAGGGTCGTCGGCGGTCCGGAGCCGGGCTTTCTTTCGATGCTGTGATTGTTGTCTAATAGTGCCAAGATGTTGTAGATGCCAAAACGGACGTATTCGGCGTCCACAAAGTACCGCACGATGTCCGTTTTCGACGCAGCGAGGTGCCGTTCTTTGAACGCGCACACTTCTGATCGGAGCTGCTTCACTGTTTTTGCCATCACGGTTAGAGTTTGACTGATAGAGCTGTCAAATTTTGTCTGCAGACTCATGGGTTACTATGATTGATGCTGCATGGGTAGTTTTGTCAGTGCGGGTGAAGGTCAACCCATGAAAAATCGGCAATTTTTGTCCATTTTTTTAAATGCAGAAGTAATTAAGTTAAGTTTTTAAATGCAAACGTTATTAAGTTATTATGTCTGGAAATTTGTAGACGATCGAAGTGTGATTTGGCCACGAGCCGACGTGTTTTTTCTACTGTCATGTTTTTGTTTTGCTCGTTTTCGTTATTTTTAAAGTGATAATTCTTGTAGTTCCCATATTATAATCCAGTGCCTAGCTAATACGTTGTAAACATTTTCATCGCGATCAATCAGTCGGCAACTTTATGGGTTTAGAAAAATGTTCCCGTGTTTTGCCTCGTGTTTTGCAGAACCAGTTCAGAACTGCGCCAAGACGATTATAGACAACGAAAATGTGTGAATTTTGCAGCAAGAAGGAGGCAAAGATTTGATTCGTTGGATGATCCAGAGTGAAACAAACTATTACCTGAGGTTCCAGGCTGCAGTAGACTTCTTGATGAGCTCGTGCCATTTTGTTTAGAAGAATATTGTTCGTAGCTTGAGTAGAAAACCAATTGCAATTATCAGACCTCGTTCGATGCCACATTGAGATGGGAACTCAATTGTGTTCTTGTTCAGTGCGTTTTTGTTGAAACAAGTTTTCTCGCACGTTTGTTATGGAATAATACTCAACTTTGTAGCGATAGAAACAAATAATTCCATTATGAAGGAGGAGTTCTGAACCGCCAATAGGTAAACATAGTTTCCAGTTTTGTGAATGCGTAAGTTAATGCGTGTGTATGAAATAATGTGTGAGTTTTTGTCGGTTTTACAGTGGTGGTCTTTTAGTTAACACATCCCACGGGTTGTGTATGAAAAAGCTGGAATTTCATTTCCATTTTATCTCAGTTTTACACAACGTGTGTTTTACATCGTATTAACGGGTTGGGAAAGAAATAATTTTTTTTTTTTTTTTTCAAAATATGGTGTTATTTCCAGGGGGCAAGTCACTCGGCCATCATGTGTTGAAACCCTCAAAAACACAATCCAACACAATCTGCCACTCTTCAAACACCTCGCTGCCACATGAAAGAATAGAATCATTTCTGGCACCTCTGTCATGAATCGAATGTTTGTTTTCCTACTGTTTTGTTTCCCTCTCGCTTGCACTGATGTGATTCAGATGATGCATATGTGTGCGTGGATTAAACGTCCAAATCAACTATGATTGCCAATAAGCATAAATTTTCGAATGTAGTTTTGACAGATATGTTGAAGCATAGCAACACCTTCTGTCACCTTCCAACACACCGAGACACGATCAACACAAACACAACATGGCAGAGTGACTTTCCCCCTGGTTATTTGTTTATGAAAATTTTTGATTTAATTTCTTTATTGAATATTTTATTTTATTTTATTGTAACAAACATGTTAGTTTCTACTTGGTCACATAATTAGCAAATGTTACTTTTTGAAAAGAAAAAGAAACGAAAATTTCATCATCTTTTCCAGTTAATGATCGATACTTAGTGGGGATCCCTTTCCAAGCAAAACCTTCTTCCAATCTCCGCGGTAGACTTTCAACGAGTCGTTGGCAAACACCAGTGGTGTTCGTTGTTGAGCCACGCAACCGCTAGATCGCTTTCATTTAGTCTCCTTCTGATAGTTCGGCTACTTAATGCACCATAATATTCCTTTGCTATCCTGTCACAAATTTCCGCGAAACTAATTAACGGATTCTTCTGAGTCATCTAGTTGGGACCAGCATACATCCTCAATGTGTAAAAACTGGTGATCCCAAACCAAAGCAATACTGGCGCCGGCTTCGCCCGAATGCAGGTCAAGTAGGGTATGGGTAGGAATATGTTGACGTGATACTCGTTTTATTGGAAGCCGAGATCACCTCTTCACTTCCACGAGAAATCACTTGGATGTTGGGTAACATGATTAGGTTTGCAGCAGGATCTATTTTAGTAAACGGTGTGCTGAATTCAACTAACGTCGGCAGCGAATAAGATATTTAACTATGTTCACTATTTATTCTCTGAACAGAGATGCACATTAAAGCTATTCAAATTTCGGCACCGATTTAAACCAACAGTAAGGATGCTGCTGGAGCCACTCACAAGTGTGGGTGGTTTATTTCAATGTAATACAAGAATACGTTAAAAACATCGAGTTTGAGGACCGATTTAAGCCAACAGTAGGGATGCTATTGGGGGCAATCACAAGTGTGGGTGGTTTATTTCACCAGAATACAAAAATATGTTAAAACATCAAGTTTGAGGACCGAATTAAAACTCACCAGTGTGGGTGGTTAATTTCAATGGAATACAAGAGTATGTTGAAATATCCAATTTGACGACCGATTTAAACCAACAGTAAGGATTCTGTTGGGGCCACTCACAAGTGTGGATGGTTTATTTCACCAGAAAACAAAAATATGTTAAAACATCGAGTTTGAGGATCGATCTAAACCAACAGTAAGGATGCTGTTGGGGCAACTCTCAAGTGTGGGTGGTTTATTTCAATGTAATACAAGAATAGGTTTAAAACATCGGGTCCTCAACGATTTAAACCAACAGTAGGGATGCTGTTGGGGCCACTCACAAGTGTGGATGGTTTATTACACCACCAGCTATATTGGGCTAGGACAATTAACGCTAAAGTTCCAACCATTTGAAATGAAATGGAGCATCACTTAACCTTCGTTGACTAGATGCTCCCAACGACCGTTTTAAATAAATTTTTGTTCTGTACACCAAACAGGGCATTCTGTTTAACTATTCTCTCCGATTATTCATTTCACATTCCCTTTGATATCTACAGAAGGCTACGTGGATTCCCCGTGTCTTCTTACGGTAGATACCAAATCCTCCCTATCTTCAACGGTTGCATGGACGTGGCCAGGTGGGGGATCGGGTGGTTTCTTGGGGGGTGTTTATTGGGGGAAGAAACTTACCAGTAGCCGGTGCCGGTGGTTGGTGGCAAGCTATTTCTTGAACGATTTATTCCTCTTCGTCGCTCCACCCGCGAGGTGTGAAAAAGTCAATGCTAATGCTAATATTAATTTTCTCTGTCACTCACAAAAAAATATCTTTTGGATCTTTTCATTGTCAAGTGCTCTGTGGAGTGTAATACCATTTTTTTTGGTCCGTTGGATTGATGTTGTTGACTTTGTAAATTCTAGTTGAAAAATCAACAAAAATGGTTCACCCGCGTAAAAATCAAAAATAAAAAATAGCAGCGAGGAAAGCAAATGCCGAAAATATGGCGAATCTTGGCGAAATGGTATGACATAAAATGATGTATTGTGAATGTATTCTAACCTCAATTCCATTGCAGGCACAGAAGGTTATTTCCAAAGCGGAGTGAGAACCTGAAAAGAAAACTGCCAGCCACCGGTCCGACGTTCCGGTTAAGCTAAACAACGATCAATCTATATTGGAAGCACAGGAGGTTCTGCCGAACGAGAACGGAGAACCCCAAATGAAACGTTTCATCAAGTCCCGGTATGACGTTCTGTCGAAGAAGAAGAAGAAGAAGAATTCTTTCGGATCGCCTTCGGAAAAGCGTGACTATGCTGGTCCTTCCAGGTCTGAAAATTCTTCGAACCACCTTGACGTTCCGACTCTCACCAGCGCTGCAGAACCATCTTCGAAACACAATGCCATTCCATCAACATCCCGTGGCTCTATGGACGTTTCGGAACCAGCTGAAACCTGTCCCAACGCCGCCAACATCAGCGTAGAAACACTGTTCGAAGGTTTTCGAGAGACACACGTAAGCCACAACTCGGATCAATACATCATGGGGTTGTGGCGTCGTATTGACGATCGGGATCCTGAAATTCAAAAACTCAAGTAAGAGAACACAAGGCTGCAAGCATTGAATGTGCACCTTCAGGAGTCTCTAGTGGTGAACAGGGACGACAAAAGCTTTACCGAGAGTGCAGGGTACCCGAAAGCTGAGTGGCTCTTGAGCGTATCGCAAAATTCCGGAGACAGCGATTAAGTTTTGGTCAAAGAGCTGCTTTTTCGGGTCAATAAATATATTGCCATAATGGCCAACAATCCGGCAATCCGTGGTGCTATGATTTGAATATTGTTTTTATTCTTTAGTTGTTGTTTTTTACAAATTTCCTGTAAAGGTTGTACGGAATCAAATTGCACCACTTTTAAATAACTGTAACTTTTTACCCGTTGGGTATTTTCCATTGAAATGCTGAGTGGAATTAGTTCAATGTGTATTTGTTTACGCTGTGTAAGTTTCACTAGCAGATGTGCAATGTGCGAAGATGGAGTCGGAGAACAGCAGTGGCGCAAAGAAATTTTGCGCACGTACCTCGAAAATCCGGATCTTTCTCATCGTGCCATCAGCAGGAAGCTGGGAATGGTACATTCTACGGTGTTTCAAATCGGTACCATGAACGCTTGACCATCGATCGGAAATAAAAAAAAAAAGAATCTCCGTATAGTGTTAAGGATCACAAGCGGGTAGTTCAAGCTTTCAAGAGGAATCCCAACAGTTCAGTTCGAGATGTGGTGAAGAAACTGAATCTAACCAAAACTTTCGTGCAAGATGCGAAAAAACGTGAAGTCCAAAAGGCGCCTAATCGCGATGAACGGCCGAATACTGTAGGTAAAACACGTGCACGGATAATGGGATTTGAAAGAAATAGAACAAACTTTCGCATTATTTTCTACCGCACCCTGTAAAACACGTGCACGGAAGCTCTACACCCAGATGTTGACGAAACCACATTGCCTCGTTATGGGTGATGAGACGTATGTAAAAGCAGACTTCCAGCAGCTTCCGGGGCTCCAGTTTTTCACTGCTCATCATAATTTGATGTCCCTGAGGACGTTAGATAGCAGAAGATGTCAAAGTTCGCCAAACAATATATGATTTGGCAAACAATTTGCTCGTGTGTAAAGCGGAGTACCCCATTCGTGACAACTGGAACGGTCAATGGGCAGGTGTACCTAAAGGAATGCCTCCAAAAGCGTCTACTTCCTCTTCTGAGGTCACACGATGGTCCTACGATTTTCTGGCCGGATTTAGCCTCGTGCCATTACTCGAAAGAGGTTTTGGAGTGGTACAAGGCTAAGGAGGTCAATTTCGTGCCGATGCATCTCAACGCCCGAGCGCACCGGAACTGCGGCCAATTGAAAAGTACTGGGCCATCATGAAGCAGTCACATCTAAGGAAGTGAAATCGGAGAGGAAGTGAAGATCGGAGGAAAATGATGAAGAAAAAAGTTGGTCCAAATGTTGTACAGGACCTTATGAGTAGTGTCAAGAAGAAAGTTCGTGCATTGGGATATTGAATTGAAATTGAATAAAACAAACATGGGAAAAGATTCATAACATGTTTTATTTTACTCCCTGAATGTTTGAAGATGATTGGTTGAACGGGCGAATTTTGCCGACTATTTGTGTGTGTCGCAATTTGATTCCGTACACCCTTTAAAACGAAAGTGAGGTTTGAAGTAAATGTAAACATAAAATGGTTTTACTTGAATTTAAATAGTTATTTGCTAATAACTAATTATGCAATTCTTCTTTTGTTAATGTTTTGTTCTTAGTTTGTTCTTATAATGGCAAAATTTGTTATTTCTTAGAAAATCCCTCGAACTATTTCAGTTATTATTTTTTGTTGTTTTAACTCTTATCTCAAACAAACTAATGTCAAATTTTGACAGTCAGTTATTTTGTATAAATGGTAAAATTTGTCATTCATTTGCAATTCTCTTCTACCCGGGATCGCCGAATCAATAGCCAATGCTGAACGCAGCACAATTTATTTCCCACAGAGATCCTATCATTCCAACCTCCATATCGTACATTTGCAGAGCCATAAACAACATTAGTCCATGCAGGATATGACCTCCACTTCAGCCCATACTGATGTGCGAATACACTAGTCGGCAAAATCGGAACTTTTTTCGCTCCCGTCGGCATTTCTGGTTGGATTTTATAGATTTTGCTACGCTGAATCCAAATATGGGCTCAGAAATGCTGTAACACGTCCAGTTTTTGAGAAAAATGTGATTTAAACTCACAAAAACACGTACTTCCGTAGTAATATGATCTACCTAAGCAACAACCAGAATATTGGCTCTGCCCTTTGCAAGTTGGACTTGGATTTTATGGAATGGACCTCCCTGAATCCATTCGTGAACACAGATTTTTCGTAACACGTAAGATTAATGAAATAAACCGGGATTTCATTCACAAAATTACGAATTTTCATAAAAATCAAGATTTTCTATTTTGAAAACATGAATTTCAGCTCCACCCTTTGAATGTTGGGCTTGGATTTTATGAAATGGACCTCCCTGAATTCATTCGTGAACACGGATTTTTCGTAACACGTAAGGTTGATGTAAAAACCGGGTTTACATTCACAAAATTACGAGTTTTCATGAAAATCAAGACCCGTCCATTAATTACGTCGCTCAAAAATACAGATTTTTAACCCCCTCCTTTCTTTATCACATTTTTTGTATGGATTTTTGAAAAATTTTTTGTATGCATCGTCACTTTTTAAACCCCCCCCCCCCCACCTCCCTCTCAAAGCATAACGTAATTTATGAACGATCCCTTTAGCTGTGCCTCTTTGAGTATATTGAGTATATTGATGTTGCTTCTTACAGCAGTTTGGGAACTGAAGACCTTCAAAGTTCATTCATTAATTCAAAAGTCAGCTGCACAGAGCCCTTCAGAAACGCCTCATTAAATACTCTATTCAGCAGTGCCGTATTTTTAAGTTAGGATAGGAGTGAGCAAGACAGCATTAAAACACGCAAACACTCAAAAAACAAAAGAATAGACAGAGACAAAAGACTCTGTGTTAGTCACTATTGCTCGAGAGAATAAGGAAAAGATATGTTAAAAAAGAAAGCAAGAATCCTCAAGCACGTAGCTTAATGCGGCATTTTATAGAGCTTTTTGACGTTTAATTTGCGCACACTACTGCAAGATTTGAATCGAAGCAGTGCGAGTGAGAAGTCAACGAAGTTGTGGGAAACCAAACCGTGCATTAATCCCCGCATGTTAGACAAAGAAAGACGATTAAATGTCGAAAAGGTCTATTGGCGTATTTGCGGCACAAAATTTGTGTCATTATTGCTGTCTTGCTTTGGCGTCAATTAATGCTCATGTTGACTCTCTTCAGCCTTGCACAATCATTTTTTATTCATTCAAAGCTAGCTATTTGAGTGTTACGGACGCGTTTTTTTATTTTTGTAAAAATGTCGCGAATTTGTCTGAACGATCCGCAAAAATTTTGTTGCATTTGTGGAGACGTGATATTGAAGGAACAGAGAAAGGGGTTTACACCTTTGTTGGAGACAGCATATCAGCTGTATTTTGACAAGGAGCTTCCAAATCGTGAGTTTCCATGGGTTCCAACATACTCCTGTTGCTCATGCTACCGAACATTGCTTGGTTGGATGAAAGGTACGCACAAAGGCTTACCTTTTGCCAAACCTATGGTGTGGACTAATCCAACCAATCACATGAGCGATTGTTACTTTTGTTTGACAAAAATTCATGGATTTTCCAAAGCTTTGAAGCATAAAATCGAATACCCATCAAGGCCAACATTGCACTCCGAAGCAATGCCAGTTCCAATATCTCCAAATATTGCTGGACGTGCTGATGAGTTGGATTCGGAACCAGGCGAATCTGAGAAAAGCTTTCAGGATGATCCAGATTTTTTACCTTCGGAGTCTGAGGAACCGCATGTTATAACCCAAGAGGAGCTGAACGATTTGATTCGAGATTTGGAGCTACCCAAGACCAAAGCGCAGCTGCTAGCTTCAAGGCTAAAGCAGTGGAATGTCCTGGAAAAAGATGTAAAGGTGTCATCTTATAGGAAGAGACATTCAGATAACATTAAATATTTTTCGATGGACGGTGATCTTGTCTTTTGCAACAACATCGAAGGTTTAATGGAAGAGCTACAGTTAGAGTATCACGCAACTGACTGGAGGCTCTTCATCGACGCTTCAAGCAAAAGCTTGAAGGCAGTGTTACTGCACAATGGAAATAAGTATTCTTCAGTGCCAGTTGCATTTGCAGCTCACATGAAGGAAACTTATGAGAACATAAAAACACTTTTGTAAAAGATCAAATATTCAAAACACCAGTGGAATCTCTGTGCAGACCTTAAGGTAGTGTCGTGCGAGGGATAAATATTACCACCAGCAGCATTGGCCAGCACGTACCGAGATGGTACCTGGGAAGAAAAATGTGTCAAATCTGCCTCTTGTCGACAGAAGACTAGTGCAATGTAGAGAACGACCATTTGCTGGTCAGAAGCTGCAAACGAAAACAACGCATTCATGCACGGGTGGTGTACATAATTTTTAGGTGCATTCACCACGGGGTGTATAGAATTCAATCGCGAGTGCATGAAATTAATTACGAATCTACGTCGAACATTATTTTTTTTACGAATGAACAAGATAGTGTGATTGAGGAGGCGGACATGGGTGAGATCTATCTGATTATAACGATAAAACAATAGTCTTATTTTCATATAATACTAAATACGTGCCTGGTTTGGAAATTTAAAATTTTCAAATCTGGATATGTGTTGCAGTGCCCTTATCCAAATGGTATCGGTAATGTTTACATGCGGGGCTTATTGTATGTGAAAGTAACCTCGGAATGGGCGTGACCCTCCAGACATTCTGAAATGGGTTGCTGGATCTGCAGTAGAGCTATCACTTTCTAGCTCCCGGATTAAAGCTGCTTCCAATGGTCACTTGAATGATTGTTGTAAACAGATTTCTTCCATAATACCATAGCCGGCCGATGGGTGTTAGATTGAACACACACACTTCCAAAAGGGTTTTACGCAATCTGACAGAGAGAGCGAATTTTTGATTCGAAATGCCGATTTTTGAGATCCAACATCCTGGCTTGAATAATTTTAATAAGGCGATTCGAATTGGTCTTAAGGTGAGGTAGACCGGAACGTTGAAATTGTCTTCGGATCGAGTTGCGAATTCCGATAATGTACTTGGTAGTCCTGTCAAGGTTCAGAGAATCACTCAACTGGTTTACTGAAGAAACATGCTGGTCTCGGGCCCGAGCGATTGACCGAGGAGCCAACTTTGGCCACCACCGGATAGTGGTCCGAGCTGAGCTCCTGGTATACGACCGGTTGAGCGATGTTGTTTGCCATGTTCGTGAGGAAAATGTCGAG
Source organism: Aedes koreicus (assembly GCA_024533555.2). Lineage (NCBI taxonomy): Eukaryota > Metazoa > Arthropoda > Insecta > Diptera > Culicidae > Aedes > Aedes koreicus. The sequence continues at coordinate 592,639 of JAHHFK020003403.1, forward strand.
AGTTGAGTGAGTTCCTGCTTGATTTTAACGGGTAGGACGGAATCCGGACTCAGCAACGTGTAGTGGCCCTCCTTCAGATCGTGTTGGATGATGGATCCGTTGGTGTTCCGACGAATGTTTCCCCAGCCTTCATATCTTGCGTTGAGGTCGCCAGCGAAGATGAATTTCCCCCGCCGCCGAGTTAGCTTGACAATGTCTTGTCGTAGGAACTTTGCTTGGAGCAATAGGCCGCGATGATGACGATCGGTCCGATTGTCGTGTCTACCTCCATACCTATTGCTTCGATAATCTTGAGCTGGAAACTTGGCACCAAGCGGCAGTTGATGTTGTATCGCAACGTCCCCTCCTCTGGTATTGGTCCGATCTAGTCTGATGATCCGAAAGTCAGGAAGATATGAATTAACGTCAGGCTTGAGGTTCGTTTCGGTGATGATGGCGATATCGATTTCCTTGTCGAGGAGAAAATCGGTTAGCTCTACATTTTTGTTACGAACGGAACAAGCATTCCAATTCAAGATCTTGATGGTGGCTTAACGGCCCATACTTGTTGATGAGGTTCATCAGCACCATGCTGGCAGCGTTGATTTGTTACTCCTTTGAACGGCAATGGCGCAGTTGTTGATGCAGGTTCTGGATGAACTCCATCATCTGTTCCGGCGTGTAGAGGTCATCATCAGACTGATGAGTTGCTGATCTATTTGTTGCCGGATTTCCCCAGACTGGAAGAGGGGCATGTTGAACTGGTGGGGCTGTCGCGGCGGCTGCAGATCGGTGTTGAACTGTGGTGGTCAGCTGGCGGTTTTGCTGTCGGTGATTTCTATCCAAAGGTGGCAAGTTTGGTACATTGTACCGGAGCTGCGGGAAATGTTCTTCCGTCACAGGTTGAGGCGATAGGCGCTGGAATTTTTGATTGACTTTGGATGTTGATTTCTTGCGAATTTCAATGTATTCCGATCGCTTAGGGCACGATCAGTTGCTACCCTCATGATTGGTACCACAGTTGACGCACTTTGGCTCGACACTTTCATCGATTTGGATGCACTCAGCAGTCCCGTGTGCTCCAGCGTATTTTCTACAACGAGGTTTCATATGGCAGTTTCTGGTACCGCGCCCAAAGGAGAGGCAATTTCCGCATTGTGTGACGTCGTTCTTCAGCGGTCAGTAACGCTGAAGAGTGCCTTGATTTTTTAGAGATTGCCGAGACAGGTGGAGCCCTTCTCCAGATGGACCAGGTAAAGCTTGTTCCGATAGTTGACTGTCCCCTTGCGCCCGAAGGTAAACACTTTCGTCGGCTTCAGCTGCACCGATTTGAGCTCGACGATGATTTCTTGCGGGGTGTATTCCGGAAGACAATGAAAAACCACCTTCAACGTCTTGCTGCCGGGAGAATTGTGCGTGAAAAATTCCAGCTTTTCTACTGCAAGGAATTTTCCAACTGCTTGGAGATCATTCTCAGTTGAGCACATGATTTTCGTGCCCATTCTACTCAATTTGAAAAGCGGATGAATTTGAGCCGCCGCAAGTTTGTTCCGAAGCGTCGCGACACCCTTCGAGGTGGTGAAAAGCGGGGTAATTTTCGTCTTTTTCGGCACGTTCTGAACCGGAAACGCAGCAAATTGGTTGTTTGCCAGTAGTCCGGCATTGGGATCCGACGGTCCGGCAACGGCATCGTCGTTTCGCGGTCGTTTTGTGCCGACGGCTTGTTTATTAGCGGCAGCCATTGCTGCACGCCGTTCTGCAGCGTCGTTCTTGCTGCGCGTCATTGCGACAGCAATCGGTAGTGGAGGGTTTTTCGCAAGATTTTGCAGCTTCAAGCACAACTGAAGCAAACGGAAAACCGAGCAGAAAAGTCTAAGTCTGACGAACACGAGTGCACAGCGAGAAGTGATGATTGAAACCTTGCTCACTTTTGAAATCTGTGACAGGAAAGTAATGCGGATTTAGTAAATTTAGCCTGCAAAACAAAATTATAAGACATCATCATTTATTTTAATTATTTCCAATAGTTAAAAATTGCACACGGACAAGTTTTGAAATTTGAATAGATACGAGGGAAAATTTCCAACCGAATGATGTAAACGTCTTGAAAATCTATCGAGAATTTATTAAGTTCCAAGCGTTTAATTTGTAACGATATTTCGTGACGGTCGATTATTTTTTAGATTTTCAACTGACGTTGTCTACGTCAAAAAAGAAGCGTTCCCAAAAATGAAAACGGACCGTGAACTACGCCACGTTTTCAGGATTTTTCCCTTTAAACGTTTTTTAGTTCATGATTACGTGATTCAGTTCGCGGTGTATTTTTGCTTGTTCTCGAATTCATGACTGCAGTTCACGGATCTGGGCACGGATTTTTTCCCGTGCAGTTGAAGGCATTTGGAAGAGGAAGTTAAGAGCAGACAATAAGAAAACTACAGCTTGCAATGGGAAGGGAAGAATAAGAAGAAGTGGTGTAACAGGGCAACTTCAGCCGGCACGGTTCATTGCTACCTGTCATGTGCAAGCTATTTGCTACAAATTTTATCCGCATTCTTTCGTAAACCCATCTAGAGAAGCACTTTCGTTTTTTTTTTTTGCCAATGAAATATTGGATTCCATCTTGGGATGCTCTCCCGTTGGCATATCATTCTCAAGTGGCATGTTAGAAAAATCACGTGCTCGTCCTTCCTTTCAGTATGTAGCTACATATATAGATGATAGTCTCACATATCCAAGTGTGGAAGGCATGGCACAATAATGTCTAATAAAATTCCTTGCCAAATTTATTATTCCACATTTTGTCGGCGTCGTCGCCTTCGCCTTCGTCAATCACGCAGATAACACAAGTTGAATTTGTTTAGCATGAACTCAATTTTCGCAGGATTATTGCAAATTTAGATTTGCTTGGAGTTGTGCTCTTTTCCAGTCAGCATGTTGAGCAGACGAAGGGGCTCTCTGTGTGCCGAAAATAAAGTTGAACAGCACTCTCCCTTGGTAAACCGCAGCGAAATTTAAATTAAATTTCTGATTGCTTTCTGCGGATTAAATTCACTCACGCCCCCTGCCATACGAATCCGATTGTTCCGTCTAAATTCAGTTTGTTCAGCATTCGGAGTCATCGTTGTTGCATGAATGAAGTTGATACTTCTGTCGTGCCCTAGTGTTGGCTGGGGAAAGAGGAAATGAATCCAGTCATTATCCACTTTCCAATTCACAACTTATTCATTACGCGATGTAGCTTTGGGGCATCTATTCGACAGGCGGATGACAGTGGGTCAATAGGACGGAAGCTGCGGTGGCATGGCAGCAACCACCGCCCATCCTATTAGTAATATCAGGTGGTTGCCACTAATTGAACTACACAAATTATTCACGTGTCATAATTAAATTGACTTCAACTAGGTGGGAGTCGTGTTGCCTCAGAGGGAGACCGGTTTCAGTGAATTTTATTGGAGTTGTATACATACTTGCGCGTATGTACGAACATGAAAGCGGTAGGTTTTCATTTAATTTAAAATTGAGTTAAATTCAACATGTGGTTAATAATTATGGATGCAAAGTGTTGTCACCGAAACTCTTCAAGAATATCAAACACTGTTATATAATGCATAAGTGAGACTACACTTACTATTTGTCGAAAATCCTCACCATGGAATTCTTTTCACTTGTCTGTTCCAATTTAGGTTCTCAATTACTAGATACACGAATTCATGTAAGAATGGAAATACCGTTGTACTTAGTATACAGATTACACTGTACTCACATTTCAATAGTTAATAATTAGATTAAGAAGAATTAATGAACTACACTGATAGGCCAAATTAAGTGCCCATCTCATCATTTTTTTAATTTCTCTCATTTATTTGGTTCAAATTAAAGCAAACACACTGAAGTCTTTTTTGATATCTTATTTTTTACATTCTTTTCAAGTTTCACTTATGGAATAGTAATAAAAAAAAGAGTTCGACTTAGAGAACTAAAAAATCAATTTGTATTGAAAGAACAACAGTGACGAAAAAAAAAGTACCCACTTCAGAAGTCGATAAGTTTTTGATAACTTTCCGTCGAAAGACCCCTCGATTGTTTATGTTTTGATATTTTGGCGTCTTTTGAAGCAAACGGCTTGGCCTGGTGCATTTGTACACGTGATCACGTTTGATTCAGTTGAAAAAATGGAGAACGTAGTGATTTCGGAAGCAATTCCCTTGTGTATCCGAAAATTGGTGGTTCGTGATGTACAAAATGATGATACCCCGTTTGGCATACAGACGTTTGGCCTAATGGATGTTTGGCCGAATAGACGTTTGGCCGAAAATTGTCTATTAGCATTAATGTATTGCAGAGAAAAGGAAATAAGAATCTAAAAAAGTATTTTCAAACGCATTAGACCTAAGATTGCAAGAACACAACCGAACAATGAAATGATTAAATTACAGTCAATCATGGTTTGCAAAAGCATGGCAGTTTTAACACGAACATTTTCGATCATTCAAAGGTCTACTTCATTCCAAACAGCAAAATGTTTCCATGACAACGATGAACTGTTGACGCAGTGTTCGAGCTCAAAATTTGGAATTTTCTTGAAATGAATAATCCACTAGAGCAACTCTCAAAAATACATCGGGAAAATCAATATTCGACAGATTCACAGTTCAAAATGTTTGCAGTCAAGCCTAAGAGTGGCCAAAATATATCAAGAATATTATCGCATCCCGGACCTTTTGTTGTGCGGAGAGAATCAAGCTAACAACCGTTATTTTGGTTCGAGTTTTTGATGCGCATCAAAGGACCTTCTTTCAGTCGTTATGAACCAGGGCTGAAATCTCTTTCAGTTTACTATGCGCGAGGTAAAGCGCAGAAGAAATATTTCTCCTTTTGTCTAATGCAGTGCAGGTACCTATGAGTTTTTAGATGGATCTGATCGTGATATTGAAATAAAATAGTTTAATGTATATTTAAGGTCTGTATCCGCAATAATCCGGACACCTCAAAACATCAATATGATGATGATGATGATGATATAATACTACCATCTATTGTAGCAAGGTAACTTCCCATAGCAGTGGAATAATCTGAAAAACGATTTGATCAGGATTCTATTATTGTTTGTGATCATCAAGCTCCTGTATGAAGGGCCAAAAACGTTTGGGCGGACCCGTAAGCAGATACACTTACGCGAAACCCGCGAATATAGGGAAAAAAATCTCCTTCCAAAAGCTAGGTCACACAGACAGCACTAGAATCGAGCCCTCGTTTGACAGAATAAACCCAATAGATGGGTTCGAAGAGCCCGCCCTCGTTCCGCGAAATGTTAACAATTGGGAGGAGGCAGTCTCATGCTCCCTATCCAAATCGTTTGACTTGGGTGCCCTGATGGTCCCTCCCTTTCCCCCGTTATGTGTTATTTAATATTTAGTATATTTTGTACACAAAAAATTAGGATACCATTATAGACACGAATGCTAATTTATTCAAATTTTAAACTTAAATGGTACATCCAATGGATTGTTACTGAAAAATAGATAAAAATTAGTTATGTATTAATATCCTTCTAGTCCAGGAAAACCTGAAAACAGAATAGATCATTCCAAATATCTGAGATAAAATTTCAATAAAAGATATTATTTTATAAGACATGTTGTAAAATTTTTCTTTATACTGTTCTAGTAACATTTCAAAGGTTGCAATCGGAGTGATCGAAGAGTCCGGTTTGATGATTTCTGAAATAATGGCTATGTTACCATAATACCACTAAACACAATATTAAAATATAATCCTACATTGCTTATAAGCACATGCCAGTCTTTTATGAATATAGTAGTTGAAGTTTAGAAGTGCAATTTTAAATTAAATATTATGCTGAAATGCTGAAAAACAAATTGAGCCTTTGATGCCTGTCATGTTGCTCTAGGCTCTTACATAGTTTTGGAATGCAGATGATTCTAAAGCGTTATTATACAAAGCATTTCAAGCTTATTGCTTTCACAAATTGCTTATTGCCTGCTCTCAACTCAGTGTTCCAAATGCACTTCCACAGTTATTAATTGAGAGCTTTCGATGCCGATGATTCTAATGCGTGCTGAAATTATTAATAAATTGAAAATGGAAAATATGCAACATGACTTAAGGTACATGATCTTCAGTCGCACCCCCTCACTTCGCTATTGTCAGATTGACAACATTGCCCAGGCTACGCCAACCAGCGTCTCCATGTTTCAGCTGGCAGTCTTTTGTGATCATATGACTCGTGGAGGCGTGAGGTAGGAACTTGTGAGGACGAGAGATCGGTCGCACCCTCCTTCGAAGTTGTCAACTCACCATTTGAAGCCCCGGAAACCTTAAAAAATAAAAAAAACAAAATTGGTTTCGGGGGGTGGTTTTTTGGGGGGGGTTTATTGTAATTTTTTGGTCCCTAGGGTGGTGGCGGTTTGTCCAAATTTGCTGGAAGTGTTTGGTATCTTTGATTCCTTGCTTCTTTCCAGAAAGCTTCCGCTTCATCAGAGCCCAATATCTCTCGACTGGTCGTAGCTCTGGGCAATTTGGCGGGTTTGAGGTTTTTGGTACAATGTTCACTTGATTTGCTTGGTACCACTCCATCACAGTTTTAGCATAGTGGTATGATGCCAAATCGGGCCAGAACAAAGGTTTTTCTTTGTGACTTTGATGAAGAGTAGCGAAGGGTGACGAAAGATTTACTCTTTTTGCCACACGTGCAAATTGCTTGCCAAACAAGGTATTTTTGGGAAATTTCGATGCCTTCTTCGTTCTGAAATGCTCAGCTGTAGCATTTCTGGCCATAGCAGAATAAAAAGCCAGCCCTGGAAGCTGCTTGAAATCCTCCAGGACATAAGTTTCATCGTCCATAACAACGCATGAAAACTTCGTCAAATATTCGCAGTACAAACGTCGAGCCCGTGATTTTGCTGCCAAGTTCTGTTTGTCGTTGCGATTTGGAACTGTTTTTACTTTATACGACTTAAGTCCCAAACGTTGTTTTGATTTTTGGACAAAACCAGGCGACATCCCTATTTTAATATCCTTTTCACCTTTCGGTCCATGACAGGATCAGCGCGTCCAATGTTTTTGTCACTTCTCGGTTTCCTCTCCACCGTCAAACGTTCCGAAAATGATTTAAGCACATCGTGAACAGTGGATTTAGGCAAATCCAATGTTTTTGCAAGGTCCCGTATTGACAAGTCAGGATTTGCCGTACACCCGTACAAAATTCGCTCGCGCACTTGTTTTGCTTTCGTCGCCATCTTGAATATTAAACATGAAATGTAAACATTAAGCATAGTCTTTTTCATCATAGACTTTCAGCTATACCACAGTGAAATTTTTCATTCCTACGTGCAATATTTCAAAAGTTACAATGATTTGAAG